>CM060597.1:29958285-31158285 GCA_030578255.1 Tiaroga cobitis
CTTTGTTAAGAATTTGTCATATTAAAATAATTAATGTTTGATTTAGTGCTTAAGAATAAATAACACAGCGAGCTACATTTCTGTGTTATTTGCATTTCATTAAAATGGGTGAATTCGGCCTAAATGCTTTTACAAGGCACTGTGTGTGTGTGTGTGTGTGTGTGTGTGTGTGTGTGTGTGTGTGAGAGAGAGAGAGAGAGAGAGAGAGAGAGAGAGAGAGAGAGAGAGAGAGAGAGAGAGAGAGAGAGAGAGAGAGAGAGAGAGAGAGAGAGAGAGAGAGAGAGAGAGACCTTTGTTTCCAACATCCAGCACCAGAGCATCTTGTTTTTTAAATGCTGGAGAACTAAGAAGCCCCTTTTACTGTTGTAGCATTGGAGTAAACACTTCACAGATCCCATTGAGTGCTGATACCTGGCTCCTCACAACATACTTTAACATTTTGTGTTTCTTAATGGTATTCTGTGTGGGGAATTTAAAAACTGATGCAAAGATGAATCAGCAAACATGTTGGACCCTATTGAATATGTTTTGTTGTATTTTTTTGTTCATTCAGGGGTCTTGAATGAGAAATTAATCAGTTGTTGTAATATAGTTCATAAAACATGTTGAAGTTGTGTTCAAGAAATGCCACATTAACTGTAATTTTGCCATCCAATGGGCCGAATTCATGTGCACTTTTTCTGTTACACTGGTGATGATTTACTAGTAGCCAAGATATTTTGATTTACAAATGGTCTTTTCTGTTATGGAAATTAACAGTAATTTGTGCGGATGAAAAACATTCGCTTAAGATTTCATACTTTTGTTCATATGTCCTTGAGTATAATCATACTGGTTTACATTTATGCATTTGGCAGACACTTAACTTGCATTCAAGGTAAACATACTGTCTCATCAATTCACGCATTCCCTGGGGGTCAAACCTATGACCTTGAGGTTGTTCGCACCATGCTCTACTGTTTGAGCTGCAGGAGTGCTGCGCTGCTTTAGATTTTCAAATGTGGGGGAAATGTTTTTGATTTATGTAAAATTGGTTTACCTTTGATCTTATTTACATGGTAAATTTGGAAAGTACTCAAATTTTCTGCAGTGGCCACATAACCTTTGAGGACCAGGCTTATCATAAGCATATTTGAGCAACTTCACAAAAGCATTTTAGGAAATACTGTACTTAATTTGGACACTGAATATGGAACTGCAGATGGTGAATGATGCTGAAGTGTCATCAAACAATACAAATGATATTGATTTAGTTTGGAGTATTAAATCAAGATGTCTCTGCATACATGCATACATGATGAATTTTTCTAAAAAAAAAAAACATTTAATTACTGTTGCTACAGTTAACTATCTGAATTATTATATTGGATGTCTTTGTTTTTGTCATATCTATTGCAGTGAATGACATTTTCTCATCTGACATTTCATGTTAGCAACAGATCTCTGGAGATGAACTTGTCGTGACTTCATAGGAAGAAAAAAATTATTCAAAAAATTTTTTGCTTAAAGCTCCAGTAGGTAACTTTTGAAAACATGTATTTGTTAAAACTGTCATTATGTCCTGACAGTAGAATATGAGATAGATAATCTGTGTAAAAATCAAGCTCCTCTGGCTCCTCCCTGTGGTCCTATTGCCATTTGCAAGAAATAGACGCTCCCGGTCAGAAACAACCAATCAGAGCCAGGAGGAGTGTCTTAGCAGTGTCAATCACGCTCGTGTACGCGCTGATCACACCCCTCTCCTGCACAGCGCTAGCGCCGGGGCGCGAGCCGTCGTTCAAACTCAAGATTGCCGGCGTGCTGCAGCTGTGCTTATGACGGAGAAACAACCTACACTGCCAATTCTCCAGTGACACCTGCTCATAAAACAAAGAGGTAAAAGGAAAAAGACTGATGACGATAAACAAGCGAAAAAGAAAGAATTACACAGAGCCCATTGACTCGGTGTCAAAACTAACATGTAGATAAAATGTCACGCACTCTGCTAAGCAACAATTGAAACCTACTAATTCACTGGCTTGTCATGTTGCTGAAATAATGTACTAGCACACCTTATCTAGCATTATATATCGCTAGAATAATTACTTACATACTGTAACGTTATATTAACGTTATCTTACTAGCTATTTATAACTTATAGAAAGAGTGCAACGTTATAAAGTTACATGTAGGCTATTGGAAAATACATAATGATTTAAGGACCAAGTTTGTAGTCAAAGTATGGGCAGGCCATAGTCAATGTAAAGCATATTATTGACGTTTAGTCCCTATTAGTGAATGTGCCATATAACTTTTTATCTGCTGTTATCGGTGGGCCTGTTTACTAGCCTGCGCGTTCACGACAGGCTCCGCTGTGGAGGACTAGCTGTGGAGGGAGGGCTGTAGCGCAGCAGAGAGCACGGGGGTGGGACCTGTAAGTTGTACTTGTTCAAATTTTCAGGCTAAGTCAACGTTTTCTCAAGACTCCCTACTGCAGCTTTAACTGCAGATGCCATCTGGAAAAAATCCACACACGGGAAACAGGGAGATCCAATTGCAGTAAGAACTTATTGTGGAAATCCGTAATCATACATCCAGTCCAGGCAGGGGTCAAAACCGAAGTAGCAATCCAAAATAAACAAGAACAATACAAACGGGCAAGAAGGCAGTACTCAGAAGTGGGGTGATGAAAAACAAGGACTCCGTAACAAACACTAAACAGGCAGGGTATTTATACACACAGAACAAACAATCATGATGGGGAACAGCTGGGTGCAATGAACAGTGATGGGTGCAGACAAGGATCGTGGGGAATGTAGTTCCAATGTGAATGACACCGTGGGGAAGAGGACCACTAGTGGACACCCAGGGAAACATAAACCAGACACTGTGACAGTGGTGGTCTTAAGGATTTTACGCAAGCACTGAAATCAAGTATGTCTGTCAAATTGTGGGTTATTTTCAGAAGAGATCCATCAACAAGCAAAAAAAGAACAGTCAAGGACGTTCAAGGCTTCGATGCATAAATGCTTTGTACATTTTTCGATCTTACTGTTTTCCTTCAGCGATTCCCTCCAAATGCCTAGACTGTTCTCACACCTTAAACCGTGATTCAATGTGACAGTAAATGTCTGCATGGAGTATGACTCATGATCCAAATTAATACAGGGAGTCACAATGTTTTCTGTTCATTTCCAAACTTGGAAACTTTCCTTTATGGAAATAATTTGATTTATTCTGAGATTTAGACTTGCTAATTTGACTTTATACAAGCTTTATACATAACTAAAGGCTGTGAATGATACACTATTATCATTAGATTGGCTGAAGGTCATGATGGGGTTTCAATCGTATCGTACACCTCATATTCTTTTTCTGTTCATATATACATATATACATATATATATATATATATATATATATATATATATATATATATATATATATATATATATATAATCTTTCAGTTCAGGTGGTTCAGGGGTTTATACACAATTCAAAAGTTTGGGGTCAGTTAAGAAATTTGTATTATTTTTAAAGAAATACTTTTATTCAGAAAGGATGCATTAAATTGATGAAAAGTGACAAAGACGTATAATTTTAAACATGTATAATGTTACAAACGATTTCTATTTCAAATAACTGCTGTTCTTTTGAACTTTCTGATCATCACCTGAGAATTCAGCTCTGCCATCACAAGAATAAATTACATTTATATATTCAAATAGAAAAATAGTTAAAATAGTTATTACAGTTATTTTAAATTGTAATAGTATTTAAATATATATATATATGTATATGTATAATAGTATTTTATACATAAGAAACATCTTTCCAAAATACTGACCCCAAAAATTTAAATGGTAGTGTGTCCTGTATAGGTGGAAAAAGTCATTGGGCCCTATCTTGCACCCCGCCCAATTGACTTCGACGCATGTATCATTCGTATTTTGTACCCGTGCAAAGCTGACTTTTCCCTCCACAGACGCACGCCGGCAAACTGGGGAACTTGCGCTCCCTGGGCGGTTCAGCGCAAAAAAGGAGGCGTGTTCCGGCGCAAACAATCCCTGGAGCTATTTTGCAGTTCCAGAAAACAATTGCGCCACTGACCAGAAAAAAAACCTAGTCTAAAGTCAGTGGCGCGTTGCGCGTACATTCAGATGCTATTTTAAGCGCGCATGATGGCCATAATACAGAGTGTGAACAACGCGCATACACTGTAGATGATTCTCTCATCTACACAGATGCATTTTACTTTTTTGCAAATGATACATTATTATTAGGGCCGGGACTCGATTAAAAAAATTAATCTAATTAATTAGAGGCTTTGTAATTAATTAATCGAAATTAATCACATTTTAATTGCATAAATATTTGACCTGAGAACAGTGAGAAGTATTTTTTTTCACATGGATTTTTAGTATACCATTAAATAATGACTGAATACATAAGCTTAAGCAACAAAATGTTGTTTAAAAATGTTGTTTAAGTCCAGCAGACCAGTGTTTTTTGCCATTAAGTGTGGCAATAGCATATTGCTACACTACACTAAAAGCAATAGCGAATTCCTTGTTGCATAGCTTGCACACAACCATCCTCTTATCGACGCTTCCATCCGTTTTTGTAACAAAATTTCCCATCCACCGGCCAACCAAAGCGACCTCGTCAGCTTCTTCGTCATGAACGCTAGTTGGTGCGCCAGTATAATCGGTCCGCCGAAACTCATCCAGTGAGAAACGTTCCGCGGTGCAAAAATAAGTGCGATTAAAAATAATTTTTTGTGTAATTAACGCGTTAAAGTCTGTAGTTAATTAATCGTAATTAACGCGTTAAAGTCCCGGCCCTAATTATTATAAGGAAAAATATTAAAACACAGGGAAATCATTGTTGTGTCCATGACGATGGGAAAAATAGGCATAAGCTTACACATTTACCCAAATTATTACATGCATGTTTAACCGAAGCTAATTTGGGTGGGTTTGTCCCATCCCCAATGTCACTTCTCTTTCTTTTATGGCCCTGACGAGAACATCGATCTCCTCGGCTGTGAACCGATTCTGAAGCGCGCCTGGTAAATGCGCCGTTATAATAGTATTGCGCCTGCGCCATGGAACAAGCGCACCTCGTTCATCATGCTCTTAAAGGGAATGTGATATGACGCTCTTATTGGTTTGTTTCCCGTTACGCCCAAACCACACCTATGAATTATGAAGCTTCTTCAGACCAACCTCTTTTAGATTTGCGTCGAGTGCAAGAGTAATTTATCCCGCCGGTTAAATAGCAACAGCGCCGAGATCCGCCCACAAAGTTACTTGCGCTTTGCGCTTGACACTTGCGTTTTAGATCGTTAAAATAGGGCCCTATGACTGGAAATCAATTAGATTTATTTTAAGTTCAAAACAGATTATTGCCCCTGTTCTCATTCTCCATCTCTTCTTCCCATCTTTATTATCCACACTCCTTCGTCACCAGCGGCATTAGTAGCCTACTGTCAGCTAATCAGTGGCATTAAATGAGCCATCCGATTAAGTTAGCATCATTAGCATCATTAGCGAAACGTTTGGCAACCGAAGCACGGCGTGCCACACAATCCTCCAAATTAGCTTTATTAGTTACATAATGTTCCTCTGAGGCCTCTGACATTTTACTCTCCACGAGAGGATTTACTTAATGAGTTGGCTGTTTCTTGCACTCGCTCCACCAACTCCACTGATGACCTCTGCCGAGTTTTACTCCACTTTGGAGACGCTGAACACCTTCATTGTCTGATTGTGTATTCTAATTAACAGACTCGACTCTTCTGAATGAATGGCATGTATTATTAATTTAATTCTGATTTCAAATAATCATGGCTTTTTTGGTAATCAATTCAATTTTGAGGACGATTGGTGATAATCAGGCTATTTTTAAACAACAATAGTTATAAAAAAACACTGTCTTGTGTGAGTGGTACTGGAAATTGTGTTAATAATTTTAGCAGATTTTAGAAAGTTTGGATAACACAAGTAGCCTTAACACTATGTAATGATGACCTCTCTTTTTTTCTGATATGGTCTATTATCATGATTGTGGGTGGGTTAACAAGCATTTCACATTATTCACATATTGACATGCTGCTTTGCTTATAAAAATGAAAAGAAAACACAAAAAAATTGTTTTGTTGTTGTTTAATATGTGATCTTTGCAAAGCAAAACCCGTCATGTTCAGTCGTTGTGCTCAGGGGCGTCGATTTCGGTGGGGACGGTGGGGACGCGTACCCACCAGATTTCGTGATGAGTCATTTTGTACCCACCACTTTTTTTTGGCATGATGCTGGATGCTGGTTTTATTCTCGCTGACTATCGCGCTTCTTTATTTAACCCTTGGCTTTCACACAAGTTTAAAATATTCTGGCTGACCACCCAGTGTGAATATTTCTAGGCGACCGTTATTTAGAAATGTTGCACTCTGGTTTCCATGGTGACGTGTCATCGCTTGTCACGTGAGACACCGCAGCCACAACAGCACTGAATAATGAATGATCTGCTTTTGTCATTTTCCCTTTTTATTCAAAATATTCACAAATTTGTTTGCTATAGCATGACATATCTGATATTCCGATTGTCAAATATATGCAAGTGGATGTGTTTTGTTGTTTAAACTCCTTTATTTTTTAAATGAGCTGACACTGACAGCTTAGCATGGACAGTGAACGAGCGGGAACTACATAGTCTGCTGGGATGAGCCGAGGCAGAGAATTTCCGGCCAAGGTTCCGCATTTTAAGGGGGCTCCCGAGGGCTGATCATTCAAACAATCAGGAATGTTAATATAAAGACGCAGCAAATATCTCTGCATCCCAGACCCCCCTCTCTCGCTACGCGATCGCTGGCTAACGTCATGCTTTTACCGTCTCGCCTTTTTCAAACTGGAGCAGCGCTTACTCGCAGGTATGTAGACAAATTACAATGCATGATTTGATTTGTTAAACGTGAAAAAGACTTATCCGTCTAAACGCTCGCTCTCTAACGTAAACCTAGATATATATGTTCACTGTTGTTAGGCGCATATCCAAGTGTTTGTGCGGAGTGTGGACATGGAGGCGCCGACGCGATTACTTGCATTTTCCTATAAACAGTGGAAAGTTAAAACAATGTTTATTACTTAAGTTTTGCTGGTATTGTGGCTATAGTCTTGTGCATTTGTACACAACGGATCAGCTGTTTTAACTCTTCTCTTGCAATACATCATGTTAGCCTTGCCTTAGCCACCAACTTACTCAGCTAACTTAGTTACGGTTTACGTTCGTACAGCAAGCATTGGTGGAGTCGGAGATGATCGTGGAGTAGTCAGTATCTTGTTTAATTATTGCTTGAATCTATTGCTGAATTCTGGAATAGTTGTGATGAGGATGATGATGGAGGCGGGGTGCTTTCAAGTTTTGGTCAAAATGGTGATACGATTGGATGGATGCAGTGTCAGATCATGGTGTGATCATCGTTCATCTGTGCGACACATATTTTTGCTTTTTCAATCTTGGCAAAATTGTAGTGCAGAACGCAGAAGTTGTGTTGTCAATTGGCGATTTTTTTTGGACAGTTTTCAGTTGTTATGAGGAGCAATATGAGAGAGAAATTTGGTAATCATTGTTTACATTAAACCACGTCATGTCATATTGTCAATGTTACTTATCTTATGAAGCAGAATAGTGGGTCATAGGCTACTCGTATGTCTAATGCTTTTTAAAAACCTAAGGCTTTCAAGTTCAACATAAAACGAGTCAGACATCATCACATGTTTGTATACATTTTTATTTATTTACATTAAGCGACAGTAACGTTACATCGTCTTTCAAAACATGATCTGCGAGAAAGAGAGAGAAAAAAATAATGTCATTCATTGTACCCAGCACTTTTGAAAATGCACTTCCGAATACGTCTCTGTCCCCAGCACATTTCAAACCAAACTGACGCCCATGGTTGTGCTTATAGTTGATATACTGTTTTTAGTATGCTATTCCTCCGACCTTTCTAGTTCCTCATCCTGCAATTTCTCAGCCTCATCCTCATCCTCATCTAGTTCAACCTCTGTGTGATGTCTTGGAAACATGGCGCCTGGCATAATGATCACCCCCCTCACCCTGCCCAGCCTTCCCTCCCGCTTTCATTTAAACCTCTCGAGCTGAAACACCTCTGTTCTGTCAAGCAATGAACAAAAATGTGAGCTCAGCAGGAGCTCCAGAGAAGAATTCTGTTCACTTCTGTTTTTTAATTAGTTCTATGGGGGAAGTCTTTAGCGCTGTATGTTTGTGTTGAGGAATAGTCTTTGATCAGGCATTTTGCACACTCTATCTGCTGCCAGCAGCAGAATGCTTTCCTACAGCCTGACTGAGAGGTTCAGTGTGTGGATGTATCGTTTTGAGTTAAAAGAAATTTGACAGTCACTTTAAATGTAACCCTGTGACCTTGACCTTGTTCTTAAGCGCATTTCATGTAACAGTGTTGTGTGAGAATGATTTGTTCTGACAGTGTCAGGCTGGTTTAGGCCACAGCTCTCTGCCTGATTGATTTTTGCAAATATTTCCACACCTGTGATGCTGCCTTGTCATTCCTCATATCTACAGCAATTCAAATAGTTTCTCCATGAGCTAACATCAGTCTCTGACTATAGTTTACCTCACATTACCTGCCACACTCGAAACATGCTGTTGTGGTCAGAATCAAATTAAGCAGCCTTGTTGATTTCTTTTTGTAAGGTTGATATTGTTTGAATTTAGTTTGAGTGTGTTTATCTGTTTGTCTCTTTCTGTCATTTCATATAATAGCAGTCATTTCGTTTGCTGCATACTGCTAAAACACAATGGCATGAACATTTCAGAAGGGCTGCTCAAAAACCATTGTTCTCTACTTGTGAGTTTGTAAAAGTCAGAACTGCAATACCATCTTTCCCAATGCAGCTGATTTGCAGAGTTACTTTTATTTTTTATTTATTTTTTGCTGACTGGTTTTGCTGACTCCAATTCAGTCAAAAAACAGTCAACATCCTCATGAGATCACTTTAGCAATCAGAGGCCAAAAAACAGTCTATTCTGAAAATTGTTATTTATTTTGTGCTTTCTGTGAATATTTCGAACCCCAGTGTTGTGTTTACATATTTATGGGATCTCAACACAGATTTGCGGTTGAACAGACATAAGCTATAAATGTTCATTTAACATTTACCCAATAGCAGTTCAAAGCAATTCCAATGTATGTACAAGGTACAGTATGTGTATGTGTTTTATTTTACTGAAAATATTCTGTGTTAGAATGCAGAGATGGGGGCTCAAGTTTGAGACTCGGGCTCGAGTGCAACTTAAACATGTTCAGTAGAGGTCAGTAAACATGTTTACCTCAGCATTGACCATCTACCTTTAGCTTGCTTCTTGCTTTAGCTAATGTTACAACCTACAAGGTTAACTCCGACTGTCTTCCTTATGAAATATTAATGAGCATTTGTTTAATTGCCAAACTTGTGGTGGTCGATTAACGTAATAATTTACGTGCCGCTGGCTTTCATTACGTTAATTATAAACGTAACGTTGTCTGCAAACAGGTTACAGGATTATTGTTGTTTCATTTAGTTATAACGTTACACTGGTTTGAGAGTCTGGGATGTGTTGCTGACTTACAGTAGTTTATAAGCTATGATTAGTTGCGTAAGCAGTGCATATTAGGCCTACATGGATCTGCAAGTGATGGCGGGGGCGTGGAAATCACGAGCCACACGCGGCTGAGAGATCGCACAATTTTTTTCACGGCAAAATACAGATACTAACATAAAAGTAAAGCATTCTTGGTGTTTTTGTCATGTTGCAATAGCCTGTTTACACGGATTATATACCAAAATCAAAGCTGATACTTTATGCTAATAGATAAAGGAGTCATAATAACACATTACATGCTTTGAATTCCTTATTTATAGATATGCAGTGTTCTATGCAGCCTGGATGGGTCGCTGTACGTGATGCAACACTTATTATAACCACAAGAGACTTCAGACTTGACTTGGACTCTAGCTCAAAGACTTGAGACTTAACTTGGACTCTAGCTCAAAGACTTGAGACTTGACTTGGACTCTAGCTCAGAGACTTGTGAGCATCTCTGTTAGAATGTCAGAATTAGACATGACAATACACAGTGAGTCATATGTTAATGTTGCCTCTCAGCTCTATGAATAAATCTAATAATCTGATCATTTTATTCAATCTAGATCTGTATTATATCCCGTCACATCTTTCCGTGTGTGACTTAGTAATTAAACAGAGTGATGATATTAAGAAGATGACATTCCTGATCTTTCTTTCATGCAGATCCAGTGATCATGGGTCAACCTACACCAAGCTCAACCTGATGCCTGGGACAACCATCATAGTCACAAACTTCTACATTTGTCCCACCAACAAGAAAAAGGTAAGAGGACCATAAACACTTTACTAAATCCTTTTACAGATCTCAATTATCACTAGCCTGGGAAAACCCAGACAACTTCCGGCAAATTTAGATTTGCTCTGAAAGTTAGTCTGGCAAAGAGCTCATTCAAGCTCATTTCTAATCCGTCGAAATCGAGGCACCAATCGGAAACGTTGGGGCGGGCTTTACACGATGACGACAGCGCTGGGATTTAGAAGCAGATTTTGTACCCTAACTTACATTACAAAGATGGATGCCGCCATCGAACATCACTTGTTCGAATCAGCTATCGCGTCTGTTTTAAGCGATTTGAACGTTTCCTTTTTGTTAAAAACCGAGCAAAGAACACTCAGAGATGCTTCTCAGCCGGCCGCCGCTCTGCATACGTCATCTCCTTCATCGCTCTGATTGGTTTTAGGTCTATCCGCGACGTCCGTTGGTGACGCCCCTCTGGAAATGATTTGTCTATGACGCTTTGCCAGACCATAACTCAGCTACAACTGAGAATGGTCTGGTTTTAACCAGGCTACATTATCAGAAACAAATCCTTTTCATGGCATTTTCTTCCATAGGAAGGTTTAGATGGGGAAGCAACAAATCTACCAATTCCTTTTTGATTTTGCAAAGAATTGCATACTCACTTTCCCCCTTTTACTGTCATTTGAGTATCGAGATGTGTGCATATGATTGTGATATAAAACTAATTTCACCACGTATGTTAATGAATATGTGAGTATGGTTATTAATTATCATGCACAGACATTTTGCAATTAACACTCAATTATAAGTTATTGGCAGCAGTGGATGTTTAAGCACATATCAGGGATTTACAAGACTTTACAAAATGGTACTTAAGAGCTTCATATGGTTCTTCTCACTTGATATTAGAATGTATTCAAATACAGATGGTAAATATGTCCTGTGAGTGTGTGCAAGTATAAAGAAATGTGTGGAGTTTAAGGTCATGTGAATTTTTTTCCCTCCCTTATGTAGATTGATGGTAATGATCACCCCAGAGCAACTATGACATGTTCAAGCGTGTCAAAGTCATCCTAATGAAGTTTACAGGGATCTCCTGCTCATTAGTAACCTCCTCACAACCTCTTAAACATGAACACACACAGACGTCACTGCTGAATAAGTGCTAGCAGTCTGTAATAGGCAATTTAGCAGAGACACATCAAAGCTTGTCTGCTGTCCTCAGCTCTATAGTCACAATGCACAATATTAATAATTAACAGGAAAATAACAGTTATTCAAAATGAGATGCAGTATGTTTGAGGACATGGCTGTGTTTTGATGTTTGTGGCTGTGAAGTGAATTGCACATGAAGTAACAACTGTTAGTGTTGACTTCAGGAGACAAAAGGAAATGTAACTCCACAGTCACTCCTGATGGAATCTCTTTCCCACGTCAGACTCCCTTATCTTTAAATCTCGGACGACTGTACCTTGACTGTCGATACAAAGAGCGTTTTGAACAGGGCCGGACAATACATACACTTTCTGCAGTGTCTGGGAAAAGTGGCTTTTTTGAAAACAGACACTTTCAGGCTTCTAAGGAACAAAACTTGAGTGTCCTCATTTATGGCGCTGCCGTCTGGGGCAATTTCAGTGAGCCGCTGGGAAAGTCTCTGTTTGCTGTTAGCTGGCAAAACATTTCAACTCTGACTCACAGAATTGATACTTGGGCTGCTTGACAGTGGTTGTGTCATGTTACGATGCTATTCATCATAATCACACACTTCTCACAACTCTCTGCTTGGCTTTATATCATTATGATGCTATTATCTAAACACACAGAAACGTTAAAGGCATCTATAAATATAAATATAATTTATCAAAATATTTTGTCAATATTTTGATAACAGTATATAACCGTATAAAACCGTATATTTTGATAACAGTATAAAACCAATCAACAGTTATTTGTTCACATGATCACGTTCATTTTAATTTGGCCTTTAAGTCTCTTGTATTTATAAACCAAAATGTGTGTCTGGGTTTGTGAGACAGAGAGAGAGAGTGATAGTGAATGCGCTGCTACACCCCACAGGTCACCGTACAACTACACAATGTCAATCAGTGTGGCGTTAGACAGGGTCCCAGCGTAGAGGAGCAGGATCAAACGCCACTGATCCAAAACCAAAGCGTCTGCCCCCTTCATTTCTACAGCGCTGAGCTCAACCGAGCGTGAATGAAAAAGAGACACAGAAAGAAAAAAAGCGTCAGAGGGAAAAACAGAAAAGCAAGTCCGACAGCAGTTGCAAATAAAGCTATCCTTGTCTCTAATATATCTGACCTCCATTAAATCACATTTCTAAGTCCCTTAACGAAGATGAGCAGTATCTTTTCTCAGTCTCTAATTAAAAATACTCAGCAGTGGAATTAACAGCAGCTGATTCTGCAGTAATGGATTCATTTTAGTTCAGTGCTGCCTGCCTTCATTTTGTTAATAGCTTGCGCGGTTCAGACAAAGAGTTTAGGCAAACAGTTTAATTTCAAATGGCATAAATTTCACTTCTTTTGTCCCAAGTTATCTCTTGCTGGAACTCAAGGAAGTAATTACTCAGGAAATTATGTGTGATTTGTCCACTCTGGAGATACGGAGAAAGTTCATTAATGGGAAATGGCCATGGAAATGAGAAAGCGGGATGTTTCTACTTTATCAGAGAAACAATGTTGTTATACTTTTATGGTTTGTTTCAGATTCTGAACTGCTTGAAGCATTTACATATTTATATCCTATAAATATTAAATATTATTAAAATGGTCTTTATTGCCTTTACCTGCTGACTGTCACCCAAACTGGATGCTTCCATGATTTGAAGGTCACAAACTAATTTTGTGCTTTAAAACTATATCATTTTACATTACATAGTGTTTATGTGTTCAGTTAAATGGTGTAACATAGTCTTTCCAGATACAATTCTCATCCACTGCTGTGGTACGTGTTTTATGAACGCTTGCAGCAGAGAAGTCCTCTCACATTCTCCGGGACTCGTTCTGTTGGAAAAACTCCCATTACTTCAGCAGCTGTAGTCAGAGCATGAGGCCCGAGATTAAAATCTCCTTGCTCAGTGTCTTGAAACCGAGCTAAAACAGATATAAAAGACAGTGGCTATTTTTGACATTTGGTAGTTTAATACATGCATTGGAAAGTGAGTGAAGCAAAGCAGTGTTCACACCCTCCAGCCGGGAAAGCAGAAAGGAGTGAGCCACGAGCGTGACTGACTAATGGAATGATGTTCCTCTGGGTGAAAGTTCTCATAGAGCCGGGAAAGAGGGTGGAGAGATAAAAGCCAAGAGATGTTCACTTGTTTCTCATAGCTGCTTTATCTTTAAGAATTTAGCAGGATTGTCTCACATTTTCTCATTCTTTGGTAAGGGATGTTTAATTGTACTATCTGGGTTTATCCAGACATAAAGCTTATAGACTGTGAGACTTTACTGTAAATTGGCATGCTAATCCACTGTGATACAGTACATGAAGTGCAGAGGGATCTTGGTCTGTTGATCATTGTTTTATTAGAGAAAAACTAATGTTGAACTATAATTATTTGAAAGACTGTTTTATAAAATTAGAGCTAATTCCCATTTATTCATTATTCGAACATGTTATTATTTTTATTATTATTATTATTATTATTATTATTAGTAGTAGTAGTAGTAGTATTGTTGGTGTTATATACTAATTAACTTATCCATGCTAGATCTTACATTTCAAAATATGAGCATTGGCATTTCTCCATAACATCAACTAGAATTTGCATTGAAATTGAAAATCACATTTTGCCAATTATTAACCACACGTTAATGTAGTTAATAGACGTGTTAAAAATGGGAGAGCTTTTTTATTAATCTTGTCCTTAAATGCTGAAAACAAAGATTATTTATTTATTTACTTTTTCAAGCTTTAAAAATTACAAAGTCAATTAAGTAGTCCATAGTTTAGCCAAGAAGAAGTATTACAAATTGCTTCTTTGGTCATGGGCTCTTTAACTCGTAATGAGCTTTAGGGCCAGATTTGCTAACTGCTTGCTCCAGCGCAAGCCCTCTTTGGGCATTTTAAAAACTACTGTCAGTATTTACTAAAGACACCCAAAAGAAAAGACTAAAGACTAGTCAATTTACTGGTATGTGTGCCGTTATTTACCACCCAAAAGAAGCAAGTTCTTAAACTAGACGCTAATTTGTGCTGCTCTTAGTAGATTGCGTTGGTCATTATGGAAAAGATCCGGCTGTGTCTGTGTATGTTTATTTGCACGTCGTCAGTAGGTCATGCGCAGAACTTTCCACTCCCATCACGCTGTTTTGGAATTGCGCTCTCGTGCTAATTTGCGCTGTTTAGCAAATCTGGCCATAAAACTATATGCACACACACATACACCCCTCACACCTCTAGCCTCATATATATTCTTTTCTTTTAATCCTCGCTTGTCTGGCTTATGCTACTCTAAGCAATGCCTGCACTTTGTATTTTGAACACTTCAAGCGTTGTTTTTGCCTCTTCATGATGACTCGCTTGCTGTATCCCTCATTTGTAAGTCGCTTTTGACAAAGGCGCCTGCTAAATGACTAAATATAAATGTAAAGGAATACCTTCTTACACCCATAAACCAACACACTCAGACCTACTAAAACACACTGCTTGAAATTTTGAATGGGATTTATTTACTTGGATCACTTCCATAATCATGCAGTCGTTGCATGAGAATATCATCAGACCCTATAATAAAGTGTTTGATGTCACAGTGAGTGACCTTGTTTAGGCTCCTGACCTAGTGTAGAGATCGATAACACTGATAAATGTCGCTGATTTATTTTCACCCATTACATGGAATTTGTGACAGATAAAATGGATTGGTTTGACCTGACTTACCATAACCAGTCAATAAAAGACAAAATTCAGTACCTTCACTGTATTACAGTGTCTGATTCGTTTCATGCCAAATGGAAGAGAAAGCACGTCCCATTTCAGCTTTGGTTTATTGAGGGAGTTTTTCTTCATCTATTTATCCCCCTTGTCCTCAGTTTAGGTATCAGACTAAAAAGACAATTCCTGCTTGACAAAATTCTACAAATGAAATCTGAACTGAAAGCTGAAGTGTTCCACTTCTGTAGCATATATGCAAAAAATGTATGTTTTCCTAAACACTTCCCTTGGTCAGACAGACTTTAACTTTTTTTTTTTTTTTTTTTATGTCATCAGTATTCACCCCACTAACCCATTTTTTGTGTCTGCCATTATTTTGCTTGGTTTTCTATAATTATCTGTTGACATTAGATAAATGTGTGTTAATTATACCCACAACACTTTAAAGGTCATGTGTACACTTTTGAGTTTCATTTTGTGGCTCTGATTCGTGAGAGCCTTTATAAATCACACTGCTGAGTGCAAGCCTCTAGTATGCAGAAGAGTTTTAATTGAATGCAGAGTTTGTGAAACTGTCTTGTGTAGAACAAAAATGTTGATTCTAAACGTAATATATATATTATGTATGTTTGTTACTGTAATTCTTTGTTACTGTAATTCTGTACTTCTGTCCCCCAATAAATAAACAGGTAAAATGAAATAGGTAAAAAAACAAAGCAGTGTGATTCGTGTAGTAAAAAGAAAGACAGGAAACTTGCAGGACACTGTACTGGAGCTCTTCATTTATTTGTATTTGTTTTGTAGCCTGGTTAGATTACCTAACCTCAGACCGTCAGATCAATAAAACATGTGTTTTAGTGTCTCAAACTACAATACTCTCTAATTTCTTACCTCACTTTATTTTCTAAGCTTAAAGTCTTACAACCTCTGCTGGTTGGTGCTCATGTGTATGACAGTGATAACTCAACCCCTTTGGCTCATTTCTAATAAACTGACAGTGTTACTGTATAATCATGCCCAGTCTCCCCTACACATTATATTGATAAAGGAACATAAGACGCACACTTTGAACATACACTGAAAATAGTAGACCATCCAGGAATTTACTATTTCTAATCTCAATACTTCTGTTACCTTAAATTATGTGTTTATCTCTGTAAAGCTGCTTTGGAACAATCCATTGTTAAAAGCGCTATATAAATGAAGATGACTTGACTACTTTTTTAGGATGGATTGTATGCAAATTGGGACCCTGGGACAGTTTTGCAATATTTGATTGATTTATTTTTTTCTGAGATAGATTGGCTGTGACTGCACTCTGAAATAGTTTAATCACACCTGGATGGCAGCCAAAGTGTTTGAGGATAAAATGATTGTAGCTGAGAAAAAAAAAAAAGGTGATGGAGGTTACAGATAAATTCATGATGACGTGGAGTGTCTTTGAGGGCTTACAGATGGATTGATTGTGTCTGCTCTCAGCTGATATGGAATTTTGGCTGCAGTGTTGAACTGAACCGTCTCCTCTTTTGAAAGGGAGATGGATGTTGAGGAATGTTTTAATCATCTTGCAAAGACATAGACACACACACACACACACACACACACACAAGCACACACAGAGACAGATCTTAAAATGCATATTCAGTGGGGTCGAAAAGTCTGAGACCACATTACAAATCATATTTTAAAGTTAATGAATCAAAAAGTTTTATATTTAAACCATAAAGTTTAATGATTTTAAATGAAAAAGTAGCATATATAAGATTTTGCCCTATTACTTGGTAATTAATCAATTTGTGACGTGGAGACTCGTATTGAACCTGCTTCTTTAAGGGGGCATCAGTAACGGTACTGACTCACTTGGTGTCCTAAAAATAAAGTGTTTTAAATAAAGAAAAAAAATTCAGAGTGTGATTCACAAAAATTCATTTTATTAATCTGGGAGAAAAAAAAAGTTTTCCTCTATAAAGAATGTTTTGTGCAAAGGAAAGTTTTTATGGACGTTCTTCATGGAATCATAAATGCCAATAAATAAGCTTTATTTACTGTATGTGAAATAAAAGATGACCAAAAAACAAACAAATACTTTCTAACAACCTTCTTTGTGAACAGGTAAGAGATATTTCAGATCTGTGTAATGTAAATTGTAATAGAACAACTAAAGTAGAAGCATTTTGACTTGCTCTCAGGCTTGTGGATCACACTGCCTGTATTGGCATTAACTTGAGTGGATTTGATTTGCAATCCCGAAGGAGTCCCAATAGACCTCGCTCTCCTGATTTATCACTGCTAATAATGAGCTATAGAATTACTTTAAAGTTTTAAATTCAAGGAAAATACACAAATACTTGCCATTTCTGCTGAGTTAACAACGAGGTAATTTTCCTCTTTTGCATGTCATGACACAGAGGAATCCCCAAGCTATTAGTTTTGCGAGTGCTTGAGCATCCTCTTTCTGATGTGCACTCTCATTTCCTGTGACAGATGGTTTAGTGCTAAAGTGCATTTAGGTCACTTTCAGTTGATTGACAGTTTGTGATTGTGCTGCTGTGTTGTTCTCTGACATCCTCACTGATGACGTTCGTCTTTTGCTTTTGTTTGCCTTGTTATTGCTCATTGCCAAGTTGATTGTTTGAAAAATGACAGCTTGATGGCAGGAGTCTATGTGTGCGCATACCGGCACTCAACTTTGGCAAATGATATTTTCTGGCAATCTGTTATTATTTTTACAGATGATTTCAGACAGAGACAGAGAGGGTTTATCTGCTCTGAATGTGCCATACACTCTTACATTCATCAGAAAGCTTGTATGAGAGGATGAAAGAAAGCTTGTATGAGAGGATGAAAGAGAGTGAGACTGCTAGAGGCAACATAATCCCATCAGAAAGATTCAACTCTCTCTCTCTATCCTTGTGTTAGGATAGTTCAAACATAATGCAGGTGTGCTGATGGAAGTCTGTGGATTTCTGTTGCATTTTGGTAACTTCAATTATATAGTGGGGAAACTAAGGTCCTGTTATCCATTTTAGGCATAACTATACATGTTTTAAAAAGAGGTATGGTGTCAATTCTTCTAGATGTCCTGTGTTGTAATTATATAGCTGCTGGGTTGAAGGTCCCAGCTGTGACTGAAGGTGACAGTGAATGCTCTTTCATGTCCTGCACCACAGGTTAACACGCTGATTATTCCACCCCTTTCCTCTTTTGCTCCTGACTTCTTTTTTTCATCTCACAACAGGAAGACAATTTTATTGTATGTTATTTTGGGTCAAATCCATATGTAACTGAAACACACATGCACATAGCCTGTCTGTTAACCCTTTCAGTCCCAATGTTCATTCCAATGTTTTTTCAAAGGATTGTTGTATTGAATGCTGCATAGTTGAAGTCAACTAGCCAAATGTATGAGCAACATATCGAGACAACAATAAAAAATCTTATTTTGAAAAGCATGGTGGCCTCTGAAACAAATAAAACATATGGCATCATTTGAACTATTATATTTATATCCAGTCACAATATTGATAATTAAAGTTCAGTAATGGACAGTGGTGTGACCCTCAGATAGACAGAAGATGAAGATGATTATAAAATAACATAAGAATTATTACGAACTCAGAATAACAAGTTGTAACCCTGTTGAAATATATTCATTAGTATAAGATATACAAGTTTGAATAAATAATTTCATAGTTTAATAAATAGTATGTAAGGTTAAAAAGTTAAGATTCATTGACCAGCAATGAAGTTATGATTTTGCTCTGAGAGAAAAGCATATTTGGTAATGTTCATGGTTTACTGAATACAGCATTTAAAATGTTAAATATTTGTTGTGTAATAATATATGTTTTTATATGTATGTAAAATAATATATGCATTTTACAATATTACTATTTTTACTGTATTTTAAATCAAATAAATGCAGCCTTGGTGTGCACAAAAAGATCATAAACTCGTTTTTTTTTATCAATTATTGTAGAAATGAAGAGTGTCCCTATATATTTGTGTCCCTGGAATTTAATTTTGTTCTGAAAGGGTTCATTTAAAAATAGTATGCTATGTGTGTTTGAGCATCTCAGTGCCAGACCACTACTGCCCCTAATTGGACTTATACACACACACACACACACACACACACACACACACACGTCTCAACAGGGGTACAGAACAAACAGACTCAGTTGGAGACTCGTCCTCTGCGTCTCTCTTTCTCACACACATACTGATACAAATGCAGTGGAAGCATGTGTCATTTGTGTAGCTTCCTGTTGCTCTTTCCCATTACTGTGTCCCATTACCCAGCATGCACCTCTTTTGTGAACATCTGAGGAATTTTAATGTCTCCCTTTAAACTTGTTCTTTCTGGTTACACATTTAGCTTAAACCAACTCTGTCTCATTCTTTACAAATTAAGCAGGAGACTAGAAAGCTGATCTAGAGAAATTGGCTTGGGACGGAAGCGCTGAAGTATGCTAATGATGGTCTCTCTCTGTGTGTGTGTGTGTTTGTGTGTGTCTCAATGACAGCTGGTTCATATTCCTCATATCCTTTATTCCTTCAGTCAGTAAGGAATCACAATTCAAAGAAGAGTGGAAGACAATGTATCCCCAGAGTTTTTGCTTTCAGAATAATGTAGATGGATCAGAAAGACTCTGCGACCTCCAAATCCAGTTGTTTATGTTTCATTTGGTTATATGTGTGTGTGTTATGTTGAATATTTGATGAACTTCTGTGCAATTGTTAATGCAAATACGTGCCTTGTTCCTTCCTTGTGATGAATGCAGTTATTGAATTGAGCCTGCTGTTAAAATCTCACATTCTCAAGCCCACATAGGCTACATGTGTATATAAATATAAATGAGGGCAGTCAGGGCACACATTTACACATCAGTGTCTTCTAATACTGTAGGGCACTGTGCAGTCGAACATGTCCTTCGCATTCTCATCTTAAAGCTAGTTCGTGTGCATGACAAATTGTTTGGCCTTGAATCTTGCTCAGCTTACTGTATCTTGACAAAACAACTGAACATTAATGCTCTACATTCATCTTCCAAAACCTCCCCCACATACACTTGGTCTCTCTCGCTCTGACTGCCAGAAAGATGAAGGAAGCATAAAAGTTTGGATTTGAAATTAATGTGATGACCTTTGCTATCAATTGTTTCGTCATCTTTTTATAATGTATGTTGACCTTGTCTTTGTATGCACTGTCCTTAATAAGGCAAATCCAGCAGTTATAGAATAGACTACAAAATATTGTAATATGAACTACAGATTTTGCTTTTGCTCAGATATCAAATACATTTATGTATGCTCTTTAATTAGAAGGCTGTTTGTTGGGATTCGGGAATTATTAAGTATAAGTTTGGTTTTGGAAGTGTACTTTAGAGTAACTTAGTCGATTTTCAACCATACAGTTAGTATACATCTGTATGTAATTAAAAACTGCGTACTCTTTTTTTTTGTCAGCAAAAGTATGCCAGATGACGCAAAACACACTTTTGACAGCTTCGGGGGTTTTGTTTAAAAATTAAAGATCATACTTTACTGCATTTTATATCCCTCTCACGATTGAGCCCATTGCATGTGTGTTGAAGTTTTTCTAAGTTTTTGGTAAAAAGGAGGCCACCGCCCATTTTCTTTGATTTATCTAGTGGTGTAGCAATTTCACTATTAACAGCTCAGTTTTATTTAAAGCCAATCTTTGAATGAATTACCCTTTTGAGACACATTCTGGGCTTTTTTTTAGTAAAGCCCTAAATGCTTTTATAACTTTGTCTTTCTAACTAGTTTTTCCATGTCTGGTATTTTTTGGCGTGCTATCAACACGCATAATCGCTTTTCAGCGTGTTTATGAACGCAGTTGACTTAACGTTATTACTGTATATATATAAATATATGACCTACCCCAACCCCGTCCCTAAACCTACCCGTCACTGGGGTTAATAGCATTTATGAGTCTTCCCCTACCATCCTAGGAAAAAAATATCGCTCCCCAGATGTAGATCTACATTTTGCTTCGTTTCGCTCTGACATTTAATGGCGTGTACATATACGCGGAATCACTTGGACATTAATGGCGTAGACATACACGCATACACGCGGATAGCTCAAAATGCGTATAGATAATACGCCACTTGACTTGAAAGTGGCGTGTATGTTTACGCAAAAGTCATGATGTCATGTTGCAATTAAAATCACTCAGAGCCGCACCTGCATAAATAAGGCATAACATCATACATAAATGAACCTCAAATTGTTGTTTATTCGTTTACTCTCATTTGAATTATTGTTTTTTTTCAAGCCTTAGGAAACATTAAGGTTTCATTGAAATGCAAAAAAGTCAGTTATACAGATGTCACCTTATATAATATAAAGCCAGAAGGGACTTTTTTTTTTTTTTTTTTTTTGCATGGGACAGTTAGTGGAGACTTTTTGCATTATCTCCAGTGATATTTAAACATTTATATTTTTCACCTTGTATCATTTTTAAACGTAACATTTCAACATGCATTTAAGTATATGATATTTTAATATTTATTTAGAAGATCCCTGAATATCCACTGCCCAGATTCATACAAACACATCCAAACACAATCCACAGTCATGGAATCCATTTTGACAGGACACTGTTTGTTGTAATATGTTCATCTTTCTCTCATTCACTTTCTTCATCAATCATTATGCATTGGCATAATACCATCAGCTTGATTTAGACCTGGAATATGTAAGCACTTTCCACAAAACAACATCCGCATCTTCTCAAGAAAAGCTATTTGACTGCGAGCAGGTTGTGTGTGAACATGAGCCGGATCCAAACAAGAGTTGCGTAGTTGTCTCTTCAGTCTAGATGAATGCTTGCTACAGTCTGAAATCTGAAAATAAATATAAAAAGCTTAAATAGATGAGGCTGCCAAGGGGCATGCCATGAAAAATTGGCCAATTTGTTCCTGAACTGGAATCATTGTGCGTGTCTGGGAGGCTAGAGCCCGCCCTGCTCCCATCACTCGTCTTCCCTCTCTTTCATTCACCATCATTCTCTCTCCCTCTTTCTCTGTCTACCCTGTTTTTACTCCACTATCCTCCAGGCTCTCTTTTAGTGCCTATCCCCATGTTTCCCCATGTTGCAGTATTTTTTTACATCACAAGTTTCACAGACAAAAATAAGAGAATGCTATCCACCTGTTTCCGGGGGGCGCTACTGTAAAAAATAAAGTGGGTGCAACTTCCGGTCAGGCGGCGGAAGTAGCATACCAATGGTATTTTGTGTGCTATTTAGCGAAGAGGCTAGGTGTTTTTCAGATAATATTTTACTATTTAAAATAAGTCGCAAACTTTTATGAGAGATGTCGTTACGGAGCTCAGGGACAACATGTGCTGTTCGCGGTTGTACATAGGCCTATAACCGGACTAAACTAATTCAGTGGCAAATTGTATTATCCAACAATCTTGGACTAAAGATTTTAAGTGAAGGCTACTGTGAAGCAACATATTCAGAACATGAATGACACACAGTAAACATTTCATAGTATATCTAATATAATATAGGCTATATATATATATTTCTCAGGTCTGTAAGGCAAGTAGACGCTGAGTTTCGGTTCATTTATGAAACGAGCTGCAGTTCAGGCGCCAGCGCCTCCGTGTCTTGATTATTGTCTGCTATATTTACCGCTACTTATTATTTATTAAATCCAGGTAAATTGTTGATGAAACAATTAAGATACAATTAATACAAAACGAAATTAACTTTAAATAAAGGCTCAGTGCTTTCAAAAAGTTAAAGTTTTTTTTTTGTGTCACCCTCGTGTATTTCCCTCATATTAAATACAAAATGCATGTGCTATATATTTCTAATGTCTGGACTCCTTTATTGATATGATATGATATATGTATATAAACCGAGGTTTCAATAGCCTAAATGCATTTTCGGAGAATTTATATTTTGACTGCAAATGTCACGTCCATAATGCTGGAATCGCCCAATTTTAAATAATTTATCCTCAACTAGTTTTGTGGTGTAGGTCTACAAATTTTATAATGTTAACTTCAAATAATACAAATAGTAAAGATATGGTAGCTATATTGGATCTGGACGGGAAGGATATCTCTGGGAGTGGGAAGGGCGTATCGTGATTCTGCCTTCCCTGACCGCGACACAGGTCCGTGGATCTGAGTATCGCGATTTCGGTTTTATTTAACATGATTCTTTTTTATTACTATTTAGGAACAAACAAGGGTCTCTGTTTAAAAACCGCCGACTCGCACCGGCAGTCCAGAGCACCGCAGCGCATATCTTCAAGTTTAGCCATAACCGAATGTCCAGTTTAACTGCCACAAGTTGATCTTGTAATAAAGAACTCATCGTGGAAAAACACGCTGTATTTTTGTATTTTCATTGCATTTGTAATTGATAAAAAGTTAAACAAATTAAATAATACATTTTAGTATAAATATTAATGATTAATCGATAGTCGAATGAATGAATGAGTGTCACGTTTCGCTTGTTTACTTCGAACCGGAAGACGCACCCACTTTTGACGCAAGGCCTCATGGGACGTAGGAAACTTGTGGATAACTAACAGCAAAAGAGGCGTTGACAATGTCAATGTAGCGATGTTGCTTTTATAAATGATCATAATTAAGTGAATAATGGAAACATTCAACAAGTAACAGAATTAAGAAAAGCATGTCATGCATGTCCATGTTATGGAGGTGAATAAAAATATATTTTTAATGAAAAGAGCTGTAGGAGGAATGAGAGAGAGAAACAGAGGGATGTAAGAAGGGGTAAATCAGTAAAGCAGGTTTAGTTTCTGACAAGTGCTCTCATTATTCTGCGAAAGGACAAGTTCGGTATTTTACACTTAAAGCCCTGTTTTAAGATCGTTTATGATGAAATAGAACGGTTAAGATTAAAATTTGGACACATGCGGCTGTCCCGAGAATTTCCGGTGTCAAAATCCCCCCCCCAAATCCCCCCCAAATCCCCCCCCTGCATTATTGCCACCAACTGGGCTGGAGTGTCTATTATTCAAGCTCTCAACGTAAGAATGTACGTGTGTGAGGCGTTTGGAAAAATAGGTCCACAGTTTTACAACGAATGGTAAAACACCTGTTGGAAAGCATTTTTTGCAGCGATTTTTGTGTGAGCATATCAGTGAACACCCCAGACCACTCGGTGAGTTTCACATCTTTGTAAACTAAAGTTTAGTGCGTTTTAGGAAGGATTGTTCCAGTGCACCTATGCAACCATTGTAGAGGTGGGGGGGTGCTACCACAGAAACCGAAAATTCTCGGGCCAGCAGCATGTGTCCAAATTTCAATCTTAACCGTTCTATTTCATCAGAAACAATCTTAAAACAGGGCTTTAAGTGTAAAATATCGAACTTGTCCTTTAAATGTCACATGCTGAACTTCAGCATGTCTGTTTGAGCATGTAAAACATACCAGCATATGCCCATGCAAGGGTAATCCCACTGTATACACATTTACATATTTCTGGAGCATTGGAGACAATCCTTTGATATACTGGAATAGATTAATTTCAGACTGCTCTACACAATCTCGTGAGAAAACATAAATATGTTATAAATTGGAGATTTTTAGAAGAAGAAAAAAAGAAGGTCCACCCCAAAAAAAACCCTCTGTAGGGGGTATTACAAGCATATTTAAAGAAAACGTATGAGCGATATCATTCAAATTCATGCGAATTCCTCCCCAATTTGCCAAAATAGTTACATATTACCATGAAAGTGTGTTGGATCGCTGCTATTTATTTGTTGAAACATGTTAAGCAAACTATGAAACATCCTGTTCAAGAAGTCACAATAATGGCCAAAATAGTCAAATAAACCACAATCAGCCTTACAGCTTCTGTTCCATAGGGCGGCTATAAGCAATATCTGCCTTTACCTTCATTTGCAGCTCAATTTGCATCCATTTCTGTCACGTTTATCACTGATGTCTGTCTTTTGGCCTAAAGGGAGACAAAACATTAACTTTAAATATGTCCTGTCTGCAGTGCTGCGTTGCCATTATGTGAAACTTTCCATTCTTTCTACTTGATAGACAGGCTGCCTTTGATTCTAATGGCGAAACAGAGGCTGATGTGAAAAGGGGACTTTATATTCATCAGTACAGCAAACAGAAGTTCCCTTTCCAGGGAACTCGCGATGCGTCAATGACGCTTTGGGAACGCCCCCAGCGTGAATGCGTCTGAAGCATCTATGTCAACTAGTCCAATGGAAAGAATGAGCGTCACGGGCGGGTGACGTCATGACCAGGAAGGGATAAAAGCACATCCGGTGCAAACCGGCATTAGCTTCTGTTGCCTCAGCAAGCGATCTGTGTCATACTGTCTGTTATATTTACTGTTGTCTGTCTGATATATATATTTAAACACTATGAAAACTAAACGATTGCACAAACTCTGTGTTCTCCCTGCTCGCGCTATTTAACGAGCAGGGACACACACGAGCTTTGTGTGATGTGTTTGGGAGTAGAGCATGCGGTATCAGCCTTCGAGGGGGCTGATTGCCAACATTGTTAGAAGCTCTCGCTTCGCATGCTCCGCTCCCGCCTGTCACTTTTCGAGGAAAGTGTTCAGGTTCGCGGTTCTCAGGCTGCAGGACCCGCGTTGCCGAGGCAGCGCGGAGAATGCATTCCTGGGGATCGCAAATGGATCTCTTTACGGGGATGGAGACGGGTCCGAGGATCTTTTCTCCTCCCTTTTCCGAGGGATCCATTGCTCTCTCTCCAGTCTCGGAAGCCCGTGCCGCGGTTACTTCCGCCCGGGGAGAGAGACCAATGCTTCAGTGCTCTATCTCCGAGGAGGTAGATATGCTGGGCATTGAAAGTGACACAATCATGGGGGAATAGGATTTGCCATCTCTTTCCCCAGTGTATGAGAAATATATATATATATATATATATATATATATATATATATATATATATATATATATATATTTATATATATATAAAAAAGTTTATATTATATATCAAATAAAATGAATATATATATACTGTATATATAAAATATATATATATATAATAATAATAATAAAAGCTGGTGGAGGTGTTTACTAAGGCTGTAGATAAATTAAATATTTAATGGCCAGCAGTAATAAGGGGGCACTCGTTTTAAAAATAAAATAAAATAAATTAAACGAGTTTCCTTCCCTCTAATTTTTTACCTCCATCACGGGGCCTTCCATTTTTCCCGATCTGCACAGCGAGCTGTCTAGATCAGCGGTTCTCAATAGGTGAGGCACGCCTCCCCTGGGGGGCGCCAAAGAGGCACAGGGGAGGCGCAACACGCGAAGAAAAAAAATATCTGTATCAGAGCATAACAGGGCTTAAATTATTCCGGCAACGCATGCGATACATTTTTGTATATGATCACGCTCTTATTTACGCAAATACTTTTAAACCATCCATTCGTGACAAGACAAAAGAGAACGGGCTGTCAGTGAATGTCCTCCTGACACACACACAGACACACACACACACGCACGCACGCACAGAAAGACGCGCGCCCGTATCCAGTTCTCTTTCGCACTTGAACGAACATTAACCCACACATTTATGCCAAAATGTCCGTTTTGTCGAGTATCCTCACAAGAATTGTCTTAAATGAGTTAAATAAAATCTTAAATAGGAAGAGAAGGGGAGCGCGGGGCACAACCTAACGCGGGGTTAAATGTAACACGGACCTCGGGATCAAGCCGGTTGTGTTTCCGCTCTTTTTCTCTCGCTGCCAGAAGACGGTCTCCCGCGAATTTGTGGAAAGTTTTGATTAGATTTCATGAAGATACTGGACAAAGAGTGTTTTGACACCATGCAAGTAAATTTTTCATCATAGGTTTTTTTCGGGTTGGGTGTGGTTGGGTTGGGTGTGTACGTCACCAAATCTAACTTTATATTGCCTTAATTACTGTCTTGTTGGCTAAAACATAGCACCGTTTTGAAACATGTCAGCAAATCCTAGCAACTGTTAGCTAGGCTTAAAATATGTTTTACACAGCGGGGTTAGTTGTAGCACAGACAGTGTTAACTAAGCCACCAAGTGTACAATGATAATCAAATGAAAACGGAGCCACACAACTTTTAGGTTTGAGTAGGCCTATTTATTTATATATTTAACTTTGTTGGACTTTCACAAACAATGTTGGAATTAAAAAAAATTTATTTAGTTTACTATGCATTGATCACTTGTTTCTTTAAAAAAAAAATACAGTCTGGTTTTAATGCAATAAACCCTTTAAATTTTTATTTTAAGCGTTTTTATTATTACTGTTATTATTATCAATAATAATAATTTTACATGCAGCTGCCACACATAAATGTAATTCAATTGCAATTACAATATTTGATGATTTTATTTATTTATTTATGTATTGCTTGGAAAACTGTGCAGCCCTTTTCTATGTCTCTATCCATGATATTGATCCAAAATAGAATGATGATTGGATGAGGGATGGATGTATGGATATCTATCTATACATATGCACAAACAATATCAAACCATACAGATAAAATATTACTGAATTATGTGTTACACACAAGTGTTACAACTAACCCCTCTGTTGGTTACAATTACATTTACATTTTACATTTACATTTATTCATTTAGCAGACGCTTTTATCCAAAGCGACTTACAAATGAGAACAATAGAAGCAGTTAAACTAACAGTAGGACAACAATACGTAAGTGCTAGAACCCCTCTCAGTTTAATTTTAGTGCAGTTTTTTTTTTTTTTTTTTTTTTTTTTTTTTATAGAATAGAAGAGAAGAGAAAGTGTTAATTCTACTGAATCAAGTGCTGCCGAAAAAGATATGTCTTCAGCAGTTTCTTGAAAGTGGCTACTGACTCAGAAGCTCTGGTTGAGTTAGGCAGATCATTCCACCAACAGGGAACAGCCATTGTAAATGTCCGAGAAAGATATTTTGTGCCTCTTTGAGATGGTACCACAAGACGACATTCGCTAGCAGAGCGCAGGTTTCTGGATGGCACATACGTCTGAAGTAATGAGTTTAGGTAAGAGGGAGCAGTGCCAGTGGTTGTTCTGTAGGCAAACGTCAGTGCCTTGAATTTAATGCGAGCGGCAACTGGCAACCAGTGCAATTGTTTGAGGAGAGGAGTGACGTGTGCTCTCTTCGGCTCATTGAAGACTACTCTGGCTGCAGCATTCTGGATCAATTGTAGAGGTTTGACAGAGCAAGCTGGAAGACCAGCCAGGAGAGCATTGCAATAGTCCAGTCTGGATAAAACAAGTGCTTGGACAAGGAGTTGTGTGGCATGCTCTGTAAGGAAGGGCCTGATCCTCCTAATGTTGTGCAAAGCAAATCTGCAGGACCGGGCAGTTCTAGCAATGTGGTCTGTGAATTTCAACTGATCATCAATTACAACCCCAAGGTTCTTAGCTGACCTTGATGGAGTTATGGATGACGAGCCTAGCTGAATGGAGAAGTTGTGATGAAGTGTTGGGTTGGCCGGGACCACAAGTAGCTCTGTCTTCGCAAGGTTTAGTTGAAGGTGGTGGTCCTTCATCCAGCCAGAGATGTCTGTCAGGCAGGCTGAGATACGAGCAGCTACCGTCGGATCGTCAGGCTGGAATGAGAGGTAGAGTTGCGTGTCATCAGCGTAGCAATGATAGGAAAAGCCATGTTTCTGAATCACAGATCCTAGTGATGTCATGTAGATGGAGAAGAGGAGTGGTCCAAGCACTGAGCCCTGAGGCACCCCGGTAGCTAGATGTTGGGTCTTAGACGCCACACCTCTCCACGACACCCTAAAGGACCTACCTGAGAGGTAAGACTCGAACCATTGGAGTGCAGTTCCCGAGATGCCCTTCATCTTTAGGATTGACAGGAGGATCTGGTGGTTAACTGTGTCAAAAGCAGCAGACAGATCCAGCAGGATGAGGACTGAGGATTTGGAAGCTGCTCTTGCCAGTCTCAGAGCTTCAATTACTGAGAGCAGGGCAGTCTCAGTTGAGTGTCCGCTTTTGAAACCAGACTGATTGTCGTCCAAGAGGTTGTTCTGTGTAAGAAAGGAGGAGATCTGGTTGAAAACAACTCGTTCAAGTGTTTTCGCGACAAATGGAAGAAGAGATACCGGTCTGTAACTTGTTAGATGTGCTGGATTTAGATTGGGTTTCTTAAGCAGTGGGGTTACTCGAGCCTGCTTAAAAGCTGTGGGAAAGGTACCAGTGTGAAGAGAGTTGTTTATGATGTGCGCGAGTGTGGGTACAACTGAGGAAGAAATGGCTTGAAGTAGATTAGTGGGGATAGGATCAAGCGGACAGGTAGTAGGGCGATTGGAAAGGAGGAGTTTAGAGACTTCCGCCTCTGAAAGTAGAGAGAAGGAGGGTAGAATGTGTGCGTTTGTTGGTAAAATGTGTGTGTCAGTTTGTGGATTGGTAAATTGGCCGCTGATGGTGGTTGTTTTTTCTATGAAGAATGTGGCAAAATCATCAGCTGTTAGGGTTGATGAAGGAGGAGGAGGAGGAGGGTTAAGAAGAGAGGAGAAGGTTTTGAAAAGCATGCGAGAGTCAGAAGAATTGATAATTTTGTTGTGATAGTAAGCCATTTTAGCAGTAGAGATATTAGCAGAGAAGGAAGAGAGAAGGGATTGATAAAGACCCAGGTCTGTCGAATCTTTCGATTTGCGCCACTTCCTCTCTACACCCCTGAGTTTAGTACGATGTTCGCGAAGAATATCAGTTAACCAGGGGGCAGAGGGTGTGGCGCGGGCTGGCCTGGAGGAAAGGGGACAGAAGTTGTCCAAGCAGGATGTTAAAGTGGAGAAAAGAGTATCAGTTGCACAGTTAGTATCAAGTGTTGAGAGCTGATCAGGTGGAGGAAGTGTGGATGAGACCAAAGAGGATAGGTGAGAGGGTGAAAGTGAGCGTAGGTTTCGTCGAAAGGTGACCTGTGGAGGAGTGTGTGTTGTGTTCTGAGGCAGGTTGAGGTTGAGAGTGAGGAGGAAGTGATCTGAGGTGTGCAGTGGAGTGACCAGTGTATTGTCCGTAGAGCAGTAGCGCGTGTAGATGAGGTCCAATTGGTTACCTGATTTGTGAGTAGCCACAGTAGATACTCGTTTGAGGTCGAATGATGCAAGCAGGGTGTGGAAATCAGCAGCCTGAGGTTTTTCTAGGTGGATGTTGAAGTCTCCAAGAATTACAAGAGGAGTACCATCTTCTGGGAAGGATGAGAGTAGCACATCAAGCTCCTCCAAAAAACTGCCAAGTTGACCTGGGGGACGATATACAACTACAAAATGGATTTTTATAGGACTAGTGATGGTAATTGAATGTGATTCAAATGAGCTGTTGTCAAATAGAGGTGGTAAAGGATCAAATTTCCAGTCATTTGAGATGAGCAGACCAGTACCACCACCCCTTCCGGTCAGACGGGGGGTGTGTGAGAAAGTGAAGTTAGTGGAGAGGGCAGCAGGTGTGACAGTGTCCTCTGGTCTGATCCAGGTCTCAGTCAGGGCCAATAGACTGAGACCTGAATGACTTGAAAAAGATGTAATGAAATCAGCTTTGTTAACAGCGGACTGGCAGTTCCAGAGACCAATAGGAAAAGAGAATAAAGTATTAGAAGACACCGGAAGGGTACGGAGATTGTTAGGATTGCATCGCCTCTGACGTCTGACGTTTGATTTACGTATGTTAGTAATAGTAGAGATTTGAAAACACATAGTGAAAAGGAGCTTACAAACAGAAAGATTCAGAGAAAAGTGTGTAGAAGAGAAAGGAAACAACAAAAATAAACAAGAAGAATGTAATACTCAAGTGCTTTGTCGGTGTCCTTGCTCGGTGGAGTCGCACAGGTAGAGTCGCTGGTCTTTACACTCTTTGGTCTTCACACGAGGGCAGCCGCGACCGCTGCCGTGGTGTACTAACCAATTTTATACACACCTAATACCCTGTTAATGAATACAGCAGGCCCAGATTAAGTACTTTAACTGGCTTTGGCCACGCCCAACTCTTTGGCCAGCGAAACTCAGTCACGACACAAACAAACACACGCGCGTTTTTACCAGGGTAAACACAGTAACGAAGAGCCGCGCTAAAATCAAATGAGAAAGTAAACACTCACAGACTGATGTTCTCTCCTGTTGTTCTAATGCTTCTTCTAACAATTATTAGCAAATGCCCAGATTAAGTACTTTAACTGGCTTTGGCCACGCCCAACTCTTTGGCCAGCGAAACTCAGTCACGACACAAACAAACACACGCGCGTTTTTACCAGGGTAAACACAGTAACGAAGAGCCGCGCTAAAATCAAATGAGAAAGTAAACACTCACAGACTGATGTTCTCTCCTGTTGTTCTAATGCTTCTTCTAACAATTATTAGCAAATGCCCAGATTAAGTACTTTAACTGGCTTTGGCCACGCCCAACTCTTTGGCCAGCGAAACTCAGTCACGACACAAACAAACACACGCGCGTTTTTACCAGGGTAAACACAGTAACGAAGAGCCGCGCTAAAATCAAATGAGAAAGTAAACACTCACAGACTGATGTTCTCTCCTGTTGTTCTAATGCTTCTTCAATTAACCCCGCATATGGGGTAGGTTGTAACATTTGCACTTCTGTCACTTTCAGTGCAACTGTACGAAAATGGAAGCTCCTAGAAAAAAACTTTAAGTGTTCATTTGTAGCAGAGATGTGTATGTTGCTTGTGTAAAAAAAAAAGATGAATCTAACTTAATTATTTTTTAAATAATTGAGCCAAAACCAAAATGTTTCAGGTTGTGCCCCGCTCTCCCCTAGTGAGAGAATGAGATGCGGCAGATCTTAAAGTGACAGAAGCCACTTATTCTCTCTGTCCATAAAGTTAACCAAAGAACAAAGGGGACAGAGAAAAGTACTCACTGCTCTTGACTAAAGAACCTTTAATAAGGTTTAATCTATATTTCATTTATAATTTATGCAGTGCGGACTGTTTTATAACCTTTCAATTTATGTATATTTCATATTAGACAGGAAAGGTACAGGTAAATATGACATTTATTATGGGTTTAAGTGAGGATTGTTTTAAGGTAACTTAAATTAAAAGTTGTTATATAGCCTAATAAATGTTTAAAATTTGGGGAAAAATCATTTTCATGGAGACATCAGTAGCTATATTAATATCAGTGATACTCGCCTTCATTCATAAAAAGCTGCCATAAAAAATTTCAGACTCAGGACTTTAGCCCCTGATATCGGTAATTGTGCGTGCGTGTATTAGCTTTAAAATGCATTGTTTCCTTGTCCCAAGTCAACAAAAGTCAGCATTAGGGGAGAATTAGGACCCACCAAAAAACTTAGGAAATATGATCCCGAGTAGTTGGGGTCCGAGGCTGCACCTCTGCCGCAGTGTGTGGTCTGCAAGGAGGTGCTAGTAAATAATAGCATGAGACAATGCAAACTTCAGCGTCACATTGAAACTAAGCACAAATTTACTGAACAAGCCAGTTGAGTTTTTTTGAGAAGAAGCGTGATGATTTGCAGTCACAAAAAAAGTACAATACAGTTGTTTGGCACTATTAACATGAAGGCGACAGAAACATCTTATTGTGTCGCAAAGGCAAACAAACCCCATGCATCGGCGAAACATTACTCATTGCATTACACATGTTAAGCATGTTTTGTTGACTTGTGGTCAGGCCTACTGATTTTAGTGATCCTAGTGATTTTAAAAGTAGCCTCAATTAGGCCTGCATGAAGTTGGAAATGATTTGCTGTTGCAAAGAATAGTTTATGAATGCACTTTTAAAAAAGTTCAAATACAACATTAAAAAATATTTACATTTTATCAGTTTTTATTGAAACTCATCATTGCCTGGAACACAAAAAGATGGCATTTACTGCAGAGGCGTGTGTGGGTTAGGGCAGGTGGGCGGGATTTTGGGGAAGGGGGGGCTTGGCTGTCCTAACCTACTGTAAGGGGAGGCTCACATTCACCCAATTTGAAAACCCCTGGTCTAGATCATGGAAAAAGCCTTACTCATCTTGTCTTTTAGCCCCCACATTCATGTATATTCAGATATTAGGGGGTTAAGAGAGTATGGCTATGGGGCAATACCCCGGTTAGAACAGACGCTTGCGAGCTATCTGTCTCCCGGTTCAGTATCGACCCTGAAGGCGTCGGTTTCTCTCACTAAACCATTAAAGAAAACTAATTTTAATCTAGTGGGAAAAGCATTTACGGCAGTGGGTCTAGCAGGAGCCTGCTTGCACACTATAGCAGTGCTACAAGCATATCAGGCTGATCTGCTGTGGTATTTGGATAGAAGTGAGGGAGTTTGGCCCGATGGGGTTTGAGAACTTCGTCGGGCCACAGATTTATCTCTCAGGGATGGAGAGCAGCACCTTGTGGTCTCTGAGAGACACCTCTGGCTCTATTTGATGGGAATCATGGAGAAAGATACAATATAATCTCTCCCTCGCTATGTCCAACCCCCTGGGGCTGCTGGGCGTGAGCAGCTCCAGCCGTCTAGTTTCTCATACACAACACAGCAGCCAAAGCCTTCAAAGCAGAAGCCGGATCCGAGGACCGTTCTTCATGCTGAGAAGGCTTCGGCTCAAAGGAAAAGGTCTGGTGCCACTGGCGTCAGACCGGTGAGGGCAGCCCCAACCGGGGTGGAACGGTGTACACCTCATTATACGGTGCCCTTTCCATCTCGGTGCCCTCAGGGGACCGTTCTGCCAACCCCGCCACCCTTGGTGCTCGGGGCGCAGCGGTCTCCAAGCGAGCTTCTGGCGCAGCGTCAACTCAACATTGCGTCGGACTTGCGCCCTCTGATGGGGGGTTCGAAAACTGTCAGTTCGGGTGGTTCCTGCCAGTATGCTTCAGGTCCCCGAACTGGCTGTCTTGATTACACCAGAGGCCAGCCTCGAGGGGCTGGTTCCCTTGGTAGATTTTTGGGCAGCGTGGAAACTACTGCCAAATATATCTCTATGGGTCCTGCAGTTAGTTGTAAGAAGCAGATTTGGTTCTCGTCCTCCAGGCTACAACGGGGTGTTGCTCACGTTAGTGCATTCCAAGCAGGCTCTGGTAATGGAGCAAGAGGTAAAGGCCCTGTTAGCAAAAAAAAGCTATAGAGCAGGTGTACTCACCCGACATTGCGTCGGGTCTTTACAGTCGTTATCTCAATGTTCCAAAAAAGGATGGAGAGCTGTGTCACATACTAGATCTTCGTCTGTTTGAGTGTTTGGTGCTGGAACTCAATTCCAAGACGCTGACACTCAAACAGATCATGACTCAAATCAGATCCAAGGACTGGTTTGTCACGATAGATCTAAAATACTTCCATATCTCCATCCTCCCTCAGCACAGGAGGTTCCTGAGGTTTTCTTTGGGGCAAAGAACACCATTATCAGGCACTTCCTTTCGGTCTAGCTCTATCACCCCGCACATTCACAAAGCACGTAGTTGCAGCTCTGGCCCCGCCAGGCTGCAGTGCATACGCATTCTGAATTGCATAGATGACTGGCTGATTCTGCGGAATCAGAGCAGTTGGCGGTTCGGCACCGAGGTGTCGTTCTCGCTCATATGCAGATGTTGGGGTTGAGGCTCAATGCCAAGAAGAGTGTGCTTTCTCCAGTACAGAGAACCACTTTCCTTGGTGTGGTATGGGATTCAGTGACGATGCGGGCCACTCTGTCGCCCGTTCGTGTAGCTGCTATCCTGACAGCCACAAAAGAGCTGAGGCTAGGCCAGTCACGCACTGTAAAACAGTTCGAGAGACTGTTGGGTCTTTTGGCAGCGGCGTCCAACGGGATTCCTTTTGGCCTGCTGTACATGAGACCTTTGCAGTGGTGGCTCAGGACCAGAGGGTTCTCCCCGAGGGGAAACCCACTTCGTATAATCAAGATCACGGGGCGGTGCCTCCGCGCCTTGGTTATATGGAGGAAACACTGGTTCTTAACCCTCTGGGGACCAGAGTGTTTTTGGGGCCCTTGGGATGTTTTGACATGCACTGACATTTGTGCTTTTTTCAGTTATTTATAAACATGTTAATGGCAAAGGTGTAAATTCACTCTATATAGCACAAACTTGGCTACCATGAGATCTGAGCAACATGTATGTACATGTTTGTATTTTTAATAGAATAATGTTTATGCGTGGTTATTGAAAAAAATAAAAATGAAAGTTGCTGAAATAAGACCACAAAACACATATTGATTATTTCTTCACAAGACTTTTGAAAATTGTATCACATAGCCTAGAATATTTGCTCCAAAACAATGTGAGAATCATCCTGACTACTCATTCAGATAAGTCAATAAAGTCTTTTACATTTTTAATGACGTGTTTTGTTTGAGAAAGCTTTATGCAGGAGGCGTGATCTCTCATTAATATGTGTGGCATTCCACACCTGAGAAAGACAAAGACCCTCCCCATAATGGCCCTATTAGGTGCTATCAGGCCATATCATTACAGGAGCCTTGCACAAAGAATGAGGAGATTTAAAAAAGAATGGCTTTTAGATTGTTTGGATTTATATAAGGAAAATACAGGGTGCATACGTCTGGACACTTCTATCACACACCCTTCACCACATAGACATGGTTTTATTTCAGTTCAAAGTTCAAAGTTAGAGTTGGAAACATCTTGAAAAGAAAATTGTCTTTCTCCATAAATGTCTTAGTTTGATCATACATATTTCAAAGTTGAGGATTCATTATTTTGATATAGCTTGAACAAACACTATAACATCTTAGTTGATTAGTTTATTGACAAAACATACTATATATTTAACATATGAGCAGAAACTCCTAAAAAAAGCTTATTTGATGTCTATTTTAGAGTAAAAACTTTATCCAAAACGAGTCAACGAAATGTTGTCTGTTATTTAGTCTGTAACAGTGCGTATCTGTGCGTTCATTCATTCATTCATTCATTCATTCACACACACACACACACACACACACACACAAACATGATTCACATTTATCAGTATGCTATTTTTCCGTTTACAGACACTAACGTTATTCTATATCGCGATTAGAACAAAGCACTTGCAAAAAACACTTACTTCTCAGCTGAATCTGTTCATCCTCGAAGTGAAAATAAACCCAGTGGTAAATGTCCCAGGATTGTTCCTCATATAGCCGCGCAAGACGACAGTAGATTAATCTGACTAAAAAATATAGTGTGTTTTCAGAGTTTATGGGCGTTAACGCGTCTCAATGTGTTGCTTCACATATTTGCGTTTGAATAGCGCGTGCTCTCCGTGGGCGTGTCACATTACCGGAGATAATCAGCTGAGAGAACAATAATGAGACGGGCTGACACGTCTCTCTTTTTATATAGATGACATAAACGGAGAATAATAATTTTAGTTTTGAATCGGATCATTTAAAAGTACAAACTCAAATGATTTAAAAGATATATTGCTTATGGCTGGGTGAATAGTATTAGCTGAGTTGTGTTGAAGATTAGAGACGTGCTCCAGAAAAAAAGTTCACGGTGACCGAGAGGCAGAACGCACACCCTGTTTATTTTCTTTATTTTACAAAAGCACAATATTTTATTTCAATTGTATGTGGGCACATAAAAAAGTAGACATTTAACAGATTATTTTCTCATATTTCTTAACTCTATATGAACAGAAATGATGGTAGTACTTTAAGTCTATTTTTCTGCTATGTGAAAAAAAACGAGCAAAACGCGCCGGCGCGTTTCTGGTCCCCAGAGGGTTAACCCAGGGTCCGGTGTTGGGAGCTCTTTGCCATCGAGTTGTGATCTCGACAGATGCTTCCCTCACCGGCTGGGGATCGGTAATGGAAGGCCGCTCGGTTCAGGGTCTGTGGAGGAGTCATCATCTCTCTTGGCACGTGAATTGCCTAGAGATGATGGCTGTCTTCAATGCGTTGAGACATCTCCTCCCAGACCTGAGAGGCCATCATGTGTTGCTCTGGTACAGTGGTGGCTCAGGACCAGAGGGCTCTCCCTGAGGGGAAACCCACTCCGTACGATCAAGATCACGCGGCAGTATCCCCGCACCTTGGTTATATGGAGGAAAATCTGGTTCTTGTCCCACAGACAACACGTTGATGGTCTCTTATTTTGGTCCCTCAGGAAATTACGCTGTCTGAGGGCAGTGTATATTCCAGGGGGCCAGAATATTGGAGCAGACACCCTGTCGAGGCAGGGGCTGAGGCCAGGGGACTCCACCCCGAGGCGGTGGAGCAAATATGGGAGTTTTACGGCCAGGCAAGTGGATCTGTTCTCGTCTCAGCATACAACGCACTGTTCACTCTGGTTATCCCTCACTCAACCAGCCCCCTTGGGGCTGGATGCTATGGTGCAGACGTATCCGAGGCTACGTCTGTATGCATTTCCCCTGTTGCTCTGCTCCCAGGAGTTCTGGAGTGAATCCGCCAGGATGGAATAAGCCTATTGCTAGTAGCACCACCCTGGCTGAGCCGAATTTGGTTTGCGGACCTAATTCTTCTCCTCGACGGCCCTCCCTTGGAGGTCCCGATCAGGAGAGACCTTCTGTCTCAGGCAGGGATGCAATATTGCACCCCCGGCAGGAGATTTGGAAACTGTGGGTTTGGCCTCTGAGGGGGCCCAACTCATAGAGAGTGGTCTCTCAACTGAGGTTGTTGAGACCATTCTAAGGTCCAGAGCTCCCGCTACGAGGAAACTATATATTCACTATTTCGAGAGTGTTTCACTTCTTGGTGGTACCGGCGTCAGTGGGATCCGGTTAACTGTTCAGTAAACACAGTATTCGAGTTTCTGCAAGAACGCTTTGTATCAGGTCTATGTCCTTCCACGCTTAAGGTATATGTGGCGGCCATTGTGGCTTTCCACTCCCTGGTGGGTAGTACATTTTTGGGTTGAGACCCCCTGATCACTCGTTTCCTTCGTGGCACTTTGAGGCTAAGGCCTGCAACTTGCACTAAGGTGCCGGCTTGGGACCTTGCAATAGTTCTAGAAGGCCTATCTGGGGCTCCCTTCGAGCCCTTAGATTTGGTCTCAGAGAAGTTCCTTTCTTTTAAGACGTTTTTCTGCTAGCTATTTCGTACCCCTAAGAGTCGAGACCTTCAGGCCCTTTCGGTCCCCACCTGCCTTGAGTGCACCGGGGATGGCCAAGGCAATCTTACCCCAAACATAGATATGTTCCTAAGGTGCCTACCATTATTCCGAGGCCTATTGTGCTGCAGGTTTCTGTCCTCCCCCGTTTTTCGGACCAGGAAAAGCTGAACCTCTTGTGCCCAGTGCGAGCACTGGACACTTATGTTCATTGGACTTCTCTTCGGGAAAATCCAACCTATTGAGCAATAGATAGTTGTGACTATTCTTCTTGCTTGTGAGTCCTCTGGCCAACCATTTGGTGGTCAGGGCTCATTCCACCAGGAGTATGGCTTCTAAGCTTTATTATCTGGAGTTCTCTCCAAGACGTTTGTGATGCGGCGGGCTGGTCCTTACCGCTCACATTCATGAGGTTTTACAGCTTGGACCTGGATGCTGCCCCAGGGTCCCAGGTGCTTGGTGCAGTGTGACAACAGGCTGACACTCAGGCATTTGAAAGTCTGGCGTTTTGGGTATTCTTGTTCCCAAAGCGTCATTGACGCATCGCGAGTTCCCTCGAAAGGGAACGTCTCAGGTTACGACTGTAACCATAGTTCCCTGAGAAAGGGAACGAGACGATGCGTCACCCTGCCATACTTCCTGCATCCCTGTGATCGGCTTGCTTCGGCAATTTTTTGAAGCTAATGCCGGTTTGCACCGGATGTGCTTTTATCCCTTCCTGGTCATGACGTCACCCACCCGTGACGCTCATTCTTTCCATTGGACTAGTTGACATAGATGCTTCAGACGCATTCACGCTGGGGGCGTTCCCAAAGCGTCATTGACGCATCGTCTCATTCCCTTTCTCAGGGAACTATGGTTACAGTCGTAACCTGAGACGTTTTATTGGTTCATCCTAATATAAATACTGCTTTTTAAAAGCTACACTGAAATCCTAGAGCTTTTACAAAACACAATTGCAAAGTTTACATTTATAAGAACTAATAGAGATGTCTAAAATCTTCATAGAGTGAATTTGTCTAGTTTATTTAGTATATAGTTCCCTTTCGAGGGAACTCATGCTGCGTCGAGAATCGACACATTGGGGAACGCCTTTGGCATGAAGCGTCTGAAGTCAACTATTCGATCTTGATTGGCGTAGCCTAATCACGTCACTCGTGACGTCGCATGTGATGGCGAAACGGAAGCTATAGACCTTATGCACCAGAGAAATGTGGGCGCCGTCATCTTTAGAATATTGTCTTTGAACTTCCGTTTTTGCGGTCGCTCTGTATATTTCTATGGCATCGCGGTCCAGGAGTAATTAGCTGGTGAAGTGGATTTACTTATTGTAGAGTTAACAAAAGCTATCATGAGCATTGTAATGTTTATCATAAGCATTGTAAAGCAGATGTCTTAACAAATGTCGACCGGGAACTTATTTACGAGCAGTTCATTCATACCTATGCAAGATCGCTGTGAAAATACTGACCGGAAGTCAAAAGACAACGAGCGCAGAGCTGAAAAGGGGCGGGGCTACATAAGGTCTATAAAAGGACGCCGGATCATAACAGCGTCAGCTTCTGGTCTTCAGCAAGCTTTCTGTGTCAACCTGTTTGTCTTATTTGGTGTTGTCTGTCACTCTGAAACATATACATATATTGTGGCGAACAATAAGGAGAAACTATTCAGTCAGTGTACGTCCCCTTGCCCGCATTATTTAAGCGAGGGTGACGCACACTCACTCTGTGTAGTTTGTCTGTGTCTCGTGGCTGTCGAGGCAGCGCGCCGCTTGTATGCATAGGATTCGCACGTGGGGCTGGCATATAATACTAAGACGGTTGCGACCCTTTCTCAGTGTTTATTTACCAGCTCCACTGGTCTCGCGCACGGTTCGGAAGCCCGCGCTGCGGCTTCTTGCGACTGTGTTAAAGACCCGGTGTTTGTTTTATCTGGCTCCGAGGAGTTAGATATTCTCAACACAGGTTCGCCATTTTCCCGTTATAAAAAAAAAAAAAAAAAGAGTTGCTGAAGGTTGTAACCAGGGCAGTGGCTACATTAAATGTTGAATGGCCATTTAATAAGCAGGAAGCAACTAAGAAAAATAAAATGAATGAGCGCTTCCTGCAGACCCAGTCACAATCTTCATGTCAGAGCCTTCCCTTTTTCACTGATCTCCATACTGAGGTGTAGAGATCGTGGAAAAATCCATGTTCATCTTAATTATTTCCCCCCATGTATATATTTACATCTATTAGGGAATCTAATAAGAATGGTTAGGAGGTGAAATGCCTCGGGTAAAGGGGTATTTTGCGAAATATTTTCTCCCCGACATTGCGTAACCCCTGATAGCTCAGACACTTCCCTCCAAATCTCGTACTTCGAATTTGTTAGGGAAAGCATATATGGCGGTGGGTCAAGCATGCCTACACACGATGGGGTTAATACAGGCATACCAGGCTGACCTCCTCAAAGAGGTGGATGATAACTGGGAGGTCTCACTCAACGGTATTACTGAATTTCGTAGAGTGGTTGACTTATCTCTCTGTATTATTTAAAAAAAAAAAAATTATACAGCAAATTTTATACAACAGACAAACAAACAAACAAACAAACAGGGCTCAGATGCAGCAATTGCCAGTTGTTACAATCATGTTTAACACAACGGTAGCAGGAAAAGTTATTAACACAGGAACACAGTCAGTTTACTGTAATTTAAACCTTTCAAAATGTGTTTGGCATGGGTTCCAAGAACGGAAAAATGTGTCCATTTGAGTAGTGCGGATTTTTTCCATTTGTATCATGGATAGCATATCAGTGACCCATGCCTGAAAGGAAGGAGGGGTAGGGGACTTCCATTCCCTCAATATCAGTCTCTTGGCAACTATCATTCCCAGTTCCAATGGTTGCCGCATTATAGTTGGAATTGTCCTTGTTGCTTGAGAACAGCCAAAAATGGCAAGTCCAGCCTCGGGCTGAAGGGGCCTCTTATATGCTTTGGAGTACCAGTCAAATATTTTGGACCAGTTTGTTAATGAGGAGCAAGTCCAAAAAGCATGGGACAGTGTACCCTCTGTCATTTTACATTTGTCACACATAGGAGAAACTGATAGGTACATTCTATGTAATCTGACTTTGGAATAATGCAAGCGATGCACAATCTTAAATTGAATTAATTGGTGCCTGCTGCTTATAGAGCAGGAATGAATATTAGACAGACAGATGTTCCACATGGATTCAGATAATTCCACACCTAGCTCTTCTTTCCAAGTATCCCTAGTTTTCAAAGTGTACGCCGTTATGCAGTCATCAAATAAACGTACAATTCTCGAAATAAGATGCTTGGAGAAAGGAGGGCTCTTACAAATATCATAGATTTCATGTTCCAGGGGTAGATTTTGAAAATCTTCAATTTTTGATTGGATATAATGCCTAACCTGCAAGTACCGAAAGAAATGGGAATTGGGAAGATTATATTTTTCTTTCAGTTGGTTGAATGATACAAATTTACAGTCAATGTACAGATTATTAACTGAAACCAAGCCCTTCTTTCTCAAGTCATGGTACATTATGTCATGCCAGGGAGACAAAAAACAATGATTGAAACAAATGGGTGTTTGTACTGATGTGTTTGGTAGTTTTAGAAAGCACCTAACCTGATTTAAAATTCTAACTGACTGCTTTACCACAAAACATAAGTTTTTATAGGGCTCTAGCTTTTCAAACTTGGAAAATAACATAGCTGGTAATGAAGAGTTTTTCACAGAGTTGGCCTCCATCTTAAGCCACAAAGGGGTTGTAGGCGTCAGATTATCCAGGGATCCCTGCTGCCAGAACACCAATGCCCTAACATTGGCAGCCCAATAATAATGTTTAAATACAGGCAAGCCTAACCCTCCCTCTGATCTAGACTTCTGCAAGTGAGCCTTCGAAATTCTGGCATTTTTGCCGTTCTAAATATAGGACGAAATAATTGAATCCAAGTCTTTAAAAAAGACTGCGGTGAGATAAATGGGGAGATTTTGACATAGGTATAAAAATTTGAGGAGGGAGACCATTTTAATTGAGTGTATTCGTCCACTCATTGATAAGGGAAGAATTTTCCAGCATTCAATATTCAATATCAGCATTAGCTTTGGATCTTTAGGTATAGCCAGACCAAGGTAAGTAAAATGACCATTAACTATTTTGAATGGAATACTTTGTAAAAAACCTGGTGAATAAGTACTGGATAAAGTCACAAACTCACTCTTTGACCAATTGATCGTGTACCCTGAAATTTTACCAAAAGACTCGATCAGCTCAAGAAGAGGGGGGACTGATTTTTCAGCATTATCCAAATACAGTATTACATCGTCAGCGTATAAACTGATAAGTGTTTCCACACCTCCAATCTGAAGCCCCTTCACCTGTGGGTGCTCTCTTATTACAACAGCAAGTGGCTCCAGTTCAATAGCAAAGAGAGCCGAAGATAATGGACAGCCTTGCTGAACCGAGCGTTGCAAAAAAAAGGGGGCTGACTGATCACCATTCGTCAAGATAGAACAGCACGGTTTTGCATATATCAGTTTCACCCAAGAGATGAAGACTTCCCCGAACCCAAACCTGCGTAGTGACTCAAACAAATAAGGCCATTCGACCTGATCAAAAGCTTTGTGTGCGTCGAGGGACAAAATAGAAGCTCCCTTAGTACCACTAAAATCTGAATAAATAGTGTTGAGCAACCGCCTGCCAATTAGAAAAGGAGAGTCTACCAGGAATAAACCCTGTTTGGTCAGGATGGATGATAGAAGCGAAATATTTGTTCAGCCTAGTAGCCAAGATTTTAGTTATTACTTTGCAATCAAAATTTTGAAGCGCGATTGGCCTGAAGCTTGCAGGGTCTGTTTCATCTCTGCCCTTTTTTAAAATTAAAGAAATGTTTGCTTCATAAAGAGTGTTTGGCAATTTCCCTTCAGTTTTAGAATTATGCATCATTCTGAGCATAAGTGGTGCAAGAATATCACAGAATCTTTTGTAGAATTATGCGCAATAACCATCAGGGCCAGCAGCCTTGCCCGACGGAAACGACTTTATGGCATTGATGATTTCCTGTAGTGTAAAGTCCGAATCAAGACATTTCATAGCAAAATCATTCAGTTTGGGCAACGATATAGAGTCAAATAAATCATTCAAATTAGATTGTGAAACATTGTGCTTGGAGGAGTAAAGCTTTTTTTTTTTTTTTTCTATTTAGAGAAACAGGGACAGCGTACAATAAACATTAACCTCAAAGGGGAAGATGCATTGTACCGGGTTTTAGCTCAAGAGCTAATTTTCACCCATAGTCCCTGGGCAGGCTGATGTTAAGCTAAGATACATTAAAAAAAATGTACATGATTAATAAGATTTACAATGACAAAATAAAAATGTACAAAAGGAAATGTTCACACCTTTCATATACAGACCTTAGGCTTAGAGCACACACTTATATACACACATACATACATCTGGTCACATATGGGAACAACATTGATTTAATAAAAGCCATTTCTTTGCCTGGCGTGTGAACGTATAAGAACTTGTGCTTTTAAACAACTCTGTAGGTAACATATTCCACTGACGAGCGGCCACACCAGAAAAAGCAGAGTTTCCAAATGCTGTCCTGCGTTTAGGGATCCTGCATTCCCCTCGCACTGTAGATCTAGTGGCTCGAGTTGATGTTTCAGAGCCCAAAGAGATAAATTGTTTTAGAGGAGGAGCAGCGTTGTCATAAAGGATCTTATACATCAAACACAGATTGGTATGAATTATCCAATTTTCAAAGCTGAGAAATTGGTATTTTACAAGAATATGACAGTGATGAAATCGTCTGCTTTTCTGATCGTGAATCTTTAGAGAGGTTTTATATAATGACTCGAATGGCTTGAGGGCAGTTTTAGTAGCCTGTGACCAACTTGTCATACAATATCGAAAATGAGGAACTATCATTGCATTTAGATAGACTCCTGAGGCCTCGATTGGAAGGGAATTTCGAATGTATCTGAATTGTGCCATATTAAATTTTATTGTATTTGATAACTTTTTTATATGTTTTTTAAAGCCTAAATTTGGTTCCAATATGACACCTAAATATTTTACCTGTTCTTGATTTGAAATGATTTGTCCTTCAATTGAAATATTAGGGTAGATTTGTATTTTAGAACGATTTCTGAAAAACATTGAAACAGTCTTATCTAAATTTAAAGTGAGGCATGAGTTTTTCAGCCACAAAGAAACTTTCTTAATCTCTTTGGTCAGTTTTTGAGCGACTTCTTCTGCAGTTTTACCATGTGCATATAGTACCGTATCATCCGCATACATGATGATTTTACTCTTACACACAGTTGGTAGATCATTTATGTAAAGGGTAAAAAGCAGGGGGCCCAGAATGGAACCTTGTGGCACTCCCATGCTACAAGATCTTAATGGTGATTTTTTGTTGTCAACCACAACGCATTGTTGTCTGTCATTAAGGTAAGATTGAATCCATGCTATTGTATTTGTGTCAAAAGAAAAAAAAATCAGATAGTTTGCTGATGAGAAGCTGATGATTAACTGTATCAAAGGCCTTTCTCAAGTCCAGAAAGACCGCCCCTACCACACCTCCACCATCAAGACTGGATTTAATATCTTCTATCAAGTAGCAGCACGCAGACTCTGTGGAGTATCTTTTCCTGAACCCAAACTGGCAAGGATGTAATGCATCAGTGTGGTCGAGAATAGAATTCCCTGAAACGATGATTTATGTCAGCAGGATGCTGAATGCCTGCTTTAGATTTAATACTACAAATTGCTCTTGAAGCCTGGGCACCTTTAAGTTGTTGTGCTAGTAATTTCCCTGGTTTATCCCCAAGCTCAAAGTGCTTCTTTCTTAGTTTTAAAAGTAAGTTCTTAACTTGGCTACTCATAATATCATTGTATTCATATTTAATCTTCAATATCTCTTTGTAGTGATCTGGTGATTTAGAATTGTGGTAGGCTCTTTCCAAAATAGGAAGAGTGCTGTTAATTTCAAGTAGTCTCATCTCTCTCTTCTTCTTAATGGCTGAAGTGTAAGATATTACATCGCCACGCAAAACAACTTTTAGTGTTTCCCATAAGGTCAGGTCAGACACTTCACCATTATCATTTAGTTCTACAAAACCTTTCAATTTGGAGGTTATATTCTTAACAAAGTTGTCATCACATAAAAGATTTGGGTTGAAACGCCAGGAATAAATCTGTTTTGGGAGAGAAATATTTAATGATATTACTAAGGGGCTGTGGTCAGAAATCAAAATATTATGATATTTGGAATTAGTGGTTTGAGAAATGAGGTTAGAGCTAATCAAAAAGAAGTAAATTCTGCTGTAGGATTTGTGGACATTTAAGTAGACTGAATACTCTTTGCTTGTAGGATGCTGAATCCTCCAAATATCTACTAGATTCCTAACTTTCAAAAGGTTGTTTAAAAGCTTTACAGATGCAATTTCAGGAGCTGGCCGTGTAGATAATCTATCTAAAAATGGATCTAAATAGCAATTAAAATCCCCGGCTATTATTACGTTTGAGTCACTATCATCTGGAAGCAGGTCGAAAACCTTTCTAAAAAAATTAGGCTCGTCCGTGTTTGGACCATATATATTAAGCAGGGTTATTGGGAGTAAGTTTATTGTACCAGAGACCAGTAAATATCTACCAAGAGGGTCATTGCTAACAGAGGTTACCTGAAATGGGATATTTTTTCGAAATGATATTGCCACACCACGGGCATGTGAGGTAAATGGCGACTGATATATCTGAGATACCCAATTACATTTCAACCTATGCTGCATTGCTGTTCTGATGTGGGTCTCGTGTAGAAAAATGATATCCGCAGAAAGAGATTTCAGGTGCTTAAAAACTTTCCCCCTTTTGACTGCACTACCAAGCTCTTTCACGTTCCATGAAATCAGTTGTAAATCTCTGCCTCCAACATCCATTCTACCTTGTACTTGAGTCATTTTGGAAAAATGTAAGAAAACACAAATGCTGTTGCAACATATTATACAATTGAATAAAACACGTGCATCTGAGCCGAACAAAAACAAAAACAACAACACAGTCCGATAACCACCCTCCCTCCCACATCTCCGTGTCCACGAACATGACGCGTATCTACCCATATCTACCCATCTTGGTCAAAACAGGAGCTGCTGGACAAATAGTAGGCCCGACTCAAATAGCCCCCAACCACAATGTAAATACGTTGAAAAATGAAATTTAGTACCACATTTGAAAACAAAATAAAATACACCTGTAAAAGAAATTATCCTGCGACCTGATATATTAATAATTGCCATGTGTCCGGATAGTCTCTTATTTGCAAACAGTTCAATGACTGGCCAGCAGTGTGGCGCATTTATTACTGATAAACGAACACGCTCACCTTGAATAGAAAGCAAACAGTGACCATCACATTTTAACCATCCGCCGAAACGCTACGTCTCCTCAACAAACGAGCGGCTTCAGCTGCTGCTGGATCATTGAAGACCTCCGGATTATTCTCTTCCTCATCCCAGTAAACAAAGTCTGGCCGGATAGCGCAGATGATGCTTAACTCCCCCGTCTCTCAAGGCTTTCATCACGTCTCGGAAGGCACGGCGCTGGCTCAACACTTCGTTGGTATAATCAGGGAAGATCATAACTTTGTTTCCCATTGTACTCCATTGGTTGTGTCTTGCTGAGGCGTAGAATTTGCTCTTTCACCTGAAAATGATGAATACGAGCCATAATGGTGCGAGGCTTGCCATCCGACGCTGGTTTGGGTTGCAGAGAGCGATGTGCACGATCAACTTTCACCGGATGTGGAAAGTGCTGTTTCCCCAGCAGTTCGGGTATAAGTTTGGAAACAAAGTCAGTTGGTTTTCCTTCTTCTGCATTTTCTTTTATACCAACAATCTTGATGTTGTGTCTGCGGGACCGAGCTTCTAAGTCCAGCAATTTGGCTTGAAGTTGGCTGGTGTATTTTGTTAAATCCTCACATTTCGCTTCAAGCACTTCAACGCGCTCTTCAAGTGCACTGGTTGTTTGCTCTTGGTTGACCATGCGGTTTTGCAGGTCGGTTTGCACAGAAAGCACAGACTGAAACTTGGTGTCAAAAGCATCAAATCTCTCATCAAGTCTACCCAGAATCGTCTCTGACATTTCTTTACATATTTCCTTGCACATCTCGTACATGTGGATTTTGTCTGTGGGCATAGTCTCTTAAACTGTAATTGGGGGTGTAGCAGAGGGCTCGTTAGAGAGGCTATCGTTAGAACTAGCCCCACTAGCATTAGCACTGCCAATGTATCTATCGATGGTCTTGTGCCTTCCAGGAGGGTTTCTCTGCCGCGACATTTTCAAATTAGCAAAGTTTAATGGATGAGATAGACGAGCGAGCAAAAATATCAGTCTTTGGACAATTTTATCGTGGTATTTGGTGATTTTGCTAAAGTTGTGGTGGAGAGCGCGATCTAAACACGTCTACATCCTACGCGTGCGCACTAGTGCCCCCCTCTCTGTATTATTAAAGAGACGGCCCGTGCCATTGGCCGTTCTATGGCAGCACTAGTCGTCTCAGAGAGACATTTATGGCTAAATCACTTGGGGATTGGGGGGAAGGCCAGGGCCTTCCTTCTCGATGCCCCCCCCCCCCCCCTTCGCCTTCTGGCCTCTTTGGCGACGCGACAAGAACCGTTGTCGAGAGGCGTCAGAAGGCAGAGCGACAAGCAGATATCCCCAGTTGTCAGTCCAGGTCTCATGGGGTTGCTGCCAGGGGGCAACCTCATGGGACAGCCGCCAGCTCCTCATATTTTTTGAGAAGGTTGCCTCTCGTGCTCCCCCATATAAGGCTTGGGGCCAGAGGAAACATTCTCGCACAAAGTCCTCCATACCGAAGACAGGTCTGAGGACTGTCTCTCGGGTTAAGATGGTCCTGACCAAGAGGTCTTGTCGTATCACGCGGACCCTTATGGGCGTTCCCCCAGGAGGGTGAGTACAAGAGTCTCGCCCCCTTATGCAGCCCTTAGGAAATCGATGTTTGCTTCCCGCCGCCGATGGCGCCTCGGGACACATCGGCTTCCAGCGAACACAAATCGCAGTAGAGAGCATATTTCGGTTAGTTCCTGCCAGTTAGCTGCTTCAGGTCACCGAAGCCGTTTGGAAATTTATAGCCGAGGCCAGTCTCGAGGGACTGGTCCCCATAATGGTATATCTAGACACCCTGAGGGGTCTTCAAAATACAGCCTAGGGGGTCCTGCTTATAGTGGAACTAATATGAAAAATATTATCTACTAGGGGTGGTTCACATGTTGGCCAGCCCCGAGCAGGGTCGGTTCTTGGAACAGGAAGTGTAGTCCCTCTTAACACAGGAGACCTCAACGTGGGCTCTTCTTTGTTTACGGGAGCTTGGGTTCTACAGCCGGCACTTCATAGTTCCTGTGAAGGGAGGGGGAGTTAGGCCTGGGTTTGGATCTCAGAGTACTGGATCAACCTCCGAGGGGGTTTAGATTCAAGATACCGAATGTCAGTCAAACCAGCTCCGAGGACTGGTCTGTCGTGATAGATCCACAAGCTCCTTAACTCCTCGTTCCCTTCTAACCCCATCACAGGAAGTTTCCGAGATTCACTTTTGGGAGGAAAAACGTATCAATATACGGTTCTTCCTTTCGGCCTAGCCTTATCTCCTCGCACCTTTACTAAATGTATGGATGCTGCCCTTGCTCCATTGAGACTTCAGGGGATCCGTATTCTAAATCATATAGATGACTGGCTCATTCTGGCTCAGTCAGAAGAACTGGCGATTCAACATTGAGATGTTGTTTTGCGTCATTTGAGGTGCTTGTGGTTGACACTCAATGTGAAGAAAAGTTCCTTAACTCCTCTTTAGAGGACCACGTTCCTGGGAGTAGAGTGGGACTCAGTCACGATGCAGGCACAATTGTCTCCTGTTCGTATACATGCTAATTTAACCACAATAAAGAGTATTAGGTTAGGCCAGGCCATCGCTGTCAAACACTTTCAAAGAGTTTTTGGGCCTCATGGCTGTAGCTTCCATCGTAATTCCTTTTGGTCTGCTCCGCATGAGGGCCTCACAGTGGTGGCTCAGGACCACGGGGTTTCTCCGCTGGTGAACCCCTTTCGCATGATCAGAGTTAAGCGCAGATGCCTTCGTGCTCTTGTCATGTGGAAGAAACCATGGTTCCTGTCTCAAGGCCCGGCTTCGGGAGCACCATGTCAGAGAAAAACTTTGACTACAGATGCGTCCCTCACGGGTTGGGGTGCGGTTATGGAGGACCGTTACACCCGAGGTACTGGGAAGGACCATCATCTCTCATGGCATATTAATCGCTTGGAGATGTTGGCTGTATCCTTTGCCCTGTGGCACTTCCTTGTAGACCTCAGGGGCCATCATGTTCTCATTAGGACTGACAATATGTCGGTGGTCTCTTATATCAACCGCCAAGGAGGCCTGAAATCACACCCTCTTTCTAGACTGGCACATCAGATTCTTCTATGGTCCCAGGATAAATTTCTCTCTGTTAGATCTATTTAAATTCCTGGGGTTGATAATGTGAGAGCAGGTATCCTGTCGAGGCAGGGGCTGAGGCCCGGGGAATGGCGGCTCCACCCTGAAGTAGTTGAGCTAATATGGAGACTTTGGCCGAGCGGAGGTTGACCTGTTCGCTTCTCATGAGAACACTCATTGCCCGCTCTGGTACTCTCTCTCACATCCAGCTCCTTTGGGCCTGGATGCCATGGTACAGATGTGGCCGAGGTCACGTCTGTACGCTTTTCCCCCAATCGCTCTGCTCCCTGGGGTTCTGGAAAGGGTCAGGAGGTACGGTTTGAGTTTACTCCTTGTAGCTCCGTACTGGCCGAATTCGGTTCTCGGACCTTATAAGTCTCCTGGAGAGTCCTCCCTGGCGAGTCCCTATTAGTCAAGTCAAGTCATCTTCATTTATATAGCGCTTTTAACAATGGATTGTTTCAAAGCAGCTTTACAGAGATAAACATAATTTAAGGTAACAGATTGTTTTGGCATTATAGCGGTTCTTGAATAATGTTATTTCCAGCTAAAGTTAACTTTGATTGATTCACCTCCGTCGAAATGATCAGACTTTTAAACGCGAACCTGTGATTAACGCTGACGGAGTTCACATGCTCATTCAGAATTGATTCTATAGTTATGTGCTTTTTAAAATTTGTGCGCAGGTTTATAATTCATACAACCCAGCCTAAACAAACTACTTTTCTTGCCTATAAACTTTGATACAGAATTTGTTTTATTTTATCACTTCGGGGTACGCGAGCCAGAGTTCACAACGCTTCATCTGTAGAGTGGGAAAGGGATCCTCCATAGGGACAGGATAGTGGACACTTCAGCACTGCATTGTCATCGGGTCCAGGCGGATCTCCTTCGTCAGATCTGGACACGGCCTAGATCCGGCAGGCTGCGGGAAAACCTCGGGATAAACAAAGACACTAATATTAGCGTAGATGCCATTCTTCTTATGATGTAGCGAGTACATCAAGATTTAAGGGAAGTGTTCCGAGTTCCGGCTGACCTAATCTATGCAGCCTAACATTGAATTTATAGAAGTCTATAGTGTGTTATGTGTATGCTAGGTCAAAGAGATGTGTTTTTAGTCTAGCTTTGAACTGGCAGAGTGTGTCTGCTTCCCGGACAATGGTAGGAAGACTGTTCCAAAGTTTTGGTGCTAAATAGGAAAAGGATCTACCGCCTGCAGTCGATTTAGATATTCTAGGTATTATCAACTGGCCGGAATTTTGAGATCGCAATAGACGTGAAGGACTATAATGCGTTAAGAGCTCGCTCAAGTACTGCGGAGCTAAACCATTTAGTGCTTTGTAGGTAATCAACAATATTTAAAAATGTATACGATGTTTAATAGGGAGCCAATGCAGTGTTGACAGAACCGGGCTAATATGGTCATATTTCCTGGTTCTGGTAAGAACTCGAGCTGCGGCGTTTTGAACTAGCTGTAGTTTATTTATTAAGCGTGCAGGGCAACCACCCAGTAGAGCATTACAATGATCTAGCCTTGAGGTCATGAACGCATGGACTAATTGTTCCACATTTCCCAATGAGAGCATATGGCGTATTTTAGATATATTTTTAAGATGGAAAAATGCAGTTTTACAGATACTAGACACGTGGCTTTCAAAAGAAAGGTTGGTATCAAAGAGCACACCCAGGTTCCTAACCGACGACGAAGACTTGACAGAGCAGCCATCAAGTGTTAGACAGTATTCTGGGTTATTACGTGTGGAAGTTTTTTGTCCAATAATTAGAATCTCTGTCTTTTCAGAATTTAGTAGTAGGAAATTACTAGTCATCCAATTTTTTATATCAGCTATGCATTCCGTTAATTTTGTGAATTGGTAAGTTTCGTTGGGTTTTGAAGAAATATACAGCTGAGTATCATCGGCATAACAGTGAAAGCTAACTCCATGTTTCCTAATGATATCTCCTAATGGTAGCATGTACAGAGTAAACAGCAGCGGTCCTAGTACTGAGCCTTGTGGTACGCCATACTGAACTTGTGATCAATAAGACATCTCTTCATTTACTGCTACAAACTGATAACGGTCAGTTAAGTATGATTTAAACCATGCTAGTGCAATTCCACTAATGCCCACATAGTTTTCTAGTCTATTTAAAAGAATGTTGTGGTCAATTGTGTCAAATGCAGCACTAAGATCGAGTAACACTAATAGAGAGATACAACCACGATCGGATGATAAGAGCAAATCATTTGTGACTCTAATGAGAGCGGTCTCAGTACTATGGTACGGTCTAAATCCGGACTGAAAATCCTCGCAGATATCATTTCTTTCTAGAAAGGAACACAGTTGTGAAGATACTGCTTTTTCTAATATCTTTGACAGAAAAGGCAGATTCGAGATCGGCCTGTAATTGACTAATTCTGTAGGATCAAGTTGTGGTTTTTTAACAAGCGGTTTTATCATAGCCAGTTTAAAGGTTTTTGGTACGTATCCTAGAGACAAAGATGAATTAATGATATTAAGAAGAGGATATATGACCTCTGGAAACATCTCTTTCAGTAGCTTAGTCGGTATAGGATCTAACATACAAGTTGTCGATTTGGATGAATTAACGAGTTTGCAGAATTCTTCCTCTCCTATAGCAACAAATGAATCAAATTTTTCCTCAGGGAGACTACAATGCACTTCCTGATGCGATACTGTGGTAGACGGTTGCATAGTTATAATTTTGTCCCTGATATTATCAATCTTATAAGTGAAGAAGTTCATAAAGTCATCACTGCTGTGTTGCTTGGACACTTCTGAGCTTGAAGCTTTCTTTTTCATTAATTTAGCCACTGTTTCAAATAAATACCTTGGATTATGTTTATTTTCTTCTAATAGGTTTGAAAAATAAGCAGATCTAGCAGCTTTTAAAGCCTCTCTGTAAGCAATCGAGCTCTCTTTCCACGAAATCCGAAATACTTCTAGTTTAGTTTTCTTCCAGTTGCGCTCCATTTTTCTGGCTGCTCTCTTAAGGGCCCGGGTGTGCTCGCTGTACCACGGCATTGGGCTATTTTCTTTAATCTTCTTTAACTGCATCTAAAGTGCTGGAAAAGAGAGAGTTAAACATTTCTGTTGCAATATCAAGTTCTTCTAAGCTATCCGGGATGCTGAGATGATGAAACTGATTAGGAAGATTATTGATAAAGCAATCTTTAGTGGCAGAAGTTATAGGTCTAACGTATTTATAACACGGAGTCGGCTTTGCAGCCTTGGCTAAATGTAATTTACATGAGACTAGATAATGATCTGAGATGTCATCGCTCTGCTGCAGAATTTCAACGGCATCAACATCTATTCCATGTGATAATATTAGATCTAGAGTATGATTACGACAATGAGTAGGTCCTGACACGTGTTGTCTAACTCCAATTGAGTTTACAATGTCTTTAAATGCCAATCCCAATGCATCTTTTTCATTATCTACATGTATATTAAAATCACCAACAATTAGTACTTTATCTGCAGCCAATACTAATTCTGATAGAAAGTCTGCAAATTCTTTGATAAAATCTTTATGGTGCCCTGGTGGCCTGTATACAGTAGCCTGCATAATTCTCAAATGTGATTTATCGTTTACACTATATATTTTTACATTAAGCACCAATACTTCAAAAGAAGTACACTCACCTAAAGGATTATTAGGAACCCCTGTTCAATTTCTCATTAATGCAATTATCTAATCAACCAATCACATGGCAGTTGCTTCAATGCATTTAGGGGTGTGGTCCTGGTCAAGACAATCTCCTGAACTCCAAACTGAATGTCAGAATGGGAAAGAAAGGTGATTTAAGCAATTTTGAGCGTGGCATGGTTGTTGGTGCCAGACGGGCCAGTCTGAGTATTTCACAATCTGCTCAGTTACTGAGATTTTCACGCACAACCATTTCTAGGGTTTACAAAGAATGGTGTGAAAAGGGAAAAACATCCAGTATGCGGCAGTCCTGTGGGCGAAAATGCCTTGTTGATGCTAGAGGTCAGAGGAGAATGGGCCGACTGATTCAAGCTGATAGAAGAGCAACTTTGACTGAAATAACCACTCGTTACAACCGAGGTATGCAGCAAAGCATTTGAGAAGCCACAACACGCACAACCTTGAGGCGGATGGGCTGCAACAGCAGAAGACCCCACCGGGGACCACTCATCTCCACTACAAATAGGAAAAAGAGGCTACAATTTGCAAGAGCTCACCAAAATTGGACAGTTGAAGACTGGAAAAATGTTGCCTGGTCTGATGAGTCTCGATTTCTGTTGAGACATTCAGAATTTGGCGTAAACAGAATGAGAACATGGATCCATCATGCCTTGTTACCACTGTGCAGGCTGCTGGTGGTGGTGTAATGGTGTGGGGGATGTTTTCTTGGCACACTTTAGGCCCATTAGTGCCAATTGGGCATTGTTTAAATGCCACGGCCTACCTGAGCATTGTTTCTGACCATGTCCATCCCTTTATGGCCACCATGTACCCATCCTCTGATGGCTACTTTCAGCAGGATAATGCACCATGTCACAAAGCTTAAATCATTTCAAATTGGTTTCTTGAACATGACAATGAGTTCACTGTACTAAAATGGCCCCCACAGTCACCAGATCTCAACCCAATAGAGCATCTTTGGGATGTGGTGGAACGGGAGCTTCGTGCCCTGGATGTGCATCCCACAAATCTCCATCAACTGCAAGATGCTATCCTATCAATATGGGCCAACATTTCTAAAGAATGCTTTCAGCACCTTGTTGAATCAATGCCACGTAGAGTTAAGGCAGTTCTGAAGGCGAGAGGGGGTCAAACACAGTATTAGTATGGTGTTCCTAATAATCCTTTAGGTGAGTGTATATTTAAAGCTAGATTTCTTAGTGGTTTTGAAAATATTACTATAAATTACAGCAACACCTCCCCCTTTGCCTTTCAGACGAGGTTCATGTTTATAACTGTAATCTTGTGGGGTTGACTCATTTAAAATAATGTAATCGTTTGGTTTTAGCCAGGTTTCTGTCAAACACAGCATATCAAGATTATAATCTGAAATCATATCATTAACTATGAGAGATTTTGAAGTAAGGGATCGAATATTCAGCAACCCAAGCTTTATCATTTGCTCATCTGTATTATATCTGTTTTTTATTTGTTGAACATCAATTAAATTTTTAACCTGACGTTTTTTGGATTTCCAAATTAGGGGAACAGACACAGTCTCTATATGATGACATCTAGGTGAAAGAGACTCTATGTGATAGGATTTATCTGACCTTGGTGACGTGAGGCCGCTAGCAGACGGTCGGTTTAGCCAGTCTGTCTGCTTCCTGACCTGAGCCCCAGATTGTCATGTTTTATCTCTAAGACTATGAGCCAAATTACTAGAGAGAAGAGCAGCACCAGCCCGGGAGGGATGGATACCATCTCTTTTCAACAGATCAGCTTTGCCCCAAAAACTTTTCCAATTGTCTATGAATTTTATATTATTCTGCGGACACCACTTCGACAGCCAACCGTTCAGTGAGGCCAATCGGCTAACTATCTCATCACTCCTGCGTACAGGAAGGGCATTACAGTGCCTGACATCGTACTTGCGAGTTCACACACCTCTTTAATATTCATTTTGGTGATCTCCGACTGGCGGAGTCGAACATCATTAGTGCCGACATGAATAATGATCTTAGAGAATTTACGATTAGCATTAGCCAGCACTTTTAAATTTGCTTTGATGTCAGGCGCTCTGGCTCCCGGCAAACATGTGACTATGGTGGCTGGTGTCTCTATTTTCACGTTCCGTGTGATCGAATCACCAATTACCAGGGCACAATCAACAGAATTCTCAGTGGGTGTTTCACTGAGTGGGGCAAATCGGTTTGTTATGGGAATCGGAACGGAAGAGTGGTTCTTTGATCCGCGACTAGAACGATCTCTCACGGTCACCCATCTGCCCTGCTGCACGGGCTCTACTTCAGCCGGAACCGAATCATGTAAAGAGTTCACTATGCTAGGCGCATCCAAAACACGATCTAAAGATCTAGCATTCTTACCATCCTCAATTAAAGTTTGGATGCGTGTCTCTAGTTCTGAAATCTTCTCCGTCAGCCTGACTGTCTCCTTGCATTTATCACATATAAATCCTATATTGCCATCGGAGAAGGCTATACTAAACATATGACATGTGACACAGGTGACAATAACAGGACAAGAAGACATTACTCACCGTGTTTGTTGACTGATTTCTTACTTACCTGGACTTTATGAACTCAAAGGCGCGGGCGCGCGAGAGAAAATAAATATATAAATGAGCGCACGGGTGGCGCGTTAGCAGGCTAACGTTAGCGAGTTACTAGCGTGTTGTGTAACAATAACGGAAGCTAGAGATGTAAGGTTAATCTGAGATGTTGGGTAAGCTGTATTTAGTAGTATAAACAACTAGATAGTAAATGATGGCTCAAAACATAAAGAAATACGAGGCTCAGGCGGAGCTTACAGCTTCAAAGCAAACAAACACACAGCAGGCAGCGAGGCAGACAGGAGCAATCGATCAGCGATCAGACAGGACTGGACTCATTACTGGACTCGCTACTTCCTGGAGAACAACAACAGAGAACTCACTGTGAGAGATCTAACTAACTCATTAGGAGAGATCTTCTTTCCCAGGCCTATGGTACAATATTTTATCCACGGCCGGAGTTATGGAGACTATGGGTCTGGTCACTGAGGGGGACCAACCCATAAATGGGTTGCCCTTTCCATCGAGGTGGTTAGGTCATCCATTCTAGAACCCCACTCTACTAGGAACTAAATATTTTTAAGAGGTTAGGTACGGCATTGAACCCAATTAAATACTGCCCACTGGCTTCAGTACTGACTGTTTATGCTTAGGGCCTCTGTGGCGGCCTTAGTGCCCTCCGCAAGCTTCTAAGGGTGAGCTCGTAGGGACATTCCCACTAAAAAACTCCATGTTCCTGTAGATTGGAGGAGGAATCCTGTCATCTAGCCTTATTGGCATAAGGCTGACGGGTTATCCCTGGCACCCGTCATGTCCTGGGGATGAGAATACCTATAAGAATCTTGAGTCTGCTTCCTGTTCGTCCTACTCCCTGGAAGAGCGGTGGCGTTGCCCCCTCTTACTCAAGGGCGTGGGAGCCACTCTATCTTATTTCTGCCTCGACACTGAGGTGCCTGTAGGCAATATCATGATTCTCCGGGTATTTATCATATAAGAATCTATTTGAGTCTACTTCCTGCTCGTCCTGCTCCCTGGAAGTGTGGTGGTGCTGCCCCCTCTTACGTGATGACGTGGCAGCCACTCTACTTTATTTCTGCCTTGACACTGAGGTGCCTGTAGGCAGTATCATGATTCTTCAGGTAATCCATCCTCCATCGCATGTGTCGGATGGTCAAGGTCGTAGCCTGGGAGGTCCCTATGTTAGGCCTCAGGCTGGTAGGAGTTAGATCTATCTAGATATGTATCAAGGGCTAGGAGCTATCCCCCTTTCTTTTCATTAGACAGTTGATTATCTACGGAAACCTCTCATAACTGATATACGAGGTGCGCTCTTGCCTTCACCTCTCATCTAATATTTCTTTACTGTCTGGGGTTCCCATCCATGGGGTCCGTTGAGCCACCGGCTCCAGACCTCCCCTTCTTACACCAAATCTTATGACAATCTAGGTTGGATCTGCCTTCTCATTCCTATCGTCTGTGAGTGTGCCAGATGCTTCACACCAGGGCGTATTCTCTCAGTGTGGCGCAGTGGGCATTTCGTTCCCTAATGTGTCGATTCTCGACGCAGCGTGAGTTCCCTCGAAAGGGAACGTCTCGGGTTACGACTGTAACCCTTGTTCCCTGAGAAGGGAACAAGATGCTGCGTCCCTCAGCCACACTTTTTCGCGCTCCTGAGAACGACTTGCTTCGACTAATCAGAAGCTGAAGCTGTTATGATCCGGCATCCTTTTATAGCTTCCGTATCGCCGTCACATGCGACGTCACGAGTGACGTGATTAGGCTACGCCAATCGAGATTGAATAGTTGACTTTAGACGCTTCATGCCGAAGGCGTTCCCCAATGTGTCGATTCTCGACGCAGCGTCTCGTTCCCTTCTCAGGGAACGAGGGTTACAGTCGTAACCCGAGACGATTTGAATCATGTGCACAAACATGAATAAACTGGAATTACGGTATAGAGAACAACAGTCTTCAGTGTAGACATTTGTCTTCCAGTGTTTGTTATATCTGCATACAAAAACTCTTTGAAAGTGTTTGACAGCGATGGCCTGGCCTAACCTAATACTAAATTATAGATCATCTAACCAGTGCTAGTGCGCAGGCATGGGCAGACACAGACATATTGCTTACCTCTGTGTATCTTGCATTCATATCACTGTCTGTTGTTAATAATGAGTTTGTATTTCTGTTAGTTTAGATTTCCAGATTCAGACTTAAAGACAAATTAAAAAGAAAAGAAAGCAATTCAATAGTATTTTCACGGAGCTCTTTTATCACTCAACCTGAATGCTACTATTTTCCCTGTTGAATATTTGATCAAATATGTGGATATCTTTGGACTCCTCCTGTTTTGAAAACCTCTGAGTGTGAAATGCCTATGTTGAATGACTTCTTGGACCTGCAGATGAGTCTTATGAATGTGTTATGAATGCTGAACATGATCTTTGGATTGCGTGCAGAGGGTCTTTTGATGTTCTGCACATGCTGCAGCTCTCCCTCTCTCTCTCTCTCTCTCTCTCTCTCTCTCTCTCTCTCTCTCTCTCTCTCTCTCTCTCTCTCTCTGTGTGTGTGTTTGTGTGTGTAAAGTTTTGTGTACTCCTTACTCCATGCTCCAAGTTTCCATGCTCCATCCAATGGCAAGGGGTCTTTTTTTAAGCCTGTTCAACTTCAAAAGGTCACACATTTTTTTTAAATTAATATTATTTTTACCATGTTATTAGGACCCGAGCACCGATGGTGTGAGGACCCTCTTGGAATTGCTCCGTTTATTATTTTTTTTATAATAATATAATTTAATATATAATATAATTTCCTGCTTCATTCTAATAATTGTATTTTCAGATTGGTGTGACGTCTCACATTTAATGTAACCAATGGCACATGTTCTTAATAATTAGCTCTTAAATGTTACTCCTTAACCTTATGGTGTAGAACATTTCAGTTAGTTCTTCCTTTCCTCTGCATGTAGTAGTTTTAAATGTGTTTAAGAAGTGACGTCGAACATTATTGGAGACTCTCACCTTGTGGCGAGTGAAGACACAATGACACAAATACAATACATTAGGAATAAATACATTAGGAAGTTAGGAACAAAACAAATAAATAAACAAATGAAGAGATGTCGGTACTGGTGGAAGTGAAGGCCAGGCTGTGCAGGCTTCAGTTGCTCCAGAGAGGTGGGGGTTGTTTCTTCAGATATGTTGCATCAGACCTGGATCTTGAGGACACCTGATGCACTCTGGGAAGATCAGTCTCCACAAAGGAGAGATTTAATGCTGGATTTACAGCAGTAGTGACAAGGCAAGCAAAAGTCCATTGTCACTAAGCGCTCGCTGCTGTCCTGAGGCTGACTGACTGCGGTGACGAGTTTTGGAAAAGAAGTGCAGGTGCTCTCCTTGTTAGTACTGAACTCGATTTTTCTTTATTTTCATTTTTGGTAAATAAATGATACTCTGAGATTTTTTCACAATTTACAGTTACACTTCTGGTCTACGGCACGGGTCGATAAGATATTTTGGAAATAAGTCTCTTAAATGCTCACCAAGGCTGCATTTAATCAATCAAAAACATAGTAAAAACAGTAATATTGTGGAGAAAATCTTCTGAAAATCTGAATGTTTTTTTTTAAATGTAATTTATTCCTTTGATGGCATAGCTGAATTTTCAGCATCATTACTCCAGTCTTTAGTGTCACATGATCCTTCAGAAATCATTCTAATGTGCTGATTTGCTGCTCAGGAAACACTGCTGCTCATTGGTATTATTATTACCAATGTTGAAACAGTTGTGCTGCTTAATCTTTTTTGTTATTTTAGATTATTCCATAAGTAGAAAGTTCAAAAGAACAGCATTTATTTGAAATACAATAATTTTATTTTTATAAAATTAAAATGAATTGATCATTTTAGACAAGTACTGCATCTGGTATGCTGCTATTAATTATATTTAACCTTATTGGAGTAGCATAAGTGTGCATAAACCAGTAGGCCTACTGTAACAGTTTTCTACTATTAACAGTCTGTTTTTTTGGCATTTGCATATTCATTCCCATATTTCCTTGTCCACTGAGAGCCAGATATGCATGTCATATAAACAAGATATATGACAAGAGGTATGTCTTGGTTTATACATAGCTTTCTGCAGAGGACTTGGTTCTGGCTCCTTAAGGCTTTGTTCCTGAGTAGTACATATAAAGCTCTTAAGTTGGAAGCATTATAATGTTTTTTAGGAATTTTGAAATGTCAGTAATATCAAAAATGACAGTTTAACACCTTCTTTGTATAGGTCTTTAATTTTCCATAAATCTTTTCTCAGCCCAGAGTCAAAAGCCTGAATCCCTTCAACCAAGTATGACATATTCATTATCTGATATTGGGCTACATATAGATAATTCTGATGGTTTCTAACACTCTAAAACAGCCTCAGACTGACCTTGACCGTTGTTTATCTGGCTGTCGACTCGGACACGACTCCAGTGCACCCAAGCACACTTTACGCCAGTTCAATATTTCAACAGTTTTAAATTCAGACGAATCAAGAGCGCCAAGAAAGATGAATTATTACTCATTTCATATTGGACTGAATACACACACGCACACACACCACGCATCAAAATCTTGTGCATCTACATGAATATTCACCCTCTTACTCAAATTTGCACATTCATTTTGCAATCAAAATAGCCTGTATGTTGTTATTGATATTTGTAACATCAAATTACTGTCGGCACCCCATACTGTGCTATACACTGTCATTATTCCACTACCTGAGGGAGGTACAGCCTACAAGGACACCTTGTGACCTGTCATAACATGCCATAGCCTCCTTCCTGCTGTACACCATAATACCACCGCACCTGCCATAGTCTGGCAAAACATGCCTCTCATGCATAATGCATATGCAGCTGTCTTACTGACCAACAAACTACACATAGGGAATATGCATAACAGAGAGTATTAGCATGCAGCGCGAGACGCCCCACCAGACGGAATAAGACAGACCACACATGTGCTTAGACACTACTATGTGGATGTTTTCCATAACAATGCTATGCACTGGCGCATAAACCAGCATTTCAACATGTATTTGTGTGTATGAGAGAGAGAGAGAGAGAGAGAGAGAGAGGGAGAGGGAGAGAGAGGGAGAGAGAGAGAGCGAGAGAGAGAGGGAGGGAGAGAGAGAGAGCGAGAGGTGTGGCTTTTGCCTCTGATGAACAAAAGGAGGATGAAGTTGCAGGAGCGGAAAAGAGAGCAGGAGGGAGAAAAGTGGAATTTTTGGAAGGTGTGTGAGGGATGGGCTGAGAGACTGAAAAGATAAATTAATAGCAGAGATGGGTGCTTATCTATACTCATTTATTTGTAAGAAATCTCTCACCAGAAACAGGTAGACATGTTTGTTTTGTGAGACGATTGATGGTTTGGGCTTTACACAATTGTTTCTGCATATATTAAGCATTCCACTAACTCTTTCAGGGTAAATGAAGTGTAAACTTTCTCTTTTAATTACTGTGCATAAGTGTTTTTATTTTCATACATTTCTACAATAATATAACATTTTTAAATATTTTTGTTCTATATGTTTTGTGCACTTTTTTTGCACATTAACTGATTTAGATTTCATTTTAGTTATAGTATAAAAGTGACTAAATAATTTAAATTACATGACAAAATATTGACTAAATTTAAAATATAATCTAAAGACAAAAAAGACTGTAAAAATGAACAGCAGATATGTAGACATAGTTCATTATACGTGTGTGTAGAGAAGGTGAAAGAAAGAAATGCCGTTTTGCTGTAAATTAATAGTAAAATTTTTCTCCATAAATCAGTTAAAGCTCCAGATCCAAGCCAACCATCTCAACTTCTCTTTGCGAAGCACATGAAAAACATTCTCTGAAAACTTACAAAGTTCTTTTCTCATGCCTCCCTTTCATATAAGTTGTGAACATGACTCAATCAAGTTTAACAAGTCTCTTGAGAGCTGAGTCATGTTTTGACTTTAATGAGAGCAAATATTGTCTTGAGAATAAGCCTGTCAAGCCTGAACGTGGAAAATATTGCATCATTTCCAGTTTAAGTGTTTTCATTTGTAGTCAGAGAAGCACTAAGAATGGAGCTGTATGCTGCATAGTTATGATAGTTATGAAAGAGGTGTGTTATGGTGGTGTGCTTCACTGTGCCAGACTTTACTTTGTTTTAGTGTGCTTAAATATGTTTCATCAATCCTCTGTCACCATCTTTATTAGCCTATTCAAACTGCATGACAGCCTCTGCTGACCTGAAGAAAAAAAACAACTCATTATAAAGCCCATGTCACCACCAATTATTCTTTCAATTGTTTCCTTTTCTCCACTGAATCATACATTCACTTTTCCAAGTAAAAACTATTAAACTTTTGTTTTAGTGTCCTATATAATACATTTCTATTTTTAGCAACGGATCTTAGTGTCAAAAGTACGTATTTATATTTCCCAATAAACATTTTCTTTGAAAAAAATATGTATTTATAGCAAAAGTTACAATATAGCTGTACATCTCAATGACATTCACATCTGCAAAATTTGATGATATTCAATACAACACAAAAATCCAAATGTTTACATTCCAAGTTATGAAAGCATGTAGATGAATATAAGATATAGCGAAAATGCAGAAGTGGTCAGATGGGGATTCTTTTCATTTTGATGAGCACTGTTAATCTCAAAACAACTTATGTCTGCTCTGTTGCCTCATAAATGAATTTCATAAATCATAAATCCATTTCAGTGGTACCAACAAGTGTCTTTGTGTGTCCATCTCCTGCTTTCTTTTCAGCATCAGGGTCTTGCTCATTCATTTGCAGTTTAAAGAAGCATCATTTTATTTTCGGCGTAATTAAAGATTCAATAATAATGTTATTCAATTGAACGCAGTACAGATTATTAATCTGTTGTAGGTTATCCAACTAAAATTGTTGTGCTGTGACTGAATACCTCTTTACTCCTTCTAGATGTTCTTAGTTTGACCCTTGTTTTGGGTCATTTATGAGCAGTAGTACATTTTCACTATGAAGAACTGTTGATCACACAGGTATATTTTTAGGCTATGAGTAGTTCATGTAATGGTTGAAGACAGAGGAACATGAGAGTTGCATTTTTCCCTCTATTTCCTCTCACTTGTGTGTGTGTGTTTGTGTGTTTTCTTTTTTTTACCTGCTCATTTAAAATGCATTAGCAAACTGTATAAAAGGCAGGAGGTGAAAAAGGGAGATGGTGTTAAAGAGAGTGCTGAGGTTCTTTAAAAGATGGCCTCTATAGCAGTCTAAATATTTCAGTTAAGATAGTCCTTCTATAACAGCCGAGCGACTAAGACACACAAATGCACTTACATGCGCATATAGAGGAGACACTCAATCTTATGTGATACTTGACACATATCAGTATCACACTCCAGCACAGCTCTGTGTCTCTCACTACATGCTACCAATCCTCTTATTCCTGATGTGATGTTTCTCTGAAAACCAAATTCAGTATGTCACAATCCAGACTATGACAATATGTGATAGATAGATGCTACAAAAGGTGACAGAGCCCTTCATTGAAGCTCCTTTTGTAAAGTCAGCTGTAGGGGATTCAGAATGGATCCTCTGTGTGTGCATGAAAGATATGAGGGATGTGCAGTATAATCAAACCATAATCACAATCATAAGGTGTATTATTGTTTGTTGAATATCTCCATTCACTACAATATTTACCAGAACAACAAATTCATTTCTTGTGTGACTGTGTCTGACCCATTTATTAAGAGGTTTGGTCTGCTAGCCCTCAAGCTTCTCACCTCATTAAAGATCTACGGGCCTTGAAGGACATTACTGAAATAGCTCTCACAACACCTACTAGATGCCTCATTGGGCTTCAGTCAATGTTTATAATGGCTAATGTCTCTGGAAGATTAAGAGTCTGTTATAACGGAGAGGTAGTTTGCGTTAGCTCATTAGCTGAGAAGATTTCAACTAGTGTTTCTTTTATTATAGGGACAGATACAATAAACATAGATACAACAGAGACAACAGCCAATGGAAGTACTTGTAGCTAAAGCTAATTTGCAACAGTCTTAGCCACATAATAGCTACTGGGAAGAAATTAGTGTGCAATTATACTTCTAAAATGTTCAATGAACTCAATGAATATTAACTCAATGAATAAAGCGTGGGAATTTTGTTTTGTTTTTTTGTGCAAAGTTGAAACACAACATCTGAATACATTATTATCCCAAAGAAATGCTGCACATTAATTTTTAAATAAAATTAAAATAAATAAATAAAAATTAAATTAAATGAAGGTCAATCTGTTCAAATATACTACTTATCAAGACAAAGAGCGCCAGGTCAAGAGAATTGTGTAAACTTTTAGTGAACCTTTGTATTCCCCCTCCCTTTATTTTTTTCAGAAATTGATTACATGCAACATTGAGGACAAGGGATTAGGAAGATTTACAGATAAACAGCAATGTTGGCACTTTCAGACACATTTAATTCAGCAAAACATTTGTGCAACACCAGCAAGCATTAATGCAGCATTACCCTGAGAGAGAGACATGTTCTGTTCAGACACCCTTGGCCAGCAAAGGGTCAAACGAGGGAGGAGGGGACGACTAAAAGAGTGTAGTGTTACTTAGAGTTAACCCTTGTACTTCATAGTTGTTGTTTTTTCTTAATTGGAGAGAAAGGCTAAATAAGGCTGCTTTCTCTTTTAGTTTTACATTTGGTCTATAAGTATTTGCATTGTAAAGCAAATTCTGTCTGACTGCTAGCCGTGTACAAGGTGTGTGTGTGTGTGTGTGTGTGTGTGTGTGTGTGTGTGTGTGTGTGTGTGTGTCAATGACAGCTGGTTCTTATTCCTCATATGTGTGTGTAATGGATATTCAAGTGATCAAGTTTATACATGCAAATTCGCCTACTATGTGTGCTGTGCATTTATATCTGCTTGTGACTGGTACGTTTTGTTCTCACTCTGTTTTTTGTGGCACAATCAGGATTTTTCCCTGTAGTATTGCCCAATATGGTCTCTGGCAATGCAGCACTGTACTATTCCGGAAATCAATAATGAACAAAGGATGAATGAGGCAATTATGATGACAAAAAAAGAGCAGAACAACACTGGGCCTCCAGTGGGCTGCTTTTCAGGACTGGCTGGGAGAAGAGAAAAAAAAGAAAGTACATCATTCAAGCACACTCACTGAACATGACGTGACTGACATATGATTGACCTCAAACAACTTTGTATAATCTAACAATATCTACTATTATAGTGCCTTCAGAATTCCTGTTTTGCCATCAATTTATTGTTCATTTCTCAGTTTTTGTTTTGTTTCTTTCTTCTTTTTTTGCATGTTGAAACACACACACTCTTCACTGTGAGGACCGTTCCCTTTTATCCCTGAGCTATTCTGGGCTCATCTTACTGATCTCTTAATAATCCCCTCTCGTTTTCTCAATGGGAGATTCAAAGCGGAAATCAGAACAGTAATCACACTGAAACATGTGGAAAGACAAGCATCATAGTTATAGGAAAATGCATGTGTGTGTGTGTGTGTGTGTGTATTTTCATATGCACCCCCTGCTGATGTCCCTCCAAGTACTGTCCTTTTCACAGTGGGTTGCTGGTGCTATGGAGGAAAAGAGGAGAGAAATGAAGAAGAGGGAAACCAAGAGATAGATACAAAGAGAGTATGTGAAAGAGAGCCTGATAAGAAAAGCATGGTGGAAAATCACTGATGGCAAATAACAAGTTGTTATTCTTAACTCATTCCCACAGTGGACTCGGGTATGCATTTGTGTGTGGAAAAAGTACCACACAAAGAAATCATTTTCATTTGGGCATTTCTCCAGCTTAAGCATAATGCACACTGTATGATTTTTGCCACAATTTTGCTGTCTAAGACACATTTCTGCAATCATAAAATATTTCTTTCAGTGTAGGACAAAACTGTCTTTGAACACTTAGTGTGACATGTTCACCAACATCTGATTATTTTGATTAGCAAAATTGTGTATAAATGAAAAACTATAAAAATGCATAATGTTTATATGAGGGTTGTGTTCATGGGTGAGCTATAGATATAAAGTTTAGCTTAGTATAAACATGATAGAACTCAATGGAAAGTCCACACCGTGACAGAGATACAAACATCTGTGTGAGAGAGAGGGGTTTATGTTAAAAATGCTGATACTAGCTCATAAAATATGCAACACAAACATCTCATTATTCACATTACTATTGAACTATCAGCATTACCTTGAATCTGCTCTGAAGAATGAGCAGCAGATCAAGACTATATTTTCCCAGCCACATATTTTTTTTGATTTTCCAGGCAAAACACTGCTAACAAAGAAAAAGACTTGCTTGGGTTTGTGCAGTTTAATTTCACATGTAAATGAGAATGGACGTGGACCGTGAACTAAAATCCTAGTCCTGGTTGTGTGCAATCTGACAAGCTGCAATTTTAAACAGGAAAAAATCTGACATTAACAACTGGCTTTAGCTAACTTGAGAAGCTGCCCATACTGTGAGGAGAATTAAACGTCTTATTTATGGGACGATATACATTGCAAGCTGATTTGCTGAAATATATTCTAGAAAATGGGCCCTATTTTAACGATCTAAACGCATGGTCTAAGTGCAGGTCCTAACTAAGGCTGCATTTACACTGCAGGTCTTGATGCCCAAATCCGATTTTCTGACTATATCCGATTTTTTTGATGACCCACTTACATCATCTTTTAAAAGTGACCCGTATCCGATTTTTGCATTTACACTATACACTGCTGAAACTACCAAATGTAGACGTTCTGACCTGGAAAAGGAAGTAGAACAGCACGAAATGCAATGGATGCAGATGCGAATAAAATTATCCAGTGTTTTGCTTTCCACAATATTTTGAAAAGTCATCAAAAAAGTCAGCAAAACATTGGTCTTGTTTAAAGGAGGAGAGCCCTTGTTGGCACTGTAGCCACGAGCGCTTAAAAACGTGCCTCCCCATATCTCGTGAAATGTCTTCAAACACGGATTTATTTCTGTAACAACCCTGTATTTTTGTCTCTTCGCCCCAAACACTCAAAAGACATGAAACCTCCACATTGCTCCACTGTGTATCCTTCGTCCTCCATCGCGCCTATAATAAGTCATGTGATCAGTTGGTGGTGTCCACCTGAGTTGACGTAACTTTTTTAATGTCGTACGACAAGCATTTACTGGGGAATATCTGATTTGTCTGCTTACATGGCACACGCAAATGCACGTATCCGATTCATATCCGATTTATTACCACATATGAGTGAGGCCTGAATCCGAGCTGAGAAAATCGGAATCCATGCGTTTTTTTCCTGCTTACACGTTCACCGGTTATATATACGGTCTGTGCCACATGAGAGGAAAAATTCGGATTTGGGTCACTTGAACCATGCAGTGTAAATGGGGTCTCAGGGCGTGTCTGAATCCACTTTTGCTAGTTTAACGACGGGTAAAATGGTTGGTGTGCGCGGCGCATGGTCTAAAAGGGTTGTCTCTATTCTGTTAATGAGTAATGGGTTTGTTTTGGGCATAATGTGAAATAAACCAACCAGAGTCTCATCTCCCATTCCATTTAAAAGCCAGTTGCGCTCGCACCAGGGTGGATTGCTATTTACATGGCGGAATTTGCAAGCGGAAAGCGTCTCCAGAGAGCAAAGATTTGCTTGTGCGTGAGGTTAAAGCGCGCAAGCAGACCATCTACGGGACAAGCCAGATTCCACCATATCTTTATGTACACTATAGTAATCTTTAAATTGTAATCCTTTTATTTTTAATATTTGGCAGGTTTGTGTGCTGCTGCACGTCCCTGTGTGTTTAATAAGCAGAGTGCACACGCATTGTGGACCCTCCTATAGGCGCACATACTAACGTGCTCTTTAAATAACAAAAAAATTATTGCACCATTGCCTTTAGACCATGTTTTTGTTGGTCAATGGCGCAGTCTATTTCAGTTGCCTCAAAATAGCAACGCTCCAACAATGCGCCTCAACACACCTCGTTTTCAGACCAGCACATCCATGGGCGCATAAATAGGCGCAAATGCATATGGTATTTAAACAACGTGGTGCAGGACATGAAAATGATAACTGCATCAGGCTGAAACTAGCAAAAAACACTTGATACAGCCTGGCTCTGTATTGCGCCGGGTGTATGATAGGGCCCAATATCTGTAAATTCATGCAAAATTGCATATACTTTAATTCACTGGAAACATCCAATGGACACAGATGCTACCAGAGACAGTTTTTGAAGATCGAAGAACATTGATTAAGCTAATTTTAAGTTTGTAAAACAGCTTACATTTTTTTTTTTTTAATTGTAATGACACTGGGACACACCTCATGAAAGGGGGACTGTCCTGAGTAAACCGGGACATCTGGTCACCAAGGCCTTTAGGCTCCTGTCAGCCTAATTAATCATCTGAATGAATGAAGCATGAACTTGTATGACATTTTCTGGTCTGCACTACGTACGTGCCATGACAGCTGATGTGCAGCATGAGCAGATTGAGAAAGTGGAGTTCCCCTTCAGGGACTACCGCTGCGTGTAATCGCAGTGGGAACGCCCTCAGCGTGACGCGTCTGAAGCATGAATGAAATCAGTCAATGGAGAGAATGAGCGTACGGTGAGTGACGTCATCGACCAGGAAGCTATAAATATCCCCTGAGCACACAAGCCGCCAGCTTTTTGTACTTCAGCAAGCTCTGAGGTGTGTCTGAATCTGTCGATTGTGTTTGTCTGTTCTGTCAGGAGTTTGTCACTATATATATATTATATATATAAAAAAAACAATATGAGCGAGCAGTATAAGAAGTGTGTTCCCCCCTGTGCTCGATACATCACGGGTGGGGATTCACACGAGCTATGTGTGGCTTGTTTGGAGAGCAGCATGCCCAGTCGGCTCTCGAGGGAGTCGATTGTGAGCATTGCGAGCGCTTTCCTCTGAGAACTCTGCGCTTGCGGCGATCGCTCTTCGAGGAGAGTGGTTTGCTGCGAGCTCCCCAAGGCTCGGGTCCCGCTTCAGTTGAGGCAGAGCGGCGGCGCTTGTCTTGGGGTTCGCAGATGGATCTCACCGGCGACGTTGAGACGGGCCCCGCCCTATCTCGGCTTTCTCCGGCGGGATCCATTGCCTCTCACCCGGCTTTGGAAGCACGCGCTGCAGCGGTTACTTCTGCCCGGGTGAAGGCATATGATGATGTTGAATTGAGATTATCCAGTTCTGAGGAGCTGGATGTCGAAAGTTTTGCATGATAGACTAGTTTATCACATTATACTGCAAATGAAGAAGGTTTGATTGATGTGTTATCTCGGGCTGTTGAAAAGCTAAAAAAAAAAAAAAAACAGTATCGAGTGGCCAGCTGATAGACAGGATTCTAGAATTAAAAGCAAACTAGATGATAGATTTCTGTCTGCACGACCTCAACCTTCTCGCCCGTGCTTACTGTTTTTCCCAGATCTTCAAAAAAAAGGAAAAAATAAAAAAATAAAAAAGGTTTCAAAGACCTGGATTAGACCGGTCTCAACCAGAATTTACACAAATCAGTCCAATGCTTATGAAAAAATAATAACATTGTTGGTGCTAAATCTGCTGGTTACGTGACGATGCCGAAGGCAGAGGAGATGCTCGTCAGCTATCTCTCGCCTGCTTCATCGTCTTCACTTAAAGCACCGGCTCTGCCCTCTAAACCACTAAAATACTTATGTGTTAGTGGGGAAGGCTTACTCGGCGGCGGAGGGCAGTCCCAGTCGCCGAGTACCTCAAAAAGAGCGCAGCAGAAACGAACTGTCGCGTCTCGTGCCCCCCCCCCCCGCAGAGAAACTGGAGGGACGAGGCGGGGCGCTCTCCGGCGCGACCTTCTCGCGGTAGGGCTGATCTGAGGACAGTCATTATCACCAAGAAGGCCACGTTGAAAAAATCCTGACGTGCTGAGCGTCAGGACTCTGAGGAACCATCGTGAAAGACTTGAGTTCACTGCACAAAAACACGGTGCCCTGTCTTTCCCGATGCCCTCAGGGGTCTGCTCTACTAACCCTGCCTTCACAGGGCGTAGAGAGACTCGGCGAGCGATTTCCCGAGGGACGCTCGCCCCCTCCGAGGAGGGTTGTGGAGTGCCCAGACCAGCTGTTCCCTGCCAGTGTGTTACAGGGCGCTGTGTCTGTCACTCGGGATGTTCATCCAGAGGCCAACCTCGAGAGGCTGGTTCCCTTAGTAGAGTTCCTGGCGGTATGGAAAATTCTCCCCAATGTTTCTCAGTGGCCTGAATGCTATAGAGAACGGGTACGCTATTCAGTTCAGAACGCGTCCACCTCGGTTCAGAGGGGTTCTGCCCACAGTGGTGGGCCCCGAGCAGGCTCTGGTATTAGAACAGCAGGTAAAAACTCTCCTGCTGAAAGGAGCCTTAGAGCGGGTTCCTCCACCCAGCAGGGAGTTAGGATACTACAGCCGGTACTTCATCGTTAAATTCCGGCGCAACCTTCTCGCGGTAGGGCTGATATGAGGACAGTCATTGTCGCCAAGAAGGCCCCGTTGAAAAAAAAAAAATCCTGACGTGCTGAACGTCAGGACTCCGAGAGTGGTCCCCATCGAGAAAGACTTGAGTTCACTGCACAAAAACACGGTGCCCTGTCTTTTCCGATGCCCTCAGGGGTCTGCTCTACTAACCCTGCCTTCACAGGGCGTAGAGAGACTCGGCGAGCGATTTCCCGAGGGAAGCTCGCCCCCTCCGAGGAGGGTTGTGGAGTGCCCAGACCAGCTGTTCCCTGCCAGTACGTTACAGGGCGCTGTGTCTGTCACTCGGGATGTTCAAATCAGATCCGAGGACTGGTTTGTCACGATAGATCTAAAGGACGCTTACTTCCATGTATCTATCCTCCCTCAACACAGGAAGTTCCTGAGGTTCGCTTTCGGGGGCGAAGCGTACCAATATCGGGTTCTTCCGTTCGGCCTAGCACTGTCACCCCGAACATTCACGAAGTGTATGGATGCTGCTATAGCCCCGCTGAGGTTACAGGGCATCCGCATTCTGAATTATATAGACGATTGCTTGATGTTAGCTCAATCGGAACAACAGGCGGTTCGGCACCGAGATGTCGTTCTTGCTCATATCAAGAGACTGGGGCTGAGGATCAACGCCAAAAAGAGTGTTCTTTCTCCATTACAGAGAACCACTTTTCTAGGTGTAGTGTGGGATTCAACGACGATGCAGGCACAATTGTCACCTGCTCGTATTGCTTTGATTCTCGCCGCAGTAGATCAGGTCAAGCTAGGCCAGTCATCCACTGTAAAACAGTCCCAGAGACTGTTAGGTCTGAGCGAGCTGTCATCATGGTCCGTCATTGTTGACACTGGAGCAGAATGGCGTCTAAGCGATTGTGGTTCTCTGTTCTTGGGTGTAATAACGAACACAGTCATTTTGATGTTCCTAAATCCGAAACGCTGAAGATGCCGTGGCTGAGTTTTGTTTTCGAAGGGAATATTCCCCACGATCAACGACAATGCTTACATGTTTGCGTGAATCATTTTTCACCAGACTGCTTTATAAACGAGGGTCAGACTCAGTATAAAGCTGGTTTTGCTAAGAGGCTGCTCCTGAAAAATTAATCGGTACCAACTATTTATGTTCCCTCTGCACCTCCAGAAGAAGTGAGTGTAAAGTTTTATTAACCTTTATATTAATCTTTGCAAATTGCGGAAAAAGTTTTTTATGACCATTAGTTGTAACGTCAATCTGTCAATGAACTAACGTATACATCAGTAAACACATAGCGTTCGTATCTCACTAAGTTACTCTACCCGCCAGTACATACAAAAATAGATCAAAGTGACATTACGTTAACCAACCATTCAGACGTCCTGTTCGAGCCTTAATTGTCGATCTTCTTTGCAGCCATCATCTTGTTCCGAGTCCGACTCCGGTTCAAACTGATACGATTACAGATGTGTCCTCAGAGACACCCGTGCCATTCTTTCTCCAAAATATACCCTCAACTGTTGTCAAGGCAACACTCCACGTGCGTTGTGTCAAAACGCCTGCAGAACAGAGGGGCGGAGTGAGTGAAGCTCATTATAATTTAAAGGCATATACACTGAAACGGTGTGCTGAAAACAGAGCTGTTTTTGACCATGTAAAATTAGTGTTTTCTTAAAATACTAATGAGAATTTTTAATAAAAGTATATTACAAAGTTTTCATTTAGACCCTAAACATTCATATTAACTTGTACAAAAATGGCATTATATGACCCCTTTAAGGAAACTAAGCAATATTTCTGCAGTGATCAACATGAAATCAGCTTCAGACAGGAGCCTGTTGATATAGTTAAACAAATGTGTATTATGCTGTAATTGATACTCTGTGAATGAGATGAACACAAACATACAGTAGCTTCACTCACGACCTCAGCACCATCATCTTGACTGATTGATTCCCGGCTTTCTTCTATAATACCACACTCTAAAAAATGCTGGGTTGTTTCAACCCATATTTGGGTCAAATATGGACAAACCCAAATGTTGGGTTAAAAATGTAATTAAAAAAATTACAGTTGAAAGTGAAACTTGAAGTTGGGTTAAAATTTTAAATTACATTTTTAACCCAACATTTGGGTTTGTCCATATTTGACCCAAATTTGGGTTAAAACAACCCAGGGTTGTTTAGAGTGCACCATTGGTGTTGTGGTTCACTGCATAATATTGTTAGTGAAGCAAACCAAAGATGACATGCACCAACATTAAAGGGTGGTTAGTTCACCCAAAAATGAAAATTAAGTCATTAAGTCATAAGACCATGCTGTACCAACCCCGTAAGGGCTTCGTTCGTTTTCGGAACACAAATGAAGATATTTATGATTAAATCTGAGAGGTTCATGACTGTCGTTATTTTTGTTTGTTTTTTCGCACAAAAAGTATTCTCGTCGCTTGATAAACTTATAGTTGAGCCACTGTTGCGACCTGGAATATTTAAACATTTTCTTTATTACCTCTCTGGGCCGTCAAATGTAATTCCCTTAGGGAGCCTATGTAGCAGTCATGAACCTCTCAGATTTAATCATAAATATCTTAATTTGTGTTCTGAAAACGAACGAAGGCCTTACGGGGTTGGTACAGCATGGGGGTGAGTAATTAATTACTTAATTTTCATTTTTGGGTGAACTAACCCTTTAACAGAAATGAAATGTTGCTGCATGCAAATTTTATCTCAGTTTCCATTTAGATTTTGCCGATGGAAGCCAAACCAATTGCATATTACATAATGGCTGGTGGTTTAGCACTTAATGTTCGAGTAATGCTGTTATGTTGTGTCCTCGGGTGTGCTATTTATATACTGATCTTTCTCTGTCAAATAGATAGTAAGCTGTTTCAGTCTTGCTCGGTCGTCTGCTCACGGTGTGCTGGGTAATAGGTGTTTCTACTGTCACGGGTTATGATGGCTATTGACAGAAGCCATCACGCTATTGTGGGCGATTTTCATCATGTCATGAGCTCTGTGCGATTTGTCAAATCATGGTGTTGTTGTAAAAGATCATGTCAAAGAACAGTGTGTTCAACCAAAAATGAAAATTCTGTCATCATTTACTCGCCCTCATGTCAATCCAAACCTGCATGATTTTCATTCTTCTACAGAATTAAAAGAAGATATTTTGAGATTTTTTTTTGTCCAATGGCATCCAAAACTGTTTGCTTACCAACAACACAATCTTCAGAATTTTTTTTTTTTTATGTTCTGCAAAAAGAAGAAAGTCATACAGGTTTGGAACAACATTTTTTGATGAGCTATCCATTTTATGTGAAAATGAGGACAGATTATTCAGTGTTTGATACGAAAAACTATCAGGAATAATTAAGACAAGTATTCTGTACTAAATTATCTGTGCATTTCAAATCTTAACATTTGACATTCTTTTCTCTTATGTATTTGTATTTGAACTATTTTTATATGTTTTAATGTAGCAGATGCTTATGTACGCAGTGAAACATAAATTAATTGGTTAATTTTCACTAAGAGTTACATTATTTTAGGGAATGGACTGGATTTTACTACAGCTTACCTCCTTTTCATTGTATAAATCATAGATGTTTTCTCTTTACGGAGTCACTCCACCGTCGTAAAATAACAGCACTTTGGTATTCTTTCAACTGATAGATGTTCTTGTAATTCAAGAATAGAAAGCAGAACTCTTCATAATTGACTTGCCTTAAACAGCACCATGTGTGCGCTTTGCAATTGCATGAAACATCCTAATATTCACTTGTGTGGAAAAATGTCTTTCTCTGTATCTGCCTGTGTCTTACTCTGCTTCTCTCGTCCTCTCGGTCACCTCTTTCAGACACTGGCAAAAGTTCCTCTACCCACTTTTTTCTATTGACATCTGGTAATCCAGCTTTACAGCTGTGAAAATACAAGAACATTTACCATCTTTCCCTCCACATACAGACATTAAAAATGAATAAGACAAGTGAGAATGAATGAGTGGAGAGAGAGTTTGACTATTGATGCTTCCACGTGAGCTAAATTCCCCATTATTGACACAATAGGTAATTATTCCACCTATTCATCTCCTTCAAAATGAGCAAGAATGTTTGAATTGGATCGTCTCCCACTCACTTGACTGGTGAAGAGTGCCTGAGGACAGCTGTCTCCACGGAGACCACATGGTAACCAGGGTGACCTGGCCTTTGACACTAGATCAGCTTTCAGAGGAAATGGGATGAACATTTGGGGCAGAAAGGAGGGTCTCTATTGCCTCTCTCACACGCTCTAACTGTAAATCATGTGTGGTTAACATCACTCACATTAGTTTAACTTTCAACATCGTCTGTTTTGAGTGTGTCTTGGACCGTTATTCTGCCCGCGGTCCAACACAGTAGCCACTTCCTCCTCCCTTAGGGTGAATCATTCGAGTGCATCCTCGCTTTCTTTTTCAGAGGAGCTCTGAAAAACCATATCGCATCCTTGCAGGTAATGTGGACAGATAGGCTTGTGGACAGATTGGCTTGTGTGCATTTGTGAATCAAGGCCGCAGAACAACAGCCTCAAAAGTCACGTGATTCGCTGTGCATGAAACTACGGGTACTGATTGCTGTGTGTGTGTGTGTGGATCTCTTGCGTGCATCTGTGGATTGCTATGTGTGTGTGTGGATCTGTCGCGTGCATTTGTGGATTGATTTGCATGTGTGGATCTCATGGTGTGCATCTGTGGATTAGTTTGCATGTGTGGATCTCTCGCGTGCATTTGTGGATGGGTGCGCGCGCATGTGGATCTCTCGCGTGCATTTGTGGATGGTTTTGAGACTGTTTTCACTCCATAGAAGTCCTGCATTTACGATAATTAATCAGACATGCTGAAAGGTTTGAGCATGCACTGCCCCGTCCAAAAATATTAGCTAGTGTGCTTCTCTGCCAACACATACAGACTCTGGTCTTAAACTATTAGCTCAATGCCTTTGAGATCAGCGCAGCACAGAAAAAGGTGTAAAACATTTCATGATGGATATTGTGTTGTACAGGGAGAGGTTAACTAGACCTCATTCACTGCAATGTTTTATGTTCACTTAAATCTTAGCAGTAGTTTTGATAATAGCTAAATGGTCACAGAGGGCTACTCTCATGTAGTTGACCTTTTGTGAACCAGTAGTCCTGTTCTTTTATAGTCGTGAGCAAACGACACTTAGCCCCATAGTGCTACAGGAGTAGGAAATGGGATGAACATTTGGGGCAGAAAGGAGGGTCTCTATTGCCTCTCTCACACGCTCTAACTGTAAATCATGTGTGGTTAACATCACTCACATTAGTTTAACTTTCAACATCGTCTGTTTTGAGTGTGTCTTGGACCGTTATTCTGCCCGCGGTCCAACACAGTAGCCACTTCCTCCTCCCTTAGGGTGAATCATTCGAGTGCATCCTCGCTTTCTTTTTCAGAGGAGCTCTGAACTCTACTCTTCATCTTCTCGTCATCACTCGCCCTCCTGCCTAAAATGAGAACCAAAAAAGTGCAAGAGGGAAGGTGCAATTATAATAATGCTAATTGTTATTATTAGTAGGCTATTAGTTGTGTTGGTAGTAAGATGTTATAGCTCGGTCCAATCAAGACACAGAAAGTATATATTTCAAGGAGCAAAGGAAAAGCAAAAATCAGGAAAGGTCCCATTAAAGAAAATTCTGTTTAATTGTACAGTTGTTATGTTATGTTACAGAGTGAATGCTTCTATTAAGTCATTGTTCTGGCTCACATAATTCAACATGAGGAAATAATCCCATTTTCTCTTGCTTTTTGCCTCCCTGTCCACCCCAGTAAACATATGTCTCTTAAACCTTTCTGTTTTCATTATTGCTCTGTCTAGAAGTGGAATACAGCAAAATAATCTCGCCTTTCTCAGATTTTAACATGATGGCTCAATAAAAGCTAAATGAAATGGAAAAGCATTTTTTTTTTTTCAAATAGAGATTTGCTGATACATCAAGCAAACAGCATTCTATTTCATTTTGGGGAGAGTGAAAGGTCAACCTCTCATTTACTCCATCTTCTATTTACTCATCTCTCTCCTTCTCTCTCTCTACTACTACCCCAGTGTTATCCATATACTCTGTGTCCAGCCATCAGGATTCAAATTGACCGTGACTACACAAGTCTGTGCCCTCCAAAATAACTGCCACATTTATCCATGAATCATCAGAGTCGAATAACAGCAGCCATTTTATCATTATGAGGATCCATATCTTGTCCTTTGAGACAGAATTAAGCAGTTGTATTCAAAGTTATTTTCCCCCTTTTGAAAATATTTGTGTCAGACAAACAAATTGAAATGACAGTTACTCATGCAGCACAATCCTTAATGGATGATGACATTACAAGCGCAGCTATTCAAACGTGTACTTGTGAATGTGCGCAGCCATTTGATTTCACCCACGGTGAGTGCTTGGAATAGCCTATTACTGGCAAAGTTTGTGTTTGCTTTTTAATCCCCTCAATACTTCAGAGGAGAGAAGTCCTATGGAGTGAAAACAGTCTCAAAACCATCCACAAATGCACGCGAGAGATCCACATGCGCGCGCACCCATCCACAAATGCACGCGAGAGATCCACATGCGCGCGCACCCATCCACAAATGCACGCGAGAGATCCACATGCGCGCGCACCCATCCACAAATGCACGCGAGAGATCCACACACGCAAACCAATCCACAGATGCACACCATGAGATCCACACATGCAAACCAATCCACAAATGCTGCGACAGATCCACACACACACATAGCAATCCACAGATGCACACCATGAGATCCACACATGCAAATCAATCCACAAATGCACGCGACAGATCCACACACACACATAGCAATCCACAGATGCACACCATGAGATCCACACATGCAAATCAATCCACAAATGCACGCGACAGATCCACACACACACATAGCAATCCACAGATGCACGCAAGAGATCCACACACACAGCGATCCACGAATGCACGCGAGAGATCCACACACACACACACAGCGATCCACGAATGCACACGAGAGATCCACACACAGACACACACACACACAGCATTCAGTACCTGTAGTTTCATGCACAGCGAATCACGTGACTTTTGAGACTGTTGTTCCGCGGCCTTGATTCACAAATGCACACAAGCCAATCTGTCCACAAGCCTATCTGTCCACATTACCTGCAAGGATGCGATATGGTGTCTTCCTCCAGAGGGCGCTAACCGGCCTTCGAGCTGAGTCTTTAAAAGGGCTGGATTCATTTAATTTTCTGATTTGCGAGAAAACTGAAGTCTAAACATTTTTCACTAAATATCATATACATAAATGCAAATATAGAGTAAAACCAAACCTCTTTGTTTATTCTTCAACGTATAATCAGAATATATAGCCTATTAAGAAAACCATTCGGATAAAAGGACAGCTTTAAAGTCTTTAAATTATTTCTATAACTGTTATCCAACTACTAGGCTGTACTACGTTTTCTTTTGTTTATATTATTGTAATTCTGAATGTTCATGAGCTCATGAACAACTGGTTAATCTGATTCACCGCAAAAAGAGCAACTGAGGCAAATCTCAAACTTTTGTAGGTAATGGTTTGCTTGAGAATTGTTTACTTGAGGGTAATACTTGTGAATTATTTTGAAAGAAATATTTTACTTTGTTGGTTAAGTTATGTGCAAGCATTCATCCTTTCTTTAAAAATAAGGAAAGCAAAACATATAGGTAATTGCTGAAAATATATTATTCTCCAATGAATGTGTGTGTGGGGGGAGGGGTACATTTGTACATTATCACAAAGTACATTCAGAATTACAATAATATAAACAAAAGAAAATGTAGTACAGCCTAGTAGTTGGATAACAGTTATAGAAATAATTTAAAGACTTTAAAGCTGTCCTGTTATCTGAATGGTTTTCTTAATAGGCTAAATATTCTGATTATACGTTGAAGAATAAACAAAGAGGTTTGGTTTTACTCTATATTTGCATTTATGTATATGATATTTAGTGAAAAATGTTTAGACTTCAGTTTTCTCGCAAATCAGAAAATTAAATGAATCCAGCCCTTTTAAAGACTCAGCTCGAAGGCCGGTTAGCGCCCTCTGGAGGAAGACACCATATCGCATCCTTGCAGGTAATGTGGACAGATAGGCTTGTGGACAGATTGGCTTGTGTGCATTTGTGAATCAAGGCCGCAGAACAACAGTCTCAAAAGTCACGTGATTCGCTGTGCATGAAACTACAGGTACTGATTGCTGTGTGTGTGTGTGTGTGGATCTCTTGCGTGCATCTGTGGATTGCTATGTGTGTGTGTGGATCTGTCGCGTGCATTTGTGGATTGATTTGCATGTGTGGATCTCATGGTGTGCATCTGTGGATTGGTTTGCATGTGTGGATCTGTCGCGTGCATTTGCGGATTGGTTTGCATGTGTGGATCTCATGGTGTGCATCTGTGGATTGGTTTGCGTGTGTGGATCTCTCGCGTGCATTTGTGGATGGGTGCGCGCGCATGTGGATCTCTCGCGTGCATTTGTGGATGGTTTTGAGACTGTTTTCACTCCATAGAAGTCCTGCATTTACGATAATCAATCAGACATGCTGAAAGGTTTGAGCATGCACTGCCCCGTCCAAAAATATTAGCTAGTGTGCTTCTCTGCCAACACATACAGACTCTGGTCTTAAACTATTAGCTCAATGCCTTTGAGATCAGCGCAGCACAGAAAAAGGTTTAAAACATTTCATGATGGATATTGTGTTGTACAGGGAGAGGTTAACTAGACCTCATTCACTGCAATGTTTTATGTTCACTTAAATCTTAGCAGTAGTTTTGATAATAGCTAAATGGTCACAGAGGGCTACTCTCATGTAGTTGACCTTTTGTGAACCAGTAGTCCTGTTCTTTTATAGTCGTGAGCAAACGACACTTAGCCCCATAGTGCTACAGGAGTAGCTTACTGTTGCTGTAATTAGTGTAGCTGACGATGAAAATTGTCTGTTAAAGGGCAAAGTCATAATCTCTACCTACATATCTCTAACTGAGCAGAAAAAGCGCTATATAAATGTAAATAATAAAAATAATAATCATAATTTGTTACATTTATATAGCGCTTTTTATGGGACCTCAAAGCACTTCACATATGGAAGGGGGAATCTCCTCAACCACCACCAATGTGCAGCATCCACTTGGATGATGCAACGGCAGCCATATTGCGCCAGAACGCCCACCACACACCAGCTTACTGGTGGAGAGGAGACAGAGTGATGAAGCCAATTAGTATATAGGGATGATTAGGAGGCCATGATGGACAGAGGCCAAGGGGCAAATTCGGCCAGGATGCCGGGGTTACACCCCTACCCTTTTTCGAAGAACATCCTGGGATTTTTAATGACCACAAAGAGTCAGGACCTCGGTTTAACGTCTCATCCGAAAGACGGTGCTCTTTGACAGTGTAGTGTCCCCGTCACTATACTGGGGCGTTAGGACCCACACAGATGACAGGGTGAGCGCCCCCTGCTGGCCTCACTAACACCTCTTCCAGCAGATTCCTGGTTTTCCCAGAAGGTCTCCCATCCAGGTACTAACCAGGCTCAGCCCTGTTTAGCTTCAGTGGGCAACCAGTCTTGGGCTACAGGGTAATATGGCTGCTGACAGGTTTGAGCTTGAGGTTTGAGAAGGACTCTTATGAGCAGGTTCTTTTTAGTGAATCACAAATGCAAATGAATCAGTTGGAGCAGTTTCTCATTTAACGTAATTCCCTTAATGAATCGCAAGTCATTAATGTATTTAATAAAAATAAATGAGTTAATTCCTTCTATTTAAAAAAAATGTATTCATTGTTGTTGAAATGATCCCATCAATTGGCACCAGAATTGCATTTCTGTTTTCCAAACATCCTTAATATGGAATCGTTGTGGAACTGGAGGAATCATAACCGGATAATTAAATTCCTTACAATTTCCATCCCTAATAATGAACTTAAAATGACTTTTTGACTTTTATTTCAAGCTTTGAGAAATTTGAGAGATTTCCATTTGGCTCTTGCAGTTGGTACATTTATTCATTTAGGTTATTATATGTGTAAGATTATTCTAAAATGTATAATTGAAGGGCCAAACCTGTATATTACATTTGAACAGTGACTGCTTAGAGTACCAGCTTTTAAATGAACTGCTGTTTTAAAATCTTTCCGTCAAAGCTGCTGTAACGTTGTTATCATAGCAGAGACAAAAGCCCAGATGGCGCTTTTTGCACGTTTAAAGTGGTAGGGTGAGATTACTCACTCAGATCTCACTGGAGTCAGAACCAGAGAGTCCCTGCAGAGACGGAGAAGGAGATTAAGCTTTCCCTGTGGAGAATCTGTGCCGTTTTGACCCAAACAGACTGTTTGGAATTAGTGGCTACATATAGAGAAATTTCCACATTTGGTCCTTCCTACTGTTTTTTGATAGACAAGGGTTCATTGGGTCATAGAGATTATGTGTTAGTTCATCACTACTTGTTATAACAGTAAGTTTTAAAGCTGCAGGTCCACATGGACATCAACAGGTTCATGAGTGCACATAACTCCATATTTTTCCACATCTATTTTGGGTAATTTGATTATATTTTCAATGATCAAAAACAGTGTAGTACAAAGCTCTGCGCATGACATTTGGAAGAAAAAAATAAGTATAAAAAGTTATTTAAGTATAAAAAAATTTATGCTTATTAATTCCTTATTGATTATTCCCTTGTTGTAGTTAAAGGGCCACGATGTCATGAAACAGAGTATTTGTTTTGAGTATTGTGCATTTAAAAGGGGGGATCACTGAATCATCCAGTGTAATTTAGGTTCTGGCTTCTTGCTTATTAATGAAGCAGAAATGATTGATCCGACTGTTGACTCTAAGTGGCATATATCATTGGCATTAATTAAACAACCTACATAATTCAGCAATTCCTAAATGCCCCAATTCAACTTCATCTCTGGCTTTTAGAGATGGGATCTAAATTAGGGCCATAACCACCAGACACATTTAAAGGCCCTGATATACTTTAAGCGACATTGAAGAATGAACTGATGGGATGTAATTTCGAACCAAATCAGGGGAAACCGAACTTTGTTTGTTTGAGTTTGTTTTGAGAGTTCGAAACAGCTTGCCAAAGCAAACTTTCCAGAAAAGAGGAGGCTCCGCCTTCTTTCACAAAATCTCCTCTGGTTAATTTCTTCTGTTTAGTCCGTCTTGCATTTTCACTGTTTTTCATTTTTAATATGATAAAGCTGCTTGATTTTAAGCTATATTTAAGCTATCAATCTATAAAGTGTTATATAAATAAACGTGACGTGAATTTACTAGAGTGCCGAATTGCAGAGTTTGTGCAAACATCCAGATCGCTATGATCAGATGCTTTTCTTATGCTTTATTAAAAATGTTTCTCAGTTTCCCACCATAGTAAACTAATATGATGTATTACTGACTAAGAGACTGAAGGCTATATCAATACATATTGATCATCATCAGCGAACTGTTCCCACAATATGATGAATTATCTTGATATAAAAATATTTTAGGAGGATGAGACACTATTTCCAGGAAGTGCTTTCCGGTACCTACTTTTCTTTCAAATATTGGTCCCTCAGAAACTTTGGTGTAATTTGATGTACTGTAGTTAAGAGTAGACAGTCTTAAAATTACATATCTACATATCAAACTTGACCTTAATACCATGCAGTTTCAGTCTAAGTCCAGGTTTGATATGTAAAACAAATCAACAAATAATAATCATGTTTGAAGAGCTGATGGTCACAAAGACATCACTGATTTTTTCCCTAAAGACAATGCTTTAATATGATCAAAGACAGTTATACACATTATAGAGGGAATGCATTAACGTCACTTCCCCGCCGGAACACGCCCCCCTCAGCCGGACTGAGTGGCAGAAGAGCTGCTGCGTGACTGGAGTTAATAGGGGAAACTGCGAAAACGCGAGTAAAACAAACTATTATCAGTTTAAACTAAAAGTTGGACTCGATATAGTGTTCCTTACAACTTATCAAAGATCCAGTGATCCATGGATATTGACATGCAGCCAGGAATCGTGTTTCCTGACATTTATATGTGCCTGATTTCGACGCCGGGGAAATAAATTAAGAAAATTTGCCTGTAAACGTTTTATATAAATGGGTGGATGACGTGACATGGCATTTTTGCTGTCTTCAGTGTCAAACATGTATGAATAAAACATATATTTGCCAAAAACCTTCTCAATATTGTGTAGAACATAATGCTTTATGTGAACATATTCAACATTAAAACAGTTCATCACTAATTTTTTCAGAATTTTCAACCAAACATAATAAAACTCATATGGTGTGACTGTCCGGCACTTGTTTCTCAAAGTGAGAACTTGAATAAAACTAAAAAAAATAAATGCAAAAATTCTCAAAAAAATACAGAAAAATAATACAGATGTCTATTTGTGAGCCTACTCTTTTCAAAGTCCAAGCATAATGTTTGAGTCAGTTCTAATCAAAAAGATTTTGTCACACAAATCAAAATCATATGGTGTGACACTATTTTGGGATATTTGAATGGGCAACTGTTTTGACACCCTTGGGAAGGAGAGGACCTTCTTCAGCAGTGTTGTACAGAACTAGCAGTGTATTGCTGCTGTACAACCTGAGGTGTGTCATCATTTTTATATTTACAATAAATCAGATCTTGTTGGCACTCTGACAAAAGTCCCACTTCCAGATGTCTTTTGGTGTGACACATTTTTTATAAAAATGCAAAAGAAATGTTATTATTTTGTCATAATTATATGTAAATCTATGCTGCTTTGTTATAGCTAGCATGTAGTTAGTATGCTAATGTGTAGCTACAAGACTCAAGGTTGTGCTAAGTGCAGAAAACATCATATGGTGTGACACTTCATCATATGGTGTGCCATGTCTGCCTGTCACGCCATATGATTTGATTGTGACACCATATGATATGAATTGCAATTCCCTGCATATATAACAACAAATAACAAAGTCCAATGTATGTTTTGTCCTTTTAAACATTTATTCGGGTCCATCATCACATAAAAGCTGTAATTATCCACCATCGATTTTGTTTAGTTTAGTTTAATTCGGTGATACAGATTTCTAGTTCATCAGACAGACACAGCAGACCCCTTCACAGAAACCTTAGAATGCTGTTTAAGTCTACACAATGTTGTCTTCATCTCAAACTACTTGGGAAGCTACTTTCATTGAGGGAAATTTATATCCCACGGTATCTAAATCAGGGGGCAGTCATTCTGTCGAGGCAGGGGCCGAGGCCCAGGGAATGGAGACTCCACCCCGAGTTGGTGGAGCTCCTGTGGAAGAGATTCGGTCGCGCCGAGGTGGACCTATTCGCTTCCAGGGAGACATCACACTGTCCACTGTGGTTCTCCCTCAGCCATCCAGCCCCCCTGGGGTTGGACGCTATGGTACAGGCGTGGCCGAGGTCATGTCTGTACGCATTTCCCCCGATTGCTCTGCTCCCAGGAGTTCTGGAAAGGGTTCGCCTGGACGGGGTCAGTCTACTGTTAATAGCCCCGTACTGGCCGGCCCGAGTATGGTTTGCGGACCTAGTGTCTCTCCTCGACGGCTCTCCTCTGGAGATTCCGATCAGGAGGGACCTACTCTCACAGGCGAGTGGTGTGATCATTCAGCCTCGCCCAGAACTGTGGAAACTGTGGACTTAGCCTCTGAGGGGGCCTAGCTCATAAGTTCTGGTCTCTTAACTGAGGTTGTTGAGACCATTCTCCACTCCAGAACTCCATCCACAAGGAAGTTATATGCCTTGAAGTGGAAATTATTCATTTTATGGTGTGGAGAACACCAGCTGGATTCAGACACCATTTCCAATGAAGGATACACGGAAGGACAGTTTGTCTGAGGTATGAGGGAAAACCATATGTGGGACAAATTGTTGCCATAAGTATGGAGGGGCTGCAGGTGAACTGCCTGAAACAACGTGGAGACAAACATGGTTTTGTCTGGCCAAATAGGCGAGACTACATTTATTATCAAGATCAGGAAGTAGTTTGTGGCTTTTCACAACCTCAGCAAGGCAGTCGGTTTGCTACTCTCTTCAAATTTGACTGGCTTATGTACAATGGAGTCTAGATGAACTGATTTATTTGTGGATCCACTCAGCTACGTTGTATGTTCACGGTTCATATGATATATAAAAAATTGTTTGTTTTACTTTTATTAATACATATTGCAGACCAGTTTTGAATTGAAATGAAATTTGATCACAAACATATTTTCATATGGTTCATACAATATTAAAAAAAAATGTTTTTTTTGTTAAATATCAAATAAATCAATAAAATTTGAATATTAACTTCCAGCATTTAAGAGTGGTTAAATATTTCCTGCCATATGAGTGATCAGTACTCACCAATAAGTAGGATAATACATGGTTTGCATTGACACATGGCGACATTATCATATGGTGTGACACTATATCATTTGGTGTGACATTCCAAATTGTGAAAATAACATACCTTTATTAATGATAAAACCTGAAAATATTCATGGAATACATAGAAAATAGTATCAGCAAAAGTCACAAATATTTTTATAATTTTCTAGCAAGGTTTGTCACAATAAATAGAAAATATGTTGAAAGACCGACAGCATAGGTCTCACATTGAGCAATGTTTTAGAAAATAATACACAAATTTAATTAATTTTCACAAAAGTATAATGGATCACAGTTTAGTTATGATAAATGACTTTGATAAAGTGAGTAACTTAAGAAAGGTATAATCCATTTTCAGTTTATATACAATTATTTTCATGTCACACCATATGACGATTGTACGCACTAATACAACAAATTTTCACATAAATTCTGATTCCAATTGAAAATTTTTAAACAACATATATTTCTATAAAGATGAGAGTTAGTTGAACAAAAGTCAACCATTTTTATGCCTGTTATTTGACATTTTTGAAAAAACACTTTTTTATGGTATATATGTCACTGACCCAAATACAATATAGATAGGTCTAAATCCGAGTGATCACTTACATTAATGTTATACTGTATATCATCATATCGTCCAGCCCTAAAACTTGTATAGTTTTTTGTCAGTGTTTATTTAAAAACATCCAATTATGCAGAATATAGTCTGTTCTGTAGCTTTTTGCAGTCTGTAAAAATATACAGTAACTCAGATTTCTGGTCAAATCTAGTTGTACAGTCAATCGCAAAGCTCTTTCCCGTTTTAGATGTGTTTTGTGTGTTTTTCACGGCATTCACGCTGAAAACAAATGCTGCCGCTCAGTCTTTTTGCCACTTGTGGGCGTGACCGCATTCACTCCGGCCGACGGTGACGTCATGCGCATACCCTCTATTAAGCAAAAAGATGTAAAAGCTATCTCAGTGTAACTTTTTTTTTCTCCAGTTACCAGAATTTTGTTGATCACAGGTTTATATTCATCCGTGGTTACGCTATTGTTCCGCCCACTATGAAAACTCATCAGTCCAAAATCACACTCCTCATAACTGTTTATTACATGGATGTAACGATAGATTGATTTGAATCAATGTATCAATCAAATGACTGACAGTATGTTATATATAGATGCAATGCATAAAAAAGAGGAATATGTATTTTTAAGATGAACACTCTCATGTTAGCCACATCTGCACACATTGTCCTAAAGAAAAACCTCGAATGAGAGCACTAGTCTAGAAGACTTGTCCGTATGTTATAAACAGATGTCAAATTGATTCAAATGTCAAAGATGCCAAATATTTCATAAGTTAACAACTTTTTTTTTATAATTGTATTTTTTCAACAACTGTTAGGATTAATACCTCATTTTGTTATGTATGTCCTAATGCTGCTACAATATTTGTACATTTTAGAGGGTGTACATTTTAATAGTCTTTCTTGACTATTGTCATTGCTTATCAAAAGCCACTGATGAGCTTTCATCAGACAACTGATGATCTCATGTGTACGGTGGCCGAGAAGGGTCACAACACATACAAACGCCACAACAACTACATATTCAGAAAACACATACGAATTCAGAAAACACATGCAAACAACGCCACAACAACTACATATTCAGAAAACACTTCCAAATTCAGAAAATACATACAAACGCCACAACAACTACACATTCAGAAAACACATCCAAATTCAGAAAACAACTTCGTCGATTTCACATCATGTACGCTGCAAATATTCGCAGCACGAGCAAATAGGGAAACGAACTGCAAACTGCAAAAACACAACGGAAATGTTTCCGGGGGGGCCATAATCAGTGACGGACCCACATCCATCCGGTTGTCTTAGCGCTATTTTTTGAATGTGTGCTTTTGTTGTCTACGGTAGAGGTAAGTGTTTCTCTTTCATTATGACAGACTTGTCGATGTGCTCTGATACCGAAGTGGTTTTGTGTGTTTTTAACATATTAAGTTATTGTCCCCATAACCTATTAGTCCACGCAGATCATTGTACATCTGCTCCCTTCAGGATTCGAGTAAGTATTGCCTGTAGGCTGACGCTCCGTAAGGAACCCCACGTTCAGACCACACGACGGGCAAAACTTGGGAGCGTCCCCCAGTTGCACAGCATTTCAATTTCAAACTGAAAAATAAATAAATAGTTCAGAAATCATTCATTACGCCAGTAATGCATCTATTTAGTGACCAGACGCAAGCTAGCCAGCTAGTTTCCAGCTAACAACGTTGGCAGAACGTTTAACAATGAACTGCATGGACTAATACGTTATGGGGACAATAACTGATTATGGCCCCCCCCCCCCCCGGAAACATTTCCGTTGTGTTTTTGCAGTTTGCAGTTCGTTTCCCTATTTGCTCGTGCTGCAAATATTTGCAGCGTACGTGATGTGAAATCGACGAAGTTGTTTTCTGAATTTGGATGTGTTTTTTGAATATGTAGTTGTTGTGGCGTTTGTATGTGTTTTCTGAATTTGGAAGTGTTTTCTGAATATGTAGTTGTTGTGGCGTTGTTTGCATGTGTTTTCTGAATTTGTATGTGTTTTCTGAATAGTTGTTGTGGCGTTTGTATGTGTTGTGACCCTTCTCGGCCACCGTACATGTGCGCCTTGATTACTTATTTTTATATATTATTTAAAAGACTGAAGTGTATTTTTTGCTGTGGATTTCCCAATTTGGACAAAGGATTTCTATGTAAAAGTTATATTTTTTGCAATGTGTTAATTTAACTGTAACTGGTAGTGAAAATAGGCACATCATTTGTATTTGTAATATTAATAAATCGATCGGCGGCCACTGAATCTAATAAAATTGTAATTGTATTACATTATGTTTTGAAGTAGGCCTATTGTCAAATATTATATCGATGGCTAAGATAATCAATGTCAGATTGTATCGTGATGAAACATCCAATTTACACCCCTACTCCCCTAGTAAATTGAACATTAAACATCTTCTGATTGGCTGAGATTGTCACATCTCTTCTTCGGGGCAGACAAAGTGATTGTTGTTGTATAGAACATGGTGTAATAAAATTGATCCATTGATCACCCATACAACATTACATATTAACACCACTTAACAGTTTAACACTTAAGTCTAACTGTCATCCTTATGACAGTTTTTACCATTCTTCTGCCAACAGTCAAGGTGTACAAGGTTACACGAAACAGCATAATTGTAGCCAAGAACGATACTTGGTTACTAACGTAACCTCGGTTCTCTCTAGAGAGGTTCTCTCGTATTGCGTAAGTTTAGCTTACGCTACGGAAAGATTCATCTTCTCGAGATATTGAAGCCAAAAAATTATCCTTAATTTTGTATTCATTGTCAATGCAGTGCAGCAGCTAGCAGATCTAGAGCAGGCTATCTCGCGTGCTCATTGGCTGCCCTGCGGGCAACTGCTGCAGCCTACCAGTGAGCCCGGCGTGACGTCACGCCCAATGAAGGGCGCCCGCGCCTTTATAGCGTCACAGCCCGCCAGAATGGGCGTGGCTTAGCGTATAAAAGTAGGGGCTGTAGGCGGACTTCCCTGGTTTTTTGTCGACTGAAGCGAATTCGCTCGTGGCGCGAACACGGCCGGTTACGCAATACTCGTTCCCTCTCTAGAGAGAACCGAGGTTACGTTAGTAACCGAGTATCGTTCTCTTACGAGAGGTTCTCTCGTATTGCGTAAGTTTAGCTTACGCTACGGGAACACTTTGTCAACGCCGTGCGCGCCAAGCATCCACCATGAGACCCCGAACTTTCAGGGGAACCCCATAAGTGGAAAAAATAAGGTGGCCAGCCACACGGGCCATCACTTGTACATACAGAATACAATACAGAGCAGCGCACCGGTCTGTATAGGCACATGGCACATACCCTACTAGTGCAGCTCAACCAGGAGAGCTGAGTCACGTGAGAGTGATCTGAGCAGGAAGATCTGGGCAGAATACACATCTCCTTCAAACTGACAAAAGTTTAGCCTGCAAGGCAGGAACTTCTAGGTTATAAAACCTGACAAAGGTAGACGGGGAGCCCCAGCCCGCCGCTACACATATGTCATGGATAGAAATCCCACTGGACCACGCCCACGACGAGGCCACGCCTCTCGTGGAATGAGCCCTGATGCCCAGAGGGCATTGCAGACCTTTTGACGCGTAAGCAGCTGTTATAGCGTCCACTATCCATCTGGACAGGGTCTGTTTCGAGGAGGCGAGACCCTTGGTGCGTCCACCAAACGAAACAAAAAGCTGTTCTGAACGCCTGAAGGAGGCGGAGCGCGTAATGTAAAATCTCAGCGCCCTGACAGGGCAGAGGAGATTTACATCACTTTCGCTGTCAGATGCTGGCAGAGCTGACAGCAAAATAACTTGCGCTCTGAATGGAGTGCCCATCACTTTAGGAACATAGCCATGTCTAGGTCTGAGGATGACTTTAGAGTCATTCGGCCCGAACTCAAGACACGACGCGCTGACAGACAGCGTGTGCAGGTCCCCCACACGTTTTACTGACGACAGTGCAGTCAGAAAGATGGTTTTCAGTGATAGATATTTCAACCCCACGGAGTCTAGTGGTTCAAATGGAAAGGCTTTCAGGGCCTCGAGGACCAATGAAAGATCCCACATAGGAACCGACGGGGGCGCGGCGGGTTCATCCTTCTAGCTCCTCTAAGGAAGCGGATGACCAACTCATGTCCTCCCAGTGACTGGCCGTGCGTCGATTCTGCGAACGCTGCCACGGCCGCCACGTATACTTTTGAGCGTGGATGGGGACCTCCCCTTATCCAACAGCTCTTGTAGGAAGGTGAGCAGATGTGCCACCCCGCATATCCGTGGGTCCAGACCTCTGTCGGTGCACCATCCGGAGAACACCGACCATTTAGACGCGTAGAGCCTTCTCGTGGAAAGAGCTCTAGACTGCGTGATCGTGTTCATCACTCCTTCTGGCAGGGCAACAAGTACCCGTTGATCAACCATGCGTGCAGAGACCAACGCTCTGGGTGGGGATGCCAGATCGCGCCGCGAGCCTGAGAGAGGAGATTTGCCCTCACCGGTATCGGCCACGGAGCTGTATGTGACAGCCGTGCTAGTTCCGGGAACCAAATCTGATTCTCCCAATGCGGGGCTATGAGGAGCACCGAGTGGCGCGTTTCCCTGATTCTCTTGATCACCTGTGGTAACAGAGAGACCGGAGGGAAAGCATATAGCGGGAGGCTGGGCCAAACCTGGGCCAGCGCGTCCTCGTCCTTCGAGAAGAACGTCGGGCATTGAGCGTTGTCTTTTGACGCAAATAGGTCGACTTCCGCTCTGCCGAATAGGCGCCACAGCTTCTGGACCGTTTGGGGGTGCAGGGACCATTCCCCTGGGGGAACGTTGTCCCTGGACAGTTTGTCTGGGCCGTCGTTCAAATGGCCAGGCACATGCGCTGCCCTCAGCGAGCGCAGGTGCATCTGAGACTAAATAAGGAGGCGTTCCGTCAGGTTGCAGAGATTTCTGGATCTGACACCGCCCTGACGGTTTACATAGGATACCACAGACATCTTGTCTGAGCGGACAAGAACATGTTGGTCCTGTATGAACGGGAGGAAGCGCTTCAGTGCGTTCTCGACCGCTATCATCTCCAGACAGTTTATGTGAAAACACTTCTCTTGGTCTGACCACTGACCGAAGACCGGTCTGCCCTCAAACAGCGCGCCCCAACCCGAGTTGGACGCGTCTGTCGAAATGACTTTCCGATAAGAGACGGTTCCCATCATCACTCCCTGCTGGTACCAGTCGGTTACTAACCAGGGCTGCAGAGCCGCTATGCAGGTCTGAGTCACTCTGATTTTCTGGCCGCCAGAAACCCAGGCTCGGCGGGACGCGCGAGCATTCAACCAGCGTTGGAGCGGGCGCATGCGCAGTATGCCCAGCTGAAGCACCGCTGCAGCTGATGCCATACAGCCCAACATCCTTTGAAATGTTTTCAAAGGGAGAAAGCTGCCCTTCTGGAAAGATGCGGCTAGGTGGCGAACACAGCGCGCGCGCTGTGTCGATAAGCGAGCTTTCATGGTCACCGAGTCCAGTTCTATTCCTAAAAAGGAAATTGACTGGCTGGGCAGTAATGAGCTCTTGGTCCAGTTGACCGTGAGACCCAAGCTTTCCAGGTGACTGAGAATCACTGTTCTGTGAGATAGCAGTTCTGTCTCTGACTGTGCCAACATCAGGCCATCGTCCAGATAGTTCATTATTTGCAGCCCCTGACTTCTCAGGGGGGCGAGCGCCGCCTCCATGCACTTCGTAAATGTACGGGGTGCTAGGGACAGGCCGAACGGCAGGACGGTGTATTGATATACCTGACCGTCGAAGGCGAATCTCAAAAATTGCCTGTGGCGGGGTATTATCTGAATCTGAAAATAGGCATCCTTTAGATCTAGAGAAATAAACCAGTCCCTCGGGCGAACGTGCGCGAGGATTTTCCTGGTCGTAAGCATTTTTAACGGTCTTTTCGCAAGCACTTTGTTCAAATGTCTCAGATCTAGGATAGGTCTGAAGGCCCCGTCCTTCTTGGGTACGAGAAAATATCGGCTGTAAAAGCCTGACTCGCTCAGAGAAGGCGGTACCTTTTCTATAGCCCCTTTGCACAGCAGTTTTGCTATTTCCGCGTGAAGTAGGTGTGCTACTTCCGCATTCACTATCGTCGCGGTCCGGGCTCGAAAGCGCGGGGGACGGCGAATTAATTGAAGTGTATAGCCCTGCTTTATTGTGCCCAGCACCCATTCTGAAATCCCTGGGATAGTTTCCCACGCAGCTATGTGAGCCGCTAGGGGGCGAATGGCCTCCGGGTTCAGATCGCCGCCATTTGCGGGGTTGTGAAACTGAACCGGAGCCGAAAGCGCGGCGCACACGCTCTCGGTTCTGGGCAATGGCTGCTCGCTGAAAACCGAAACCGGCTAATTTATGTGAGATGTCCCAATCATAAGGGATGGGGAACATTCCTTTTTCACTTTTTGACGCGCGAGCAGCGCTCCGGGCGGGAAAGCTTCCTGTAAGCGTGAGCGCGTGTGCGCGAGCACGAGACGTTCTCTGGCGGGCACGAGACTTACATTCAGAACCTGCTTTTTTGATCGTGTAACAGAGCGGGCAGGTAGTGGGCACAGACCTGTGGACACATTTCCTGCATTCAACACTCGAGCGGCTTTTCTGCGCTTTAGTAGAGTGTGCTCTGTGAGTGACACGAGATTCGGAGTGCTTGTGTGTAGGGGTGAACACTGGGGCGTGGGCACTTTTACTACACTTGAAACACCGACGGCCTGAGCCGGACCAGACATTATACTCTTTTTGAGATTTCTCTAGGTCGCCGTGAAAACGGCGTTTGTGTGCAGGCGAGAGGGTGAACAAACCAGCTCGTTGGCTGCTAAATGAACCACTGCAGTAGCCTGTTTAAAGGGGCCTGACAGGGAAATAAACTTTGACGGCGGTCCGGCCGTAGCAGGACACGCGCGTCTTTTCTCTCTCTTTGTTAGGAGGGCTTCGCGTGCTCAGACTTCAGCGTGATCTTCTGCCGAGGCCCTCTGGGGGGCGGCGGTCTGTGACGGCTGTCTGAGCGCGACCTAGGGCGGCCGCCCTGATGCCGCTGCGAAGGCTGAGGCTGTGCTGAATTGGTTGATATCAATGGCTCGACAATCAATTATTCACTTATGCAGGGGCTGCTTCACTGCGTTATGTGAGAAAGCAGTATTCTTTATTAAAGAAGCACTTTAGAAATAGTTGAAATTGCATTTAATAGGACTCATGTGATATAAAAAATAATCCAAATTGCAAACTAAATACAACCCTGGATATTTCATATTATTTTGGAATGAGTGTGCGAACCCTTAAACGTATCATGCCCCAACCTGCTACACTAACTGGCAGTATGCTTTCAGTGGCCTTTGAAAGAGCTCCGCAGACTGTTAATCTTTAATTAAGCACAATTATTTGCTGTATCCCTGCCATAGTTTGAGCAAACTCCCCACCACAATTGAAAAGGATTAAGGGGGTAGCAAGGTAGCTAGCTTGAAGCCAATGGGGCTGTCGGTAAGAACAGGTCCAGTCTAGTCACTCAGGTATCAAATTCTTTATTTCTTTTTGTGTGCGTGTGGTTTCTACAAAGGAACATAGGAATACAGCATTTAAGGATACAATAAACAATATGAGACATCTACTCATACTATAAAGTTCATCAAATATACATCTAAATAACTAAGGACAATGCCTAAACAGGAAACATAGCAAGCATAAAAATAAAACACCTTTAAAGACAAATTTAAGAAATACAGAACGATACTAAGTATCAAACAAAAGGCAATTACATGATCAATTACGCACACGCAGGAAAAACAAAGAAAGGAGAACAAAAACTCAGTCCTCTGCACAGTACATCCATGTGCTACAAACAGAAGTAACATGCTGTGGGAACAGGTGCAGTTAATAAAGCCAGATATAGAGTCCTGATTGGCTAAGAAATCAGGTGGGTGGAGCTAGAGTTAATATGAAAAGTAACAGGCTAAGAGGGGTGTGGCACATGCTTTGCACCTTGTGGATTAAGGGACACAAAACTTCTCAACAACAATCATTCCCTTTAAATAGACTCCTAAGCTTTTACTGGCTAATGTTTTACCAGCTGATGTACCTTTGAATAATATAATTAAAAAGCTAACAACAATCAATGGAATGACAATTTTATTCTTTGCATGAAAACACTTAAATTAGCCTATAACTTAATTATATTTGTATAGACTGAGATGTAAAGAAGCTTTTTGCAGTGATGGCCACTAGCGGAGTGAACTGTCAACAGTGATAAGGTATAGCTAAGAGTCGTCCAGACCAACCTTACGAACGTATGGCTTACAGAAGGTATACTTAACTAAGAACGTTCCGACACTGATGAGAACTGAACTGAGCTGGACAATGACACCACTGTTTTCTGCAGAGCTGCTTCATAGACGAATTAAACTATACTTCAATAATTGATGATCTTTACAACGAAACTGAAGCAACACTGAACTGACACTTTTTCTCTTTTTAGAGCTGCTTTACAGTCAAATTGACCTATGTTTGCATCATCGAATCATTATTTTCCTGTTGATCACTGTAAAGCTGCTTTGAAACAATCTTGTATAAAGCACTATAAAAATAAAGGTGACTTGACTCCACTTGACTATTCCTTTTTATTCTCAGAAAGCTATTGGAAGACATCAAAAGTATTTAAATATAGCGTATGAGTGATATATACTACACAGATGTGATCACTGTATCGTCATTGTATGGCCAAAAACCTGTGAAAAACACATCCTTTTGCAAAATAAGCAAAGGGTGAGTAAATCATTTTTGGATAGAATATCCCTTTAAGATAACTCCACTGCAAATAGGCAAGCTTGAGACATCACACACATACAGAGACTCTCCCTCTCTGTCTCTTTCTCTCCACATGTGGAATATGGAAATATTCTCCCACACACATCAAACACTTTGAATAGGCATTAAGCTTCTATTATGTCTAGGTGATAGCGTGAAAGTGCAGAGGCCAGTGAAGAGACTCCCTTTTCAAGGGAGACAAAGGCATTGTGTGTTTGTCTGTGCTTGTGTGTGTGTACATGCGTGATCTTTCCACTGACCCTTCTCTAAATCCAGGTCTCACACAGGTAATTTGTCAGGAGCATGCTTGGGGTGAAAGCACTGTTATTAAGTCCCTCCTGCCTGTCATAATGGCTCAGCTCAGACTAAAGAACAGCCCACACACATCAAACACCTACACCAGGGACGAGGACCCATGAAAACACTGAAGACAAAAGGAAAGAGGCATAACAATGCTCGCACTATGAGCATGATCACAGCTTTGCGCTTAAGGCTATGTAACTATTTATTTATTTTTGCACTGTAGGTGCAGTTCTCTTACGAGAGGTTCTCTCATATTGCGTAAGTTTAGCTTCCGCTACGGAAAGATTCATCTTCTCGAGATATTGAAGCCAAAAAATTATCCTTAATTTTGTATTCATTGTCAACGCAGTGCAGCAGCTAGCAGACCTAGAGCAGGCCATCTCGCGTGCTCATTGGCTGCCCTGCGGGCAACTGCTGCAGCCTACCAGTGAGCCCGACGTGACGTCACGCCCAATGAAGGGCGCCTGCGCCTTCATAGCGTCACAGCCCGCCAGAATGGGCGTGGCTTAGCGTATAAAAGTCGGGAACGTAGGCTGACTTCCCTGATTTTTCGTCTCTTCAGCGAGCTCTTCGCATCGCTGGATCTGAGAGAAGCCACCGCCGCCGTCGAACAGCGAACAGCCAGCTTAGGACAGCGCTGAGGAAGCCGGCCGTCTTCGCCACCTTCAACCATCCGTGCGAGCTACGCTATCCGGCGACGTATCCTTTTACCTTGCTAAAATCTATTCTAAAAGAGCAGCGAGTGTCTTTTTAAAGATGCCTTGCACTTCCTGCGGCTCGTGTAGAGCCCCGCTCAGCGCCGGAGACCGCCACGTGATTTGCGCTCTCTGCCCTGGCCTGGAACATGCAGAGCTCGCCCTTGCGTCCGGGGGCTGCGAGCTCTGTGAAGCGCTTCCGCTGTCGACCCTGCGATCTCTACTCGAAGCATTCAAGACCGCAGCAGTCACTCCACCCTCTGTGGGACCGCGCAGGAAGAAGCGCCGTTCCCTGAGACAGCCGGAACCTGTGGCCACAGCAACGCGCTCGACGGAGAACCTCCCTCGAGCCTCGCTTTCGCCTTCCCCACCCCTCCTCACCGACGCGCAGCTGCCGCTTACGAGCCTCACTGCCATCGAATCTGAGGATGAGGCCGAGGGACACGCCACGAGAGACTGCTGCTCCATCGGGGCATCAGACAGCGAGGAATGGTCACTTCACTCCGCCTCCCCGTCGATCCAGGAATCCACCCGTACCCGCGCTGGAGCTGATGCGGAACTGATGAGCCTGCTGACGCAGGCTGTTGACCGTCTCGGGCTCGAGTGGTCGCTGCCGAAGGAATCCGCGCCGAACAGGCTCAACAGCTGTTTCCTTCAAAGTCGCCGCCGTGCAGCTTCAGCAAGAAGCTGAAATGGAAATGAGAACTTAACTGAAGTAGTTGAAGGAGATCGCAATTCTCGCGCATGCGTCGTGGAAATCTCTACAAGTCTCGTTTCAGGCCTACAAGGAAGAAAAGGAATAGTCGAATAAAGTAGTTATTTTTGTTTGTTTTTTTGCACAAAAAGTATTCTCGTCGCTTGATAAACTTATAGTTGAGCCACTGTTGCGACATGGAATATTTAAACATTTTCTTTAATGACTTTCTGGGCCGTCAAGTTTCATTCCCTTAGGCAGCCTATGTAGCAGTGATACACCTCTCAGATTTAATCATAAATATCTTCATTTGTGTTCCGAAGACGAACGAAGGCCTTACGGGGTTGGTACAGCATGGGGGTGAGTAATTAATGACTTAATTTTCATTTTTGGGTGAACTAACCCTTTAAGGCTGGACGATATGACAATATTATAACATTGATATAAGTGATCACATGGATTTAGAGGGTGTGACGAAACTATTATCTCACGTGACGAGACACGAGATTGGGTTCACGAGAACGAGACAAGAGGCTTGTTTGAGATGAGCAAAATCTGCGCAGAACCGATCACCGGTGATCAGCGCGAGATGCATGCTGGTTAGAAATGTGTCCGAGAGCGGTCCGCCTGGCTCTGATGTCATGCCGACGTATGTCAAAAAACTCTCGTGAGCGCAAGTCGGAAGTGTTGGATTCTGCAGTCGAGCGCAGTTGCTCTCCACCGACTGCGCTGATCAAAAGCACGATGGGAAACGACTTGCTGACGACACAGCTTAATGCTCATTGGCTTAAACAACCGTGATGTATTTTCTCTTTTAAAATGTTTGATTTTAAAACTGATATCATGTTTTATGTGTATACATATGGGTGAATAAACTCTCTGACAGTGCCATATGGGTTATTATGTGATGTCATTTTTATTAAAACAATATAAAAACTTTTAAAACTTTTAAAAACTCTTTTATAATTTTATAAAAACGCGTCTGTATTAAAGAAAAAAATATTTATAAACACATATTTGGAATGTAATTAAATAACATGTACTTTGGGTGTTTTGTTCATTATATTTATTTTCATATAAAAGCAACAGAACTTAAATTACATCCAGTTTATTAGCAACACGTGCACGAGTGTGAATCCCGCGATATCAGACTTTGATCTCACAGGTGTCTGACCCACTGCGAGAACTGAGATCTGTCCGGCTTGACTGCGCTTTTTTCACTCCTCCTCTCACTGCAGCCGCCTACTCTCGACTACATTTCAGGCGAGGCAGGGCGCTTCTCAAACATGCCTATTATCTCGTCACACCCCCAGACGAGATCTCGTCATACCCCCAGACTTACCTATATTGTATTTATAAAAAGTGTGCGTTCACAGGCAAATTTGCTTTATGCATTTCCCCGGCGTCGAAATCAGGCATATAAATGTCAGGAAACACGATTCCTGTCTGCATGTCAATATCCATGGATCACTGGATCTTTAAAGATTTAAAGATTTTAAAGTTGTAAAGAACACTATATCGAGTCCAACCTAGTTTAAACCTTTACTTGTCAATATTAAATCTTAAGTATGATTATGACAATTAGTGGCCCCTGACACATGTTGTCTAACTCCATAGAGTTTAGAATGTCTATAAATGCCAATCCTATGCATCTTTTTCCTTATCTACATAGATTATTAAATTACCAAGAATTAAGACTTTGCCTGCAACCAGTACTAACTCTGACACACACAAAAATCTGAATATTCTTTGATAAAGTCTGTATGGTCGCCTGTTTACTGTAGTTAGAACAATTGTCAAACGAGATTTATCGTTTAAAAAATTAAACTTCAGGCATGTTGTTCCAAACTTGAATGACTTATTTTCTTCTGTGATACATAGATATTTTAAGAAGATATTTTAAGAAATGTGTAAATAAAAGGTAACCAAAACGATTTGGTTACCAGCATTCCTCAAAATAAGTCATTCAGGTTTGGAACCACATGAGAGGGAGTAAATTATGACATTTCATTTGTGGGTGACCTATTCCTTTATGATAATATTCATTACAGTGAGCTGTTAACTTGAAAACCACTGAGTCTGGATTCAGTCGGAGAGTTGAACTTGAGCATTGGGCAGATTTGTGAATGAATCAGTTTTCAAAAACAGATTTATCAACCAGGTTTATTGATTTAAAAGAATGATACGCGTTTAGAAACACTTGAGGTAGATTAAATGATGACTGAATTGTGATCTGCCTATAATCTGTGCCACTGACATTTGACCATATCTCTTCTAGGAGAATCCTATCTCTTTCTCTCTTTGAGAGGTGCATCAGGGACAGCTAAGCTGGAATGCAAAGCTGAGCAAGTCTTGGTTGTTTCAGGAGAAGCTTTCAGCATTCAAACAGTGCCCCACAATTCTCCCCTCGGCTTTGTTTGGTTGAGTTTTGAAAATGTGCAGTTGCCGCAGTCAGTTTTCTTCAAGTCTGTCTTTTGTTTCAGTGGCTGAGCTCAGGTGCACAGAAGGAACAGACCTCTCTCACTCTCTCCCCCTACTCATCTCTTTATGCTTCCCATTTTCCCACTCAGCACAGACTGAATATCAGAACTGCCAATTTGCATATGAAATTGGGTGGAAAGCAAAATTAGTCGAGCTGCATTGAGTAAAAGCAGTTACACACAAATGTACACACTTTCGCAGACTGTTCTGTTTACACAATTTCATACCGCAGAAAAGTTCCAGTTCCCTTTCAAGGGAACTTCGAGCTGCGTTTGAGACGCGGTGGGAACGCTCTGCGTGATTGCGTCATGAAGCACGTGTAAAATCAGTCCAATGGAAGCCTGATACGTCATGGGTGACGTCATAGACCAGGAAACTATAAAGCACCCTTGAAAACAGGCCGCGACAGCTTCTGTAGTCTTCAGCAAGCGCTCTCTGTGATTCTGTCCTTGTCTATTTATTGTTGTTTGTCAAGCCCAATATATATATATCACTATCTATCATTATGGCGAGCAAAGCAATATTATAGACGTTGTGTTGTTCCCTGCCCTCGTTACATCACGGGTGGGGACACACATCAGCTTTTTGTTGCTGTTTGGGAGTGGAGCATGCAACAGTCATTTCTCGAGGGATCTGACTGTGCATTGCGAGAAGCTGTCCGTGAGGACGCTCCGCTCCCGCCGGGCGTTCTTCGAGGAGGACGGTTCGGTTCGCGTTCCCCGAGCGGGTCTCTCTGTTGCCGAGGCTCGGAGACGGCTCGTATTTCGGGGTTCGAAAACGGATCTGACAGCGGGGGTTGGGACGGGCTCCGCCCTTTCTCAGCTTTCACATGCCAGATCTAGTGTGCTGCGATTTCCAGTTCCGAGGAATTGGTATCGTTAGTGTTTTGTTTTAAAAGAAGGAACAAAACAAATACAAATCTTTATAAAAAGGCAGATGTTTGAGTTTTCAATGAATACATTTTCCAGCTCATAACTCTGTTGAATAAAGAGGAGCTTTTTTAAAGAAAAAAGGAGGTTTTATCTAGTGCTGTTGCCAGTTAAATATCTACTGGCCAGCTGAACATTATGAGATTGAAAATAAAGAAGAGTTTGTTAAAGATGAACTGTATCTTAAACAGGGAAAACTCTGTATCTCAGCCTCCTCATCGGGGACTGTGGTTTTTCCCTATCTCCACACTGAGGTGTCGAGATCGTGGAATAAACCGGTTTGTATTTTATGTGTTTAATCCCCAGATGTCTGGCTATAGTAATGTTTGGGTATTAAGTATCATAGTATGACATTGCCTCGGGTTAAAGAGACGCTTGCGAGCTTTCTCTCTCCCGAGTCGGCGTCATCGTTATTAACCCCGACGTTACCCACCAGCCATCTTAAATAATGAATACATTTTTTATTAGGCAGCGCTGGTGGGTAAAGTATGTAAGGACATGGATGAATGTGAGGGGCGACTCTCTGAGGAGGGTCGCAGCGCTGCCAGTTCGGTTGTTTCCTGCTGGTGGCCACAGAGTGATATATGTATGTATATATATATATATATATATAAGTTTTTCTGATATAAAGATAAAGGAAAATAAAGATATAATTATGTCTGTTCTTCTGGACGCTCCGCTTTCAAGAAAACTGAGATATAAACCATTCAGCGGCGTTCCAGAGGTTTCTTCCTCACCAATCTAATGTTCCTGAGACGGCATATTAAGCTCCTCTCAGCACAAAGTGCAAAACAGAGCGTCGCCATTCGGGCTCCTCCGCAATTGAGGGGTACCTGGGTGGCGGTCGCAGTCTAGCCAGTTAGAGACATGCAAGATCTGAGGACTGTTTTATCTCTAAAATAGCTTTGACAAAGAAGAAGCCCTGACGCCGAGGCGATTAGGCTTCTAAGGGTGGTCCCCTCTGGGGTAGGGACGGTTTTGAGAAATCGTTTCTCCTCAGCGCCCTTTGGGGTGCGACTCTCTGAGGAGGGTCGCAGTACTGCCAGTTCGGTTTCCCTGCCGGTTCGCCGTTTCAGGGCACCAAGGTGTCAGTGTCCCCAAACGAGCCTTCAAATAAGAAAAAAGAAGAGCAGTCAGTTCGGTTTCCCTGCCAGTTCGCCGTTTCAGGGCGCCGAAGTGCCTGCTTTTTTCAACGATCCTCCGAGGAGGGTCGTAGGAACTAAGCTAGTTAGAGGTAGGCAAGATCTGAGGACTGTCATCATCTCTAATAAAGCTTAGACAAGAAGTCCTGTCGCAAGAAAACGAGGCTATCAGGCTTCTGAGGGCTCCTCCGGGGCAGGGACGGTTTTGAGAAATCGTTTCTCCTCGGCGACCTCTGGGGTGCGACTCTCTGAGGAGGGTCGCAGCGCTGCCAGTTCGGTTGTTCCCTGCCGGTTCGCCGCTTCAGGGCACCGTAGTGACTGTTCAACCAAGGGACGGTTTTGAGAAATCGTTTTTCCTCTGGGGTGCAACTCTCTTAGGAGGGTTGCAGCGCTGCCAGTTCGGTTGTTCCCTGCCGGTTCGCCGTTCAGGGCACCGAGGTGTCAGCATCCCCATACGATCCTCCGAGGAGGGTCGTAGAATGGTCAGTTCGGTTGTTCCCTGCCGGTTCGCCGCTTCAGGGCGCCGTAGTGACTGTTCAAACAAATCCAGAGGCCAGTCTTGAGAGACTGGTTCCCCTAGTAAATTTCTGGCAGCGTGGAAACTACTGCCACATATTTCTCAGTGGGTCCTGCACACTATAGAAAAGGGTTTCAGAATTCAGTTCGGTTCTCGTTCGCCCAGATTTCTAGGGGTCCTCCTTTCATTGGTGGACCCCGAGCAGGCTTTGGTTATGGAGCAGGAAGTACTGTCACTTCTGCAAAAGGAGCTGTAGAAGGGGTTCCTCCTCCCAGCAGACAGCCATTACTTCATTGTTTCCGAAAGAGGATGAGGTGTTTCCCGAGGTTTGCTTTCGGGGGCGAAGCATACCATTATTGGGTTCTTCCATTCGGCCTAGGTTTATTACCCCACACCTTTACAGTATGCGTGGATGCAGCTATGGCTCTTCTGAGACTCCAGGGCATTCGCGTATTATACTACATCAATGATTGGTTGTTCCTAGCTCAATCTGAGTTTATGGCAGTTCGGCATCGAGATGTCGTTCTGTCTCATTAAGGATGTTGGGGTTGCCTCTCAACGCCAAGTAGAGTGTGCTCTGAGGACCACTTTTCTAGGTGTAGCAATTCTACAGCCGTAATGGGGTATATCTAGGCCAGTCACTCACTGTGAAACAGTTTCAGACGGGTGGGTCTCATGGCAGTTGCGTCCAACGTTTTACTTTTGGCCTTCTGTTCATGAGACCCCTGCAGTGGTGGCTCAGGACCAAGGGGTTTTCTCCGAGGGGAAATACGTTTTCGCATGATCAAGGTCACGCGGCTATGCCTTTGTGCTTCGGTCATGTGGAAGAATCTTGGTTCCTCGCCCAGGCCCAGTGTTGGGGGCTTCTTGTCGACGCATATTGCTATCGACGGATGCTTCCCTCACAAGTGGGGGCGATCATGAGTGGTTGCTCGGCGAATGGCGGACAACACACTGATGGTCTCGTATATCAGAGCAGATATCCTGTTGAGGCAGGGGCTGAGGCCCAGGGGATTGGAGACTTCACCCCGAGGTGGTGGAGCTTCTTAGGGAGAACTTTGGTCTAACTAAAGTCAAGTCGACCTTTCACATCGTTTGTACAACGCATTGCTCTATATGGTTCCCCCTCACGCAGCCAGCTCTTCTCGGACTGGATGCGATGGTGCAGGTGTGGCCGAGGCTGCACCTGTACGCATTTCCCCCGATATCTATGCTCCCGGAGGTTCTGGAGAGGGTTCGCCGGGAAGGGGCTCATCTGCTACTAGTAGCCCCATACTGGCCGACTCGAGTTTGGTTCTCGGACTTTGTCTCTTCTGGGCGGCTCTCCCATGGAGATTCCGTTCAGGAGGGACCTGCTGTCCCAGGTAGAGGGCACGATATTTCACCCTCGACCGGAGTTGTGGAAACTGTGGGCCTGGCCTCTGAAGGGGCCAGGCTCATAGAATCCGGTCTCTCGACTGAGGTCGTTGAGACCATTCTCCATTCCAGAGCCCCTTCCACGAGAAAACTGTATGCGCTGAAATGGAAATTATTCTCCACCTGGTGTGGTGAGCGTCAGTTAGATCCTGTTAACTGCCCTGTTGGTTCAGTTCTCGATTTTCTGCAAGACCGTTTCTCTGCTGGATTATCTCCTTCCACCTTAAAAGTTTATGTGGCGGCTATATCGGCCTACCATACCCCTCTGGGGGGTACTTCTATTGGGAGAGATCCTCTGATTACTCGTTTTCTCCTTGGTACATTGAGGTTGAGACCTGCACTGCACTCCAGAGCACCGGCTTGGGATTTAGCCATTGTACTTGAGGGTCTGGCTCTGGCTCCGTTCGAGCCCATTGAAGAGGTTTCAGAAAAATTCCTCACTTTGAAAGCTTTATTTCTCCTTGCTATTTCATCTATCAAGAGAATTGGAGATTTACACGCCCTGGCGGTTGCTCCGTCATGTTTGGAATTTGCACCTGGTATGGTGAAAGCATTTCTATACCCTAGACCAGGTTATATTCCTAAGGTCCCATTCAATGTTGGGGGCCCAATAGTGCTGCAGGCCTTTTATCCTCCACCTTTTAATACCCCAGATCAGGAACAATTGAACCTGTTATGTCCAGTTCGGGCATTGGATGCCTACGTTCACAGAGCTGCCCTGTGGCGTAAGTCAGAGCAATTATTTGTATGTTTTGGGTCACTCAGAAGAGGGTGCCCTGCATCTAAACAGGTTATGAGCAAGTGGATAGTCGAGGCTATTTCACTAGCTTATGAAGCGGCCGGTCAGCCTTCACCTATGGCTGTACGGGCCCATTCTACTAGGAGTATGGCGGCCTCTACGGCCTTAATTTCGGGGGTTTCCCTTCCTGATATTTGTAATGCGGCAGGATGGTCCTCTCCGCATACATTTGTCAGGTTTTATGACCTTGACCTCTCCACTCCTGGGGCGAGGTTGCTTGCTTCTTAGTGTGCGCAAGGACTTCACACAGAACGGGCATTTGTCACTATGGCGTAGTGGGTATGGGGTTCCCACCGCGTCTCAAACGCAGCTCGAAGTTCCCTTGAAATGGAACGTCTCAGGTTACGTATGTAACCCTGGTTCCCTGAGAGGGAACGAGACGCTGCGTTTGCCTGCCATACTTCCTGCATGCCCTGATCGACTTGCTTCAGACTTTTTCAGAAGCTGTCGCGGTCTGTTTTCAAGGGTGCTTTATAGTTTCCTGGTCTATGACGTCACCCATGACGTATCGGGCTTCCATTGGACTGATTTTACACGTGCTTCATGACGCAATCACGCAGAGCGTTCCCACCGCGTCTCAAACGCAGCGTCTCGTTCCCTCTCAGGGAACCAGGGTTACATACGTAACCTGAGACGTTTTGTTCCAGTTTCTCCACAGAACAGAATCCCCAAACTTCTGTGGCTTATTTGATTTTTAGCAAATTGGAGCCGACTTTTCTTGTGCTTTTGGGTCAGTAGTGGAGTTCTGGCATGGAAACGTCTCAGGTTACGACTGTAACCATAGTTCCCTGAGATAGGGAACGAGACGATGCGTCATCGACGCTTTGGGAACGCCCCCAGCGTGAATGCGTCTGAGCATCAATGTCAACTAGTCCAATGGAAAGAATGAGCGTCAGAGGCGGGTGACGTCATGACCAGGAAGGCATAAGAGCATATCCGGTGAAACACGGCATTAGCTTCCAAAAGTCAAAGCAAGCCGATCACAGGGATGCAGGAAGTATGGCAGGGTGACGCATCGTCTCGTTCCCTATCTCAGGGAACTATGGTTACAGTCGTAACCTGAGACTTTCCCTTTCGAGGGAGCTCGCGATGCGTCATCGACGATTTGGGAACGAGAATACCCAAAACGCCAGAATTCCAAGTACCTGAGTGTCAGACTGTCGTAGCTAAACACTAAGCACCTGAGAACCTGGGGCAGCATCCAGGTCCAAACTGTAAAACCTGACGAATGTGAGCGGTGAGGACCAGCCTGCCCCATCACAAACGTCTTGGAGAGAAACCCCACATAACAAGCCGCCATAACCCTCGTAGAGTGAGCTCTGACCACCAAGGGACACGGATGGTCAGAGTACTCGTATGCAAGTGAAATAGCCTCGACTATCCACTTACTAATTGTCTGTTTAGAAGCAGGAAGACCCTTCTTAGGTGATCCAAAGCAAATAAATAACTGGTCGGACTTCCTCATTGAAGATGTCCGATGAACATAAGTATCCAGTGCTCGCACTGGACACAAGAGGTTCAGCCTTTCCTGGTCCGCAGATGTAAAAGGAGGAGGACAGAAAGCCTGCAGCACAATAGGCCTCGGAATCAAGGTTGGCACCTTAGGGACGTATCCCTGTTTCGGATATAAGAATGCCTTGACCATCCCCGGTGCAAACTCAAGGCAGGTGGGGGAAACCGAAAGGGCCTGAAGGTCTCCAACTCTCTTAAGAGAAGAAATAACTAGCAGAAAGATAGTCTTGAAGACATTTCTCTGAAACCAAATCTAAGGGCTTGAACACAGGCCCTAGACAGGCCTTCTAGTACTATAGCAAGATCCCAAGCTGGCACCTTAGTGCGAGTTGCAGGCCTCAGCCTCAATGTGCCACGAAGGAAACGTGTAATCAGGGGGTCTCTACCCAACGATGTACCCCCCGCCAGGGCGTGGTTGGGCGCAATGGCCGCCACGTAGACCTTGAGCGTGGAAGGACATAGACCTGACGTAAAGCGCTCCTGCAGGAGCTCGAGTACTGTGTTCACAGAACAGTTAACTGGATCCCACTGATGTCGGTGACACCATACAGAAAAAAATCTCCATTTAAGCGCATAAAGTTTCCTAGTAGCTGAAGCTCTGGAGCTTAGAATGGTCTCAGCAGCCTCAGCTGAGAGACCACTCTCTATGAGTTGGGCCCCCTCAGAGGCCAAACCCACAGGTTCCAAATCTCTGGTCGAGGGTGGAATATTGTGCCCCCGGCCTGAGACAGAAGGTCTCTCCTGATCGGGATCTCCAAGGGAGGACCGTCTTAGAGATGGATCAGGTCCGCAAACCAGATCCGACTCGGCCAGCGTGGTGCTACAAGCAGTAGACTTATTCCGTACTGGCGGACTCGTTCCAGAACTCCTGCGAGCAGAGCAACAGGGGGAAATGCGTACAGACGTAGCCTCGGCCACGTCTGCACCATAGCATCCAGCCCCAGGGGGGCTGTGTGAGTAAGGGAGAACCAAAGTGGACAGTGCGTCGTATGCTGAGACGCAAACAGATCCACCTCTGCTTGGCCGTAAAACTCCCAAATTTTCTCCACCGCCTCGGGGTGGAGTCTCCAGTCCCCTGGCCTCAGCTCCTGCCTCAACAGGATGTCTGCCCCAATATTCTGGTCCCCAGGAATATACACTGCCCTCAGGGAGAGTACCTTCCCCAGAGACCACAGGAGGATCTGGTGCGCCAGTTTGCAAAGCAGACCCGACCGCAGACCCCCCTGACGGTTCAGATAAGAGACCACTGATGTGTTGTCTGTTCGTACAAGCACATGATGGCCCCTCAGGTCTGGGAGGAACTGTCTCAACGCATTGAAGACAGCCATCATCTCCAGGCAATTGATGTGCCACGAAATATGATGACTTTTCCACAGACCCTGAACCGAGCGGCCTTCCATTACCGCTCCCCAGCCGGAGAGGGAAGCATCTGTCGAAATAGTAACACGATGGCAAAGAGCTCCCAATACCGGACCCTGGGTTAAGAACCAATGTTTCCTCCATATAATTAAGGCACGAAGGCACCGCCGCGTGACCTTGATCATACGAAGTGGGTTTCCCCTCGGGGAGAACCCTCTGGTCCTTAGCCACCACTGTAAAGGTCTCATGTACAGCAGGCCAAAAGGTATCACATTGGACGCTGCCGCCAAAAGACCCAACAGTCTCTCGAACTGTTTTACAGTGCGTGACTGGCCTAGCTTTAGCTCTTTGGTGGCTGTCAGGATAGCAGCTATACGAACGGGCGATAGAGTGGCCCGCATCGTCACTGAATCCCATACCACACCAAGGAAAGTGGTTCTCTGCACTGGAGAAAGCACACTCTTCTTGGCATTGAGCCTCAACCCCAACATCTGCATATGAGCGAGAACGACACCTCGGTGCCGAACCGCCAACTGCTCTGATTCCGCTAGAATCAGCCAGTCGTCGATGTAGTTCAGAATATGTATGCCCTGAATCCTGAGAGGGGCTAGAGCTGCATCCACGCATTTCGTGAACGTGCGGGGTGATAAAGCTAGACCGAAAGGAAGAACCCGATATTAGTATTCTTTGCCCCCGAAAGAAAACCTTAGGAACTTCCTGTGCTGAGGGAGGATGGAGATATGGAAGTAAGCGTCCTTCAGATCTATCGTGACAAACCAGTCCTCGGATCTGATTTGAGTCACGATCTGTTTGAGTGTCAGCATCTTGAACTTGAGTTTCTGTACTGAACGATTCAACAGACGAAGATCTAAAATGGGACGCAACCCCCCATCCTTTTTTGGAACAATGAAATAACGGCTGTAAAAACCCGACTCTCTGTCGGGTGAGTACACCTGTTCTATAGCTTCCTTTGCTAACAGGGCCTTTACCTCTTGCTCCATTACCAGAGCCTGCTCTGGATGCACCACTGTGGGCAGCACCCCGTTGTAACGAGGAGGACGAGAACCAAACTGGATTCTGTATCCTTTCTCTACCATCTGCAGGACCCAACGAGAAATATTCGGCAGAAGCTTCCACGCTGCCAAAAAATTTACTAAGGGAACCAGCCTCTCGAGGCTGGTCTCTGGTGTTATCGAGACAGCTAATTCCGGAGCCTGAAACATAATGGCAGGAACTACCTGAACTGGCCGCTCTAAAGCCCCCCTCAGAGGGCGCGAAACCGATGCTGTGCCGCAGCATAGCATCAGCGACTCGCTGGAGACCGCTGCGCCCTGAAGCACCGAGGGTGGCAGGGTTGGCAGAGCGGTCTCGTGAGGACCCCGAAATGGAACGGGCACCGTATAATGAGGTGTACACCACTCTATTTCGGTCGGGTCTGTCCTCACAGGCCTGATGCATGAACATCAGGACCTTTTTTTTCTGAGCCGAAGTCTTCTTCGCCTGAAGAATGGTCCTCAGGTTCGACTTAGAAGACTTTGGTTGAGAGGGTTGCGTCTGTCTCCAGTTTCCACGTGGAGGTGTACGAGACGCAACACTCTCTTTCTGATGCACACGATATGATGAGCTTGATGGCTGGGGCTGCTCACGCCCAGTAGCCCCAGGGGGCTGGACACGGCGAGGGATAAACTTTTTGAAAGCGTCCGCTTGCTTTTTTGACTCCTGAAATCTCTCGACGACCGCGTGGACTGCGTCACCAAAGAGACCAGAAGGTTCAAGCGGAGCATCTAACAAAAAAGCACGATCTTTTTCTTTAATCTCAGAAAGATTTAACCATAAATGTCTCTCAGTAGCTACCAAAGCTGCCATAGACCGCCCAATTGCTCTGGCGGTCTCCTTAGTAGCCCTGAGAGAAAGATCGGTAGCCCGACGAAGTTCTCGAATATCGTCATGACTGACTCCCTCACTACTATCCAGATCCCCCAGCAGGTCAGCTTGATAAGCCTGAAGCACTGCCATAGTATGCAGACATGCTCCAGCTTGACCTGACGCCGTATAAGCTTAGCCCACTAACACCGAAGTGGCTTTGAGCGGTCTAGTGGGCAAAGCCGAGGCTTTCAGAGACGATGCGGGACCAGGGGAAAGATAGCTGGCTAAATTCTGTTCCGCCTGGGGCATCGCCTCATAACCATACTCTTTCAGCCCTCTAATTCTCGAATAAATATTAACTTGAGGGCTGAAAACTCGTGACGAGTATGGTTTATTCCATGATTTAGAAATCTCATTGTGAAGATCAGGAAAAAATGGAAGCCCTCGTGGTGGAGATGAAGCAGTAGAAGATAAAAAGCGCTCATCTAATTTACTTTTAGGACGAGCGCCCCTCTTATCAGATGGCCATTCAATCTTTAATTTTTCTACAGCCCGCGACATAACATCCACCAGCTCATCATATGCTGGGGGAAATAAATTGTGAATCTCTTTCTCCCATGTGTGTGCTTTCACTCTCCAAACTCATAGCATCGGAAGAGCAATGAAGTAATAGAGAGCTCTCTCCCCGAGCGGAAGAAACCGCAGAGCGTGCTTCCGACACCGGGGGGGGGGGGGGGGGGGGGGAGCGCTGGATCTCTCGGATAAGGAAGGAGAAAAGGCCCTCGGACCCGTCTCCAACCCCTCCGAAAGATCCTTTTGCGATCCCCAGGAATGCATTCTCCACACTGCCTCGGCAGACGTGGGTCCTGATCCCTGAGGATCGCGAGCCTGCCCACTCTCAGTATCAAAGAGTGACAGGCGAGAGCGGAGCATGCGAAGCAGTAACATTTCACAGTGTTGACATTCAGCCCCCTCAAAGGCTGAGACCGCATGCTCCACTCCCAAACAAATGACACAAAGCTCTTGTGTGTCCCCACCCGTTAAATAACGCGGGCAGGGAGAAGCACACTGTTTGTACACTTGTTTCGTTTCCATAGCTTTTCCGCAACAGACAACAGTAAATAGACAGAGACAAAATGACACAGATCGCTTGCTGAGACACAGAAGCTAATGCCGCGTTTCACCGGATGTGCTCTTATGCCTTCCTGGTCATGACGTCACCCGCCCGTGACGCTCATTCTTTCCATTGGACTAGTTGACATTGATGCTCAGACGCATTCACGCTGGGGGCGTTCCCAAAGCGTCGATGACGCATCGCGAGTTCCCTCGAAAGGGAACTGCATGCGTTTAGTACGCGCCTTACTGTGCAAGCTGAAACTTCAGTGCCTGTTGCCACCAAGTTTTGGTGCAGGTCTTTTGCAGTCATTCAAGTGTTTTTCTGAACCTGCCTTCTCAGAAATCTGGTTGCAGCCGTTGATAGATTCCTTTTTTTGCCCCGTCCAGGAAGTGTAACCACTGTTCCTTTAACTTTGAACTTGAGAACTTGCTTCCACTGGTGTCACTAGGAATATTTAGCGCCTTCGCTATCTTTTTGCATCCGGTTCCTTGTTTGTGAAGGGCAATGATATCTTCTCTGAACTTTTTGGACCATTTTTTTTTGCTTATTTCTAACATGCAGTCAAACGTGACACTCACCAAACCTATCCAGTTCGGATATTTCATGTGACCTAGCTCAAACACACCTGGTGCAACTAATGAAACTGTGCTGAGCCATAATGAAATGTAAATTTTGCCAATAAACCTGATTTGCAATGGGGGTCGAATCATTTTGATTACAACTGTAGCACTTTCAGAGCAATGAAGAGCGAGATGATTGTTCTCTCATGTAAATCCTCCAAGCTGTCTTTCAACCAATCATAAATGGACATACAGAGCTTAATTCTTAATGACACTATGTAACTTGAATATTCTGAGAGAGGATCCGGCTGGAGATATTTAAGTATATTATCTCATAAACGATGACATGACCTACAGACATTGACTAAAACCCCATTACAAAGTGGCAGTCAGACATCATTGAAGACTTGTGATTGCGCTTTTAAAGTGCCATTGACCACCACATTCTGCCCCATGTTATTGTACCGGCCTCTATAGCCTCTTCCAGCCCTGCCAGCTCGCCGTACTCCTCTGGGACAGGCGCAGGATGTTGTTTGATGGCTTTTATCCACAGACCACAAAGGAGGCTCTGTGCTAAACTCTGCGAGTTATTTCTTTAAGAGGGAAGTTTTACAGAGAGGAGATTCTTTCTTTTTTTCCCCCCAGAGTCTTTGTTTTGGGATGGATAACTTGTTTCACAGGGATCCCTTTGAGGGTCTCTCTGTTTGGCAATCCCCATGAGGATTCCAGCTTGTTTTTCTGTGCTGCTAGCAGTGAACTTGCCTCCCGTTAGAGACACATCACTGCGCAGATGGTTGAACAACAGCGCCACTCAAAGTTGGGTAAAGGAAGTGAAGCTAACCAAAAAAATTCAGGCTGTTCAGTGAATTCGCACAACTTTGGGTCATTCAGGGGCATAGCAATTATTTGAAATGCTAGGCTATCAACTTCTATTGTGTCTTTATGTCTCTTTATCTTTTATTTATAGCCTACATGTTTTGTCTTTGGCTATATGTGTTGACCTAAATAAATAAAGGAAAACATTAATGCACTGTCTAAAGGCCTTGTGTTTGTTAAATTCGTTGTGTCAGTAAAATATCACATACCCTACAGTAAATTGATGATCTAGACTGGGATTGGGTATATAATAAATATTTAAACTACAGAATTAAACTGACTATACTGTAAATATTGATGTGATTCTTGACTGTTTAACGTTTAATAAAATATTGTTATATGTATTTGTAATATCTAAATACTACGTGGCAAATAGCTGTATATTTAAATTGTAAATGTTAAAAGGTTTTAATACTTTTTTTAATGATTAATTTTAGTTTATTTATTTTTCATTCAGACAAATCTGTGTCCAGGAAACCATGCTTCATTGTCTAATTAATGTAAACTAACTAACCAACATACATCTTGACATGTAGTCACTAAAGACATTGTGTGTTTTGTAGGTGATCTTGGTGAGCTCCAGCATCAATGAACGTGACCAGATGCTCTTCATCAGCACAGATGAGGGTTCATCCTTTCAACGGCAGCCTGTCTTCTTCACCGTGGAAACACTCCTCTTCCATCCATCTGAGGAAGACAAACTTTTGGCTTACAGCAAGGAGGCAAAGGTCAGTCATGAAAGTGTTGGCCAACACATAATAATACAGTCAATAAAATGACTATCAAAGACATCAATTGAAGTCTGTGTTTTTTGGCAGCTTCAAACCGGTCGCTCACAAGATCATAACATGTCTTAATTCCAGCTGCATGTTTGTAGCTTTTCTTGTCAGGCTCAACTGCCTGAAATAGTCTTTGTGGTTGATTTAGTGTTAATGATTTAGGTCTCGGCTGGATGACTTGACCAACTGTTCTCAACACATTTCTCACCCAGCTGTGTTTATGGTAATGCTTTCTGCTCTCCAGCATATTGGCATCCTCATTATTAGAGTTATGAGCAGCACTGTTTGGCCTTCAGGCCATGGTTGTCTCTCGCTTAAAGAGCATGTTTACATTGTTAATGGCTGGGTGAGCAACAAGGCAAGAACTCTGTGTGTGTGTGTGTGTGTGTGTGGGTGGGTGGGTACGTGCGCGCGTGCGTGTGTGTGTGTGTGTTTGCTGTTGATGAATTGCTAAAACCCTTAGACACTGCGTGCAGCATGCTCCATTTATCATCTCTGATATTAAACGGAAAAGACAATGAAACAGCACATGGCAGGTTGGCTGTTTTGGCTATGAGTGTGTGTTTGTGTTGTTATGGTGCAGTTTGGTGTGTATTTTCCAAGCAAGTGGTGATCAATATAATCTCATTATAGAGATGATCAATTAGAGACAAATGCACACACACAAAAATTTAATTGCTTTATATGAACAGTTTCCCACAACCTAATCGTTATATACATTATACAATGAATCGCTCATCTAATTATCATGATCCTGAGAATTTGCAAAGTGTGCTTTAATCTAATCCAGCCTGAAAATCAATGTATAACTTGTGATTTATTTATGTTTCTCTGTTTTTCAGCTGTATATCTCCACCGATCTGGGTCACAAATGGACTCTGCTACAGGAGCGTGTTACTAAAGACAGAGTTTTCTGGTGACTTTTTTTCTTCTTCTAAAAGACACTCTACACTACTTAAAGAGTACCTCATGTTGTTTCAAATCTGTATAACTTTCTTAATTTTGTGGAACATCAAATCAGATGTTTAGCAGAATGTCTGAATTGATATCTACTATACAATGGGACCAGGGGCTGTAAAGCTCCAGAACCACCAAAGAAACATTGTAAACACATTGGGCCTGTATGATTTCTGACGCCATATAGAGAACTTTTATTCACTGAAAATATTGCTTGATGGCTGTGATGACCATTTACTTTCATTATATGGAAAAGAGCAACTTGGACATAAATAACTTATTTTGTATTCCACAGAAGAAAGAAAAGTCTTTCTAGGAGTCAATACTGGTTTACTTTACTTTACATTGCCCATCCCCCCCCCCCCCCCCCCCCCCCCCCCCCCCCACCCCCTTCCCTCTTTCTCTTCTTCAACCTTCTTGGTGGAATTCAAACCCTTTTTTTATTTTCCATTTCTTTACTCCTTGGTTATAGTTACCTGCTACAACAGCTGGGATTGAAATCCTGGACAGAAGTGATTTATTTCTCCACCCCATCCAGTCATTCTGTCTGACCCTCTCTTTCTCTTTTTTGATCTCTCCTTCCTGATCTTTCTCTCTCTCCCTTTCGCCATCCTCCCAGCTCACTTTACCAGATTCACTTACAAAGCTCTGTACACTTTGTGTGTGGTTGATAGTGATAAAATATGAAAAAGTCAGCTCCATGTCAGCATCTGCCATAATAAACCCCATCCAGCACGTTTTATTTGGCTGGAGGTTTTACAATGACACTGTAAATCTGAAGCTGTTTTTACTCTATTGCTCAGCTGCAGGGGGTTTGATAAGGGTCGTAACCCTTCCCTCTCTACTGTCTCCAAACCTCTTTAAAACATTTTAGAGAATTGCCTCAGAAGACGTGACAGAATCCATTCATATTGATGGTTGCAGCTCTCTTGTCCTTCCCATCTGCTGCCTTTCTCATAAAACAACAGAAGGGGAGGTCTGGAGAGGAGAGAGCATCAGTGTTGCTTTAATGGACAGGGATGTTGTCTGGGAGGGTGGTCAGTATCGTGTGGTCAGGACAGGAGATTTGAGCTCATTTTGACTCATCATGTGATGTTGAGACTTGATGGTCAAGTAATCTGCCATAAATCAATGTGGCATTATGGTGCTGTATATATTTGTTTGTTGTACCTTTAATTCTATATCGCTTTTTACAATATAGATTGTTTCAAAGCAGCTTTACAGTGATAACAGGAACATAATACAACAAAGTTTGTTTCTGCTGTACAGCAGATCTAGAAGAAAATAGCATCATAGTCCAGCTTAAGTAAATTCAGTGTTGTAGAAAGTTATTAATTTAGTTCATTTATATATAAATAGCCGCTCTGGAGAAAACCGTGATGTCATCGTCCAGCTCAGTTCAGTTGTCATATATAATGGTGTCAATGCAGGCAGATCAACAATATTGTTGAATATTAAATGTTAAATGTCCCCACCTAAGCAAGCCAAAAGCCAAAGACGACAGTGGCAAGGAACCAAAACTTGCTATTACTGGAACTAACTATTAACTGCTACTTTTGCCTCAATAAACTCCTTATTACTGCTTATTAATAGTTAGTTAGTTGTAAAGTTTAGGTATTGGGAAGGATTAAGCGGTGTAGAATATAGTCATGCAGAATAAAACATTAATATGTGCTTTATAAGCACTAATAAATAGCTAATATCCTTGTAATATGAATTATAAAAAGCAACTAAAGTGTTATTTTTATTAAACCTATTTATTTTTTATTTAATTGTTTTACTTAAATGCTTCACTTTTTTAACTTTATTTATTTTTTTGTAAAATAAATTCTTGTTAAAACACTGGGCAGCTTTACTGAGCTGGAACTTCACTGAGAAGTTTAGTAACCTTCAAACTATTTTCTTTAACACAACTGGACACAAAAGTACACAAAAGGACAGTGAGCTGTCTGCATTCCTTGAAACCAAGAACTTTTTTGTGCGCGTGTCTGTGTGTCTATATGGGTGAGGAGGGACAGTTCACCCAAAAAGTAAATTCCCCCTGGCATAATTTATACACTATGATTTATGATTATTCTTCTATGGACCACAAAAAAAAAAAAATTCTGAAGGCTGTCAGAGAACAGTCTAAAATATAAGCTGTTCAGTGGTCACTCTTTTGTATGCAATTAAAATGAATGGAAGTTTTAAAAAGCACAACAGCACATCGTAAAGTATCGTAAAAATAGTTATGCACTATATTTGAGGTCTTTGTGTGAGAAGATAGCTTTCAGAGTTTCCCTTTTGTCTTAAATAAAGTCATTGAAACAACATGAAGGTGAGTAAATGATGACAAAGGTAAACATTTTTGGGTGAACTATCCCTTTTAAGGTGTCCTTCTGTGTGTGAATCAGTCTTGTTTGATTCTCTCAGAGTGTTACTAACTGTATGCTTTGTTTAAGGGCTGTGACGGGGGTGGATGTGGATCCTGATTTGGTTCATATGGAGATTCAAGACATCGGCGGTGGTAAGGGAGGGCATGTGTTTATAGAACAGTGCATTTTCATTCAATTCTACACACCGTAACAAGCAACTACGAAAGAGGGCAGATGGGATGTTTTGAGGCTTTATTTTTGCCTCATTCACACCTCTTTCAGTAAATTCCTCCTTGCTGAGCTGTTTTGTGATGATTGTGTGTTTGTGTGTGTGAAAGAGACCAGCCGTACAGATGCAAACTGTTGCACAGAGCTCCATCACACACAGTCGCATTGCAACCTACAAACACGTACATTCAAACCCTAAGGGAGGTGAAAGTTGCGTCTAACCAGTATAAAAGATCACACTGGACACATACGTTCAGCCCTTCTCCTGATAAATGAACTTTCATTTCTCTATATTGGTTGGGTTTGTGTCACACAAACAGATGCAGACCTCAAGTGTTTTTGCTTCAGCTCAGTGGCTCCCTCAACCTCTCATAAGATGCTCCGTGTGTGTGTGTGTGTGTGTGTGTGTTTGTGTGTGTGTCCGCGTCTGACCTTGTGTGTCAGAAGACAGAAGCAAAGCGCTCAGCCATTCTAATTGCTTTTTAATGAATTTCTCTGCTGTACTGCTTTGATTAACCATTCGTCCTCTTCACTGAAGTAGTCTGCTCAATTGTTTGCCTAAAATTAATATAAAAAAAAACACAGAGAATAAGAGGAAGCAACATTATGAGAACAGCAATTAAAGGGATAGTTCACTTTGAAATTATTTTTTGATATGTTCTAGCTTACCTCCAGTGCATCCAAGATGTAGGTGTCTTTGTTTCCACAGTATCTTCAATTTTGATTTTGATAAAACCGTTGTTGTCTGTCAGTCATACAATGGAGGTGAAGGGGGTCCAACTCAAAGAGCAGTCAAAATTAAACATTATTTAATGACTCGTAAATGTAAGTACACATTGATGCCCTAAGACACGAAACGAGTGGTTTTTGTGAGAAAACGAACAGTATTTATATCTTTTTTAGCTCGTGTAAGCATATCCATGTCCAAATGATCTGAGAGCAGGGCGCTTCGGTCTGCGCATGCGTACAGCGTTCGCCGGAATGCCCCGGAAGGGCTCCCTCGCGCGTGTTTACGTCACTCATTGTTTATGCAGAGATTTCGGAAGTTTTACCTTACACTGTGAAGATCTAAACATATTTAGATATACAGGATCGCAATAGAAGACGATTTCTATATACCAACAGACAACGTTGATTTTTTTTCACAACCTTATTTATTTGAACCTGAACCGGGGCATTCCGGCGAACGCTGTACGCATGCGCAGACCGAAGCGCCCTGCTCTCAGATCAGTTGGACATGGATATGCTTACACGAGCTAAAAAAGATATAAATACTGTTCGTTTTCTCACAAAAACCACTCGTTTCGTGTCTTAGGGCATCAATGTGTACTTACATTTACGAGTCATTAAATAATGTTTAATTTTGACTGCTCTTTGAGTTGGACCCCCTTCACCTCCATTGTATGACTGACAGACAACAACGGTTTTACCTAAAATTATCAAAATTGAAGATACTGTGGAAACAAAGACACCTACATCTTGGATGCACTAGAGGTAAGCTAAAACATATCAAAAATTAATTTCAAAGTGAACTATCCCTTTAAGTCCCCTAAACTTTAACCTTTGACCTTTATTAACCTTTGACCATGATTTTTGGAGCATGCATTCTCCAATAATTTTTTCATTATTTTCCAATTGTTTGTCATTTTTATGCATGTTCAGAGAATTGATAAATGTGTGTGTTTGTGTTTGTGCGTGCGTGTGTGTGTGTACATGTTTTTCTATCCCAGTGGGGACTTCAACCCGAATGCACATAGACTCATGGGGACTCATGGGGAAACACGCTTATAAATCATACAGAATGAGGTTTTTTTTGTATGTAAAAATGCAGAAAGTTTTATGTGATGGGAAGGTTTAGGGGTAGGGTTATTAGGGTATAGAATATACAGTTTGTACAGTATAAAAAACATTACGTATATGGAGAGTCCCCACCAAGATAGTGGACCAGACGTGTATGTGTGTGTTTTTGTAGAGGTTGCTGAGCCAGCTATTGTGTGAGATTCTAAACAGAAAGGCCACGTCAACAGGGCACCTCGGCACTGTTTTCCCATAATACATTTTCTGCCATTCTGGAGCAAAGCAATGTGTCCTGTGAGGATCAGTTTTGTTAAAAGCTCCCTTTTTTTGCAGATATCTGTTGCTCCATTCACCTCTGGAATGGGATCCAAACACTCACTTACAAAAGCCATATGATTAGACATAGAAATAAAAGTTCCTTTAAATTTCTTCTAACCCTTTTTGTGTGTGTTTTTTCCCCCCACCAGGATACCTTTATGTGACGTGTCTCATCCAAAACTGCTCTGATAAAATGGTGACAGCACAGTTCTTGGGGAAGACTGATCACAATTCCCTCTCAGTGCAAGATGAATACATATTTGTAAAGGTAAAATGATGTGTTAATGATGGTGTGAAATATTATTACAATATAAAATATCTGTTTTATATTTAATATATTTTAAAATGTAATTTATTTCCGTTGTAAAGCTGAATTTTCAGCATCATTACTCCAGTCTTCAGTGTCACACGATCCCTCAGAACTTATTCTAATATGCTGATTTGTTACTCAAGTATAGAATTTCTTATTATCAGTGTTGCTAAATATCTTAGTTTTTTTCTGGATTCTTTGATAAATAGAAAACTCAAAATTCAAAGGAAATTAATTCATTAATTTAGAAATTAATCATTATAAATTCTTTTACTGTCACTTTTGATACATTGAATGCATCCTTGCTAAAGAATATACACTATACACACACATGTAAGGGATAATGTACTTGGATAATGTACTAGCCAGGCAAAATCAATCCTGGTAAGGGTCTTATATTACCCTAAAAGGTTTTATCTTGTGATAATGACCTTCTGAATGCACATTATGCCACTTATTACACAACCGCTTGCCAGATAAATAAATGGACATTGAGTTATTATTAACGAGCACAGCCAGAAAATCTGTTGCCAGGGACAATAGTTAGTTATCCAGTTTTCCGATTGTTATTCTAAAATAACTGACTGCTGTATTGACCGATCAGAATAAAAATGTAAGACAAAAAGGTAAATAAGACAAAAAGGTAAATAAGAGATGGATTGCACTTTTTATGCTCTCATCGGAGTGTCTGGTTTGTGTAAACAGTGAGAGATCTTGTGGCAGGTGCGACGCTAGGTTGTGTGGCTGGTGCGACGCTAATAGGTGACGTGACGCACGCTCCATTATGGACAAAAAGAGCAAGTAAAATATCAGATAAGATGACAAATAGATAAATAAGAGCAGGATCTGTTTGCACATGTGCATCAATCGGAGTGTCTGGTTTGTGTAAACAGTGAGAGATCTTGTGGCAGGCGCGATGCTAATGGCTGGCGCGACGCTTAGTAAGAGCCACGAGACACGCTCCAATACGGGCAAAAAGAGTGGCTGGTCCAGTGGCAGGCACATGTAACCGTGGCTGGCAGTGACAGGCGCACATTACGGTGACTGGTCGAATGGCAGCTCCCCCTGCCACGCAAAGATTTTACCCCCTCTCCAAAGGAGTCCGTTTGCAAGCAGCAGAGGGCCACCTTATGTGACACACGCACAGTAAACCTGTATTGTTCACTCAACTGCGCATTATAGCAGCGAATTAATAAAAAACTAAATATTGACCCGCGTTCTGTTTTCTATCATGCGCCGTGCACGTTTGCGATGACATAATATGCACGCAAACGCACCAGGGTTCGATAGAATCAAGTTGAGTGTGAAACCATAGACAGTAAAAGAAATGGACACAGCGACCCCATAGATTTCAACGGAGAAAAGTGAAGCACTCACTTCCTGATGGCTGAGCGTACTGTGCAGGCTCAAACTGAGCTTGACGACGTAGATGTGACGTGAGCAACCTGTCTGACAGTTGTAAGTCTTCTAGTAGCTGTGCCAAGCCAAATCTGAATTGAAATCTGAAACAAATCTGTTGTTGAAATTTTTTGTCCCGTTGCTTTTATGGACTCTCTATCTATGGGCTTCTCCCTTGACTTTATGCCTCCAGGTCCACCCGATTGCCTCATAGACAGTAAACTATTGCCTGTGAGCTTCTCCTCCTGTCTATGCGGTAATTTCTCCTACTGTGCGACAGAGATTCCCGTGGTTATGATGCAATCGTTAGCCTATTTTTACAAAAACGGCTTCTACGGGGCCATAACGTAAGATACACAGTAATGGAGCCTTTTATACATTGTCGTGTTTCTTTCGAAATAAATAATGGACAAATGGAGTCTTTAAACGCCTCAGATGTAAAGTTATTCGCTGTCAAAGTGACGCCAAAATGAATGGGAGTCAATGGAATGCTAACAGCAGGTGATGGTCTGCTACAATGGCGGCCCCCAGATGAAGCTTCAGTTTCCGGCTGGTGGATTACCCCCTTGTGTGAAACCAGACCAACGCTGCGGGGGGCGCCGGGAACAAACGCGCTCGGGCTCGGACCGCAGCAAACGAGCCCAGTGTAAAAGCCCCCTTAAATGCACAGTGAAAATGAGGAGATGACAAACAGGTGTGATGATCTGATGAGTGTCTAATGCCGCGTTCCAGGCAACATGTAACCCGTGTTTTTCCAACCTTATACCCGTGAAAGTGCACTGGAACGGCAGTCAAACCCGTGACTTCCCACCCGTGAACTCGTACTAGATCGATGTACTCTCAGTTACGAGCTCTGACGTCACATAGCCCGCGAAACCATACAAAACAGCAATGGTTTGTTTACATCTAGCTACCACAATTCCTTGCGCTCAGGTAGTTTGCCGTGACTGGCTTGGAACGCGACAAAGTCGTGAGTCGTATTTTGAAGTCGTGATTTACGTGCTCAAAAACCTGCCTGGAACGCAGCATAAGACAACTGATGACTGGTGGGAAACTAAGACAAAGAAAAAGAAAAAAAAAGTCCATGAAAACACAAACTAAGAACAACCAAAACTGAGTGTGTGTGACAACAGTGTACATATATATATATATATATATATATATATAATGTATATGTGTATATATATATATAATTTATTTTACACTGCGAGGACAATCAATGCACCTGGAGGTCTCTTAAAAAAGGAACATTAAAAGCATGACCATCAATTAGCCTTGTCCCTTTTGGCTGATATTGATAGAACTGTTAAGTGATAGACCTCATGGGCAATTCACAGCTCAGTAAATGTTTTCAGAAATGCAGAGCTGGGTTTTTTTCTCATGAGCATGGCAATCTATTTTCACACGTATAGACTGATGACATCTCTAATTTATAAATCAAAAGCAGCCACAACTATAGCATTTCAAATGCTGGGTGATTTTCAGGCTTTCATTTTGCTTTGGATGTGTTTTTTATTTTTTATCTCCCTTCTGCCACTCCCCCCCCCCCCCCCCCCCCCCTCCCCCCCCCCCCCCCCCCCCCCCATATTTAATTCCTTTTTCTGATCTTTAATAATTAGACAATGACTCAAGGACATTTGCTCTTGTTCTATATTCATTTCTCTCACTCCCCCACCCCCTTTCACCTGTTCAGTTGTTGTTTCTTTGAAGGGATTGCATCTGTTAAAAAGGAATTTAGATATGCCCTTGAAAAACAGGACTACAGTGTGTGAAATGTTTGTGTCCGGTCAGAGGCACGCTGAAGCAGACTGGGCACAGTTCATGAGAACCAGTGGCGTGCACAGACCTCCTTTAGGGGCAGGGGCGGAGGAACCAAAAAGGGCACTACATTTTATTTTTATTTTTTTTATTATTTTTTTTACAGTACCTGCATTTTTATTCTCTCTTTTCAGCCAACTTGTGAGAGGGATGCTTCCTTTGGCTGCATCATAGAGTTCCTTGATTATTTTTTTATTCTTTCTTTCCTTGGTATTCTAAGAAAATATGTTGATACAATTATTAGAATGCATAACACAAATGAAAATAGGGAAATGATGATAATATTACTAAATATTATTTACTTTACCAAACAAAACAGTGAGAATCAAGAAGGTAATTATGGAAAATTATTTTTTAGTTTTGTTGATGTTGTAAATTTAATGTATGTATTATATGTATGAAAAACAGCTATCATGAATCAGTAACACTTTACAATAAGGTTTCATTAGTTAAATTAGTTAACATTAGCTAATAATGAACTGCACTTCTACAGCATTTATCTTATTTAATATTAATTTCAGCATTTACTAAAACATTCAAATCAAAAGTTGTATTCGTTATCATTAGTTAATGCACTGACTGTGACATAACATGAATAAACAATTAACAGTTGTATTATTAAGATATACAGTAACAAATGTGTTGCTCATGGTTCATGTTAGTTCATACATGAGTAATGAACAAATGAACCTTATTGTAAAGCATTACTATGAAATCAAAGATAAGTTCCTTACAATTTAGAGTTGGACATGTCACATGCACTTAAGATTTCATTTAACTAGATGTATTTCCCCTTGCACTTTTATTCCTTGGATAAAAACGAATGACATTGTCACTCAAAATGCGTCTGAAATCGAGTTATACTTTTATTATAGTTAAGAATAACTCGCATGCTGCAGCAACTTTTAGAGTAGCATGGTGATGGTAGGATAAATGTAATTTTCCGTATTAGCTTTAACGTTACCTGCTGCTCGTTTGAAGACTCGGGCAAACTTCTGCGTAGTGCGTACCAGAACTGTTAAATGTGCACGAGGCCCTGCAAAGGAAACTCCGCCTACCACTTCTCCGCCAAACTTCTCCGCACAGACTAGTGCTGAGACTGAATCTATTGGGATAATACCAGTCAGGTAAAATCAACAGTGTGAATTAGCAAAAAGAAAGAGTGGTTTGCTCAAAATTGCTGACTGCGAAGACATGATTCCACCATTGGGATAGTGAAATGAAAACTGCACTCGTAAACCAAATAAACACACTGTCTTTCTTTTCTTTTTTTAGGTAACTACAGGAAATCGCACCAAGTATTATGTCTCATACAGGAGGAATGAATTTGTTCAAATGAGATTCCCTAAATACGCCCTTCCAAAGGTACAGTCCTCAAAAATGTGCCTGTTAAATGACTAATATTTACTCTCACATGCTTTGTGCAGTTTTTGGTTGTATTCTTTACAAACATATTTGTTGTATGTTTCAGACAAGAAGACACTTTTGACCTCAGAATTATAGTGTAGGCCTATACAACACTTTTTGTGCTGATTATACTGCGCAGCATGATTGCAATTGAGATATTGCTTTTATACTACAGTTCAGTAAACCAGAAGTTAATATTGAGTACCTTTTGAGTAATATTTTAGAATAGCTGAATCTCCATGTAACACACAGCAGTGGTGTTTCATTACTGATTGAGTAGCCTAAGCATTTTTGAATTAATTGGTTGAGTAAATGATTCAATGACTCTCATAAAAACAGTCAATTGATTCATTGCTGAATGAATCAGAGAGTTTAAATAATTCAGTTGAATGAATTATTCTATGACTCAATCACGAAGACAGTCACTTGTTGCCATCTACTGGTGTACTGATGTAACCTGCAAAAATAGTCACTGAAAAATCTCCACTACTAATGCACAGACTGACTAGCCTAGAAATCTAGACTCCCCCTAGCAGCTGCAAAAATTATTTTGCAGCCAGTGTAGTCTAGCAACTCTCCGTTGACTTTCGAGCTGGAAAAACCAAACTCTAGTCAGGCCAATCACAACGTGTATAGAGTCGGCGGGTGGGCTTAACATAATGACGACAGAGATGCAACGGTTCACTGCTACTTGAAAACAAAGAATGGCTGCTGCTGGCGAACAGCTGTCTTTCAATTCGGCTTTGACCACGACTCTGGATGATTTAAAGTTAAGCTTTTCTTTGAAACATGAACAAAGAACGGCACTTGAGTCATTTTTAATCGCTCTGACTACGTCACCTTTTTCGTTGCTCTGGTTGGTTGTAGCGCTATCCTATTGCGTGCAGAGGGAGTTTGAAAGACAACCGTTTATACCGCCCTTTGTATTGAGCCCTGTCAATGGTGAGTTCACTGACCTATCATCCTGATGTAGGTCTGGCATGCCAGGCTACAGACTGACAGCATGTGCATACAAACGGGTGAAACAAACAATGAAACAGTTTTATAAATGTTAATATTCCAGGATTTATTTAAGTGCTTTCTTGAAATACACTTACTAACATTTTCAGTAACATATAGTTGTAGCAGTATCACGTGCGTGTATAGTTGTGTGCATGAAGTGACTGATTTTTATTTTATTTATGAACTATGTACTAAATGTGAATAACTGTTTGAAGGTGGTTATTGTTCTTTTATCAACTGCAGCTGTTGAGGATTTCACTTTAAAGCCAGAGACTGACTATGACGTATTGCGGCAATATCTATGAACTGAAGAGCACAGTTGGTGTCTAGCAATGAAACACTACACCATTACAGCCCAGATGTGGGTTTAACCTACTGAGGAGCCGTGATGTATGGCAGTAATATGCTGGCAAAAGAAGACAGCTGGCTAAGGGTTACAGCTGATGACTGACCAGGCTGTCTGTGTCTCTAACCCAAGGGAGTGCTTCAGTAAAATGCTGGCTGACTGTAATTGAATAACATTGATTAGAGTGGAGGCCAGGGGGGCCTGCTTCATGTATATTTCACCTCAGAGAGAGAAAGGCAGGGAAAGGAGAGAGGCAGCAGGGCAGCTGCTGTCGATGGCATTTGTAACTATGCCAACCACTGATTCACTGTGACAGAGTGAAAGAGAGCGAGAGAAAGAAAAGTGTAAGAGAAAGAGTATTACTAAGAAAGATGCTCCAGATTACCAGGCATTCGCCTTAATGGCGAAGGATAAAAGCTTTGATTTAATTACTGTAGATGTTGAACACGCTATAGATTTATTCGCTCAGTGCCTTCAAGCGCATATGCAAGGGCTTTTGAGAAAATTTTTAACGGATATATTTATCATTTCCCTTACGTGGTGTCATTTTGAGGGTTAAAGCAATATTGATGTTTTTCCCATCTCTAGTCTCTTTTTTCTCTGCTCTTTTAGCCGTGTTTCACTTGACTGAGCAGATGGGTCAAATTTTAGACACCAAGTTCAAGAACCCAGAGGAGAGCTGGAGTGTGTGAGAGAGAAATGGGGTTGGCTGATGTTGTGCCCATATTTTCCACAGTGAATAATTGAAAACCTTTTGAAAAATGCAAAACCCAATTCCAGTATGCAGTCTCAGATCTCTTCTTTCTTTACGTTATGGATTAATGATGGTCCTTGTCTCCAGCGGGATGATTTGTTTGTTGTAACACACCGGGCACTGAATGGCTAAGCACCACTAAACTTTCGACATCTTCCTCTCTTTTCCTTCTCTCATCCTTTGTCTTTCTTCTTTTAAAGCTCATCTCAATGATTTATTTTTTATTTTATTTTTATGAAATTTGCGAGAAAGGAAACCTTGCTATATCTGAAGATTAAAATCTGAAGATTAAGGGAATGGATTGCCAAGAATTTGTTTCCAAAGAATTGCCAGATAAATAAACAATTTCAAGAATGTTTATGTTGGTGACCAGTTTTCTTTGGGTACGATTGAATTCTTAAAAAAAATGAAATCCACAGAAGAAAGTAAGTCTTTTGAAAGGTTTGGAACCAAATGAGGATGAGTAAATGATGACAGAATTTTAATTTTTGGATAAACTATCCCTGGATGAAAGCATTTAGCACTCTATGTTTTAGATTACTTTTATTTTAATCTCAAATGAAATCTGAGATGATTATCTAAAATGAAAAATTTCCAGAAGGCTCATTTAAATCTTCTTGATCCCCAATCATTAATTGAACTTAAAAAACTACATCATTCCAGAGAATTTAACTTTATGGCGCATCTATAATGTTGTAGGCCTGCTTTAAATGGTTTAGCCTAGGTAAATATTGGTATTGCTGTCAAATTGCAACCCCTCCAACCACACAAAATCACTTAAAAGGGGCCCAGTGTTCTTTTACTTAAAACAGACTGTGAATAGAAACAATACTATTGATTTTGGCCAATTAAGACCTGTTTCTCCGCTTCAGGAATGTGGCAGCATGACCAGAATTCAAATGCACCACTATTGGAGCACAATGAATCCACCAGACAGAGAAAAGCAAATATTCTGCTGTGTTGATATGCCATTTCTTTTTCTTTTTTTTTATACAAATAGACCTTTAATGATAGCTTGTCTTTCCATCCATTTGACTATTGTACTGTAACCCATACCATCCTTTTTTCTTATACATACACTCAGCCAGCCTGCCAATAATACACTCAGGGATTGTGGCTGTAGGCAGAGACACAAATGTCCTGCAGCTGTGTCATGGCTGTCACAGGACCCCTCTGTGCCTGCTGTCAGAGACAGATGGATAGTGCTGTCTTAAGTTCTGATAGCGCTGTTATCAGTACTGTGTCCTGTCACACAGCATGATCAATCCATCCATTCAGTGTTTTAAAATATAAGATCTAAAACTAAAAGTGCTTTACAGCATTTTCCGTTTTAATCCTATTACTCTGTTGTTCTTGTTGCTTTTTGTGTGATGACTTAGATGATCTAATAATTCACATTTTATCCAACTTCCACTTTCTTCAGGGAAACTTCCAGCAGCTGTTTCACAGCGATGACTTCACTGTCTTGTGTAAGCCTTGGTTGAAAGATGACCTCATCGTTAAAATTTTAATTCACAAAAGAACTAAAAGATGTTGAGCTGTTCATATTTGACCCAAAAACAAACAGACAGGAATTACATTGCCGTTATAGACAAGAGGCGTATTCACCATCTCCAAATCTGATTGGGAAAAAAAATCAGTCTCTCGGCTATTACAATTGACCCTTCGCTAAGCCACGCCCGAAAACCGCCACTGGCCAATCGTGTCTTAGCAACCGTAACTAGGCGCGGGAGGTCTGGCAAGCTTTCGAGCGAGGGAAACATGCCGAAGCGTTTTGCGTATGGATTGTGCAAATCTGATACCCGGTATCCTAAAAGTTTGGACGGTGGGGTGGAATTTTTTTCCTTCCCGAAAATCTAAAGCCGAGGGGAGAAATGCCGGGCGTGGATCAAGCAGTGTGTGAGACCCCATTCACAACTACATGTCCACAGGATTAACAAAAACACCTATTACTTGGAAGTTGGAAATAATGACGGTTCTTTGTTCATAATGCATATATTTTAACGTAAAATAAGACGATTAAAGACAAGATGGAGGCTCACTGACATACTTTAAAATATACTTCAGCATTTTGTTAATCGACGGCCTACTACCCCTGACTGAAACCTGACTGAAACGACTGTAACCATAGTTCCCTGAGAAAGGGAACGAGACGATGCATCGATGACGCTTTGGGAACGCCCCCAGCATGAATGCATCTGAGCATCAATGTCAACTAGTCCAATGGAAAGAATGAGCGTCACGGGCGGGTGACGTCATGACCAGGAAGGGATAAAAGCACATCCGGTGCAACCCGGCATTAGCTTCAAAAATGTCGAAGCAAGCCGATCACAGGGATGCAGGAAGTATGGCAGGGAGATGCATCGTCTCGTTCCCTTTCTCAGGGAACTATGGTTACAGTCTTAACCTGAGACGTTCCCTTTCGAGGGAACTTGCGATGCATCGATGACGCTTTGGGAACGAGAATACCCAAAATGCCAGAATTCCAAGTACCTGAGTGTTAATCTGATGAAACTAAGCACTAAGCACCTGAGAACCTGGGGCAGCATCTAGGTCTTAGCTGTAAAACCTAACGAATGTGAGCGGTGAGGACCAGCCTGCCGCATCACAAACGTCTTGAAGAGAAACTCCAAATAATAAGGCTTTAGAGGCCGCCATACCCCTCGTAGAATGAGCTCTGACCGCCAAAGGACACGGCTGGTCAGAGTACTCGTATGCAAGTGAAATAGCCTCAACTATCCACTTACTAACCGTCTGTTTAGAAGCAGGAAGACCCTTCTTAGGTGATCCAAAACAAATAAATAACTGGTCGGACTTCCTCATAGAAGACGTCCGATGAACATAAGAGGTTCAGCCTTTCCTGGTCCGCAGATGTAAAAGGAGGAGGTCAGAAAGCCTGCAGCACAATAGGCCTTCATGGTCGTATCATAGGCCGAATCATGGTCGGCACTTTAGGGACGTATCCCTGTTTTGGATATAAAAATGCCTTGACCATCCCCGGTGCAAACTCAAGGCAAGTGGGGGAAACCGAAAGGGCCTGAAGGTCTCCAACTCTCTTGAGGGACGAAATAGCTAGCAGAAAGATAGTCTTAAGGGTAAGAAATTTCTCTGAAACCGAATCTAAGGGGTCAAATGGAGCCCTAGACAGGCCTTCTAGTACTATTGCCAAATCCCAAGCTGGCACCCTAGTGCGAGTTGCAGGCCTCAGCCTCAATGTGCCACGAAGGAAACGTGTAATCAGGGGGTCTCGACCCAACGATGTACCCTCCACAAGGGCATGGTAAGCCGCAATGGCCGCCACGTAGACCTTAAGCGTGGAAGGACATAGACCTGACGTAAAGCGCTCCTGCAAGAACTCGAGTACGGTGTTCACAGAACAGTTAACCGGATCCCACTGATGTCGGTGACACCATACAGAAAAAACTTTCCATTTCAGCGCATATAGTTTCCTAGTAGCTGGAGCTCTGGAGCTTAGAATGGTCTCAACAACCTCAGTTGAGAGACCACTCTCTATGAGTTAAGCCCCCTCAGAAGCCAAACCCACAGGTTCCAAATCTCTGGTCGGGGTGAAATATTGTGCCCTCGGCCTGAGACAGAAGGTCTCTCCTGATCGGGATCTCCAAGGGAGGACCGTCTAAGAGATGGATCAGGTCCGCAAACCAGATCCGACTCGGCCAGCGTGGTGCTACTAGCAGTAGGCTTATTCCGTACTGGCGGACTCGCTCCAGAACTCCTGGGAGCAGAGCAACAGGGGGGAATGCGTACAGACGTAGCCTCGGCCACGTCTGCACCATAGCATCCAGCCCCAGGGGGGCTGAGTGAGTAAGGGAGAACCAAAGTGGACAGTGCGTCGTATGCTGAGACGCAAACAGATCCACCTCTGCTTGTCCGTAAAACTCCCAAATTTTCTCCACCGCCTCGGGGTGGAGTCTCCAGTCCCCTGGCCTCAGCTCCTGCCTCGACAGGATTTCTGCCCCAATATTCTGGTCCCCAGGAATATACACTGCCCTCAGGGAGAGTACCTTCCCCAGAGACCACAGGAGGATCTGGTGCGCCAGCTTGCAAAGCGGACACGACCGCAGACCCCCCTGACGGTTCAGATAAGAGACCACCGATGTGTTGTCTGTACGGACGAGCACATGATGGCCCCTCAGGTCTGGGAGGAACTGTTTCAACGCATTGAAGACAGCCATCATCTCCAAGCAATTTATGTGCCAAGAAAGATGATGACCCCTCCACAGACCCTGAACCGAGCGGCCTTCCATTACCGCTCCCCAGCCGTTGAGGGAAGCATCTGTCGAGATCGCAACTCAATGGCAAAGAGCTCCCAACACCGGACCCTGGGTTAAGAACCAATGTTTCTTCCATATAAGCAAGGCGCGGAGACACCGCCGCGTGATCTTGATTACACGAAATGGGTTTCCCCTCGGGGAGAACCCTCTGGTCCTGAGCCACCACTGTAAAGGTCTCATGTACAGCAGGCCAAAAGGAATCATGTTGGACGCTGCTGCCAAGAGACCCAACAGTCTCTCGAACTGTTTTACAGTGCGTGACTGGCCTAGCCTCAGCTCCTCTGTGGCTGCCAGGATAGCAGCTACACGAACGGGCGATAGAGTGGCCCGCATCGTCACTGAATCCCATACCACACCAAGGAAAGTGGTTCTCTGTACTGGAAAAAAGAACACTCTTCTTGGCATTGAGCCTCAACCCCAACATCTGCATATGAGCGAGAACGACACCTCGGTGCCGAACCGCCAACTGCTCTGATTCCGCTAGAATCAGCCAGTCGTCGATGTAGTTCAGAATATGTATGCCCTGAAGCCTGAGAGGGGCTAAAGCTGCATCTACGCATTTCGTGAACGTGCGGGGTGATAGAGCTAGACCGAAAGGAAGTACCCGATACTGGTATTCTTTGCCCCCGAAAGAAAACCTTAGGAACTTCCTGTGCTGAGGGAGGATGGAGACATGGAAGTAAGCGTCCTTCAAATCTATCGTGACAAACCAGTCCTCGGATCTGATTTGAGTCACGATCTGTTTGAGTGTCAGCATCTTGAACTTGAGTTTCTGTACTGAACGATTCAACAGACGAAGATCTAAAATGGGACGCAACCCTCCATCCTTTTTCGGAACAATGAAATAACGGCTGTAAAAACCCGACTCTCTGTCGGGTAAGTACACCTGTTCTATAGCTTCCTTTGCTAACAGGGCCTCTTCCTCTTGCTCCATTACCAGAGCCTGCTCTGGATGCACTACTGTGAGCAACACCCCGCCGTAGCGAGGAGGACAAGAACCAAACTGGATTCTGTATCCTTTCTCTACAATCTGCAGGACCCAACGAGAAATATTTGGCAGAAGCGTCCATGCTGCCAGAAAATCTACTAAGGGAACCAGCCTCTCGAGGCTGGTCTCTGGTGTTAACGAGACAGCCAGTTCTGGAGCCTGAAACACAATGGCAGGAACTACCTGAACTGGCTGCTCTAAAACCCCCCTCAGAGGGCGCGAAACCGATGCAGTGCCGCAGAATAGCATCAGCGACTCACTGGAGACCGCTGCGCCCCGAAGCACCAAGGGTGGCGGGGTTGGCAGAACGGTCCCGTGAGGACCCCGAAGTGGAACGGGCACCGTATTCTGAGGTGTACACCGCTCCACTTCCGTCGGGGCTGTCCTCACAGGTCTGACGCCAGTGACGTCAGGACCTTTTCTTTTGAGCCGAAGTCTTCTTCGCCAGAAGAACGGTCCTCAGATCCGGCTTCGGCTTAGAAGACTTCGACTGAGAGTGTTGCGTCTTGTTTCCATTGTTTATGTGGAGGTGTACGAGACGAAACACTCTGTTTTTGTTGCGCACGATATGAGGAGCTCGACGGCTGGGGCTGCTCACGCCTAGCAGCCCCAGGGGGCTGGACACGGCGAGGGAGAAACTTTTTTAAAAGCCTCCGCTTGCTTCTTTGACTCTTGAAATCTCTCGACGAACGCATTGACTGTGTCGCCGAAGAGACCAAAAGGCTCAAGCGGAGCATCTATAAAAGGCCCGGTCTTTTTCTCTTATTTCGGCCAGATTTAACCAAAGGTGTCTCTCAGTAGCTACAAGGGCTGCCATAGACCGCCCAATTGCTCTAGCGGTCTCCTTTGTAGCTCTGAGAGACAGATCGGTGGCCTGACGAAGTTCTCGAATTTCGTCAGGACCAACTCCCTCACTCTTATCCAAATCCCCCAGCAAATCAGCCTGGTAAGCCTGAAGCACCGCCATAGTGTGCAGACATGCTCCTGCCTGACCTGCTGCCGTATAGGCTTTGCCCACTAAACCCGATGTTGCTTTAAGCGGTTTAGTGGGCAAAGCTGAGGCCTTCAGAGACGATGCTGGGCCAGGTGAAAGATAGCTCGCGAGCGTCTGTTCAGCCTGGGGCATCGCCTCATAACCGTACTCTTTCAGCCCTCTTATACCTGAATATAAATTAACTTGAGGGCTGAAAAGTCGTGATGAGTACGGTTTATCCCATGATCTAGATAACTCATTATGCAAATCAGGAAAAAAGGGAAGGCCTCGTGGTGGAGATGATGTCGCTGAAGAAAGGAAACGCTCGTCTAATTTACTTTTGGGACGAGCGCCCCCTTTCTCAGCTGGCCATTCAATATTAAATTTTTCTACAGGCCTTGACATCACATCCACCAGCTCCTCATATGCTGGGGAAACAGGTGGCGAATCTCTTTCCCCAGTGTGTGTGCTTAAACTTTCCATACTCATCATATCAACCTCCTCAGAGGAAGAACAATGAAGTAATGGAGGGCTCTCTGCCCGGCGGAAGAAGCCGCAGAGCGGGCTTCCGACACCGGGGGGAGAGCACTGGATCCTCCGGGTAAGGAAGGAGAAAAGGCCCTCGGACCCGTCTCCAACCCCTCCGAAAGATCCTTTTGCGATCCCCAGGAATGCATTTTCCGTGCTGCCTCGGCAACAGCGGGTCCTGCACCCTGAAGATCGCGAGCCTGACCACTCTCGTCAAAGAGTGACAGGCGAGAGCGGAGCATACGAAGCGGAAGCATCTCACAATGCTGGCACTCAGCTCCCTCGAAGGCTGAGACCGCATGCTCCACTCCCAAACAAATAACACAAAGCTCGTGTGTGTCCCCACCCGTTAAATAACGCAGACAGGGAGAAGCACACTGCTTGTACATTTATTTCGCCATAACTCTTTCCAATATAAATACAACAGACAACAATAAATAGACAAAGACAGAGTAACACAGATCGCTTGCTGAGACACAGAAGCTAATGCCGGGTTGCACTGGATGTGCTTTTATCCCTTCCTGGTCATGACGTCACCAGCCCGTGACACTCATTCTTTCCATTGGACTAGTTGACATTGATGCTCAGACGCATTCACGCTGGGGGCGTTCCCAAAGCGTCATCGATGCATCGCGAGTTCCCTCGAAAGGGAACTTTAACCCAATCCGACCGCGGCTCTCCCGGTGTTATTCCACAAGATTTATTTCCTGTTTGATTCATAATTATTCGATTATTTTCACATCACTTACCCTGCTGTGCACGGACATAGCTGTTCCTCAATTTGTGTGTTCAGCGTATGAGGCCTTGCGCTGGGACTATAGGCTTTAGCTTCAATTTTTATGAAATTATTCTCTAATCGGTGGCATATTATGTTGTGGACATATCCCTCGAATGCATACTGCAGTCCTTTTTGTCTTGGTCTCTCAGATATTTCACATGTTCGCCAAAAATGACTAATTATCTCATTGGGAATGTCTGACACCGGTGCATACACACTGTAATAGACGTGCCAGGCACGAAAGCTTGACAGGCGTAGCAACAGTAACTAGGGAGGGCGGGGCTTAGCGAAGGGTCAATTTGTGATAGCTTGTTTCCAGATGTTATCATGAACCTCATGACAACTAGGATCAGTAAAAACAATGTCTCTATTCACATTTACACTCCCCTCTGAGTGTAACATAACTGCTCCGAGACTCAAGGGTTGAGGATCCAAACGAAGTTTAATGGGTTAATCCACAGACATACACAAAGGCCAGGCGAAGGTCGAAACACAGATGAGCAGTCCAAACAAAGACAATGTCCAGGGCTAAGGCAAAACCAATGATAACTGGGGAACAAGGCTCAGAAATACAGTACTTACAGACTAACAAAACCTACTGAAAAGTGACTGAATTAACCAGGTTTATATAGCCAGAAACGAACAAGCAACAGCTGAATACAATCATGGCTGATAGTCAAGTCAAGTCAAGTCAAGTCACCTTCATTTATAAAGCGCTTTTAACAGGATGGATTGTTTCAAAGCAGCTTTACAGTTGACCGTAACCGATTGTTTAGGCTTTACAACAGCATTAGGATAAATTAAATTAAATTCAAATTTATTTGTATAGCGCTTCTCACAATACATATGTTGTTTTAAAGCAGCTTTACAGAAAGTGCATTTCAGAAATGTACATAGAAAAAATACAGTTAGTTAATCATGTATTAATTTAGGGCATAACATATCGCCGGCGTTGAGTCGTCTCTTCACAGGCGTTTAGTCATCTCATCGCAGGTGTTGGGGCATCTGAAGTCTCCGTGAGAGGCTGGATACAAACTGGAACTGACGAACGCTATTTACCTCAGCAGAAAAGCAGATGGGAATTAATTAGCATAGCTGCTGTTCATAATATTAATGCATTCGATCTGATTCAGCAATGGTATAAAAGGTAAGCATTATGTGAATGCTTGGCTAAAGAGATGCGTCTTTAATCTACTTTTAAACTGGTACAGCGAGTCTGAGCCTCGAACAATATTAGGAAGGCTATTCCAGAGTTTAGGAGCTAAATGTGAGAATGCCCTCCCTCCTTTAGTGGACTTAGATATCCTAGGAATGACCAGAAGCCTCGAATTTAGTGATCTTTAAACGTGATGGATTGTAGGGCGATAGAAGGTCCATTAACTCTTTCCCCGCCAAACACGGAATTTTCCGGGTTTTATGAAAAAACGCTTCCCCGCCAAACACGGAATTTTCCGGGTATCCGTGTTTTAGGTGGTATACGGTAAGGAAGACCGCGCGCATGTTTTGAAAGAGTACACAATTCTTTGATCAAAGAAACAGACTGCGATCGTCTCAAACGTGAAGAAGTGGAGTAGTGAGAATGTAGCTCAAAATATCAGACAGACAAATGCAGAGGTATACGGCCGATCAAGTACTGGAGGTGTTGATTGGACTCGGAGTCCGATCACTCTTTATTTGATAATTCTGAATCTGATCGGGACGAAGTAGTCAGTGAGAGAGATGCACATGTTGTCAGAGAAATTTCTAGCCATGGACGTGCCACAGATAGACCGTTCACCCGTCGATCTGGACGAAGACAAAGTTCACCTGTGTGTCGAAGATTGGACAGTGACAATTCAGACTGTGACATTACAGACTGTGATACTTCGGACAGTGAGTGGACGCATTCAAGGTCAAGATCTAATTCGTCGTTCCAAGGTGCCAGAACGCGTAGAGGTAAGAAAATATCTGAGAAAGTGCTCTATCTTTATGGGAAAATATATATATATACATATATATAACACTATAATATTTGTGTGTGGCTGTGTCTGTAAATATGAGCGTGTAATTGCCAAATTGTTTCTCTCTTTGTGCACATTTACCACATTGTAATATGTATTTATATATGTGTGTGTATCAAGGTCTGTTTATTGAAAGTAATTCCAATTATTCATATCATTATTCACAGGTAGAACACAGAGAGGCAGAGGCAGAACGCATAGAGGTAAGATAAGAAAATATATGAGAAAGTGTTATATCTTTATGGCATAAAATACATACATTATATATATATATATATATAAACACTATAATATTTGTGTGTGAGTGTGCAGGCATTTATGTGTGGCTGTGTCTGTAAATATGAGCGTGTAATGGCCAAATTGTTTCTCTCTTTGCGCACATTTACCACATTGTAATATGCATTTATATATGTATATATGTGTGTGTGTGTGTGTGTGTGTGTGTGTGTGTGTGTGTGTGTGTGTGTGTGTGTGTGTGTGTGTGTGTGTATGTATCTAGGTCTGTTTATTGAAAGTAATTCCAATTATTCATATAATTATTTACAGGTAGAACACAGCGAGACAGAGGTCGGATGCGTCAAGTACATCAACATGGTGCTGCTGGTGACCAAACAAGGGCCACTTTGATCCATCCAGCTGAAGATGCTGAACCTGATGATCCTGAGTGGCATGAAATTAACTGGCAGCCAAAAAACATTCCCTTCACTGAGAATCCTGAGCCTATCGGTGATGCTGCTGCTCTTGAGTCAGAACAACCTGTAGACTTTACGGAGTTGTTCATTTCTGATGTACTGATTCAAAGCATTGTTGATCAGACCAACCTGTATGCAGATCAGTGTATTCAGGCTATGGATGACACTTCACAACATGCTAGGTATCATGCATGGAAGCCTGTCCCAGTTTCAGAAATGAAAACTTTCATGGGGCTCCTTTTTCTCACTGGTATCATTCATAAGCCTGAACTTGATATGTACTGGTGTACAGATGACATGTAAGCTACCCCCTACTTCAACAAGGTCATGCCTCGCAACAGGTTCGAAATCATATGGAGATTTCTTCACTTCAATGACAATACAACAAGGCCAGACAATTGTACTGACAGGCTGTACAAAATCCGCCCTGTCTTGGATCACCTTGTGTCCAAATTCCGCGAAATGTATCAGCCCAAGTCAAACATTTGCATTGATGAGGGGATGTTTCTATGGCGTGGACGCCTAGCTTTCAGAGTGTACAATCCCCAGAAACCCATCAAATATGGAATAAAATCCTACATCTTGTGCGATTCTGATACAAGGTACTGTTTTAACATGAAGCCCTATTGTGGGGAAAGCACTGCCCTGGGAGACACGGTTGTCTCTCTTCTTGATCGCCTAGTTGGTCATGGCTACAGATTGTTTATGGACAACTTATACAACTCTGTACGACTGTGTGAGCGCCTACTTGATATGAAAACCCATGTATGTGGTACAATTAGGAAAACAGAGGTGAACCGCCGGTCATTCGAGATGCTGACCTTAGGATTGGGGAAACAATCATGCGTCACAAAGAAAATGTGATGGTCTTGGCATGGAGAGACAAACAAACAGTGAAAATGATTACAACATTCCATCAGAACAACATGGAACGTGTTGAAGTATGGCAGAGAGGCCACCAAGAAAAAGTTGCAAAGCAAAAACCAGCATGCATTGTGGAATACAATCATGAAATTAATGGCGTTGACAAACTAGACCAAAACATTGTGTACTACCCTTTTATCAGGAAGTCACACAAGTGGACAAAGAAATTTGTCATGTATCTGTTTCAGATCAGTTTGTTCAACGCTTTTTTCATTTACAAAGCGAAAAACCCACAGGGTAATTGTAACGCTCTTCTCTCATTCATCCAGAGTGTTATAAAATCATGGACCAGCCAAGAGTATGCTGGTGGTGGGGAGGAAAGTGTTGAGCCTCCAACTGAAAACACTCCAAGAGCACCATACAACACTGACCCAACCAACCGGCTGAATGTCAGTTTTGCTGTTCATGAACTTGTTCCAAACCTGCCCACTCCTAAAAAGCAACACCCAACCAGAGGATGCAGAGTTTGTGTACGTAAGGGGTTGCGGAAGGAGACCTCGTTCTACTGCAAAAGTTGTGGTGTCCCCTTCCATCCTGGGAAATGTTACTCCGTGTACCACTCAAAAGCAAATTACAGTGCCTAAATTTGATATATTTTACATTTATTTATAATTTTAATTTATTTTGGAAGGTTTTATATATGAAGGAAACAACATCTGAATGTATTCTGCTTGAAAATGCACTTGTTTGATAAAAATGCCTTTTTCTCAGCTTTTTGTCCGAAATGTTGTTTTTGACAAAACCTACCTCTGTTCAAGTGGCAATAAAAAAAGAACAAATGAAGATAAAATAAAATCGTTTTTTTTTTGCCTAAAAGCAGAGGCTCAGATCTTTATTTTGATATATAGCATCTTCATATATTCATGGAAGAAAATATTCTGCGGGCCATTAAAGTTTAGCGAAAATCGTCAAAAACCCTGGCGGTGGCTGGCAACTTTTTTTTAAAACGCTGGCGGGGAAAGAGTTAAATACACAGGAGCTAGACCATTTAGGGCTTTATAGGTCAGTAGTAATACTTTGTAATTGATTCGGAACTTAATAGATAACCAGTGTAGAGATGATAAAATTGGTGTTATATGATCATATTTTCTTGACCTAGTAAGAACTCTAGCAGCTGCATTTTGCGCTAACTGTAGGTTGTTTATTGAGGATGCAGGACAACCAGCTAATAAAGCATTACAGTAATCTAGTCTCGAGGTCATGAATGCGTGAACTAACTTTTCTGCATCAGAAACAGATAGCATGTTACATAGCTAAGCAATGTTTCTCAGGTGAAAAAAGGCTGTTCTTGTAACATATGAAATATGATTTTCGAAAGACAAGTTGCGGTCTAGTATAACACCCAGGTCTTTTACTGTAGTGGATAAAGTAACAGGACATCCTTCTAAATTAAAGTTGTATTGTAAGAGGTTTTGTGGGTAGTTTTTTGGACCAATAGAGTGCCGAAGTGATGACGTCACTTTGTAGGACAACTCGGAAGCTAGCGGCGCATGGGTTCCCTCTATCGAAAAGCTATGCATTTTCCCTTTTGGAAAATCGCAAAAAATAAGATCTGAGTTCAACAAAGAGTTGTGACCCTTACACGTTTTGTCTATCACGATAATCTTTACAAGTTAATCCAAAATTTATACATTTTGAAGCCTATATAAAGTTTTTTAAAAACACAAGCAGACACAACAAAGTTTAAAAAACCACAAGCAGGCCACAGACCTTATTTCAGGCGATTTAGCAAAAACCCATTCAAAAATCCCATAGACTTTAGTGAGAGGGAACCGGGAGTGCTAAAATGCTAACTCACTTCCGTGTTTTGGCCTACAGAGTGGCGACGTAACTTCGGCACTCTATAAGTAATACCTCCGTTTTATTTGAATTTAATAGCAGGAAATTACACGTCATCCAGCATTTTATATCTTTAAGACACTCTGTCAATTTAGATAAGTTAGTGTTTTCATCTGGTCGTGATGAAATATATAATTGAGTGTCATCAGCATAACAGTGGAAGTTAATTCCATGTTTTCTTATAATATTACCAAGTGGCAGCATATATAGTGAGAATAGCAGAGGGCCTAACACCGATCCTTGCGGCACTCCATAGTCTACTGACGTTATCTTCGATTTTTCCCCAGTCAAACAGACAAAATGGTAACGGTCTGATAAGTACGATCTAAACCAGCTTACTGCCTGTCCCTGAACACCAGTGTAGTTTTGTAGTCAATCCAAGAGTATTTTATGATCTATAGTGTTGAACGCAGCGCTAAGATCGAGTAGAACTAGTATTGAGATACAGCCTTGGTCAGAAGCTAAAAGTAAATCATTTGTAATTTTAACTAGCGCAGTTTCTGTGATATGATGCAGTCTGTATCCTGACTGAAATTTTTAATAGATATAATTTTCTTGCAAGAAAGAGCACAATTGAGCGGACACAACTTTTCTAGTATTTTAGACATAAATGGAAGATTTGAAATGGGTCTGTAATTTGCTAGGTTATTTGGATCTAATTGCGGTTTCATAATGAGGTTTTATTACTGCCAGCTTGAATATTCTTGGAACATGACCTTTAAATAAAGACGAGTTAATAATATTGAGAAGAGGCTCTTCCACTACAGGTAAAACTTCTTTCAGTAGTTTAGTGGGTATTGGATCTAATAAACATGTTGTTGGTTTAGATGCAATGATAAGTTTATTTAGCTCTTCCTGTCCTGTAGTTGTAAAGCAGTGTAGTTGTTCTTGAGGGGCGATAATTGAGGCTGAATCATAAGACACTATAAAAGATTCTACGTTTCTGATGCTTTCTATTTTCTCAGTGAAGAAATTCATAAAATCACTACTATACACTGTAACGGAATATTTTGCTCAGGTGATGCCTGTTCATTTGTTAGTCTAGCCACGGTGTTAAATAAAAACCTTGGATTATTTTGGTTATTTTCTATTAGTTTGCGGAGATGCTCAGCCCTGGCTGCTTTTAGAGCCTTTTTATAACGTGACATACTGTTTTTCCACGCGATTCTAAAGACCTCTAAATTAGTTTGTTTCAATTTACGCTCTAAGTTACGAGTTTCTCTCTTGATAACATGCATAGCACTGTTGTACCATGGTGCTTTAGTTTTCTCTCTAACCTTTTTTAATCTAATTGTTGCAACAATTTCTAATGTACTAGAGAAAATTGTGCTCAAACTAGTCATTTCCTCTACTTCATCTGTTTGTTTGGGTTCACTGAGCAGCTGAAATAGATAGCTATTTGAGAATCTAGTTATTGTCCAGCTAAAGTTAGTTCTTTCGACTGATTCACTTCCGTTGCGAAGATCATTAACGTTAACTTAGGGGCCGCTAACACGACACCGTTCTAACAGAAAAACTCGTAACGCGCTCCGGCCGCCCATCCGCAGAAAACAGTGCGTATGTCACCGGAGTAAAGATAGTTTGCGGTTTGATTTTCAGTTTTCTTTTCGCTGTGGTCCCGCAGTGCCGTGTCGTGGACATGCAAATGATATCTCATGTCGTTATTCATGATTTGTGAATTTGTGTAACGGTGTTTCTCCAGTCCAAAATCTTTTTTTTTTATTTTTTTTTTTATTGGGTATAGCTCCAAAAGTAGGTCACTTAGGAGTCTGAACCGAGTGTCATCTTGACATGCTCGATTTGTGAATTTTTTCACAGCAAAGCTCTTGTCTGTAAAACGTTCGCTAAGTCCGGTAGACAGGAATGTGGAAAATAGGCGTTTTTCATGTTTAAACAATGTATAATAACAATTTATAAATAACACACACTGCTGGATTACAAAAACTTGTTTTAGATTGAACCTGATTTGTGAAAACTTTCACAGGTCAGTTTGGGTCAGTTAACCCTTCCTTGAGTGGTTAACTTGGTCATTCTGATTTGTGAAAACTTTCACAGATCATTGAGGGTCAGTTAACCCTTCCCTGAGTGGTTAACTTGGTCATTCTGATTTGTGAAAACCTTCACAGGTCAGTTTGGGTCAGTTAACCCTTCCCTGAGTGGTTAACTTGGTCATTCTGATTTGTGAAAACCTTCACAGGTCAGTTAACCCTTCCCTGAGTGGTTAACTCAGTCATTCTGATTTGTGAAAACCTTCCAGAGGTCAGTTTGGGTAAGTTAACCCTTCCCTGAGTGTTTAACTTAGTCATTCTGATTTGTGAAAACTTTCACAGATCATTGAGGGTCAGTTAACCCTTCCCTGAGTGGTTAACTTGGTCATTCTGATTTGTGAAAACCTTCACAGGTCAGTTTGGGTCAGTTAACCCTTCCCTGAGTGGTTAACTTGGTCATTCTGATTTGTGAAAACCTTCACAGGTCAGTTTGGGTCAGTTAACCCTTCCCTGAGTGGTTAACTTGGTCATTCTGATTTGTGAAAACCTTCACAGGTCAGTTAACCCTTCCCTGAGTGGTTAACTTGGTCATTCTGATTTGTAAAAACTTTCACTGGTCAGTTTGGGTCAGTTAACCCTTCCCTGAGTGGTTAACTTGGTCATTCTGATTTGTGAAAACTTTCACAGATCAGTTTGGGTCAGTTAAGCCTTCCCTGAGTGGTTAACTTGGTCATTATGATCTGTGAAAACCTTCACAGGTCAGTTTGGGTCAGTTAACCCTTCCCTGAGTGGTTAACTTGGTCATTCTGATTTGTGAAAACTTTCACAGGTCAGTTTGGGTCAGTTAACCCTTCCCTGAGTGGTTAACTTGGTCATTATGATCTGTGAAAACCTTCACAGGTCAGTTTGGGTCAGTTAACCCTTCCCTGAGTGGTTAACTTGGCCATTATGATCTGTGAAAACCACGGGTCAGTTTGGGTCAGTAAACTTGGTCATTCTGATTTGTGAAAACTGTCACAGATAGGTTTGGGTCAGTTAACCCTTTCCTGAGTGGTTAACTTGGTCATTTTGATCTGTGAAAGTTTTCACAAATCAGAATGACCAAGTTTACTGACCGAAACCGACCCAAACTGACCTGTGAAGGTTTTCACAAATCAGAATGACCAAGTTAACCACTCAGGGCAGGGTTAACTGACCCAAACTGATCTGTGAAAGTTTTCACAAATCAGAATGACCAAGTTAACCACTCAGGGAAGGGTTAACTGACCCAAACTGACCTCTGGGAGGTTTCACAAATCAGAATGACCAAGGTAACCACTTAGGGAAGGGTTAACTGACCCAAACTGACCTCTGAGAGGTTTCACAAATCAGAATGACCAAGGTAACCACTCAGGGAAGGGTTAACTGACCCAAACTGACCTCTGGGAGGTTTCACAAATCAGAATGACCAAGTTAACCACTCAGGGAAGGGTTAACTGACCCAAACTGACCTCTGAGAGGTTTCACAAATCAGAATGACCAAGGTAACCACTCAGGGAATGGTTAACTGACCCAAACTGATCTGTGAAAGTTTTCACAAATCAGGTTCAATCTAAAACAAGTGTTTTTGTAATCGAGCAGTGTGTGTGTTTATTATAAATTGTTATTATACATTGTTTAAACATGAAAAACGCCTATTTTCCACATTCCTGTCTACCGGACTTAGGGAACGTTTTACAGACAAGATTTGCTGTGAAAAAAATCACAAATCGAGCATGTCAAGATGACACTGGGTTCAGACTCCTAAGTGACCTACTTTTGGAGCTATACCCAATTAAAAAAAAAAAAGAAAAAAAAATGATTTTGGACCGGAGAAACACCGTTACACAAATTCACAAATCATGAATAACGACATGAGATATTATTTGCATGTCCACGACACCGCACTGCGGGACCACAGCGAAACGAAAACTGAAAATCAAACCGCAAACTATCTTTACTCCGGTACCGCAAACTATCTTTACTCCGGTGCCTAACCCTCGAGAACGCACTCCCTGAAATTATAGGTTCGAAGGTGCAAATTATGCAATTATCCGTTATCTCTGCGCAAACCTCAAAAACACAAACCGCGTGTAGTGCTTCTTCACGAATCAACCCTCAACAAACTACTTATCTGGTCTTAAAAATTGATAATACAGAAAATTTTGCCGCGTCTGCGTAGCCACGCGAACCGGAATTATCCCGACAACATTTTCTCTGTAGCCCACTACAGAGGTAAAGGAAAGGAGACCTTCACAGGGGAGAGACTAGTTGACTCTTCAGGACTGCGTTGTCGTTGTGTCCACGCGATGGTCCTTCATCAGATCTGGATATGGAGGACTGCGGTAAACGGGTAAACCTCGGGATAAACAGAGAGACTATTAGCGTAGACGCCATCCTTCTTATGATGTACCAAGTACATCAGGATTTATGGGAAGTGTTCCCGGCTCCGGCTGATTTAAACTATGCAGCCTAAGATTGAATTGTAGAAGTCTATAATGTGTTGTGTGTATGCTAGGCCAAAGAGATGTGTTTTTAATCTAGATTTGAACTGACATTTGATAGTCTGGGCAGTGGGTTATGGGTAATGTAGTCTTTGCTAGAGTGATAATAGTCTGAGGTGAAGTACCCTCTGATGGTAATCAAGGGGCACGCTCACTGGTGATCGTGACAATAAGAGCTTCTCTGAAATTAGATATTTGCTTTTATTTCATCAGAATAGTCAAAACATTCTTGGAAAATTGGTACGTTTCAGAAGTGTTTGTATGTGGATATAGGAGAATATTTTAGGAGGGAGGAGAACATTTTTAGGATTAGGAATCAGGATTAGAAGACTATAATGGTGAGTTGGAAGAGTTTTTTCATGAAGTTCTCAAAAGGTGTAATTGTTATTTATTTTTTAATTTAAGCCAAGACTTTCTGAGTTGGTTGTTTTATCATAATAAGTACCATTTTGTTTGTGTGCATTTTGTGTAGTGTTGATAGAAATTTTGATAAAGCTTGACAGAGCAAACCACATTCCCCGTCATGCTCTGTGGCACCACAAGAATTATAAATCTAATGTGTATCATTATGTTGTATTAGCTATAAAAAACGTCCAGCCTTTGTTGGGAAGTGAAAAAGACAAAGAAATATGATCACTTGAATACATGTCATTTTTATGATTTCCAAATTTCCAAAAGTGAAATTTCCAGAATTTCAGATATAAGACGTGCACTTCTTATACTGTATATGTAGAGTGGACTTATTACTCATAAAGCCTCTCTTGCAGTTTTTTGTGCCTAACGTCATGTCTTATGTTGAGGCTGCATGTACAACAATGTTAGTTGGTCCAAATGGACATGCACACACACATACCGTTGCTCTTCAAGCATGTTACTTTATCCTTAGCTTTCTTATTCTTATTCCTATGATTCTCCCAGCAAACAAGTGTTGTGTAACTGACCTCTCACAGAGGGGGCTCAGTGCCTCTAAACTGCTGTTAGTGGGACATACGTGAGAAATAGCTTTAGAGTTTGGTCTCTGAGGCACATTAAAGCTGCTCAATGCTTCAGGGACTTTACTAGCTCTTCACTTAAGTTCTTATGAATGAATTCAGCTGGGGGCATGAGCTTGTACCCTTCATCTTTGTGCCTAGATTAATGCGACCCACTTTCACTTTATCGGCAAGAACAACATGGTTGCAAACTCCCCCGTCCTGACCCAGTGTTTGCCACAGCACCCGGATGTATGCTGCTAAGCTTCCAAAACTCAGGAGCTTAGTGTTGATTCTCTATTTTAAAACAAACCAAAGGATCTAATTATAGGGTGGATTTATTAATTGTTCATGCTTTCATTTCATCTAAATCTGTCTCTGCACAGTTTATGTTCAAACTCAGTTCTTCACAGCAGCTCAAAATAAACTTTTCATTTCAAAGCAACTAAGTATAATCACCATGGAATTATATTCAGCACTGTGTTTGTTGTGCTTTTATGTAAGCTCCAGTGAAAGCATCAAGCTTTTCTGTCTCTATTCACACAAAGACACACACTCAAAAGAATCGCTGTGTTAATTATTTGTACCTGCTGAGAAAACTGAAACTGCAATTTGCATTACATTTATTTAATTTTTACCCTTACATGTTCTAATTTCCTTGTGTCATAACTTTCTGCTTTTCTCTCTTTTTGTGCAGGATGTGCAAATCGTGAGTACAGACGAGAATCAGGTATTCCTGGCTCTTCAGGAGTGGTATCAGACGGACACGTACAACCTCTACCAGTCAGATCCTCAGGGAGTCTATTACTCCATTGTGTTGGAGAACGTACGCAGCACTAAGCAGCCTGAAGAGAATGTCCTCATCGACATCCTGGAGGTCAACATTTCACCCCACACAGTACCCATGTAATACAAGGCAGTGTGGGTTTTACATCCCACTTAATCCGTAATGAACAAAAAATAGCTCAGCTGTAGTAAAGTTTACATGACTGTATGCATTCGCATTGATAGAGACCTTTACCTATAACACTCTAAAAACACACACTTAAAAGTGGAGGTGTTACACACATAAAAGTGCTTGTGATGTCTAGGAAGTCTTCAGGCATATTCACTCACTCATTATTCATACCCAGTAGCGTGCTTTAATAAATAAGTGATTCTAGGAAGCACTTTGACTTTGCCAGAATTTGACTTAATAATAACATTTTACAGCTTCTTGACAGGATCTAAGTGATACTGAGTAGTACCAAAATATCTTTTGTGTATGTTTGTGTATTTTTCAGGTGCGTGGCATCAAGGGTGTATTCTTAGCCAATCAAAAAGTAGATGGAAAAGTGACAACTCTTATCACCTACAACAAAGGCAGAGACTGGGAACCACTGGCTCCTCCTACAACTGATATGAACGGCAAACCCGTCAGTTGCAAGCAGGTAAATATATCGGCTCACATTTCAAATTGCTTTTTGCATTGTTGTTTATCTATCAGTGCTAAATTAACTTTAATCAAATTATTTTTTTACACATGATCTTATAAATACACTACAATTCAAAAGTTTGGGGTCAGCAGTCTTTGGAAATTAACATATTTATTATTTTATTCAACAAGGATGCATTAAATGTTCAAACGTGACAGTAAAGACTTTTACAGAAAATATTTATTTAAAATAAATGCTGTTCTTTTAAAATTTATTTTGATCAAAGAATTCACGTCTCCACCAAAATATTAAGCATCACAACTGTTTTCAACATGGCAAATAATAAGAAATGTTTCTCAGGCAGCATATTAGAATGATTTCTGAATGATCATGTGACACTAAAGATTGGAGTAATGATGCTGAAAATTCACCTTTGCCATCACAGGAATAAATCACATTTTAAAATATATTAAAATAGAAAACCGTTCTTATTGTGGTTTTGTAATAGGATACTATTTCACAGTATTAGTCTTTGATCAAATAAATGCAACCTTGGTGAGCAGACTTTTGGTAAGAGACTTTTTTTCAAAAACATTAAATTTAAAAATAATAATGATTTAAATATAGTTGTGCTGATGTAATTTTACCAACAATTCATTGCATATTCATACCAACAAAATCAAGACTTTATTTCAATATACTACGGATATATATCCAGCCCACACTCTGCTTTTTTTCCTCTTCAAGATGATTGTACCACAACTGTCTCAGACACAGACGTGAAGTCATTGACCCCTCGATCTGACTCATCTTCTGCTGTTTGCGGTTGTGGGTTGGTGGGCAGAGCAGGCACTAGTTCTGCTGCTTTCTCATGAGACAAAAAAAGAAAAAAAATGATCTGAATCATCAATCTACACACATACACACACACAAATCCACAGGGCTTACTCTTTATACACACACACACACACACAGCCAGAGATAATATGTAATATATGATATTAAATGTCCATTTTAAACGCCTGTAACTGGTAGCTGGCCATTAATTAAGACACAGATATGGTTTCTGGCAAACATGAGACAAGACGAGACGAGATACAAATCAGAAGCTAGCAGAGCTGAAAGGACATATATCGACTTCTCTCTCCTTTCCTGTCTGTCTAGCCACCCTTCTCACATCTGTCCCATCTCTCAGCCCTCCTTTTGACATGTCTTTTTTCCTATCGTTCTCCTCTCCGATAGGAGACACATCTGTCGCCTCTCTCTACCTTCCTCTCTCATTTTTTATTGCTCATCTCCCATTTTTAGTCATTTCTTCGTCTTTTTTAATGCCACCCCTTTTGGGGTTTATGGCACCTTAAATATGCTTTATATTCATGCTCTGATCCATCTGTTATTGTAAAGTGGTTTTAAATTATGGGCTCCTTACTGTAGAATTTAGACTGTTATTTCTTTTTTAAGCAAGGTGGTTTTGTGTGTTTGTCAGTGAGTCCAGATTCTCTACTAAGTGCAGACATTATGTAAAAAAAAAAAAAAAAAAAAAAAAGTATGGTGGTGCATCTGTTTGGTAATCACATTGGCGTGATTGCCAAAGTGTAAAAAAGTCAGAGTCTATACATATAGATACCAAAAGAGAGTAATTTTTTTCTTTGTCTCTGCTCCTCTTCCTAGCCTGACTGTCACCTCCATCTCCACTTGCGCTGGGCAGACAACCCGTACGTATCTGGAACCGTCCACACTAAAGATTCTGCCCCAGGCCTCATAATGGGTGCAGGTCAGTCTCCATGACAACTATAACCCTTCAGTATTGTCACCATAGCAGTGAGGAGCCCAAAAACTCAAATCAAATGAAGCTCTGTACACCTCAACTTTTCAATTACAAGAAATAATTATAGTCCAGATCCAAATCTGCACTGCAGCATGCTTAGGGAAATTATGATAGTGTGTTCAAAGAAGACTATTTCTTCACACAAAAAAAGAAATGCTAAGAAGTGTTTTTAGGGGAAAAAATTCAATGTGATGTACCATAAAAATAAAGAAAAGAGAAACCTTGGTTTTGAGCCGGTTTTCCCCATTTCTGAGTGTTGTGCAAAGCCGATGAGTCCACACTGAGGCACAAAAGGAGGCAGGCACAGATATATGAAATATTTCATCTTTATTGCCACAGGGTTCATGGGGAATTGAAGAAGACAATACATTAATGTTCTTGATTCCAAAGCTAGAGCTGTTGCCAGTTCACAAGGTCAAAAAGTCTGTCTATTCCCCCAGGGCTGGAGACATGGACACACACACACACACACACACACACACACAGACAGTGTCACACTGACTTATTCACTCTTGACTTATTTCACTTACTAACAAACATGAGTAGTTAGAGCCCTTCAGCCTCTGGTTTTAAGAGTTATCAACACATTGCAGCTAGTTTTCACCATGTAAATGTATGTGTACATATACTGCAGAGACTGAGCACTGAGTCTTCATCAAAATCCAGCTTTCTATTGCTATCATTGTGCACCCACTCAGTAAAATGTTCAGCTCTAACTAGTTCTCATACTTTGATCCCCAATAGCCTCCAGTTTTCTCACAGTTTCACTCTTTTTATATGTAGCTCGCTCACGCTTACTCCTCCCTCTCTCTTAAAATCTACAAAGTGAGGAAATTGCTGCTTTGCCTCAAGTTAAAAAGAAGAAAATTAAAGATTATCTCTGTATTCATGTGAAGATATTCTGTGTGCATATTCTCTTCAGGTAACCTTGGGTCTCAACTAGTTGAATATAAAGAAGAGATGTACATCACCTCAGACTGTGGCAAGACCTGGAGACAGGTGAGAATGAACACGGAGAAGAGGCTAATGATCTGCAAAGCTGTTTTACAACGATTATTCGGTCTCATAAAAATGCTTCATCATAGATTCTTCTGTGACTGTCACAAATCTTTAGATTTGCTCTTTGTATTCAACACCTACCTTTTCCAACAGACTCGGTTTGGTTTGCTCTTTGAATTCAGATCTCCGTTCCTCTTGTTCCCATTCTGCCCAATTTCATTTGACACCCTCTCATTTGCTGCCGTTTTACTGCTCAGTATGTGGCAGACTCATGTCTCTCTTAATGGCCTTTCAGTGATTTTCGGGATTGTTGCTGCCTCTCATTTGCTCAACTGCATTTTTCTCTTAACGACATTGAATCTTGATTATGATATTTATTATGATGAACTTAAAATGCCTTTAAGTGTGTTTTTTTTTTTAATATAATTATTTTATTTGCACACTCTAGGTTTTCGAAGAAGAGCATCACATTCTCTATCTGGATCATGGCGGTGTCATTGTGGCCATTAAGGACACTTCAATCCCTTTAAAAATACTCAAGTAAGATGATTAGTTTCTGTAATGTATTGTCTGCATAAATGATATTGTAATCATTAGTAAGCGTAAACTAAACACAAATGTACCCAGTTGCGGACATGACAAAGACTGACAGAAGGACTTATAAAAAGAGAAGAAGAGTAGTAGTAAACACTGAGTCAGACTAGAATGAAAAACAAGAATTCAAGACTTTCCCTCCCTGGCTTTTGCTGACCTGATTGAGCTGGTAATCCTTTGAGTGAGTGCTTTAAGAAGCTTATTTGGCTTTGGAGGGCTCTTCAGACCACCCTCTTCAGAGTTCCTGAGCTGCCTAAATCTCTTCCTCTGCAAAGGGTTGGTAAAAGCTAACCCTTAACCCATATAATATGAAGTGATTCACATGCTAGATATCCAGTTCACCTTACTTCACAAATGTATGTAAAAGGGAAACCTATGAAGATCAAAGTGAAAATCATTACCTTCTCTAACAAAAGCCTTAAAGCCTTTCATCAGCGTTGAGTCTTGGCGGTACAAACAACCGCTTCTGTCAGGATAAGACTAAGAGCTTGTAGTGCTTATGCTGACTTGTAGCCTACAAACTATCACGTTCACATTGTGAGAATCAACGGCAACTGAATGAAATTTTTAGATCAGGATATCCACAATGTTTATAAAAGAGAAATTAAGGATGTTTCACACTTATAATACATTTTAGAAGATTTTTTTTAAATGTGAAAACAGATCATTTTCATATTTGGTTAACAAATGTCTCACCTCAAAGCAGAGACTTGTACAATAAGTCACATGATGTATGATATAATAAACAACTTTCTTATGTGATTGATGTATACTGCTGATACAACATCACATCAAACATTTTTGTCTTAGATTCAGCATAGATGAGGGACAAACGTGGAGCGTCCACAACTTCACCAGCACATCAGTGTTTGTGGATGGACTTTTGAGTGAACCTGGAGATGAGACACTGGTTATGACGTGAGTATGAGTATGTCCTCTGAAAATTAAACTGATTATTACTCCACCTTAAAGGGATAGTTCACCCAAAACTGAAGATTCTGTCGTGTGCTCACCCTCATGTTGTTTCAAACCTCTATGACTTCTGTGGAACATAAAAAAAAAGATATTTTGAGGAATGTTTTGGGGTCCTGTATTGTTTTGGACCCCATTGGCTTTAATTGTATGGACCAAAATGGCCAAACAGTTTTGGAACAATATGAGGGTGAGTAAATCTTCTTTTTTGGGTGAACTATCCATTTAGGACTGTTTATCCTGTGTTGGTTTAATGGCCCTTAGGACAAAATATAGGCTAGATTTTTCAGTCATTTTGTTTGTGCTGTTTGAGCATGATCCCGACTTGAAGGTCAGGCCTTTAGTCCATCAAAAGCTGAATATTCCTTGCAGAACTTAATTTAACTGACGGAAGTAGATTTATAAACTTGGACACCGACCATGCTAATGGTAAAACAAAATGTAGAATTTCTTCTTTCTCAGATCTGAGTGCTACGCCGGATGATCAAAGCATTCTTACTCGTTCATGACACCCGCGCACTGATTTCTCAAAAACACAGATTCAGGGTTCCACCTTGTGGTGGTGAACAGTGCTTTATTTGAGATTAAGTGGAGAGCATCTTCCCATAGATGCCAAACAGCAGGTGGTCTCTGTATTATAAAGAGGCTGCGCTTTTGATAAAGGCAATGTGAGATTCAATGGCCTCAATTAAAGAGGCCCCTGCTCATTAGTAACACGCTGCTGATGAGCGAATCCATGTGTCTGTTCACTTGTTTGCTCTATTCCCAAGATGTGTAATTGGGTAGTGAATGTGTTGTGACTTGATGTCAAGGTTACACTCCGATAGTCTAATTTTTTGGTGAAAGGGATGAATGGCTTTTGTTTCAACATTTGCGGTTTGAAGGATAATCGGATGTTTATAGATGGAGGGATGGATTAATGGCCAGGCGAAGGATTATGTTTATTTATGTTTACTGTTGTGGACAGGGTATTTGGCCACATAAGTTACCGTTCGGATTGGGAGCTGGTGAAGGTGGATTTCCGCCCATCGTTTCCCAGACAGTGCACAGAAGCTGATTATGACTGCTGGAAACTCACTGACCTACAGGTAACATCAGGCTGTTTTCTCTAGTTAGGCTACGGCATGCTCAAAATCAGAGTGCTGTACAACTAATTTAAACTAATGAGAAGAAATAATAAGAAAAGATATGAAGACCATTAAAACAAAAGAAAATAATAACAATAAAAGCCATTTCTACAGCAACAACAGCAAAGGAAATATGATTTTTATTTGTGAATCAATTTACCACTTTGGTAACATTTTACAATAATGTCGCATTAGTATTAACTAACATTAACCAACAAATTTTTATTTATTTATTGTTTTACCGGATTTAATCTTTGTTAATGTTATTTAATCAAAATAAAACTTTTCATTGTTAGTAAATGTTAGCTCAGGTCCATTAAATAATATTAACAGATAAAAAAAAATAGTTTAATAATGTATTTGTAAATGTTGAAACATTGACAAAGATTAATTAATGCTTAAGAAGTATTTTTCATTGTTAGTTCATGTTAATTAATGTAGTTAAGTCATGTTAACCAATTCAACTTTATTGTAAAGTGTTACCACTACTTTTCAAATGGAAATGCATGACACGGCTTCTCCTACAGGGAGAGAAATGCATCATGGGCCAGGAACGACTGTACAGGAGGAGGAAAGAGACATCGTTCTGCATTAAAGGGAAGAGCTATACATCAGCTCTAACAGCTAAACCTTGCCAGTGCTCAGAGAAAGACTTTGCCTGGTATGAAACAAAGAGATAACCTTTTGCACATTTCAAGCCAATTGCAAATATACACATACATCTTTGATGTAACAAGACACTCTTTACTTCACTTTCAAACCCCAGTGCAGTGAATTGTGAATTAGATCTGGGGCTAAAAATAGAGCTTTACGTGCCTCTGTGTGTTCTCAGCGACTACGGCTTTGAGCGAGCTCCCAGCCTCAGGTTAGAGGGGGATCGCTGCTATCCTGACTTCTGGCATGATCCTGACGCTCCACCTGAAAACTGCCATTTAGGACACAGCTATAAGTCCAGCACAGGGTAATACATACACACACTGCAGAATGTTAGACAATGTAGGTTAAAATCACCACACCTATTGACTATGTCAGAAAACACCCACTCATGCATGCCATAGACACTTTAGATGAACACACTTTTCTTTTCTTTTTTTGTACACTCAGGCAGGGCTGGGCTGGGTCACTGGGACAACAAATCGGCCCGGGCATTTTGGCCCAGACTGGCCCACTACATATAATCATAAGCACAACCGAACTTTGCACACCCTTGAATATGTATACTAACTCCTATTAAAACCACTAGTGCCATAAGCGAATAGGAGTGAGTAAGAGTTAACAGATGAAATAACTAGTTGAACTATACTCCACAGTGATGAATCCTAAAACAATCTATATAAGATGGATTGGGATAGCAATATCGTTTTTTTCCCACAGGATTTTGAGAAATCTGTCGTGAGTGCACCTCTGTCCCTCTAGGGGGGTTCGGGGGCATGCTCCCCTGTAAGAAAATGTTGTGCTTTTTAATGTTAAATTCATCAATCTGGTGCACTTTGAGAGTTCAAAATAAAGAGCTCCAACCCATATTCAGTGTGCAAATTGAACAAAGAAAAACTCAAAACTCATTTAGTTGTGATATAGTGTCTGTCTACATTACACTACTACATAATAATAGTGTATGTCTACATTACTACATAATAATAGTTATAATATTAATCCCATGGCAGTAATAGCCATATATTGTAAAACAAATGCACTGAAAAATAAAAGCAACTTCATAATTAGTTTACTACTAATTTCTATACTTGAAAGAGATAAGCACACGGAAACGGCATCGAGCTTTTATTTTGTCGAAAAACATGGTTTACAAACTCGTCATTATAATTCTAATAAAATGCGTAATCGGCAAATATGCAGATGTGGAAATAATGGGAAACTGGGTTGTGGGTTCCTACATAGCCCAAGTGTTCTGAAAGTAGCCTAGTTCTACTTAGTTCTCTGCACTCACTTATTTCTCTACTTATCCTCCTCACTATCCTCATCAGCCACTTGAAGGGCCTTTTTTTTTCACGCTATTTCTCTGCACATTCCTTGCGTTTCTTCTCCATCGCTTCTCCATATTTTGACAGATACACACTGACACTGCTCGCTCACTCAGAGCTCAAAGGGGGAGGTGTTTAAAGATGTGATTGGACCAGCCCAGTGTCAATCAAGAAAACCAATGGGCCGCTGATCTGCGCGTTTCATGTTCCGGTCTGTGAGAAACAAAACACAGGACCTACGCTGACTTTTTTGTCTAATGCATTACACCGGCACAAAGATCCCAGCGCCGCCAATTAAGCAAAATTAAACGCAATGGGCCGCCGATGTACGAGTTTTGTGGGCCGTTCAGACAAAAAAAAAAAAAGAGTATGAGATGTATCGGCCCACAAAGCACGCCGGTGTTCTGACGATTCATGCTAGTAATCGAGATTTGCTACTTACTGGTTATGCACATGTGCAGACTCACAGTTTTTTTAACAAAAGGTACATTTTCATGTTATAATGTCATTTCCCTTTAAAAAATGCTAACTACCATATGAATATTTGTATGGTCAGCCAGCTGAACAAGAATAACAGAAAGTTTCAGTTACTAAGGAAAGGTGTGCTTTGACAAGCCAAAGATGAATATTTGATGATAATTTTTAGTACTTTTCACACCGTTTTAAAAATAAAAACAGTAGTCTACAGTATACAGTAGCTACTCATAACTTAGAATTGTATTATAATTGTATTTCATATAATATTAATCGGCATTCTGTGATCGATTCCCGCTACGGTAGCATTTTTCGACAAGGCAGAAAAAATCGTCAGAACACCGGAAAATGTCCGGTAAAAAAAACGGTATGCCCGATGGCCAGTCCAGCCCTGCACACAGGCTTTATTCAGACAGCTAGATAAGATCAGTAGTATCACATCCACATATGTTTTGAAATCAGATCAGATTTCAAGTACTGTTTTACATGACATATGTAAATGTCATAGTGGACGATATTACCAGCAACTGTCCCCACATTCATTTTTCACCATATCTGCTTGTTAAGTCGTGACTTATTGAATACTGTTTCTGGGTATTCAATAGGTTCTACTTCGTTTCAAGTGAGAATACTCAACAACAGCCATTTATGAGCACTATTTATTTATTTCCTCCGCTTCACGTCGTGCCTAACAACACAGCCTCACGTACTTTATTGCTTACATAACTCACCTTTAAACAAGGCTTTAAAAAAATAAAATGAAATAAAAACCTCACAGTTTACACTACAGGCTCATGGTGTCCCAGACACCAATGTTTTACAGATTCTGGACAGATGAATCGCTGTCTGGCCAACTGAGATTTCGATATGGAGGTAAAGCTTAGGATCATGACATTTTGGTAGTATTACAGCACACTGTGTGTGTGTATATTAGCTCTATTTGTTGACTGCTTTTGGCATTTGATAAAGAGGTTGGACCCGCAAATGTGTCACGTCAGGCTTAACATCCGCATAGCAAACTATGTGATGATTAGCCTACTACGTAGTGAATAGTGAATGAGTGAACAATTCAGTGGTTTTGCATGAACGTGTTACTTATGTTGTCTCATGCTTTGTGAACACTAAGATGGACAGAGCAGAGGCAACATTTTCAGTTTTCTATACTCTGTTTCCATACTGACAGATCTCTCAATTCTGACACTATTACTATAGCAACCAAAGCATATGCTGTATACAGTACTGACTAGATTGAATAAACAGATCAGATTTCATTGCTTGCAAAATGATTTGTTGAAAAGATTAGATTTGTAAACCAAATCAGATTTGTGTCCAGCAAATCCATACTGAGCTGTGTTAAGTAGTAGAGCATGCCATTTCAGCAGAACCTCGTTCAGAAAAACCTCAGCTGAACCAAGACATTTCTGAACACATTACATGGATGCTTTAGCCACTTCTTAGTATGGTTATTTAGGAATGTAATGCGCCTTTCCCACAACTCTTCATTATAACTAAGAGTTTAAATCCAGGCAACAACACTACAAGGATTTTCCAGTTTAAGGCAAGTAAAAGCAAGTCAAGGCTAACAGAGGCTAACACAAGGCTTTTGTGTTTTCTGTTGAAGTTACCGGAAGGTCATCGCTAATGTTTGTGAGGGTGGCTTGAATAAAGAACAGAGCGCAAAGCAGCATTCCTGCCCTCTGCTGCCCCCTAAAGGCCTGCAGCTGGGCATCAAAGGACAGATGTTGGCCGTGGCACCTGGTGATGACATCACCTTTATAGTGCATCAGGAACAGGTGAAGTACAGGGATTGTTTACACTACGTACAATTTTATAATTTGATTGCTAAAATGTAAGACAACTTGAATGATATAAATATATTAGATTCCATGTGCTAAAGATTTACAGACAAAGAAAACCACTACTAATTTTAGGCATTTTTAACATTGATTTGTTTCATTGTATTTCCCTCCTCAGGGTGACACCATCAGCACCAGATATCAGGTAGATTTAATGGATGGGGTCAGGGCTATATATGAAAACCTGACTGTCATCGACGAACCCATTCAGCACCGTTATGAGAAGCCAGGTGTTTACCGCGTGAATGTGAAGGCTGAAAACTCTGCTGGACATGACCAAGCCTCACTTTACATTCAGGTCACAGGTCAGTGAAATATTCAGATTTGAGTGAGAGTGAACTGGATTCAAAGGCCATTGCATCAAATTATGGAACATAATGTAATTATAGATAATATTATAGTATTATCTATAATACTGTGAGATTGAAAGGGTTTTACTGAGTCATAAGACTCATAACCAATAATAAACAAAAAAAAAACACATAAAATATCTGTACAAAAAGAACGCCAAAGAAAACTCATTTCAATATGGATGGTCATTATTTACAAAGTTGTACACACACCTTACACCATATATAAAATTTTCATATCTCAAGACCTGAAAAATAGACTGTTTATTTTTTATTGGAACGTTCAATTTATCTCTAATTTCTCTGTTTTGTCCTCACTTTTCTCTCCAGATCCTCTACAGGATGTCCATCTGCAGGTGGTCCCGATCGCAGGCAGAAATCAAGAAGTAAATCTCACAGCTATTGTGCTGCCCACTGAGGCAAACCTTACCGTCTTTTACTGGTGGATTGGAGATAACCTTCAGGTACTCTGTGGTAATTTATAACTATACACATATTAATATGTTTTTATGGCGCTGCTTTAAATGCTTCCTATTACAGAGGCTCATTTTCTGACCCAATGCTCACATTTCAGTTTTGTTTTTCTGTTTTATTATAGCTGTTTGTGTGTTTATTTTTTAAGTATTAAAGTCACTGTGCGGACTTTAAAACAAAAACAATAAGAGCTGTTTACCCATGTATTTTATGAAGAAAATGTAATGAGGGTATTATTTATTCATTGACAAATCTATTGACACTGAAACTTTGCATTTAAAGGGGTCATATAATGGTACATGCACTTTTTCAAGTTGATTGTACTGAAATGTGTGTTGGCAGTGCCTGTACACAACCATCCTATAATGATAAAAATCCATCAAATGTTTTTGTTTTAATCTCCTCATATGTTTTTCCCTGCCTCAAATTGAGCCGTTCGATTTTGTGACGTCACACAGTCGGACACCCCTCCCACGATTGTTGATTGACAGCAGCGTTTCAACACATCCTCGCCCTGAGCGAGCTGTCATCATAGTCCGCCATTGTTGATACTGGAGCAGAATGGCATCTAAGCGATTGTGGTGTTCTGTTCTTGGGTGTAATAACGAACACAGTCATTTTGATGTTCCTAAACCCGAACCGCTGAAGACGCAGTGGCTGAGTTTTGTTTTCGAAAGGAATATTCCCCACGAGCAACGTCAATGCTTACATGTTTGCGCGAATCATTTCTCACCAGACTGCTTTATAAACGAGGGTCAGACTCAGTATAAAGCTGGTTTTGCTAAGAAGCAGCGTCTGAAAAAAGAATCTGTACCAACTATTCATGTCCCTGCTGCACCTCCAGAAGAAGTGAGTGTAAAGTTTTATTAATCTTTATTAGGGGTGCACCGAAATTTCGGCCGCCGAAAATGCTCGGCCGAAAATGGCATTATCGGTTTCGGGCCGAAATAAAAAAAACAGCCGAAAACGTAAACCGAAAATGAATGTCACTCGCACCTCCCATCCGTGCGCAAGCACTTAAGTTTCACTCACGGTCAAGCTGTTATCAGGCTGTTAAAAAGCAGCGCGTGCACGAAATGACACAAAAAGAGCTGACGGAGATTGAAACTTCTGGTGAAGGAAGAGACTCGACAGGGAGCGCAGCGCAAACGGTGCCTGAGAAACGGTTACGTACAAGTGAGGAGGCGTACACTCCTTCACTTTCTGAGATGTTTGACGAAATTTTACAGGCAAGCACCCCGATTCGTAGCGGTGTTGGAACAAGCGCAGCCGCACAACAAATAGAGACAAAGCGGCAACATTCTAATCTGAAAAATGAAGCCTACCTGGAAGTGCGAAAAACTGCAATACATTGAAAATCCGCTAGGAGGTCCCAAAAGAGAGCAAATATCCATAGACCCCATGTTAAAATGTCTGTTTTCACAGCATAAATTCATGTTTTTACAGGTTGGTCCCATGGACTTTTATTGTATTTTTCAATAGGTTCCGAGTGCCTGACAACTGTGAGGGGGGTGAATTTTTTTCTAACTCGTTAGTTTAGATCGTATTTAGATATAAAATGTATGACAAAAAAGGGCGTGATTAACTTTGATTGACAGCTTGATTGACAGCTGATAACGGGCTGCGCCGAGTGGAATTCCTGAAATTTGACATCTCGGCCATGATCTGACAGAACACATCATACCACCTCTGTATCCTTTCTGAACATTTGTATTGAAATATCGTACATAAAATGGGTTGCTCTGCTATAAACTGCACTAACCGACACTGTAGTATAGGAGTACTTCGCTCCTTTTTTTCCGGTAAGTGACATTCCACTACTATTTCACGTAGTTAGCACTATTTAGCATCAGTGTTTGTCGGCAGAGGCACTGCAACAGTTAGCATTAAATTGCCTCAGATAAGTTAGCGTCCGAGGTAGGGACAGGTGGGGTTTTGGGGGGCAAATACAATGCTAAATCATAAATCAGATGTACCTATGTACAATAACATACCGATGTCCAGCAATTGATTTAAATAGTACATTGTGTTTAATTTGTTGTTTAATGAGATCTAATATGTCGTTGTTGGTGAGAATTCACGTGAAGAAATACATAAATCCGACAATTACATGCATGCACTTTAATGGTCCAGTGGCAGAACTTTTGCCAAGCGTGTCAGAGGTTCTGGGTTCTAATCCGTACTCGTATAGTTTTTTTCTCTCTCATTAAAACGTCCGGTAAAAATTATGTTTATCAGTGGTTGTATATCAAGCAGAGACACGTTTGTGTGATTTCACCGGAACGAATAGAGAGTCTCCACAACGGATTAAAGCACGCGTCCGAGTTCAAAATTGGTGGTGACAATATCGACCCTGGCAAAAAGTGGTGGGGACATGTCCCACCCGTAAATTACACCTATGCCTATGGTTATAACTGGGTATAACTGACGTTTGAAACTCTGTAAATGCGTCTGCCAAATAAATAAATGTAACATAGACTGATATGTCCCACATTGGAGTGTTAATATATTTTGATGGGTTGTACTCTTCAGCAGCTTTGCAGTGAATGTAGTAGCCATAGACTGTAAAAAGTAGCTTAGTCTGCCAGTCGATCTTGTAACGTTACAGATAGCTGAGGCTGCTTGCCTGAAGAGGCGCGTCCACCGGCTGGCTCAGTCTCACACAAAGCCCGCCCTTTTACCCATATATGGATTGGCCAGAAGCTGGGCGGGGTTAGGATTTCCCAAGATTTTCAAAAGATGGCGCTGCCCATACCCCCCATAAACGGCCTCAAAACCGTTATTCAGAAAGTCTATGGGTGACGTCACAGACGCTTTGTCCATTTTTTTTACAGTCTATGATAGAGACGTACTGTATTGGCGTGCAGACAAAGGCCGCTTTCCATTGCTTGCGCGGATTGCACGCAGGTATTTATCTGCCCCAAGCACCAGCACAGACAGTTAGAGACTATTCAGTGCAGCATCTCATGTTCTTAATGAGAAGAGGAACTGTCTTTCCTGTCAAAAAGCTGAGCAAATTTTGTTCTTAAGCCCCGTTCACACTACAAGCAACTTTATCGCTGCAGGTCGCCAGTGGCTACGTTGGAGGGAGTTCCCACTACTGGTTGCCTAATAATGTTTGTGAGTGACATTCACGGATGTTACTCTGTGTTAGACAACAAATACGTTTTCTTGCCGCTACAAACAAATATTTTGGAAGGAAAAGTCTAAATATAAATGGAATCAGTACATAAAATGCTGCATAATATTAAAGATGAACGAGAAACAGTGAGTGCTCTTTGCCATCGTGGCTATTTAACTGGAGCAAACGGGCAAATACCGGTCTATCTTGGTTCCCGAAACCATTCAGGCACGGAGTCAGTACGGTGAATACCACTGTATGTACCACTGAATGTACAAGGAGATATATCATAAATTATAGGACTGTTTCTGACTGCTAAAATGACCTTCTCGTTCAACTTGCCTCGGTCAGACTTAGCACTGAAGAGCTCCACTGACTTCAGTCCTATTGGTTGTCGCTCACGAAAGTCGCTCTGCATTTGCATAAAGTTAAACAGACCTCAACTTTGTCGCGTCGCCAGACACGCCCCACCTGTCGCCAACGGTCGCTGTCACCAGAAATCGCTCGCTCCCCATTGAAATGAATGGTATCGTGTCACTTGTAGTGTGAACGGGGCTTTAAAGAGAAACCTGCCTGATTAAATATAAAACGTCTGATTAAATAAACAGCAGTCCAATTTTCTGTGTATGTTACATTAAAATTTGCGTAGCACTGCACAACTGTGTTTCCTAAGGCTACTTAGGATTAAATGTTGTTTACAGTTTGAGTTTGGATTAAAGGGATACTTCAGGATTTAGCATTAAGCTTTGTATTAGTAGAAAACCTGTAGTATTTTCAAATTACCGTGCTTTCCACCCTCATATCCCCCTGAGACGAGAGATTTATGTATTTTTTGTCTGGAAAAAATCCTCCTATGACGCAAAAATCGTCATTTTGCGTCATCGGAGGATTTTTTGGCCAGAGGCTAAAGACTACAGCCAGTAGAAGGAGCTGTCCCGCATGTTCTCAACCCGCCCATAGAGGGTGGGATCTCACTCAAGTATGTACACATAGTGTCAGACATCTTTTTTTGGAAGCTAAGCTAGCAGGCTCTTGTTCTGCGGAGAAAGCTGAGTAACTTAGTAGGAGAAAGCTGAGTAGTAGGGGTTACCATTCATCCTCTTTTTCCCGGACATGTCCGGGATTCAGCTTGTGCTTTCTGCAGTCGCCATTCATTGTTTACATGCGCACCTTTTGTTTCAATCTAACTGAATTCATTCCGATTGGTGAATCTGAATGTCGTGTTTACATGAACGCTAAACAAGTGATCGGTTGATGTGCGTTTTAACACTGCTAAGAAAATTCCCGCTCCTCCGTGAGAGATACGAGACCGGTGCGTCTCACAGGTGTCGCTCATCGGTAATCACGCCACCGGCCTCGCGCCGTCCTCCTGCGGCCCTAGCCTCGTCCTGCTCGCCACAGTAAACATGATGAATGGCAACTGTAGAACGCAAAAGCCGAATCCCCGATATTTTGGGCGATCTCGAAATCCCGGGCAGACTCATCACGGAGACTCACTAGTAGCCTAGACTTGTTGTTTAACTACTGCGCTCTGTTACCGGTAGGCGTGGCCTCCTAGGGCAGTGAAGCAAGTGCATTCTGGGAGTTGTTGTCTTTCATCCACATAAGCCAAAAATAAATTTTCTGGCTTTTCTCAGTCTAGAAAGCTCCAAATTCAAAAATAATTTCACATTTCTTCTACATAAATGACCCATTTAAAATACACATTCGTCTTTTCAGAGGTGAAGTATCCCTTTAAGTTTTATTGCTGTTTTTGCACTGTTGTTTTGCACAGAAATTTAAAATGTAAGTAAATTGTTTACATGCAGCAGCAGCAGAATAAAGGGCCACTGCCATTCTGTGATTTTGTGTGCAGTTATTCAGATAATTGTGGATCTTTTTTTTGCACAACTGTTAAAAAAATATTTTATTTGATGAAACATAAAACTTAAATAATAATTTTATTTGGTATTATTTTTTATATTTATTGTTAAAAATATTTTAGGTTTTGTTATGTTACTGTTAATAAAAGTTCGATTTTTCTATTGCATTATATATATATATATATATATATATTAGTATAAGTTTTTAAAAGAAGCCATTTTCGGCTTCAATTTCGGTTTTCGGCCAAGTGCATTCTAAATTTTCGGTTTCGGCCCAGAATTTTCATTTCGGTGCATCACTAATTTTATATCAATCTTTCCAAATCGAGAAAAAAAGTTGTTCATGACCATTAACTGTAACATCAATCTGTCAACGAACTAACCTATTCATCAGTAAACACAGCGTTCGTATCTCACTACCCTGTCAGTGCATACAAAAATAGATCAAAGTGACATTCCAACCATTCAGAACCAACCATTCAGAAACGTCCTGTTCGAGCCTTAATTGTCGATCTTCTTTGCGGCCGTCATCTTGTTCCGAGTCAGACTCCGGTTCAAACTGATACGATTACAGATGTGTCCTCAGAGACTCCCGTGCCATTCTTTCTCCAAAATATACCCTCAACTGTTGTCAAGGCAACACTCCACGACGTGTGTTGTGTCAAAACGCCAGCAGAACAGAGGGGCGGAGTGAGTGAAGCTCATTATAATTTAAAGGCATATGCACTGAAGGGCAGTGGGCAGGTCTAATGGACCTGTACGGGAGAGTAAGACGACCCCGCCCTACCACAAGTCATAGGGGCTCACCTTAGGCAAGTGACAGTACCCCTTTTTGCCTCCCAACTATGGGTTAAACAGTAGATGTCAATTCGGCAGCAGGAGTTGGCAGCTGTTGTAGAGCATTGGAACGTCTTCCTGGTTGGTCTACCACAGCTTTCTCGGTGGGCGGATGATCCTTTTCGGGACAACGGTCAGCGAGTATAAGGCCAAGTTAGCAGGCTACTGCGGGGCGATCCTGCGTTGCTCTTGACTGTCGTGCTTGCACTCCGTCAGATTCAGTGGCGTAGGACCCAGAGGGAGGCGTTTGTCCTGGGCAAACATCCGTCTTCTGTATTCTGCCCTGGCACTCGGTGCTATAGCATGCATGGAAAGTCATACACATATTCAACGACTGGCAAATCGGGAGCCCTTGTACTCAAGGGCTGTCATTGCTCGGCAGGGCACGCGTGCAAGGCAGGCGCGGTCAGGTCGACATTCTGCAACTGCCTCCTCTTCTCTGAATTTGGCGTGCTGGAACATCAGAAGTCTTGGGGTGCACTCCGACCTCAACAGTGCTTCTCGGAAATCAGCCGTCATTGATTGCGAACTATTTCGCCTCAGAGTGGATATTGCTGCTATAAGCGAGACTTGGCTGTTGGGTAGCGGCTCTGTGCGCGAGAGGAACTACACCATTTTCTGGTGTGGTCATCCAGACGACCATCGTCCGATGCATGGAGTCGGCTTTGCTGTGCGGAACACCCTGCTGTCCACCGTCTCTCAACCAACTACTTTCTCTCCACGCCTAATGTCCATGCGGATGTCACACTCAGCTGGCTTTCTCACTCTCCTCTCTGCCTATGCACCCACTCTTGGTACGACCCCTGAGGACAAGGAAGCCTTCTATGCCCACGTTAGCGAGGTCATTCGTTCCGTCCCGGCCGGGGAGGATTTAGCTCTGCTTGGGGACTTCAATGCCAGAGTTGGAGGGGATGTCACTGCCTGGAGGCCAATCTTGGGTCATTTTGGGATTGGTAGCATCAATGACAACGGCCAACGTCTCCTTGATTTGTGCGCTGCTTATGGCCTATGCTTACCGGGATCCTTCTCATCTGGAACTATCAGATCCAAGGTTACCTGGATGCATCCCTGGTCCAAACACTGGCACCAACTTGATCACATTATTGTCAGGAGGAGCCAACTCAACGCTGTCAAGAGGTACAGGAGTATGCACTCCGCAGACTGTGACACCGACCACGCCCTTGTCCGCTGCACTCTAAAACTCACCCCAAAGAAGATTCACAGTGCCACTCCAAAGCCCACTCCAAAGCTAAACATTGAGCTCATGCGGAAACATGAATACGTGGCAAGTTTCCGTGCGCGTATGGAGGGCCTTCCCTTCAGAGTTGACGGCACTCCTGAAAACACCTGGGCCGAGCTAAGAGCTTCCATGACGGAGACTGCATCTGAGGTCTTCGGCCTTTGTAGAAGGAAACAGCCGGATTGGTTCCTTGCAAGCTCTGCTATTCTGCTCCCAGCCCTAGCTGACAAGCGTGCTGCCCGTCTCAGTGCTCTCCAAGACAGTAATGACTCAACCATTGCTCACTATCGTAAGGCCAGGAATGACGTCAAGCATCTTGCACGCCAGGCCTACGAGCAGTACTGGCAGGACCTCAGTGAGAAGGTAGAATGGTGTGCAAGTACTGGGGACATACGCGGCATGTACAGCGGTATCAATGAGGCTCTGGGTCCTAGAGCGAAAAAAACAGCATCTTTGCGAGCCACTGATGGCTCCGTTGTCAACGACCTCCCAGGCCAGCTTGGTAGATGGGTCGAGCATTACAGCTTGCTGTATGGCACTCCTGTGGACGCCGACTTGAACGCTGTTTCTGCTGCTGTACTACAACTACCTGTCCTCAACGAGCTGGATACGGAGATCTCAGCAATGGAAATAGAGCATGTGATTGCAGCTCTGAAGAACAACAAGTCACCGGGCAGCGATGGAATTCCAGCGGAGCTGCTGAAGTGTGGTGGGCCAGTGCTGGTCAGGCGGCTTCACTGCCTATTTCGATGCTGTTGGCAGAACAAACGCATCCCTAGTGAACTCAAGAACGCCAACATCATCACTCTTTATAAAAATAAGGGCGACAGGCAGGACTGCAACAACTACCGAGGCATTTCGCTCCTTAGCCTTCCGGGAAAATGCCTTGCCCGCGTAATCCTTCCAAGGCTGCAGCGCATTGCTGACCAGGTGCTGCCGGAGAGTCAGTGTGGCTTCCGTGCTGGTCGTTCGACCTTGGACATGATTTTCTCGGTACGCCAGCTTCAGGAAAAGTGTGCGGAACAGCAACGGCCATTGTATATGGTGTTTGTCGATCTGACTAAGGCTTTTGATTATGTGAGTCACTCTGGTCTCTTCCATGTTCTGCAGCGACTCGGTTGTCCCGCAACTCTTTTGGCAATACTCCAAGGCTTCCATGATGGGATGCGGGCAACCGTACAGTTCAACGGTGCCCGCTCAAATGAGTTTGATGTCTGCTGTGGAGTAAAGCAGGGGTGTGTCCTCGCTCCCACCTTGTTTGGCATCTATTTCTCTGTGCTGTGCTGTGCTGCGACGGGCGTTTCCTGATCCGGTTGGGGTTCTGCTGCACACTAGGTATGATGGCAACTTCTTCAGCTTGGCTCGTCTGAGGGCCAGAACCAGGGTGAAATGCGTCCTTGTGCACGAGTTGCTTTACGCAGATGACGCTGCCTTTGTGGCTCACACTGAACAAGAAATTCAGGAGATGTGCAATTCTTTTGCTGCTGCCTGCTCAGAGTTCGGACTTACCATAAGCCTCAAGAAGACAGTGGTGATGGCTCAGAACGTTTCTGCTTCCCCTCACGTTACCATCAATGGCACAGTGCTGTCGGCTGTCGAGAAATTCACCTACCTCGGCTCAACCTTGACAGCAAACGACACCCTTGATGCTGAACTGAATACCAGGATCGGTCGTGCCTCAACAACCTTTGGGTGGCTTCAGTCTCGCGTCTGGAACAACAGCCACCTTTTTCTCAAAATAAAGGTATATGAGTCCTGTGTGCTCTCCGTTCTGCTTTATGGAAGCGAAACGTGGCCTACATACCAGCGGCAGGAGCACAAGCTTAATGCTTTTCACTTCCGTTGCCTACGACAGATCCTTGGCCTGTCATGGCAGGATCGGGTCCCGAACACAACCGTGCTGAAGCTCACTAACAGCAGTGACATGTACACCATGTTCCGGAGGAGGCGACTCAGATGGATCGGCCATGTACGTCGTATGTCAGATGAACGTCTCCCAAAGTCCATCTTCCATGGGGAGTTAGCTGTGGGACACCGCCCTCGTGGTCGACCCAAGCTCCGCTTTAAGGATGTCGTCAAGCGGGACATGAATGTCTTTAACATCAACCCTGAAAAATGGCATCACCTTGCGGAAGACCGGGCAGCTTGGCGGTCTGCGCTGACAGAAGGCACAACTTTGTCCTGCCATGCTTACACCAGCTTTTGCACAGAAAGACGGCATGCTAGACACCGTTCAGATCGGCGCTTGCGCTGTAAAAGGCCTTGATGATGATGATGATGATGCACTGAAACGGTGTGCTGAAAACAGAGCTGTTTTTGACCAGGTAAAATTAGTGTTTTCTTTCAATACTAATGAGAATTTTTAATAAAAGTATATTACAAAGTTTTCATTTAGACCCTAAAGATTCATATTAACTTGTACAAAAATGGCATTATATGACCCCTTTAAGATTACATGCTTACATCTGTGGGACTGTGTTGAGAAGGGTCAAGATAAATGTTTATGAGTCCTTGTAGTCTCACATATAAATGTTGAAGAAATTGACTTAGAATTTTTTAAGATGCTTATGCTTGAAGGTTCAGGTGTGGCTGTTGAAGTGTTGCCTTTATACAAAACATGCCTTTCCCCTGGACAGCCAAAGCTGACCCTGGAGAACAGCCTGATTACAAGGTTATCTGAGGAGGGCGAAGTTCCTGTGACAGTTCAGGCTTCTAATGGTCGCTCCATGGTGCAGGACAGCAAGACTGTCATTGTTTACGGTAAGATAAAACATCCCATGAAGGTGTTCAGCATCAGGGGATAGGGGCGGACTGGTGGGCTGCTGGGCAATGTGGGCCACAACTGCTGCTATACAAATATATGCTATATAAAAAAAAATAAAAAAATATATATATATATATATATATATATATATATATATATATATATAAAGAATGAATGATAGTTACGGATCCTTCCCTTTCCTACACGGCCAAATTTTTGTAATTTCAGTATCCCTCCAAATAATTTTATTCTATCCAATTAAATCATATCATGTTTAGACCCAGTGCATTGGTCTAACACTGTTTGTCAAAATTTTTGAGCTGTCCAATCAAATCAAAGGAGGCAGGGTTGACTGTTCACAGTATCCGAGCAAGAATTTCAGTGCGATTAAAGAATGCAAGATAAGATGTATAAGCAGCCAAACATGATGAGCCAGAATCCAGAATTACAGTATATACAGTATGCCAACGACTGACAGTAATAACCCAGATATCTTATAGATAGCGAATTTCACCAATTTGAATGTCACACAATGTACAGTAATTCGTAATTGTGAATGTAATAAGCAACAGTTTTCAAAAGATCAGGCATACGATAAAGTCATAGTGTGTGCATCTTGTGAATGTTACCTGGCTTTCACTCTTAGAAAATTTCTTTCATTTCCCACATTTTTCATAAGTTATTATCCTCAGACTTGAACTAAAACGTGGAAAAACGTATGACTGTCACTCAAGTGTGTTTTATGTTGTGCTTAGCAGAGTGTCAAATATTTGAATAAAAGCATTATAATTTGTAAATAGTTCAAATTAGGGGTGGAACGGTAGCCTACATGTATTTGTATTGAACCGAAACGGTACGGGCGTCACGGTTCGGTGCACGAATTTACACGGAGAATACACGGTATAAAAATAAATAAAACTCGCGTGCAAATGAATTAATGTAATGCGGAACTACTGTTAGAGACGCGGGTTCTTTAGGGACACATAATCTGTACCATCGGTTTAGCTCTGAACGCGCGTTCACTTACTTCAAACGTTGGCTTTATACGCGCCTCCTATTCGCTTTGGACTACCGTCGAACTAGATGCGAATTTGACGCTCTATTCGCGTTTGGTGTGACCGTGTAATGAACAGGCTGCGATGTCAAGATTGCAATGCTGGAGTGTGTGTGTGTGTGAGAGAGAGAGAGAGAGAGAGAGAGAGAGAGAGAGAGAGAGAGAGAGAGAGAGAGAGAGAGAGAGAGAGAAGGGGCGTGTGGGCGCAATCGATCGAACAGTGGAAACAAAAAACATACTCCGTAATTTTGTTCATACAGAATATTATACCTGCAAAGTGTTTACTTATATTTGTGTAACTTACACTCGCAATAAAACACAACATTGTGCTTTTGTCACACTGTAAACTCTTGTCAAACTGTAACCTACAACTGTCACCCAACCAAAATCACACACACACGCACACACCGTTTTAAAAGCAAAACATATTTATCCAACTCAAAACATTTCAAAACAGTCTGTGTGTCCCATCTTTTGGACATTCATCATATTGCATTGGTTTTCATTTCTTGTCCTCGGAGCACTAATCTTACACATTCTACATTGATAAAAAAAGAAAATCGAATGTGTTTTTAATGGTAGTATTATTTTAGACAGGAATCAATTATTTATAATTCAGATGAGAATAATGTTACATTGATAATTAATAATGTTAATTAAAATTAAGGAAAACAAATATATTGATCTGAAATATAGCAAAATAATTTTAAATTAATTCAGGTACAATTACCATATCGCAAGGTCTTTTTGTCTTTTTATTAATTTAATTAATAAGCTAATTATATAAAACTATTGTCAGTGCACTACAAATAAACTGGTTCTATGCCTTTATTAATAAAACTTATTTAAAAAAGACAATCAGCCTTCTGCAAAAGCCTTCTGCATTTTTGTTTTGCTTTTCCCTCCATTGTACCGAAATCGTACCGAACTGTGATGTCTGAACCGAGGTATGAACCGAACCGTGACTTCTGTGTACCGTTCCACCCCTAGTTCAAATGCATTATTCTATAATAAATAAGCACGATTTTGTTTTATTATTATTATTATTATTATTTTATTCTTTGGACTAGGAAACATCTAGTGTCTTCTTTCAGAAGAGACCATGGTTCATTAAATGCAAACATTTTATTTTTGTCCAGGCATCTCCATGTCTGGTCTGTGCTTAAAAAGAAGCAGCCAATTAAAGGGACAGTTCACCTAAAAATGAAATCTCTTTCATCATTTACTCACCCTTACTTCATTCCAAACCCATTTGGTCCAGTTTTTCCACAAAACATAACAGAAGAATGTTTACACTCTGTTCCACAAAAGGAAAGCATGGTCTGTCAAGCTCCAAAAAGGACAAATAATACAACCACTAAAGGCACCAGAAGGCAGTCCACATGGCTTCTGTGCAACATTCAAATTATTTTATGGACTCATTTTATGGTATAGTTAATCATTAGTGATACTTAACTGAGCGGTGTAAAAATTATTTTAAATTCTATTTGCCTGGTAGCACTAAGAAAGACTAAATACAAATTATAACTTATATGGCATAAGTATGCCAGTCGTTCATTACTGTAAGTGATAAGCACAAAATGCAAAAATAGCATTTATGTTATATTATTGTGTTGTATTGTTATGTTAGTAAGTGGAGTTAAATTGCTCTGCACATCAGTGAACCGGTATGTTATGGTTTGGTGTGTTGTGAAACGGGGACAGAAAGTCCAGGACCATTTTTTTAACCCCAGTCTGCCCAGTATGTGGGACGAATAATCCAAAACCACAAGGATTTTGTGACAACCACAGATTGTATATGATTAAACACACACATACACCCTAAGATAACCATCATTCAGAGGAACACTATATCAATACTAAAGAGTTTGAAACAGATTGAGAACAATCGATGTACTGGTACTGTTTCATTTCTTGATTTGTGTGACATTTAAAATCTTTCTAAACCCTATTTCTTTCTTGTAATGATAGTGTTAAATAGAAATAAAATATTCATGTGATTCCAGAGCTGGATTGAATATTTATGAGTGTGGTGTGATAGGATGAGGTCATGCTTGGAAAGCAGAAATGACAGTCTTCCTCAGAGACAATGTTCAGCTTGAATGCAGAATGACGAACTGTTGTGCACAACTGTGTCACTTCACTGGTTCATATTGTTTGTCCTCAAACTCAAATTAAACCTGTTGGGTTACGTAATTTAATAAGTTAAGTTGGATGACTTTGCAACTTAAAGGGTTAGTTCACCCAAAAATGAAAATTAAGTCATTAATTACTCACCCCCATGCTGTACCAACCCCGTAAGACCTTCGTTCGTCTTCGGAACACAAATGAAGATATTTATGATTAAATGTGACAGCTGGATCACTCCTCCATAGGCTCCCTAAGGGAATGAATCCTGACCTCCCAGAAAGTCAATGAAGAAAATGTTTAAATATTCCATGTCACAACAGTGGCTCAACTATAAGTTTATCAAGTGACGAGAATACTTTTTGTGCGAAAAAACAAACAAAAATAACGACTTTATTCGACTATTCCTTTTCTTCCTTGTAGGCCTGAAACGAGACTTCAAGAGATTTCCACGACGCGCACGCGCGAGAACTTAACTGAAGTAGTTGAAGGAGATCGCAATTCTCGCGCATGCGTCGTGGAAATCTCTTGAAGTCTCGTTTCAGGCCTACAAGGAAGAAAAGGAATAGTCGAATAAAGTCGTTATTTTTGTTTGTTTTTTCGCACAAAAAGTATTCTCGTCGCTTGATAAACTTATAGTTGAGCCACTGTTGCGACATGGAATATTTAAACATTTTCTTCATTGACTTTCTGGGCCGTCAGGATTCATTCCCTTAGGGAGCCTATGGAGGAGTGATCCAGCTGTCACATTTAATCAAAAATATCTTCATTTGTGTTCCGAAGACGAACGAAGGCCTTACGGGGTTGGTACAGCATGGGGGTGAGTAATTAATGACTTAATTTTAATTTTGGGGTGAACTAACCCTTTAAATGTATGTAGACAAATGACTTGGCTGTAAAATTTGCTTTTTTTAGATCACATCTTTTTAACTGGTTATGCAAGTCTTTTTTTACAGAATGTTTTTCGGGTCAGATGAAAATTCACCCAAAAATTTAAAGTCTGTCATTATTTATCTACTTAAACACCTTCATGTCATTCCAAACCCATTTGCTTTGCTTTGCTATAGTAAAAAAAAATGTGTGTGAGAGCCTGACTGAAAGACAGTGAGAATGCATCTTTGTCTACAATATAGAATATATAAATCTTATGGGTGTTTTTGAACATATCAGAACGCTGTTTGTTCAAATAAAACTGTTGTTGTATGGCAAGATTGTTCAAAAAAATGTTGTGTTCCACTGGAAAAAAATAACAGCATATGCATTTGGAACGACATGAGGGTGAGTAAATTAAAAAATATATTTTCTTGGTTAAACAATTCCTAACTGATTTTGAAACTGTTGCTGTGCTTTTTATCTAGTCTTAATATAGAACCTGTCCTTTGTTTTTGATTGACAGCACATTTCTAGTTGCCATGATTCATTATACTGTATAAAAACATCTCTTACTTTATACAGCCTGATTTTTTTTTTTAACTGCCGTATTAACTTTTATGTTTATCATGATACCTTAAACGTCTCTCTTCAGATCATTTCCAGGTCATCCCATTGAGTTTCAGTCGCAATTTGGACCGCTTTAACCCAAACATCCCTGAATGGAGACAAGATGTGGGACAAGTCGTAACCACGATTCTTGCTAAGGTTCTCGCTTAAATCATTAACCTACACATAGACACACATTAGAGCTCTGGTTGTTTTTTATGCAATTTTTTTTTTTTTTTACATTGTTTTACATTTGCATCATATCGAACTCTTTGTCTAATAGCTCACGGGGGTTCCTCAGGACTCTTTGGTTACCATGGTAAAGCCTGGTCTTCCCACCACTGCAGACCTGTATGTTCTTCCTCCAGTCAGCACACCAGTGAAGAGGAGTGTGTTTGTGGATAAGGTAGGTGTTTTATGTTGCCAGGGATGAAGCAGCCACTCGAATGAGAAGAGATACATGCTCATTCAACAAAACATTAGTCCAGCAATATAATTGCTGATACGGTGGCCTAAAATGGACATCTGCAAACAACTTGGCAGAGCCTGGAGATACTATCAGTAATAAACATAATATAGAGTTCATTGAATCGAATGTAAACACAGAGAAAATTTTTATCTTAAAAATGTAGTAGGAAATTTTGAGATTAGCATTAGCGAAGGTTAATAAATGCTGTAGAAGTATTGTTCATTCTTATTCATTTTAAGTAATGTAGTTATCTGATGTTAACATATGAAACCTGATTGTAAAGTGTTACCAGTAATGACTATTGAAGTGATGTTTGTTAGTATTAAACTGTTTTTTTTTCTTGTGTGTGTATTCATTTCTGTAGCGTGTTCCCACCATAAAGCAGGTTCTGAGTGAGAACAATGTGAGCTTCATTGTGAGAGGAGGGTTACGTGTGTTGGTGACTCTGGCAGCCTCCGATTCAGGTGAGCAAAATAAAACCGATTCCACAACCTTCAACAACCAAGAGTCACTTAATAATTACAGTTTTACAGCAAGCCCTTCCTCAATAATTCCTAAAACACTCAATGTATTTCTAAGGACCTATAACTAGTGACGTGTCTGCCAGCACAACAGAGACTGGTGCGTCACATTTACCTCTCGCTTTTAGAAGTGTCCTCTTCACTTTAAGAATATTGTCTTGCTAATGCAGAGTTATAAAATAAAAGGGAAAATAAAGGAATAATGTCTTGTTTCTGTTCTGTTTTCTGGTCTAGTCTTTACGTTGAGTTGACTTAATTTACTCCTTTATGTATGCTTCTGTTGGCTTGCATTTCTGTTTGAGTTTTGGGCTTGTGCTTCACTTGGGCACAGTGCTTCTTAGTTTTAATAACACATGTATGTTTGAGTATTCTTTTTCTAATCTTTCCTTTAAAGATCATTTGTTGTGTTTTTATTTTTAGTTGGGTTTTTTTGTAATTTTTGTTTGTTTTGTTGTCTGTATCACAGCCACACAAATGGCTTCATCCACACAAGGTGTGTACATTTGTGTGTGATTTGAGTGATTTTGGTTCTGGTTTGAATTGGTTTTATTTGTTTGTTCATTTTTTTAAGTAAGTTTATAAAAAGTGAGTCAGGTGACAATTAAAAGGATAGTTCACACAAAAATGAAACCGTGCCTTTAATTTCTGTGGCATTGCAGGCACTAATGACAAAGTTTAGCAAAGTCAAAATCGGTATGAAATGAATGACAAACGTGAGCAACGGTTTGATAATGCTATATATGCTGATGACAGAAGCTGGTCTCCTGCAGGTTCTCGTCTGGCTGCAGCAGGTCCAGGTGTTTGGGCTCTCGCTGTCTTTCTCCTCATAAGCCTGATCTCTGCTGGAGCATTCATACTCTTCAAGTTTAAAAGGTTTGTCAGTTACTTCAGTTTTTTCTATTCATAAAATACAATTCATTTACATTTTTAAAATGCCTCAATTTTGTAGTATAGGCTATTTCACATATTTAGAAAACTTTCCTGTCATTGCTGATGTGGGTTATTAGGATTAACATTTTATTTACTCAATAAATCCAATTTCCTAATGAATGGAGTGAATACAGCTGATATAACTTCATGTCAGAGCTGTCTGTTTTGTAGGTATAACATGCACAAACCCATTGTGTCTTGCTGCCCATCACTGAATTGCATGCTACACACATGCACAACCACATCTACAATGTTTTTTAGAGAAGCTTTAATCTTTCAGTTTCAATGTCCTGTCATACCCCATCACAGAAGAATGCATGTTCAGTCCCCACATGACTAATTGACAGCCAGCTTATATAACAGAACATGAACTACAAAACTGTGACAGGAAAAACTACAAAAACCATGGTTCCTTGCTGAGGCCAGAGGAGAGCAGCCTAACGCGTCCCTGGCTGCGTTTCAGAAAACTGCCAGGGCGAAACGTCTACGCCCAGATGCACAATGAGAAGGAGCAGGAAATGACCAGCCCTGTCAATCACAGTGAGGACACGCAGAATATCATTCAAGACGAGGAGTTCATCGATGACGACCTTGACTCGCAGACACTAGGTAACACTGGAGGTAGAAGCAAATGCACAGTTACCCTAGACTAACCAGTCATTAATAACAAGAAAAAATAAGTTGTGATCAGTCTAACAACAGTTACCACTTATTCAGAAATGGTGCCATTTTATTTTGGATAACATTTCACAATAAGGTTCAATTTGTTCATATTAGGTAATGCATCAGGTATCATGGACTACACTTTTAAAGCATTTATTAATTTAAGTTAATGTTTATTTATATACAATTATTATTGTTCATTGTTAAAACATGTTCATTCATAATATAACAATATAAACATAGTGTATTGAAAATGTCGAATATTGTTTTTATACATTTATGTATATGTAGAAATGAACATTAACCAAGATTCACAGTTCTTAATACATTAACTGATGTTAAGAAATGTAACCTTATTGTGAAGGTTTTATTTTTGATTGGGTAAAGAGGCTTTATCACTTTTACCCAACATCAAAATTATTAATATTTAAAAAAATACGTGATTCCTTCCAACATAAAATGTAAACATGGCTTATGCATATCAGTACTATTTACCACATTGCTTGATTAAAATCTACACAACCCAAAAAGACTAAATTATAATTAATCCAGTATAATTTGTAGGTATCGTTATTAAATGTCTACATGTATTACATTGTTCAACAACCTTGAGTGAAATTTCTTTTTCACCTGCTGGCTTAACAAGACCGGTTTCTGATGTTCTTGTTGCCAGGCAACCACTCAGGGGTGGTGTTGAGCATAAACTCAAGGGAGCTGCACAGTTACCTGACCAGCTGATGACCAATGTGGAGGTGCCAGTGATGAGCACAATAGACTATGCCTTTTCCACCCTCCGTTCCCTCATTCCAGAAGGTGGATTTTGTAGCCATCTGCTGATGACCACGTACACTCCCACATATTTCCTGTCTGACTGTTGATGTGCGCACCCTGCCTCTCATTTGCTCTTATCACGGGAGCACTTACTAATGCCCAGGGAGAAACTCGTTGACAGATGCTTTATTTTCCATCTTTTTCACTGGCTTGTTTTGTGTCCTCTCCTGTTTTTTTTTCTTTCGTTCTAATTAGTGTTTTTTTGACTCTCTCAGGCCACTGAGTTGTCGTGGTCACTGTAAAACTCAGATGAGACTGAAAGGTGAGTGAAGGCCATGCAGATGTGCTGCAATGCACACAGAGCAGGATATGATACACATTTAATTCAGGGGAAGCAATGTTTGTTAGATATAGCCAAAGGGACACTTAAGATATTCTCCATCACCTTCTTTTTATTCTGTTGTAAACATTTTTTTAAAGAAATTTTATTTGAACCCATCACCTTTCATATGCAATAACACATCTGCTTTAATGCAAACACATTTGCTTTAATCAATAACAAAATATATTATTTTGCCCTGTTTGACAAAATATATTATTTTGCCCTGTTTGGTGGATATGCTATGCAGTAAAGGGATTTTTGTCTGTCTCATTTGATTACGCAACATGTTAGTCATACATCATTAATAGCTATGGTGAAATTAGTCATTGCGATGATGATCGATAACTGATTACTTTGCCCAAGAAATGCAGACAAACATGTTTTGCCTTTTTTAGCAGGCAAATGATGTCTAGAATTACGTCTAAAAGGCAGGTGCAAGAAATGAGATACCATTCACTGACGAATCAGCACAGCTAGAATCTTGGTGTTTCTGGGAAACCCTGCACCAATTATCAGGGTCGGCGCTTACGTTTAGAAGGCTGCATCCGAAATCGCATTCTTCCCTATTATATAGTAGGTGAAAAACAGTATGTGACAAAAGAAGTATGTCCGAATTCACAGTTATCATAAAAGATTACCCGGATTACCTACTTCTTCTGGCGAGATTGGCCCTGTCCCAAATGGCACACTTCATATGTACTTTCAGTCTTGTGGACTAACAATGGTTGCCACGTGTGTGTGTGTCCCATTTGTCATTTTAGGTCTCAGAAGTGTGCTCGTGAGCACACCTTTGCGGTTGATATGTGGCCTTGATGCGCACTTTTGTCGGGCCCGCACTGAAGCGAGCTCCACAGTAGAGACTTCTTCCAGACAGTCAAAGTAGCTTCGTTTCGTCACAAAACTGCGGACTCAAAGGAAGATCATGAGTGTTTTGGTTGCCATTTGGGACAGGGCCATTCTGAAATGTCCAGATTGACACTTTACATGAGGCCACCGGAGAGGATTTGTGAATGGCAGTGAAGTGACTCAACCTACGCTGGTAGGTCACATGATAATGACAAAATGACATGTAGTACGTCCAGATTATTCAAACTACACACACTCATACTAGCGGCCGTTAAGTAATTACTTATTCAAAATAAGTACCTACTCAATTGAGCCTACTCAATTCGGACCCAGCCCATGATATCTTTTTTGTGGGTGTCCCTACGATAGGGCCCGGGACATTGCCTCTGGAAATAGTCAAGTTTGCCCCGGAGACCTATTCCTGTCTGTTTTCTCCAAGAACTGCAGTGCCAAATATTCATCATTTAGATTATAGTCCATCTTCTAAGGCATCTTCACTGCATAACGAAACATTATCCCCTAAAAAAATCAAATCCCATTGTTCATCGTTGACATCCTTTGTGAATGCTAGCTGAATTCACATGCTTGTTTATTTATTGGACTTTAAATCTCCTCAAGCATCAGCCTTCGCATCTTGACAGGGAGTCAACAACACAGGATGATTCACAGCGTAGCATGTGCTACCTATCAGGTGTAGTGTGTGTATAAGCCTATATTAGGTGTAGAAGGACACAGTTACGTTCCCTATCGTTTGGCTTGTATATATAACAAAGTGTACATAGATCCTTCTGTATATAGCCCCTCCTAAATATGACACTTTCAATAGACCAAAATGTGCACTGTTTTCTCCCAAATGCCTCGCACTGGGTTTTCTTGAATTCAGGAGTTCTACGTGGATGTGAAATGATCACCTCTGCATCTTTGTCTTTATTCAGCGTTGTTTACTGAAGGGTATTCTTAATATTTCACATCTATATCTATAACATTCACACTCAAACGACTAAAGGACTGTGTGAAAAGTAGTGCACTGCGTCTGTGTGCATACTGATTTTGTTTTCGTCATTTCAAGGGTTCAGCTATTTAAATCAAGGTGTCTGTCTGAATGGACAGTTTGTTGGAATCACTAGTGTTTTACGGATAAGGGTCTTTCACTTGCACTAATCACAGTTAATGGCTTGTACAGTGTTGTTCAGGTGGGTTCAGGGAACATGTCATTTTCGACTGAGAAAGACGCTGTGTATCTTACATCACACTACACATCACACTACATCAGAGAGAATCAGTTCGGGAAATCTTGACCAAATATATGATGTGCAGGTTCACTGTCTCTTTAATACATCCTGTTATGGAGATTGAGCAGCCTATATTTTTCCAAGTTTGATTCAAACATTGACAATGTTTATGACGGTCTTGGGTCAATGGATTCTCTCAGCAAAAACCAAAAAGACAGCATCTCTACACTAATCAGTTTATGTATATCAATTACACAAGCTTGTTCATTTCTATATAATGCAAATGGTGTGGACTTGTTGCACCAGAAGCTGAACTGTCTTTTTTAGCCTGTGTATGAACAGTTATTTAGTGGTGTCATTTATATTTCCATCCATGAAGTGAAAATGAGCAAAGCTTGACTGTTATTGGAGACACATCTCATATTCAGAGATGTTTCTGCATCAGTTTAGCTTTAGTAATGGCACGCTCCAGCAACAAGGACACTTGATAAAAACACACCAGGATCCTTTCTGAAATTAGGAGAGACACAGTTGAACTGATTCTGTATTGTGTTCAATTTCAGTTGTTCTTGTTCCTTTATAATGTAAATGTTTTTGACTCCACTGCAACAAGTGAAAAGCACTTAATCAGCGTGTCTGAATACAAACACACTAACTGTAAAGATTTGTTTTGTTAGTTTGAGCTGTTTAATAAAGTTTTAACATTATTCATTAAGCTGATACCTGTTTTTTTTTTCAGTCTATGGATTGAAACGTACGTATATAAAACCTTTGATGTTGATGCCTCCTTTTCATGACCATAACCTCAATTTATTTTATTATTATTTGTATTAGTTTATTCATTTTTGCATTTCAATTCCAGCAGTGAATAAAGTACAAAACAGTTGAATACAATGCAGTTTGTAATTATTATTTGTTTAAGAACCAAATATGAAGCATGTTAAATTAAACCAAATATGTAAAGAGAATTTCTTTACAGCTTTAAATATTGTAACGACAGGGTCTCAGTACTGTAATCTGTAAGGCACTCTTTAAGACTTGGAAACCCTGAGGTCAGATTATTCTACTGAATTAAAGTGTTAGGATTTCTGCTGATGCGTGGACCTGTACATTTTCTGTCATTCCCTTTTCTTCTGTGGTACATCCAGGTACACTCTACTCGAACTTCATAGTGCACATTTTTTAACATAAGCATTTTATTTTACAGTACGTGCACTTGCGTGTACAGTGTACTTACCTAAGAAAGTACTGGTTAATATAAGGTAACTACATGGGTTAAGGTTAGGTGTAGGGGTAGGTTCAGGGTTGGTACTAAGTTAATACCCCTGTTATTGCAATTACTATAATAATTACATAGTATGTACATGGGGAAGTAAACCAAAACCTTTGATATTCTTTTTTCATTATCATTATGTTTCAGATAATGACTTTGACTCATGGAAACATTTTTGAAATGTTCATTTAGTTGCATAAGTAAATGCTTTGGGTGCTGACTTTTTTTTTCAGTGCATAGATTCAAAGCTTTGGAAGTGACATCAGTCCTTTGGCTTATATCAGGCTTGTGAACTTCCCACACAAGCCTCAGGTCCCTGCTCTTGACCATTACTTCTACTCAACTTAGCATAGCATTGCAATGTAACACTAAAACAATACTAAATAGCTGGGCTATTAACCACATCCAACTTACAAACAAACTATTACATCTTAAAGAAGTATACTCAATTGTGTTAAACTTACTGAACAAATGTGCAACATACAATGCACAAAATACAATATCTCTTTGTTCGTATGAAATGTGGAGGGAAAACACTGCACACATAAATTATCCTGGATCACAAATCTACAACAACAGCAACATAGAGTACATTATGTAAAATAATAATAATGTAACACTGCAAAACGACTGCTAATGTTAGTGGTTACAAGACTTGGAGACAAAAACAGGCAAGAAAAGGCACTTTCAGTAACGCGTCTTAACAGTGTAGTATAGTTTTAAGATTAAGACAAGACAAAAGTATTTGTGTAAGTGCATTGTAACGATTCCCTTGTTTTCCTTCCATTCGGCAGCTTCAGATAGCTTTATTTTTGTTCTCCGGGGATCATTTGATCAGATTGGTAAAAAAGTTTAAAAAATGTTTAAAAACATTCCCATGTGGCATTGTTTGTATTTTTTATTTTTTTTAAATGTATAATTAAAATATATATATAGTTTAGTTAATCACAATGTTTATGATTTAGGCTGTGTAGAAAGTTCAATTCTGTGTTGCTTAAAGTTCCAATCTGCCACCCACCTCACAGTTTTACACGAGCGATTTACCAGTGATCTGTGAACCTGTTGACTGAATCATTAAAAAGAATTAGTTCGAAGGAATAATTAATTTCCAAACCACTAATTCAAGCACCCCAATTCAAGTAACGATTCTGTCTTAAATAACTCTGAATAGTTGTAGCTTGGTAACACTCTAAACGTTTTCGCAGCCGATTCGAAATAAAATGCTTTCATAGTAGAGGTGATATTTGTTATGTAACATACAGTTGGGTGAATTTAAAGCTTTTCTGTGAATTTTTTAAATAATTTGCAACATTGCAATATTTGTTGTACAACAGACCTACACATTTCTATATTTCAGCATCAGAAAACTGAACTGAAAGCTTACACAGGTGGACAGTATATGTCAGTTCACACTCAAAAGTGTATGTCTATCATGTTGTAATACACTTCGCTCTCTCTCTTACATGTACCTCCTTCTGTGTTTGCTACTCATCCCTTTAGTGACAATTTTGACATTTTGGGTGGCATCTCTGTTTGTTGACATTGCAGCGGCAGCCTCCACTTGTGTCTCCAGGACCCTGAAGTGAGAAAGACATGAATCTCTGTTTCCAACTATTAAATATTTACAATTAACAATGATTCTTCGAAATCTATAAGTCATGGTATTTATTGCTTTGTCATGATAACCGTCCATCGTGGAATGCGTAGTTTTTAGAATGCAACCTACATTACACACTATGCTTGCTCTTGTTTTCTGAGGGATGATACCCAATGGAGCCAGAGAGTAAAGCTTATATCCCAGTCTTACTTTAGGCCCCCAGCGTGGTCCTCTGGTGACCCAGCAGATCTCGGTGTGGCAGACAGTACAGCGGAGCCAATCGCAGCCCTCCTTCTTCTGCACAATGATGCCGCACTGAGGGCAATGCATCGCCTCTCCAGAATTAACAAGAGTCTGTTCGTGTGTGAGTGAGGGGACAGAAGACAATAAAAAGAGAGATGAACATTTAGCACTTTCAAATGCAATAATGCAGTGGGTTTAAGATGATGTCATCTAATGAACATGCCAAAGGACCTTTCTTAACATGAGCTTTGATATAAGAAAAGGATCTGGATTAGTATGTGTTTGACCTTCAGCAGGTCTCTTGTTCTTCGAGCTGCAGAGTCATTGATGGCGCGAGCTGCTAGATCATCCTGATATTGCTTACAGTTCATCCCTTCGTGAATGGCCTAAGTAAAGGAAAAATAAAATATGTTTTTATGTTTAAAATGCCAAATTCATTCACCTCCTATTATAATGAGAATCCAATAGAGAAACAAAAACCTAGAGTACATTATATACATAATTATTTCAGTGTGCATTTGACATGCAGACATACATACCTTGCAAAGCAGGCAGTTGTGTTTTTTGCAGACTGGGCAGTGGAAAGTGTTGACAGTATCTTCATAAACACACCAGCCAGGACAGTCTGCAGTAGCACAGTGATAACTGCCCTCACATCGAGACTCTGCAACAGACAGACCCCTCTGCAACCAGCGCTCATAATCGTCTACTGACACCAGCTGTGCGGGAGAGAGAGCGGAGGGAAAACATGCAAGGCACAAATTGGTTAGTTTACTTGTACTCAGAAGTGGTGTAAAAATACTCTCAACAGATTCATAAAGATATTTTGTTCCATGATGCTGTATAACCACATTATTAGCAAAAGAACAGGCCAAGTGTAAAGCAGCGTTATTGTTGTAATTTAACTAAAACCATAAAGAAACATTTTCGTTAATAAAATAATCGTTAACTCAAATTAAATATGAAAAACACTTATGAAACTTATTTCAGCAAGGAAACATTTCTCGTGTTCATTTAGTTTAACTTAAATAAAACTATTAATAAATTATTAAAAACTATAACAGTGATAAAACACAACAACATAAGTAAAACTGAAATTAAATTAAAAATGAAAATATAAAACTCATTCAAAATATTAATAAAAACTGTAATAGTGTCAGCTGTTGGAAATTATGAGGGGCTAATGACGCCAAGTCGCCAACCATTTTCATATTATTTTGGGGAGTGTCAGGTGCTTGTTCCTAACAGGCAAGATATTTGCCTATAAAAAAACAGAATTTAGAAGCCATTTTTGGGATGGCATTTCTTTTAATTTGTGAATCTTTATATTTGAGTAACTTTTCATTTGATGGGTGGAACAACAAGGATAAGAAACTGATGTTAATTATCCTAATAAGGTAATTACAAGAAAATGGTTAAAGGCAGAGTCACCTACAGTTGCAAATTCAGTTACCATTCTTGACCATTTTATGTATCTCTCCTGCAGTTTTGTAGACAAAGGCAAAATAAATGCAGAACAAATGAAAGTTCTCACAGCTCTGATTTCTCTTTCTTGCAAGATGCAGTCACAGGCGTAGGCCTCGTCTCTGTATGGACATGCCACCTGAGGGTCCTCCGACATCAGAATCATAGAGCGCAGACATTCTCTACCCATAGGAAAAACAGTTTTCTTAACTACTGCATGACAAATACAGAACAGTAAATGTAAATGTGCTCCAGCGGCACACTCTCACTCCTCCTCACTTGCAGAAGCAGTGGAGACACTCTCGGAGCAGGACTCCCTCGCCAGACTCAAGCTCCACATAGCAGATCCTGCACTCCACTCTCTCTGGGTTAGGAACCAGATCATGTCCGTCCATCTGCACCAGACGTGCAAAGTTTTCCCTGCGCTCTGCTTCTCTGGCCTACAGACACAGAAAGAGAAGCTGTAAGAACTGAAGAGAGAGCCTGTGTGAGGAAAACACATAGCACATGTGGTCACTCCTGAGTGACCACTCCAGTTGTTCCACCCATCACACTGAGTTTGAAATAACATGCAGTAAAGCATAAAATAGTGTTCATATGGCAAATTTGAATTTAGAAACAGTGTGAAACATGTGTGAGAAATTTATAAATGAAAAGTGTATAATATATATATATATATATTAATAAATGCTGTTCTTTTTTAACTTTTGAATCATTGAAAAAAATCACAGGTTATAAAAAAAAAATCACAACTGTTTCCAACATTGATAATAAATCAGCATATTAGAATGATTTCTAAAGGATCACGTGACACTGAAGATTGGAGTAATGGCTAATGAAAATTCAGCTTTGCGTAACAGAATTTTTTACATTTTACATATTTTAAAAACATTTGAATAATTAAAATAATTTTTATAATATTACACTTTACTATAATTAATTACTATACTAAAGAGGTTTATGTAATTACAAGGAGCTTAAAAAAAATTACACAAAGTACATGTGGCTAACTAGAATAACTGTAAATACATGGACACTGTAAAACATTATTGCCAAATTAAATAAAAAAATAAGTATATGCACTTGCAATAAATAAAATATAGCTTACATAAATTTTGTATGAAATACCTTACACTTGTATACTCTAAAACATACCAGAACTGTAAATACAAAAAACGTCACACACCTAGTTCTAAATGGTATGTACCTATTAAAAGAGCTTTATTTGAGTTTGTCACATAGTTTGTTTGCATAGCCATTTGTCTTTCTTCATTTCAAGGCTATTTTACATGACTAATCATAAAAGAACCAAGCCCACAGTCACACAGACAAACAAGTTATGCAACATTACAGCCCTAACTCAACCATTGAAGAAATGTCTTCCTCTGGTTCTTTCTCACTCACACTAGTTAGGCCAACTCATTTAGCAGATGTTTTATCCATAACGCATTAATTGCCAGTACTCATTGAGTAACTTACCGAATGTTCTCTCGTTATATTTGTGTCATCTAAATAAATATTATTATGCTTCTAACAGCAGAAGAAAAAATTCTCTCTACCTACAACATTTTCACAAAGTCATATCTTTAAGTGCAAAATTCTGTAGCAGAAAACATGTTTATCAGATGTATTTTCTTAGCATGCATGCATTTACAGAGTCAAAGGTTTTTGCAACACTGTTCACAGGTGTAACATGTCAGACACTGTTCACATAGGTTTAGATTTACCTAAATTATTTAGCTTTTCTTCTTCATTCCACGTTATGTTAGTTTTAACTTTGATGTAAAATTCATGCTGCTTGTTTGAACAGCTGCAATCTTGACGTGATGCAGGATAAGTTACTTCTGTGGCCGTGGTAAGCAAAAGTTGGTGTTTAATGTTTAACAAACAAAAAGTGCATTGTTGGATGACCCATCACAGAAAAAATTAAGCTGGAACAGTTAAAAACAGTTTCTCTTATTTCCGAGATCTATAATCTCTGAACTGAAAACTGTCACTTCAAAAATTCCAAGACTAGAAAATAATTCAGATCTTGAATATATGAGTGTCAATCTATTTTACAAGAATCTGTCAAACAATATTAGACTGTGCATGAACTGTGCAGTCATTTCTTCATTTCTTACATCTACTTACAAAGATATACAATACATCATCTGTAGCATGAGGCATTCGCCCATTAATAGAGTCTGTACCTGAATAAAGTTGTAAACTTTATTTTAGTTGAGACAGCTCAACAATTGGGGGTGGGGGCATCTTATTAGACCAAGTGAAGTAACAGCATCATACATTTATTTGCCATAATATTATAAAAAATTACTTCCTGTATGGCTGCAACATGGATTATTTGCAGTGTTTAATTACATAGATGTTTTTAAAATGGGTCAAAATGTTTAGCTTTTGCAAGTGGTCTGAAAAGGTGCTATTTGAATAGATGAGCTTGACATGGATCAAATTGATTAGCAGTAAATTGTTCAGGCATATTCAAGTTGTGCAGCATACTGGAGGATGTTGATACGGAGGTTGCATTTGCAGTATGAGTGTGTCAAGACTATGCCGTGTGAGTGTGTGTGTGTGTGTGTGTGTGTGTGTGTGGGCGCGAGTCAGTAGTCCTGGTCGAGGTTGTGCAGTAGTGAGTTGTTGCCCCTCAGCTCCTCTCTTCTCCCTTTCTCCTTAAAAAGAAATAGAGACAAAAGAGAAGAGATTCAGACTGAGGAGTCAATCAGAGCTCACAAACCCTAAGAGATCACTAAAAGTAGCTCCTGAATAGTGGTTAACCAATATGGGCTTTTCGATGACTGATGACAATTTCTAAAAAACATGGATCGCCGATGGGCAATACAATAAAAATTATTTCAAATATATAATATATTAAAAATAAAACATTTTAAGGATAACAACTGAAATGAAAAAAAATTACTGAAATTAAATTGTTGAACACTTAAACACTTTAAATGTATTCTAATAAAGTCGGCATGCAATGAAAACTTATAAATACAAACAAAATAACTATGTTGACCAAAGAATTTTGTCCTAAACTTGTGTGAGTGAAGATGTAAAATGGTCGGTGTGCATGAGCTGTATAAGCCAAAAGCAAAAGAAAGATGCCAATCTCATCTGTTCTCACTGATTTCCACAAGCATCAAAAAGGTGGAATATTCTGGTGGAAGCAGGCAGAAGTATTGTGTGAAATATGCTCAATTTAAACTAAAATCAGCTCTGAGTCTGGGCAAGTATGTGTGTATTTTGCAAGCCTCACCTGTTGGTACTGTCTTATTGCTTCTTTTTCCTGCTGAATGCGTCGTAACTCCAGAGCGTCTGGTCTGTAGTTGCCGGGAACAGTGTAGCCTTCAGGTCTGTCTGCGCTACACATTTCACAGCCAGGACGTGTCGGTTTATTAATATATGTACAAGTTGGGCAGGCCCATCCCAGCTACATACCCACAAAAACAATGATTCAAATAAGCACCAAAATCTCATCATACAAGTACATCTATGCATTTATAATATACTTGCTGTTTTAATGATATGTATTTTCTGTTCATGTATTTCACAGAGTTGTTTTAAATATGATTAAAGACTCAATAGTATGAAATGTTAACGCTTTATGTTGTAGGAAAACTTGTTCTGTGTGTTAACATTATTTTAAACAGCATGTACCTGTGTGCTTGTTCTTTTGGGCGCCAGGGCTTTATTCAACTGCGGGAGCTCAAGGTTGATCAGGTCACGGATATCGCCCAAACCCAACCTCTCTGTCCCTCCAGGACTGTTGCCTGAGAGTTATATACCAAAATTGTAAATTTTGCAAGACTTTATACACAAAAGAATTGAGAATGAAATTATTGGTTTAGTAGCCATTATTTATAATTTAGCAGAAATATTGAGATTCCCATTTATAATCAACAAAAATTGGTCTGTGTGTAAATGTCAGGACTTTGATCGGTGGCCTTTTGTGGTCACCGTGTGTATTAGTGTCTGCGCATACACACTCAGAGTATTATGGCTACTATGAAGTCTCGTAGGCAGGGTGCTGTATGGCCTTGAGGCTGTGTTCAGTGCTGCTGGCCCATTGGTTACTGCTTCTTGGTGGGGCGGATTAGACGTTGGCACCAAAGCTGGCATGAGTAAAGCACTTTCCTGATCTTGTTGGTACAACCCTCGACTGACTCGAGCCTGACGGGCAGAAATTAGATAAAGGAACGCAGTGTCGCCATCTCGCTGAACTCCATAAGAAGCAAGAGAGCGATGATCAGAGCACAAAGACTGGCCGATGACCCAGCGCTGCACACGCGGATGAAAACCATAGTCTGCAAAGACCTTAGAGGGCAAAAACTGTGTGTCATTACCGAAGCTAAATGGTAATTACAGTAATTCTGAGAATCACATGGCATTGAAAAATGATTGATGTATGTTTATTTGATTGATGGTTGTTCATGTTAATCTGCACCTACCTGCTGTTTGAGAGCACCAATTGTGGAGTGGGGGAAGACGTTTACTGTGACACAACAGGAAGAGGATGCATCCTCTACCACCACAGCCAGGCTACATGATAAACCAATGCATCAGCTGAGATCAGAATGGCTTGGAAACGTGTGTACATGTAAAAATTTGTGAATTTGAGTGGTTGGATGGATTACCAAATGAGTTGGTGTAAATTAAAGGAATAGTTCACCTAAGAATTACAATTCTGTCATTGTTTACTCATCTTGTTGCTCCAAACCTGTGTGACTGACTTTCTTCTGTGGAACACAAAAGAAGATATTGAGAGAAGTGTCTAAGTGTTTTGTATGTCCATTTTCAAAATATCTTCTTTTGTGTTCCACAGAAGAAAGAAAGTCACAGTCAACAGGTTTGGAACAGATTTTTATTTTTGGGTAAAAGATCCCTTTAAAATATTACTGATAAAATAGTTAAAAAAAAAACAGATTTATGAAACATACTCTCAAACGGTGTCCTAACCAGGTGCAATGTAGCAAGATTTCAGCAACACGAAATGTGTCTGTCTACTCACATGACGTGACACATTTAATTACAAAATACAGCCAATCAAAACTGTTTCTCTGTTTGCCTGCACTCTCTACACTTAATTTGATGCTTTACAAGAAAAAAAATGTTTTTATGGTTTTTCAGGAAGAACTTTGTGAATTTATTTGACATTTAGTTTTCAAATCGAAACTCCCCTCACCCTTGTTTAAATATTTTTTTTGCCTTTATTCAGATAGGACAGTGAAGAGGGTGATGGGCGGTATCAGAAAGGATCTCAAGCTGGGATTTGAACTCGGGTCACCCAAAGCGCAACCACTGTGGATCAGGGCTAACCATCACAGAAGTCGAAAACAAGTGCCTGACAAAATGTAATGCCACTTGCAGCAACTGGACAGAAGCACAGATTAACATGCAACAGACATCTTTTATCGCTTGTCGCTATGAATCTGGTTAGGACACATTGTTAAACTGATGGGTCAATGTTGGTAAACATGTATTTTACCTAATTTCAGTGTCAGTGTAATTATGTTTAGAGGGCTGAATGCTCAGAGCAGCTCTCTGTTTAGCTAAAGATGATGCACAGACAGATGCCGCCCGAACATCACCTGCCTCTATTGCGCTAACCAGCTCCGCACATATCTCCTCTAGAGAGAAAAGAAGAAAGAGAAAAAATGAATAAGGACAAGAATGAGAAAGTTGGACGGGAAATGAGTGGGATAGAGGGTAGAATTGGAAATGGAAGCAGTTGTCAGCATAATAGACAATTGACACTTTGTTTATTGTTTGGCAACAGGGTCAAGCTGTTCGTGAGCAGAAAATGAATACAAGAAAACAAATGACTACCTGTACATGGCATGGGTGCATTGCTCTGTGAATCCAATGGCTGGGGAGGTAGCTTTCCTTCTTCAGTGGAGGAACTAATCGCCACTGAAATAATGACCAAGAGACATAGTGGTTTATAAGCACAGAACCAACAGTGAAAGTCAAAGGAAATTCAAAATCATTATATAAAACTAGAGAAAATTAATAAAGGAACAGAACTGACAATAAATAGCTGGAAGAAAGCAGAAGGAAAGCAAACCTCTATGCGCTTCACGGAGCGATGACATCACCACAGTGGCCCACTCCTGAGCTTCCTGCTCACAGCGGAAGTTGAAAGTGATACGGTCATGTGGGGGTGTTGCCAAACTCAGTTCATGGCACTGTGGGGACTTGACTTCATAGCGAACAGTCTTGAGGTCAAACTCAGCAATTGACTAAGTGAAAATAAACAAAGAGAGACACACAAATATGATAGGGACTTGTTTTACCTTAACAAAACTCAGTGATTTGACTACTGAAATTATATAGTCCAGGAAATATTTATCTCTCATAAGCAAATAAATTTCAAAGTGGGGGTCGCAGCTAGTTGGGAAAAAAAAGCGGAAAAAAAACGTAAAAATATTTATATTATTATGAATATTGTTATGAAATACCATTATAATAATTTGTCGCATAGCCTTTCTGAACATTATACTTTTAATGCGAATCTTTTAGAGATGCACCGATTGATCAGCTGGAGACCAGAATTCGCCGATTTTCACGTGATCGGCCATGACAAATATCAAATGCACTCGGGCGCCGCATGATTAACATCGCGCAACATCAGCATCCCACGTGCACACGGAACGCACATGTAGGAAACCTCGTGAATTACGGCCGTTGTTTCACACCGCAAGCGCGAGCGGCGCGTGAGCAGCGCTTTTCGACGTGCATTTAAATCAATGAGTGCATTCACATCGGGAGCAGGAGCGTCGCGTGAGCAGCAGTAAGGCCCGATTCATATATCGCGTCTTTTGCGCGCTCAAGTTCATTATTTCAAATGTAGGCGCGCGGTATGCGCGCTCATAATGGAAGCGACGCGGTCGAGGTGCGACTCGCTCGTTTTTTCAAAGCGCGTCCGCGCCGCATCGAGATAAAAACATCTCAACTTTTCAGAATGCCGCAAGCGCACCATAAGCGCACAGTGGGTCACGTCACGTGACAAGAACCAACCGGAGCGCAACCGCCCTAGCGCTTTGGAAAAAGGAGAATGCGGCGCGCCCAGCGTTTTCTACGCGTTTTTAGGCGCTATATGTGAATCCGGCCTATGAGGGGGGTTCGCGCTGCTCACGCTGAATTAAAGTGAAAGCACACTTTTGATGGACAAAATAAATATGATTTCACACAAAAAGTGCCTAAATGCACATATTTTGCATATCTAGTGTGTTTTAACTAGAACTGGAGTAGGCTATGTCAGAAAAGAAAATGAAGATTCAAACATATTTATAGGAATTTTTTTTAATTTAAAAAATATTTATATGGTGTTTTATAAATTAAATATAGATAATAATATTTCTGTGTGCTGTAAAGTGGTTAGAAAAAATTAAATTGGAATCGGCTAAAATCTGTATCGGCAGGTCAAACTCAATGAAAAATCGGAACCGGCCTAGAAAAATGTTCGGTGCATCTCCATAGAGAGCCTAAGTCCCTCCCCTCCGCTTCCGGCTCATGGGACCTTATTTCGGAAAAAATATGTATGGTAGTCAATGGCGAGAGACAACTTATCTTTTTATTCCGTCTGAACGGTGCCCTGAATTACACATATGATGTTTGTCAATTTAAAAGATAATTATGAAAGTCATGAAAGTCGCAGTTTGTCATAAAACAGAAGAGTAACATTTAGTTTTATGTGAAAATCGCTCAATGAACTACCTCTCCCGGGAAGCGAAACAACGAGCAAGATCCGTTGCTAGTATGTGTGCAGTCTGGTACAAAACACTCAGGCATGACGGCGTAACGTTACGATTATAACGTAAGACTATAGGAAAAATGACAGATATTATCTTCAGCAAAGTTAGCTTCATTAAAGCTGCAGTCCTTAGCTTTTTGGGGGTTAAAAATTATCCAAAATACATATTTGAGAAAATACATAACCAGCCAGTGTTCAAAACTATCTGCTTGCCTTAGCTCGATTCAAAGCGGTAAGCTTGTAATAATGTTTTTAATTCCAGTGGTACTGGCGGATTTCCGCGGGAGATTCGAGCATGTGTTTGCGTCATTACGTCACACCTGTACATAAAGAAGGAGTCTCGGCTAGTATAAGCTATATTGCGTGTGAGGATGTTGGAGGTGGAGATTTATAGCCTTTTCTCACAGCACTTGATATAATCAAACTAGTAATGGGCGATAGAAACGATATGCAATATAAACGATACAAAATTGGCCTACGATAGAGATTTTAATTCTATTGCACTATCGCGATAATGAGCTGCAACCGGCTGCAACGCATCATCGTATTCGTCATCTTGAGTAAACATTGCTGAAAGCGAAATAGAGAGCTGATGAAAAAGACCGGTGTAACATCTGTTATCTGGACTTGGTTCGGATTTAAGCCGTCCGACGAGCAGCAGCACACTCTACTCTGTAGGGGCAACAGTTCTGGCTAACGCCTGTTTCACACATACTCCGTTTGCAGTGCAAATGCGGTGCGTATACAGCAGTGCAGCGATCGTTTCCGCACAGTCTATTTTTGCTTTGCTCCACGTGCTGAATTAAATTTACAGCGCATGGTTCATGTTCAAAATGAACACGGATTGAAATGAAAATATAGTAATCTCTCCTTAAATGCATTTAATTAAATTATACTACTATTTTTCACAGTCATTTTCTGTTTAACTTTAAGCTCGGGGTAATTAAAGCAAGGAAAACTACACAGTAACGTTACCTCAACAACGCGACATAATGGATGCACTTGTCTCTTCGTGGAGGTGGAAAAACAAGTTCTTCGTGACCAAATTATTTCTTGTAAAAAAGATTTAAATGCAAAAGAAAGGGTATGAGAGAGCTGTTTTTGTCAATTGTGTATGTTTTCATTTTTAAAATGTTTGCGATGTTAACAAAAATGTATAAATGTTTTGTCACTTGCTTGAGCAACTTAATATATAAATCTATATAGAAGTAATAATAATGGATTTTTAAGTATATTAATAATAAAAATAGTGATTTGAAATAAAAAAATAGAGGATAAATGTTATGTTAGTCGTACAGCCGTAGATCAGTTGTGCACTGCAAACGCACCATATGTGAAAGCACAATAGTGCATGCTGCTCCTGCGCCACATACCACCGCAACACGCACTGCATAGACAGAGTATGTGTGAAACAGGCGTGGACTAAAGGAAAGAAATCCAATACTTTAAGCTTTTTCTTTGTTAAAGTCTCTGCAGCTAGTACTTGAATTTTATTTATCTGCAACATTGTTGTATAATTTCAGTTTTGCATAATATATGTTCTCAAAACTACATACGTTTTCTTTAAAAATATATATATTTAGCAGTTTGGCTTTCCTTATGGTCTATCTAACCTGTTCTGAAATGGTTCTATTATAATTTATATCGTGATATATATCGTTATCGCAAGAGGCTGCAATGTATATCGCAATATGGATTTTAGGCCATATCGCCCATCCCTAAATCAAACTTATCAATTTGATGGCGGATCCAGAAAGGTTTAAACGACAATCACCAGTGACAACAGATTCACCCGTTTTAAAATGCAAAAGACTTCGTTCGGACTTCGGAGTGGCTACAGAAAAAAAGAGACTGCAACCGGCCCATGCGAAAAAAAGTATACATATCGGAAGGACATTACATGTAGTCACGCAATGCTGACGTTGTTAACATTAACAATTTGAGAACAAAGTATAATTTGAAAGTATATTATAATTTGAAAGTATAATTTAAAAAGTATAATAAAATAAAATTATTATGTTGGTCATACTCCCAAAAAGAATAATCTGTGATTCTGAATGCCAGTATCCACACCGGCACAGTGACTGACAGCCTCACAGTCTCCTCAAACGCTTGGTGTTCATCTGCGCTGTGCCGTGTGAGGGTGTTGAAGTACAACTCACGTAAAGATGATAATTCCGCGAATGACTGCAATTGCAGATTTCGAACAGAGATGGCGACAAAGAGGAAAAACGCCAGACTGCAGCTTTAATTGAGAGTGCACCTTAATTGCACCTTTGGGGTTTGTAGTCTTTGTAATTACGTATTTTCACAGTCTTATACCTCAACAGTTTTACATCAAACTGCGACTTTCTTGACTTTAAAATGTATCTTTTAAATTGACAAACATCATATGTGTAATTCAGGGCACAATTCAAACCAGATCAAAATATTTGTTGTCTCTCGCCATTGACTACCATATAATATTTTTCCCGAAATAAGGTCCCATGGTGGTCGACCGGAAGGGGAGGGACTTAGGCTCTCTATAATCTTTCTGATTGTCTGATATCAAACACCATCACACAATATGATGTTCACCTAGATGTTTTATTTATGTATTTCTACATTTGCCGTAGTATTGTCGATGGGTTCAATAACACATCCCGCAAAAGGGGGGCCTTGGCCAGAACCTAGTGGTATTTGGGGGGCCTTGTCATGGAAAAGTTTGTGAACCTCTGACCTAGCCTATTTAAAATGTATCATGTACTGATTCAAAAATTAGGCAATTTCATTCTTCGCTCATTTCATCCTTCTGGTTTTATCGTAATTTGTTACATTCATTGGGTACATGTTGTTTTGAAAAGATAACACTGATGAAAAAAATAATGAGATTTCAAAATTATATTAATTCTCTTTGGGATCTCAAAGACCCTGGGTAAAAACATAATATTCGCATGCTATGATTTTCTGAACTAGTTTGTAAACAGTAGCAGGATGTAGGGTGTATAATTGGATGTATAACTGGTCACATGCAGTGTCCACAAATAATACAAATCCTGGATAACAACCACAATTTTGAAAGAGCATGCCTGCATAAAAAATAGGGATAAAAAAATTAAACATTACATGTATTTCAAGGGAAATTATAGGTCTAAAATAGGTTTTATTATTATTATTATTATGCATTAATGTATATTATTTACCGGGGTCTCTGGAACCCGAAACCATAACGAAGTCCATATCTACAAATTCACATGATGGACAGTTTCACTTTCTCTCTATCAGTCTATTACAGCAAATGAAAGTGATTACAGAAATTAAACGTGATTAAAGTAAATAGGTACCGTGAAGACCGTAAAGTTTATTTATGACTCTCAGCTCACTAACAGATATCGGTCGTGGAGGGTGGATTTCAACAACAAAGACTGGCAAAACAACATGTGATTCACTCGTGTGAACTCTATATCAGCCACAGGGAAGCGCTATATAATGACTACGCAGATACTTCTGGAATGAATATACTATAGATGTTGCGTTTTTTTCTAAACTTTTATCCAGTGTTCAAAGCACAGAAGACTGAGACTTTGGGCAAGTTCGACATTTCCTCACCACACTGCGTCCAGCCGCTGTTCCGCTGATGTCCCGTAACGCAAGGCGGAATTCCCCTGCCTTCCCCGGGTCCATGCTCAGCTGAAGACGGAGAGATTCGTCTCCGGCGCCCGGGAGACAGAGTGGACGTATACCGGAGTGGCATACTGACACCTTCACTGACATCAGAACAGTGCTGCAGGCCGACTGCGAGGCCTCATGGCCGAGATGAGACGATGAGGACTGGGCCGGCGGAGGTGTGTGAGTCCACCGGCCTGAGCTCAGCGACATACCGCTGCCGACTGACGGGATATTTCGTGTTGACACCCCAGTACCAGCCGGGTTTTGTTCGCTAATATGATGCTAGGATATATCCTGTAACTCTCTGATCCGGACACTTACCCAGAAGTAGCGGCCTTGTCATCTTTGTTTTAGTTTCAGATGGAGCGCAGTCCAGCCAGCGTCTCAGCAGGAAGAAACACTGCTCAAACGGAGACAGACATTTTACACTCGATGAGAGACGCTGCGCCTCCTGTTGAAAACACACATTCAAACCACACTGGTTTCTTAGCTAGACTAGGGGATATCCCAATTTTCCATGTCAAGCTAAAAACAATTCTCATGAAACATAACTGTAATGCAACTGTGGTGATTTATTAGAGTAACATGAATCATGATTGCACAAAAATACTGTTTCAGGTTTATGCTTTCATGCTCACAACTACATATACCAAAGTTAAACCATGATTACTTTAGTAAAATATTTAACCAGCCATGTCTAGCTACTGCCTGGTTTGTTCAATTTTTCTATTTGTAGGTCTGTGAATTACGCAATCGTGCAACGAAATAGTAAGATTAAGTTAATTGATTTAGTTACAAATCTTTGCATTTACATTTTGGAATGTATTGTTTATTTATTTTAAATTCGTTATGAGAAAATTATTTTTAAAAACACGTTAAAATAAATAATATAATAGTAAGAAATCTTCTGCTTTATTTAACGTTAGCCAAGTGGATAGATGTGTTAAAGTGCTTAAAGGGTTAGTTCACCCAAAAATGAAAATTAAGTCATTAATTACTCACCCCCATGCTGTACCAACCCCGTAAGACCTTCGTTCGTCTTCGGAACACAACTGAAGATATTTTTTATTAAATGTGACAGCTGGATCACTCCTCCATAGGCTCCCTAAGGGAATGAATCCTGACGTCCCAGAAAGTCAATGAAGAAAATGTTTAAATATTCCATGTCACAACAGTGGCTCAACTATAAGTTTATCAAGCGACGAGAATACTTTTTGTGCGGTAATAAAACAAAAATAACGGCCTGAAACGAGACTTCAAGAGATTTCCACGACGCATGCGCGAGAATTGCGATCTCCTTCAACTACTTCAGTTAAGTTCTCGCGCGTGCGCGTCGTGGAAATCTCTTGAAGTCTCGTTTCAGGCCTACAAGGAAGAAAAGGAATAGTCGAATAAAGTCGTTATTTTTGTTTTATTTCCGCACAAAAAGTATTCTCGTCACTTGATAAACTTATAGTTGAGCCACTGTTGTGACATGGAATATTTAAACATTTTCTTCATTGACTTTCTGGGACGTCAGGATTCATTCCTTTAGGGAGCCTATGGAGGAGTGATCCAGCTGTCACATTTAATCAAAAATATCTTCATTTGTGTTCCGAAGACGAACGAAGGTCTTACGGGGTTGGTACAGCATGGGGGTGAGTAATTAATGACTTAATTTTCATTTTTGGGTGAACTAACCCTTTAACCTAATCGACACATCTTTCCACTTAAACTTAAACACCTGTAACTGTTAAACCCCTTCTCGAAATATATATGCATACAATGCCTAAATAATCTGTCTTTAATTTTTAATTTTTTTACTTTTTTGCGCTCGACATAAAATAAACAATTTACAAAGAATTCAGAAAAGGCTGGTCGCTCTATGGATTTAAATTATGAGACCATTTCACCAATAGAATGACTAGTAAATGTAATTGACAGACTAAACAGCCAATAGAAGTGTCCATTGTTATTTTACTAAACACTTAAGTGGGTGTGGTCATTATCAACGGAAATGACGGCTAAGAGGCGTGACTTGTACACTGTTTTCGGACATAGAGGCTGTCGTTAGAGGTTTTCTAGATTTTTTACGGACATAACACTAGAATCAGAAAGCATAATCTTTAACGATAGGTCACAAGTGGTAATTTAACCATCCTTTGAACAAGTCGCGTAATTTAAAGCGACGCTTATCTCGTTTTCAGAAGATAAATTTGTTCTAGGTCAAATAAGGGGATGCTGCTGCAGTTGCTGTCTTGGAGCTCGACACAATCGCTGAATTTTATGTTGCGTTTAGTCGAAATACGAAGCTTTGCGATAAGAGAAAACGCCTGCAGAATAGGTCAGTCTCGACCGAGTCATTTTCAAATATACTAAATTCGCACTGTGCAACGCATTTTATTGCTGCCCCGCACCGTGCGTAGGCGCCAGAGTATTGTATTGTGTTTTGAGTTGGGCAACAACAACTCAACAGATCTTTCTGTGAACCGATCCCTACTGCTCTTTTCGTCCCGATTTTTAATTGGAAAGTGACAGTGCAACAGGAAAGGTAACTTAAGCATAACAAAACAAAACATACTCTGTGATTTAAATGTCGTCAATATTAACAACCTAAAGTTAGTTAGTCAAACGTAGGTCAATAGATGTTGTTTAATGTAAATAATAGAATGTATTTATCACCTAAACCAATTTGCTGTTTCATATTCCGATATTGTCCTGTTATCTATTATTTTGTCACTAAATGTCTCCCACTTTAGTCTTGTGTTTTTTTTTAACCCAGTGTCGATTTGTAAAGTAGGAAGTGGGTTGTTGGGGGGAGGGGACGACAGTCAGATGGACTGTTCTTACAGTTTTCAGATGTGAAGTCCGAATAATCCGTCGTTTTGTTTTTTTGCAATGATGCCATTTTATATGTGGTATTTTTTTTTATTGTGTTTCATGTAGACCTAATGTAGTGAATGTGCCCATATTTTTACATAACGCACTAAACGGGAGTCTGAACTTTGTATGTAAATAAGCAACACGACGCAACGAGCCGAACCGTTTCTTCTTTCCTCGTGATTATCTCCATGGCTGTGTTTCATTTGAACGTGATGCCACTAGTTCCTTTAATAAATTATTTGTATTGTAACAGATTATTCACAAACCATGAAATGCAGATAACGTTACTTGGTTTCTGTTGAGTGTGTGTGCGTTTTGTTTTCCAGCTATGAAGCTTTTAGAGAATTCCCTTTTCGAGGCCTTGAGCTCCCAGCTGTGCGTTGAAACTGGAGACGCTCACATCCTTGGCAGGTATGAACTTGGGGAATAATCTTGAGCATTTATGTTTTCTTTATTAGTCCAAGAATTGTGATTTATAAAACAAGTAAATATAAGGGAAAAGTGTGTTGCAGATTTTGCAAAGTCAGAGGGAGAGAGACAAAAATGAAAATAGTTTTTACTCCCCCCTCATGTCATTCCAAACTCATAAGTTTGTTCTTGTTTGAAACAAATGAGGATATTTTGAATGAAACCTGAGAATTCTGTCCCTCAATTGAAAGTCCATTGATCCATAACTTTGACAAGAGTTAAAGTGACTTAAAAAAGTTAGCAAGAGATTGTACCAATAATTCCTATGCATCAATGTTCTCTGTGTGGCATATGTTGGTCAACATTTATATAAGAATAAATAATTAAATGTGTTCATATGAAGCTAGCATGTCTCTTCAGAAGACTTGATACAGCAGATTAATCAGTCATTTTGAGGGAGATGGGACTTTCAATGTAGGGTCAAATCTCTCAGGTTTCATTTGAATATATTTACATTTGTGTTTTGAAGATTAACAAACATCATACAAGTTTGGAACAACATGAGTAAATGCAGACAGATTTGTTTTTGTGAACTATCCCTTTTAAAAACTGAGTGCAATCGCTGTGAACAATATTAAGAATCCTTATACAGTAATAATCACAAACAACTGGAAATGTCATGGAAATTCTTTGGTCAAAAAGAAATGGGTTTAGATTTAATTTAATGTTTAAGTTCAATTGTCTTGTTCTGCTGAACATCCTGTCACACATCAACAGAAATGCATGCTTTCGTTCTTCCTGTAGTTATTGTAGTGTCAAATAAAGCGTCATGAGCATCAGTGTTTTAGCTCTTACTCGGAAAACAATAGCATGTTTGGCAGGAACCTGCATCTGATAAACGCACTCAGAAGAAAGAAAGTTGCAGAACTATTGTCGCATTCGCAATATTACCCACCACGTCAAAAAAAGTGCATCATTTTAGCCACTGTGTGTCTCTTAATATACCAGTAGTTTTAAACTTTTAACAACTTCAAATTATCACAGTCACAATGTAAGGGATATTGAACCTATGTTATTTGGGTTTTCAATATTAGAACCCGTTTCTTGGTTAGCTATTTGGTGTTGGGTTTAAAACTGGAAATTTATTTTCATTCATTTTATCAAGGTGTAATGTAAGGACAAGGGTGTCCGTTACCAAGATGATGATATACCCTGAGATGCGATTGTTGTTGCCGTGATGCAGATTGTGTATCCTCTAACTCAGTGTTTCCCAACCCTGCTCCTTGAGGCACACCAACAGTGCACATTTTGTATGTCTCCCTTTTCTGACCCATATATTTCTGGTCTTGGAGTCTCTACTAACGAGTTGATTCAGGTGTGATCGATTAGGAAGAGTTGGAAAATGTGTAGTGTTGGTGTGCCTCCAGGAACAGGGTTGGGAAACACATACCACTGTGGTTATTTAGGGATGCATGTAAACACAGCTGAGTTTCATATGAGCCGCCAGCCTCTTTGGCATTTAATCATGTTACTGGATTAGCGTAGTATACAGTACAGTGAGATCAAATGTGGCATACCTGAGTACAGATGTCAGCATCAGTATATCTCTTGTCAAGCACACATAATCCATGCATTTGCCTTGGCACCATCTCTATTTTGCGAACAGTCACCATCAGTATCTTGTTACAGGCCTAATTTCAAACTGTCTAGTTCGGTGTGGCGTGTCTTCCCTCAAACGGATCTTTACACACAGCAGCCAAGTACACTCACGTACACCACTGTTTGCTTTTTTCCCCACTGATTTGTGGAGCTTTAACACTGCTTGCAGTAAGCTGGCTACAGTGTCCTGAATCATATGACACTCAGTGTCCTGCTATAGCCTTTGCCCTTCACCTATAAATAAGCCTGTCTGTGGAGTGATACTGGGACTCTCTCTTGCATAAGCCAGAAAGATAAACGCATACAATATTCCCATGCCCTCCCCCCTTAGCTTTACACTTGTAACATTTTAGCTGAGCCTAAAAGTATAGGTTTGCAAAAGCCCAGCAAGCAAGGCAGATGTCTTGAACACTGCAATACAACAATGTTTATCATATCTTCTATAAAACCCAAGCAATATATTATGGCAATATTTTTGTGTAATGATTCTACAGATGAACAAACAATCAAATCATTTTCTTTTTCCCTTTCTCTGTTGCTACCTGTAGGATCGAGAGTTACTCGTGTAAGATGGCTGGTGATGACAAGCACATGTTTAAGCAGTTCTGTCAGGAGGGGGAGCCACACATACTAGAAGCTCTGTCACCCCCTCAGTCCAGCAGCGCTCCGAGCCCTAACCTGTAAGCCTTAACACACAACCATAAGCTTTACCTCAGCTACTGCATTTGCACTACACAGTTTCTCTTGTGTGATTTCCTTTAGATTGGGGAAGAGTGTGGAGGATGGAGAGAACCCATTAAGTGATAAGTGTTGCAGGAAGACTTTGTTCTACCTTATCACCACCCTGAACGAGTCGTTCCGGCCTGATTATGACTTCAGTGCTGCCCGCTCCCATGAGTTCAGCCGAGAGCCCAGTGCTAACTGGGTTAGTATGACTAGCTTCCATTGTGTCATGATAACATATCTGCTTGGGTAAAGAAAAAATGTGCTGTATCATTGCACTTTTTATGATGAAATTATATATCAGGTACAAAGGTGATTTGGATGCACTTTAAAAATGGAATTGAAATTATTCAAAAGGTCCCATAAACTGAAAGATATGGTTTCTTGTAATAAAACTGGATTCATTTTAATCTATTGATTATCCATTTGTTTGAAATTTCAGAAACTATGATTTCTTTGGTCTAAGCTCTGCGTACATGTTTGTGTTTCTTAAGACTCTTGTTTGTGTCCTCCAGGTGGCTGACTCTGTTAACAGCAGCCTTTATTCTGCTGTAGGGGAGCAGTTTAACTCTTTAGGCCCAGAACTGTGGAATGCCATTGACCAAGAGATAAACCTCCAGAGCTGTGACATCTATAGGTGTGTGTGTGAAGAGTGAAGACATAATTTCTCCCCTGCCCTCAGTTGTAGAGGTGTCTAACAAACATTTTAGGGATGTCAACGATTAATCGACGATCGATTAATTGTCGATAATACATTTAATCGATAAAACTTATCGATCATCGATTAAGCAGGATCATGCGCGTGCGTGCTGCTCAACCGCGAAACATGTAAGCGAGCGCGCCGGTGTGGTGAAGTGTTGAGTCCCACTGAATGACACACCCCGGAGTTGTTTGGGACTATTTTACACCTTCATCATGACTATAAGTTTGCGTGTGCATTCGCAGCCTTTTGTTTTGTGCAAATGTAAGTTGTAATAGTTTATTTTGTGTACGCTTATCTATATCTGATTTATCTCATATTGGATGCATTTAGTTAAGAATCGACGTGATCTTTAGCGCGCTCAGCTCAAATGACAATGCACGACTAATAATGATTATTGTGACTGTCATATTACACAAGATTATAAAGAGAACAATATTGTAATAAAACATTGTGAATTATTTGGGTTTAGATGCCATGTCGCGTTGTTCCAGGAAGAGTGCGTCCACCACAACATGAGTCATTCTGAATGGCAGTAACTCAGTTTAAGTTCACTTCGTGCATTGTAATTTTGTAATATTCTGCTTATTTTGTATATATCTGATTAATATCAAATAGGATGCGTTTCTGAGTTATATAAACGCTAACAAAGTGCTCAACGGTTATTCATTCAGCGCGCACCGCTAAAGCAGAATGCACGACTAATAATAACGATGGTTAATTTGGGACTTTCATATTACATAACATGAGAACACTATTTTATTAAATGGTTGTGAATTCATTGGGTTTAGTTGCCGTTTTCAGTGCGTTTTTCCAGCACGTAAACAGTCACACATTCTGACAAGGACGCATATGAGGCGGCGTTGGTGACACATTGTATTTGTCGTTATAAATATATTAATTTAATTGATCAATCACATCAAAACATTTTACAATCCTACTAACCCTTTATTTAGATTAAAAACCGTTATTATTAATTTGGTGAGGAACATAGCTTTTTGAGCATCATTTGCAGACCCTGTAATGCTGTTTGCCATTAATGTTAACGATTAATCTATTAATTGATCGTCAATTTAAAAGACGATCGATCATGGGAATTTGTGAAAATTGACATCCCTATTTCAAACCTTTAAATGCGGTCTGTACATCTATTTTAAGAAGTCATTGCTATTTTGTTTGTAGCTACAACCCAGACCTAGACTCTGACCCCTTCGGTGAGGAAGGCAGCCTGTGGTCCTTCAACTACCTCTTCTACAACAAGAAACTTAAACGCATTGTATTCTTCACCTGCTGCTCAGTCAGGTCAGTAATCACTCACTGTACAGTACACGCTTTGTTCATTTTATTATATATTTTTTTTCACATCATCTACTTCTGTTCAGTGTTCTCAGTAGTTATGGTTGCAGTGGCCTTGATAATGAGTTGGACATGGAGCTGGATGATGATGAAGAGGAAGTGGACAGCTTCATGGAAGACAGGTGAGCTAATTTTCATGAAGCAATCTTTATAAACAAGTAAGCAAGTTAGTATGTTTCAGTGTGTTTCAAGATATTTACTTGTATTTCAGCAATGAATTGTTTGCCATAGTCTTTTAAAGTGTTTTCTTTTGCTCTGTATTGCAGGGTCCCCAGAGCTCTGTGCGTCTAAAGCTTTCTCAGGGATGACAACCTGAGCTTCACCCAAAGGGCCTCGCCGATAACTTTGCACACACTTTCTTCTTGCTTTTTCAAGGAAAAAAACTTTATTTTCTGAAATGTCTGTGCTTAATTTTTTAATTAATTGTTCATTGTGGACTGAGGAGGGGAAAAAATGAGAGGTATTTACACCCAGAGCTGTTCGGACAAGGTTTGACATGGACTCGTTTAGGCTTTGGTGAGGCTGAGAAAATAAAACCAGTTCTCCTAGGAATGAAAGATAGTCACATTCAAACACCAGCATTCTGACAGCGGAAATGGGATGCGTGACATTTTTTTAGCACACTTTGGACTACAAAGACTGCACAAGCACCATTTTTGCCCCTTTCCGTTTTATTGGTTCTCCTACTGTTTTCGTAATTTGCTGGGGGGGGGGGGGGATTGGTTAAGTGTAAGGTTTGAACCTTGTGTATGTGAATTTTGTCATTTAATTTAATCTGTTGTCTGCCTATATGAAAGCTTTTTGTGTGTTTTTGGCAGATATTTTTATGTTAAGCAACTAGCTAGAGGTACTCCATTGATCCCATGACCCTGGCATTGTTGGCACCTTGCTCTAGCAAATGAGCTATAGACATTTTAGACTTTTATTTGCCCGATATCTTTATATGTGGTTGAGCTATTAGGTTTTTTTTTTTTTTGGTAAGCTTAATTATCTGAAATTCGTCTATTTTAGTATACACTGCACTGATCTTTTTCTATTATTAAATGTCTGCAGGTTTCACATTTTGTTGCTGCCATTTGTTTTTGACTCCATAATGTTGGCTTTGACATGCATTTACGTCTTGTTACTTTTGCATAGTTGAAAGGTAGACATATGAACCAAATATTGTTGAAGCTTTCAAGGCTGATGTATTTGAACCTTTTCATAATCATTTCTCATAACAATGTGAAATTTCAAACAGTGTTGACACGGAAAGAAAAATGTGAATGGATCTTGTAGCCATTTAGGATTTAGATTAAGGATGATTGAGCATCTGTGACAATAAAACTATAGTTTTGTGTTTGATACCTGAAATCTTTATTTTGGACTGTGTGATAATTTTCGTTGCCCGTGTGTGTTTATTTATTTATTTTTTCTTCTAGAAAATTATTGTTGCTGTGTGCCAGGACTAGTCACGAAATAAATGCTTTTTTTTCGCGTCATCAAAGGGCGACTATGTTCAGTCGTAAACATCGGACGGGGAGTCGGAGCGGCATAGTAAAACAATCACGAGATTACAACAATTTGTAAGATTCATACAGATCTCACATAATTGTATTTTACTTGCCGTTGCTTATGTTCTACTTGGCATAATCATCTACAACCCGCTTATGGTTGAGCATATTTAATCATATATTTAGGTTTACTAGACATTTAAGACGCCCGCGAGATCCAGATGCTTGTTTAACAAGTCTAATTAAATGTAACCTAGTTATGCAGGATTACAGTGTGATGGGGAAGATCATTTTGTAGCTGCTTTAGAAACACCGATGTGCTTTGGAGGCGTTTTTAAAAGATAAAGGTATTTGATCATTCTTTTCTTTTTTTGTAACTTTAATAATCAACATGTTGCAATCTCCCATGTTATTTGCGTCTCGAGTAATGATCTCGGATGCGGTCCGCAGATGGCTCTGTCGTTGGTGAACCTGTGCGCCCGGGAGGTAGTGAGCGACCACAGCTCTTCGCCGCATTGGTTAAGTTGTGTGCCGAGAGAGCTCTACCGAGCTCTGCTGGACGCCGCCTTCTCTCACCGCCGTCCTCTAGCCGTCGGCGAGCTCGTCCAGCGGTGGCCTGAGCGGACACTGACTGTCGGAGGCAGCAGAAGGGCGGTCCAGTGCCCTCCCAACCGCCTCTGCGTTCAGGCTCTGCTGCTGGCTGTGGTCAGGGGACTGACGGACAAGAGGTATGGATGTTATCTCTAAATTACCCTTTTTCATTTGAATGACTAAATGAGCAATAAAAGAGACGAGGTCAGTACAGTGCCATGCTATACATAGAAATTAATTTCATCTTTACAGCATGCCTCATGTGACATGTCTCTGACCTGACAGCATGGATAAATATAGGTAGAAATGTCACTGATGCCCCCTTTAACCACACTGGCAGTAAACATGTTAAAAGCACACGAGGATGGCAAATAAATATAGGTTATTGATTGGATGGTGACTTTTATTGTCTATAAAAAAAATAAAAATTAAATGCACAACAGACATTACCAATCGACAACAACATACCCCTTTTTGTGAAAATTATTACTTTTTATTTTCAGGAAAAAGTGACAGTAAAGACACTTATAATATCCTAAAAGATTTATATTTCAAATTGCTGTTATTTTGAACTTTCTACTTATCAAATAATCTTGAAGAAAATGGGGAAACCGTGATACATTTTTTCAAGATTCTTTAATAAATAGAAAGTTCAAGATAACAGCATTTATTTGAAATGGAAATATTTTTCTATTTCAAATAAATGTTGTTATTTTGAACTTTCTATTCATCAAATAACTTTTCAACATTGAATAGTAAATCATTTTTCAGCAATGATTTCTGAAGGATAATGTGACACTAAAGACTGGAGTGATGATGCTGAAAATCCAGCTTTACCATTACAGTAATATATGAATATCGTTACATGAATATAGTTGTAATATTGTGAATATTGTTTAGAGTAAAAAGAAAAAGGAATGTCACCATTTAGCCATTTAAATTTAATTTGAAAATACTTGTATACGTGTGCGGGTGTATTATATACATAAATATAAATACATTCTCAAATAGATTTCACTTTCATTGTGTCTTCTTTGTCTCACTCTCTTTCTGTGTTGGTTATATCAAGTGTTTCATATATTTTCTCTTTTTTTAAACATTACTAACTAGCTCTCTACCTGCCTCCCTTACCAGGTGTTGCCTGCAGGTGCTTGATCTCAGTGGACTTCAGTGTGAGGATGGGAGAGTTGAAGACTCAATGGGTGGATGGTCCCTCACTGTTGCCCTCTGCTCAATGGTGCTACAAGCTCGAGCTGCTGCCTCCAGGGCTCACAGGAGAGATGGTGAAAGAGAGCGAAAAAGGGGGCTGGAAGCAGACCGCGACCGGAGTGCTATCAAACGAGACAGGGGCACTGTAGGGTACGGGAATAGTGGTGAAGGGAGTCAGGGAGGACACCAAGTGGAAGTAGTAGGGAAAATGGAGTGCAGAACTAACGAACGAACGTTACCAGAAGTTGAGTCAGTGAAGGGTGTCAGAAGGAGGATGGAGATCCAGAGGAGAAAGATTTCATCTGAGGTGAAATCGAACACTAGCAGTAATAATGGTAGCTTATGTGACCAAGAATGGGACGAGGTAGCTGTGCTCCATGTCAGGGCTGACTTATTTATCAATTCCCGTTCCTGGGAGCGTGTCCGTGATGCCCTTAGTCAACTGGGACGATTGCAACTCCACTGCCGCTACCTTCGTGTGGAGGAACTCTCAGCATCCTCTATAGCTTCCTTATTGGGTCTGTTGCCTCAGCAGGATCTCCTCGGGGTGGACCTCCGCTACTCTAGCCTCGGGGTGTCGGGCCTGGCTATGCTACTTCCATTGTTAGCTCCCTTCCCTCAGCTTCACTCTCTCAGACTACATTACTGTAACTTGGACTTGCAACGCACACAGCCTGGCCAGCAGGGGGCACTACAGGACATGTCTAAAGGACTGGGTTCACTGAAGAGACTGCAGAGATTATGCCTGACTGCACTACGACTTCCAGGACACTTGCGCTTGCTGCTCAGGTACATACACATGTGGGTTTACACAGCTGTATTTGTCATACCTACTCATACACTCCTACTACACACACACTCTTTAATAGTTTTAGTCAGAGGGTCAATGGAACTGATGCCCTTAAAAAAACAAAACATTTCAAAATGCAAGTCATACATGCTATGATGAATACACCTCTTCAATAATTTTTTTATATATATATATATAAAGCCAATGTCAAGGGGATGCAATTGTCATATCAAAATATCATAATGAAAATACACACACACACACACACACACACATATATATATATATATACACATATATATACAGTATATATATATATATATACTGGATGCTTTCAAATATATATGTATGTACACATACATTATATATATGAAAGCGTTTCACTTGTATTCATGGTCAAAGGATCTTATTACTTTTTGCATTATATTTTTAGAGTCAATAATTAATTTGAAAGCCCTTTTTCAAAATGGTATTCAAAACCACATAAAAACAAGATTTTGATTAACTTGGCATGTTTTCATTTTCGTTTTCTTGTTTGTAGCTCTCTTTCCCAGCCCCTGGAGGTACTGGAGCTGCCATACCTGTGCCTGACTTCCACTGATCTGGCCTACCTCTCCTGCAGTCAGCATGCTTCTTTCCTAAGAGAACTTGACCTGAGTGAGAACAGGCTTGATGAATCATCCCTGCCCTCTCTGCGCCGTCTCCTAAGTCAAGCTGAAAGCTCCATGTCTCAGCTTTCACTTTGTGGTTGTGGCCTCTCAGACACTCTACTGGGAGCTCTTCTCCCCTCCCTGTCCTGCTGTCGGGCTTTACGTAGCTTAAGACTGGCCTTAAACCCGCTATCTAGGACGGGACTTCTTTCCCTGGCCCGTACAGCAGCAGGAATCCTTTCTCTTCGTCTGCTTCTCTATCCCAATCCACTAGAGGATTATGAGCCTGGTCTGCCTGCTCTTCCCTCCAGTGCTCAGCTGCTGGACTGGCCTCTACTGGAGGAGCCTGAGAGCAGGGACTTGACGCTGAGGTTGCTGGATGAGGTTATGAACTTGAGAGGACGCTCACGGGACCTTCTTGTGACCTCTGACCTTCTGAACTACAGCCCAGACTTGACTGTGGATGACTAGGCAGTGAATGTCTCAGAGCTTGCTCTCATAAGCATTTGACAATCAAAACTATGCTTAAACTAGTACTCTCAGCTTATATTACTTTTAACCACTCATGAGGAATTTACTTGTGGTTCCAAGCTTCTTCATGAAAAGCAAACCTAGGCTTGGACATTTTCTTATAAAAAAATAAATCATAGCATTATATTGTATGCAGCATCTCATATAAAAGGATTTTGATTTGTTTGTTTTGCATTACATGTGGCTTTACTACCTTATATCATGTGTATGGCCTCCACTGATGGAACAAACTAAGACACCTCTTTAAAATTTTTTTTTTTTTTTTTTTTTTTAAGGGGTCATATAATGCCATTTTTGTACAAGTTAATATGAATCTTTAGGGTCTAAATGAAAACTTTGTAATATACTTTTATTAAAAATTCTTATTAGTATTGTAAGAAAACACTGATTTTACCTGGTCAAAAACAGCTCTGTTTTCAGCACACCGTTTCAGTGCATATGCCTTTAAATTATAATGAGCTGTGCTCACTCCGCCCCTCTGTTCTGCTGGCGTTTTGACACAACGCACGTGGAGTGTTGCCTTGACAACAGTTGAGGGTATATTTTGGAACAAGAATGGCAGCTGGAGTCTCTGAGGACACATCTGTAATCGTATCAGTTTGAACCGGAGTCGCACTCGGAACAAAATGACGGCCGCAAAGTTCGACAATTAAGGCTCGAACAGGACGTTTCTGAATGGTTTGTTAACTTTGATCTATTTTTGTATGTACTGGCAGGGAAGAGTAGTGAGATACGAACGCTATGTGTTTACTGATGTATACGTTAGTTCATTGACAGATTGATGTTACAGCTAATGGTCATGAACAAATTTTTTTTCGCGATTTGCAAAGATTAATATAAAGGTAAATAACACTTTACACTCACTTCTTCTGGAGGTGCAGCGGGGACACGAATAGTTGGTACAGATTCTTTTTTCAGGAGCAGCTTCTTAGCAAAACCAGCTTTATACTGATCCTTGTTTATAAAGCAGTCTGGTGAGAAATGATTTGCGCAAACATGAACGCATTGACGTTGCTCATAGGGAATATTCCCTTCGAAAACAAAACTCAGCCACTGCGTCTTCAGCGGTTCGGATTTAGGAACATCAAAATGAGCAACATGACATCATGACTTTTGCGTAAACATACACGCCACTTTCAAGTCAAGTGGCGTGTTATCTATACGCATTTTGAGCTATCCGCGTGTATGCGTGTATGTCCAAGCTATTAATGTCCAAGTGATTCCGCGTATATGTACACGCCATTCAATGTCCGAGCGAAACGAAGCAAAATGTAGATCTACATCTGGGGAGTGATATTTTTTTTCCTAGGATGGTAGGGGAAGACTCATAAATGCGATTAACCCCAGTCACGGGTAGGTTTAGGGACGGGGTTGAGGTAGGTAATATATTTATATATACAGTAATAACGTTAAGTCAACTGCGTTCATAAACATGCTGAAAAGCGATTATGCATGTTGATAGCGCGCCAAAAATGGAAATAAGAATTGGCGTGTCATACACAGTCATTTCAGACTGATCTCATAGAATTGCGTGTGTTCGTTGTTACACCCAAGAACAAAACACCACAATCTTGCACAAACTCTAAACACCACAAGCTTAGACGCCATTCTGCTCCAGCGTATCAACAATGACGGACTATGATGACAGCTAGCTCAGTGCGTGTCTGTGTTGAAATGCTGCTGTCAATCAACAATCGTGGGAGGGGTGTCCGACTGTGTGACGTCACAAAATCGAATGGCTCGATTTGAGACAGGGGAAAACATAAGGAGATTAAAACAAAAACACTTGATGGATTTTTATCATTTTATGATGGTTGTGTACAGGCACTGCCAACACACATTTCAGCACAATCAACTTGTAAAAGTGCATGTACCATTATATGACCCCTTTAAACTAAACTTGTTGACTTAATTTTCTCAATGCTGGATGAAAATGTTCTGGTTCAATTCTCTGGTCTATTGTCAGTCTAATTCAATATGTGACATGTCTCTTGAAGATAATCAAGACCTAAAGGAAGGGATAGTTTACACATGAATGAAAAAATAATTTCGTTCCAAACCTGTATTGTTTAATGGCTTGATTGGCTTCATACAGAACATTCAGATAAAAAAAAAAAGTATTCTTTAATTACTATAATGTTCAAATAATATGCACAGACAATTACAGGGTTCCCATGATTTCTGGAAAACTTGAAATCTTGCAGTACGGTTTTCCAGTCAAGGAAAATAATTATCGAGGGTAAAAAAAATAATTATTATTTACCCGGAAAATATTTTAGTTGAACAAAATTGTCATTAACATTAACACTGTCACATACAAAGATTATTTTCTTTGCACATTTCATTTGCTGTCATCTCAATGATATTTTGACTAAATAGTTTTAAGTATTAATCTACTCCAAATCTAACCCCTACTCATTTTTTTGGAGGACATCCTGGGATTTTTAATGAACACCGAGTCAGAACCTCGGTTTAACGTCCCTTCCGAAGGATGGTGCTTTTTTACATACAAGCACTACTCCCAAGAGGCACGGTAAACCTGAGCGTGGTAGGCCTGGGGCCTGCACCATGATGGTAGTTGAACAAACTCAGGGTTGCAGGACTAGTTTCGAGTTGACAAAACCAAACCAATCCAACCATGCTTTGTTGGTACCATGATGCTGATCATCATCCAAAGTTTAGGAGTTTAGGTGTGACATCAGTAGCGAACAGCCAATCACATGCTGAGAAAGAGTGAAACTGCAATCATTTCTCATGAGAAAAGCAGCGCAATTCACTTATTAAATAAAAGTATTAAAATATTAAGAATTTAAACAAATTTACACAGCAAGAAGAAAATAGCTGACTATGAAAGAGAAAGACAACTAAAGGAACTAAATCGCTACTGTATATCAGTGCAAGCAAAAGCTGTGAAGTTAGTGTATACAGTTGATAAAGGTATAGAGAGAATTGAACATTTAAGCTCATATGTAGTCATTTTATAGCTTCATCTATTGACTCTAAAACGTATTTATATTACCTTTATTTATTCATTTAAACTCGGCATAATAATTATTGATGAACTAAAATTATACATGTGTGTTTAATTAAGGGTATAATAATTACATAAATAATATCTAAATCATAAACATTTATTATTCTAAATAAGCATTACTAAAAGCCAGACGATTTTGTCTTTAAAAATCATTTGCTATGTAGTGACCTTTCATTTGGAGTGGAAACAGGTGGAGTGACTTTAGCGCATCAGACGTTTCACTTTGCTCACAGCTGATTGGTCCAAGTTCGGTTTGCAACCTCTTACCTGGAACATAACCTGCCCCGGACCAGGTTAGCCGTGGAGCGTAAGTTACTATGGCGATGAACACAGCTAAAAGCCAAACCACTTTCATGGTGCATAAAACCCAGGGTTGGTGCAAACTAAACTGAAACATACCTGGCTTGCCACCTAAACCGGGTTCATGGTATAGGCCCCAGGAGAATGGCATCCACAATCCAGTGGGCCATTGCTTGTTTAGATACAGCCTTCCCCTTCTGCTGACCTCCAAAGCAGACAAAAAGCTGTTCTGATCTTCTAAAGATCTGTGTGCAATCCAGGTAAATGCGCACGCACTGGGCAAAACAGACATGGGGCTGGGTCTCCTTCAGGGGGAATAGCTTGCAAGGTTACCACTTAGCTTATATTTATTAAGATATTTATTAGATATGATATTTATTAATCAGGATGCATTTTTAGTTGAAATTCTATGAAACTTCATGGTATTATCTGGTCTCCCCTGTTTATTGTTGCAGCTCTTTACAATACAGCGAACAACACCCATGATTGTAAACTATCCTTTTACTATCTAGTAATTGCTGACTCTATTACTCCAACTCTGAACGAACTCTCTGCTCCTCACCACGGTGCGTCTCAGGTGCTGCGGTAATCACTCCGCCCAAGTAGCAGTGCTTCGCCTTCTGAGAATATAGTTCCCAGTATTTATACGGTTAAAAGATGGCTGTCTCATATGACCTTGTTATTTGTACACTCTGTGACTATACAAATCACAACATGTAAATAGGAAAATGTTTGCGTTATTTTGTCACTTATTGGGATTAGTATGCTAGCTGGAGCCACTTACATCCAGTCTTTGTGCTAAGCTAGGCTAGCGGTGGGTGCGTCAGATAGTTACAGCACGCACGGAGATGAAAAAGGTATGTATGGACTTATCTAACTCTGGGGGATACGGTGAATAAGCTAAAGTCCCAAAAAGTCGGCGTGTTCCTTTAATGACCAAACGTATCTTTATGAAAGTTCACAATGTTGCTGCAGATGAAATTTAATGTGGATAACATTGAATATGTTTTTCATCAGGTTAGAGACTGAGACTCTAAATCTGTACTTAACCTTTGGTCTTGCACTTTTTCATGTTTGTAGTTCTAATCTAATCCTCGTTAGACGTAACGGGTTCTGGGCAATCTACACCATCTGGGTACCTTTGAGATACTAATTTCAGCATACTATGATTTGAGAAACGCTAATCCTAATGTCGAATACTATTCAGGAAGGATAAATGGGATGCAGCTCATCTTTTTTTTCATCCATCCTAGCGCCCAAACACTGACACCCATCCAGGTTACTGGGCTGTTTAGAACGGTTTTCACAGCATTATGCTCTAGAGCCTTTTCTGCATCACGGCGGTGTATAAAGGTGACAAAACCATACCCAGAAGAGAGCTTTGTTATTTTGTTTCTGCACACTCGCACAGAATAAATGGGCCCGAATAAGTGGAATGCTGCATGTAACGAGTGTTCGTGACATCTGGGTGCAAATCACCTGTCGAAGGCAATATGGCAGCGAAAGCTTTCTGGAAGTGCGCTTATCCGTGTCAGTGCTATCTGACACCTGATGGCACACATGAGCTATTTGCTTGGGCAAGGAGAATGCTCGCTCAGTCCTTGAGGGGACTGAATGCGAGCATTCCGAGAGTTTCTTTAAGAAGAAACTCCGGCCTTGTTTGTCCCTTTTCTCGAGGGAATTAAAACAATCATCTGTACCCCGCGGCTCAGGACCTGCTTCAGCTGAGGAGAAGAGGAAACTGAGATTGTGGGTTTCTCAGATGGAGCTAGCCGAGGAATTCGAGAAAGGTATGGCTGGCTATTTCTCAATCTTCTGTGGCTGACGAAGGCGAGCTGCTGGACTTTTGTATTTTGGATGTATTATCGCTCGTATCCCCTGATCCGGCAGTGAGTGCGCTTCTGGCTTCAAGCCAAGAAGAGCAGGATGTGGCTGTTGAGAACAATGTTGTTTCTTAATCCTCGCAGCCTGCCTGCCCTGCGTACAACGAGTTGCTGGAGGTTTGTGTCTCACGCTATAGAGAAATTAGATCTGCCGTGGCAGCGCGAGAAATGCTCGTTCGCTCGCAGTCGGTTAGATGAGCAATATCTTTCCGGCCATAATCTCCCAGCACTCGTGAGCCTTCCGTTTCGTCCAGATCTGCACGTCCCTCTAAGGGGCCTAGTGGAAAGATCGTAGAGGAAACCATATTTGGCCGTATTCACCCATTTCAGCATGCAAATTATGCTAGAGTGGAGGGGATGCCTGAGCATAGATATAAGTTGATGCCACCAGTTGAAGAGACACTGGCTAGCTATCTCTTGCTGGGGGAGGCTCCCACTCTGCCAACCAAACCGTTGCGTGAGACGTCACGTTTGAATGGCAGAGCGTACGCGGCAGCGGCTGTGTTGCAGGCCTACCAAGCCGATCTGCTGAAAGACCTGGACCAAGTTCAAGGGCTCCCCTCTGAGGCAGTAGCAGAACTGCGTCACACTACAGACCTTGCTCTCCGCACCACCACGATCGGCAGGACGATGGCGGCAATGGTGGCCAAGGAGAGGCATCTCTGGGTGAACCTGGCAGAAATCGGGGAGAAAGAGAAAAAACGTTCTCCTCGATGTGCCGGTTTCGCCATCTGAACTTTTTGCCACTTCTGTTGAGTCAGTGGTCAAGAAGTTCAGTGAGGCGAAGACACAGTCTGCAGCCTTTAAGACTTCACAGCAAACATTTGGACGTTTACTGACCGTTGAAAAGACGTCCGTCCGACACGTCCCGTCATGGTTGAAAAATAGTTCCAAAATGAAAGTTGAACGGACGTCTTCGACGTCATCTGACCGTGAATTCCACGTCTCTTCTGCGCGTCCCTGGACGTCTAAATGCATCGTCATTTGTGTGTTTAAATGTGTTGCTACATAATTTAAGTGTATATATAAGCCTGCATTTAAAATAATCACACACATATTGTGTAACATCGTGCCAATGACAAAATACTGAATTATTATATAAAGGGATAGTTCACCCAAAAATGAAACTTCTTTCATTTACTCACCCTCATGTTCCAAACCTGTATGAGTTTCTTTCTTCTGCTGAACACAAAAGAAGATATTTTGAAGAATGTTTGTAACCAAGCAAATAGAGCAACCATTGACTACCATTAATGAGGTTTGATAAACAAGGTTCGGGAGGAGCAGGTGCAGTTAATTAACCCAATCAGCACCAGTGGGGAGCAATCAGTAATCAATCTAGGACAGGATAATATCAGCAGAACCCACACTGGTTCCTTGACAGTTTATCAGCATCTTGGCTTACCTTGCTGCTGCCATGTCTCAAAGCCTTTCTTCCGAAGACGAAGCAAACATCCCAATGGATCCCCCGCAGTCTGCTGGACCTGGGATAATTCCTCCTTCTCCGGACATCGCGCCGGAGCCTCCATCTCGCGGCCGCACGCCAGCCCGAACAACGTCACGATCACCAAGACGCCGAGGCCAGTCTTCACTGCCTCCAGCGAGACCTCCAATTTCCTCCCCAGCTTCCTCCTACAGTTCGGCTATCCCGACGATTCCACCCATAGGAAAATGGACCGTCGCGGGTTTGTAGCAAGCTTTAAGTAATTACGACGTACAGTTCTCACGGAAAATTAAATAAAGCGGCACTATATGATCTCTACGTCTCCCTTCAACCAACTAACCTCTCTCCAAGGCCTTCATCAGCTTCAAGGACGGGCAACAGGCAAAACAGAGCCCACAGGGTCCACAATCCGGCTCAGACAACACCACCATATTCCACCCGCACAAGATCCGGCTCTCTTCATCCACTAAGCCGCAGCAACAGGCCTTCAGCAAGCCTAGGCCGCGCCCCAGAGTTTACCGAAGCAAGACCACAACCACCTTCCTATACGGCTCAGCATGCCACCACAGATCACACCGCAGCAGTGACGGTCGCAGCCGGGCCCAGCGGCCTCTTTTCAGCCCCTCAGCCACATCCTCTGATGGCTTCTAACCCTTTTCTTTCTCAGTGGCCTCCAGCTCCTGTCGCAGACATTAGCGCAAAGCTACCTCCATCAGCTGCGCATGCCCAAGCCTTCCAACAGGTCTACCCAGGAATTTCTAACTCCTCCTCTTTTCAGTGGCCTGCAGCCCCAGTAGCGCAAGCAAGCGCAGGCCAACCTCCGATCACAGCACAGGCCTACGCTTCTCACTTTCACCCCTCCCTTCCTTCCTGCCCTCTACCAAACTTTCCTTATCCTATAGAGGGCAACCCAAGCATGAGGCCGCCGCCGACATCTGCAGCCCCGGCTCAGGCTCTTTCCAGCTCTTCCCTCCAAACTAAATCCCAATATTCTCTTTTTACAGCAACACAGATGCCCATCCCGCCTAATGCCACCGCCATGGAACCGCCTCCAGTGTCACACAACATCCGGGCACAAATCCTTTCAGGTGCGGATGTAGATCTCTCTTCACTCCTTTCTCTGCTTCCTGCAGCCGAACCAGACCGGCAAATAGACTGTGGGTATTTCTCCGTCACCCTAAAAAACTCAAACACTCACTCATCCCGACAACTATCATTTTCTGAATTTTCTATTGCCTTCGCTCGTTTCACAGAGATAATTTGTTCAGCTTTCCCCCACAGGCGGCGCAAACTAAATGATTACCTGGCGATCGTAGCGGAGCTCGCGCTGTCCTATGGGGGCGGGCACTTCTATACCTACCACAAACTCTTCGCAGCAAAAAATGCAGTACGAGTCGCACAGTGGAACCAGTGCACATACTGGGGCGCACTTGATCAAGATCTCCACAGCAGGGTGTTTCTGGGTTGCAAAAACATTTCCTGTGCAGTCTGCAGGTCCGTGGCTCACTCAACAATGTCATGCCCACAAGTTAACCCTTCCATTCCACCCTGCCCAGAAACTAAACCAGCTAGGTCCACCAGCTACGTGCCGCATCTCGCAACCGCTGTAGCAAAGCCCCAAGATTTCAGGAGAACCCGCTCCTTCGACGACAGCAGGCAGCCCTGCAACAACTTTAATGCTGGTAAATGTGTCAGACCGCGCTGCCGGTACCTGCACATTTGCAATTTCTGTGGTGGAGCCCATGCCCGCCTCGTGTGCCAAGTGTATAAATCCGCAAATAAAAAATCTAAAAATTACTTATCGACTCCTGTAAATATTTCACGTATGCACTTCGAACTAGCTCATCATCCGGACGGCGAATTTACCAAATACCTTCTGTCAGGCCTCGAAAATGGCTTTAAACCTGGCATAGAATGCCCGCTCTCACAGAACACTATCTGTAATAATCTCCAGTCCGCCCTTGCAGAACCGGAAGTCGTCGACAACCTGATCAAAAAAGAAGTCGAATCAGGTTTCATGATCGGTCCGTTCGACAATCCCCCTTTTAGCACATTTCGTATCAGTCCCATCGGAGTAGCTACTAGGAAATTTTCTGGTAAAAAACGTCTAATAATTGACCTATCAGCCCCGCATAATTCTCCTTTCCCAAGCATCAACAGCTTAATTCCACTCAATGAATTTTCGCTCAAATACCACGACATAGAGCAAGCAATGACATGATTAAAATCGCAGGTAGGGGCGCTTGGCTTGCAAAAATCGACATTACTTATGCCTTCAAAGTAATGCCTATCCATCCAGATTCATGGCACATTTTTGGAGTACGCTGGCGCGGGAAATACTATTTCGCTGTGCGTTTAACTTTCGGATGCAAAAGCAGCCCAAAAATATTCGACATGCTATCAGAAGCCATTTGCTGGATTTTGTCCAACAATTACGCCATTCCCCACCTCATCCACCTGCAAGACGACTTTTTAATAATGTCGCCTCCCGAAGCTATCCCAGCCGCGCATTTTCTCACAGTCCAAAAAGTTTTTTCCGAACTCGGAATCCCCATTGCACACGAGAAAACGATGGGTCCAGCCACATTCATTGAGTTCCTCGGAATTAACTTGGATTCAGTCAAATTCCAAGCATCCCTGCCTAAAGAGAAAATCGATCGAATTATTCTTTTCTCATCTAACTTCCTTGACAACCCGAACCATTCCAAACGCGAATTATTATCCCTGCTCGGCCACTTAAATTTTGCTATGCGCATCATTCCGCATGACGCTCATTTATATCGCACCTCCTCTCGCTCGGATCCTCCGTCCACGCGCTAGAGGACCCCATTTCCCTAACTCAAGCATGTCGTGAAGAACTTAGATTATGGTTAACATTCCTAAACCAATGGAACGGCCTATCATTTTTCTATAGTCATCTCGTCTCGTCCCCCGTCAATATCCAACTGTTTACAGACGCCGCCCCCTCAATCGGGTTCGGAGGATTTTACCAAGGCCGTTGGTTTGCGGCTCCTTGGCCACTGCAGGTACAGGACATGCCCCAGTCCTCAGCTCTTTTCGAGCTTTACCCTATAGTGGTAGCAGCGTTTCTGTGGGGGAAAGAATGGTCCGCTAGCAGCATATCAGTGCATTGTGACAATGATGCAACAGTGCATTGCATTAACAAAGGCCGTTCTCATTCACCCGCCATGATGCCTCTTTTAAGGCGCCTCACCTGGATTTCAGCGTGCGACCAATTCATCATAATCGCTAAACACGTTCCCGGGTCAGAAAACCAAATCGCTGACTCTCTGTCTCGTTTTCTGTTTCAGAAATTCAGGAAGCTGGCTCCAGAGGCGGACCAACTCCAAACTCCTGTTCCTCCATTTTCAGAACTAATATTCCCGTAACTCACCCGTTAAAAGCCCTCCTTGACGCATCACTTGACACCATCCTCCAAGCAGTCTCTCCTAGAACCCTCCAGTCTTACGTGACGGCTTGGAGATGTTTCAAAGCCTTTCACTTATCTTATAAGATATTATTTCCAGATTTTTCTCTTATTTCAATCACTTCATTTATCTCATACCTTCACAACATCAAGGGCCTCCAAGTCGGGTCCATCAAAGGTTACCTGAGCGGCATTCAGTTCTTCCACAAATTGATGTACGGCGCCCCCTCCCCGGAGATAAAGAATTCCCAAACCTCCCTTCTGATCAAAGGGATTCAACGATCCCAGCCAACCCGTCCCGACACCAGACAACCCTTAACATTAGATATTCTCACTAAATGTATTTACACCCTCCGCACAGGCTTTCAGTCCCTCAATACTGCCCGCACACTAGACGCCATGTTCATTTTAGCTTTTTTCGGTTTTCTCAGATGTTCCGAACTCGCTATCACTTCCAAATTCGACCCATCAATCCACCCCACCATCTCAGATCTATCAGTTCTAGATAGCGAAACAATCTCATTTTTGATCAAACAAAGCAAAACAGATCAAACTAGGAAAGGTCATTTCATTTACATTTTCAACCTCGCATCACCAATCCAACCATACCAGTCTGTTTTGGCATATCTTCAATGGAGAACTTCTCAGGTCAAATCCCATCTCGAACCCCTGTTCATAGATGACTCCAACAAACCCGTAACACGCTTCTGGTTCCAGAGCCACCTCAAACTAGTTCTCCAACAGTCAGGCATCGCAGCCAAAAACTTCTCAAGCCACTCCTTCCGTATCGGGGCAGCAACCTCCGCAGCTCAAAAAGGTCTCTCTCAACAGCAGATCCAAGCCCTCGGAAGATGGTCCTCAGATGCATTTCAAACTTACATAAGGACCAACCAGTTCCACATTAAAAAAGCACACCAAACCCTCATTGATTAAAAAAAAAAAAAAAAAATCTCCCATCCAGCGAGCATCGGTCTCCCAGCGGTCGTACTATGCACTCTCCTCTAACTTTTTCCGTCCAGCGAGTATCAGTCTCCCAGCGGACGTACTTCATACTTATCTCTATCACTCTCCCGTCCAGCGAGCATCGGTCTCCCAGCGGACGTACCATGTACTTATCTCCAAACTCTCTAGTCCAGCGAGCATCAGTCTCCCAGCGGACGTACTACATACTTACCTCTATCACTCTCCCGTCCAGCGCGCATCAGTCTCCCAGCGGACATACTATGTACTTTCTCTAAATCTGTCCCGTCCAGCGAGCACTGGTCTCCCAGCGGACGTACTATGTACTTTTCTCTAAAATATCTCCCGTCCAGCGAGCACTGGTCTCCCAGCGGACGTACTATGTACTTATCTCCAAAACTCTAGTCCAGCGAGCATCAGTCTCCCAGCGGACGTACTACATACTTACCTCTATCACTCTCCCGTCCAGCGAGCATCAGTCTCCCAGCGGACATACTATGTACTTTCTCTAAATCTCTCCCGTCCAGCGAGCACTGGTCTCCCAGCGGACGTACTATGTACTTTTCTCTAAAATATCTCCCGTCCAGCGAGCACTGGTCTCCCAGCGGACGTACTATGTACTTATCTCCAAAACTCTAGTCCAGCGAGCATCAGTCTCCCAGCGGACGTACTACATACTTACCTCTATCACTCTCCCGTCCAGCGAGCATCAGTCTCCCAGCGGACATACTATGTACTTTCTCTAAATCTCTCCCGTCCAGCGAGCACTGGTCTCCCAGCGGACGTACTATGTACTTTTCTCGTAATCTCTCCCATCCAGCGAGCACCGGTCTCCCAGCGGACGCACTACGTACTTATCTCCAAACTCTCTCGTCCAGCGAGCATTTGGTCTCCCAGCGGACGCACTATGTACTTATCCGTAACTTTCTCTCGTCCAGCGAGTATTTGTCTCCCGGCGGACACAGCACGTATCTATCTTTCCATTCCTCCGTCCAGCGAGTCGGTCTCTCAAGCGGTCAGCACGTGTCCTCCTTTTTTCTGTCCAGCGAGTATTGGTTTTCAGTGGAATTGACACATATCTATCTTCCCGCCCGCCAGCATAGTCAAATTCATTCCACCTCGCAGGCGGCCGGTAGAACCGAATTTCCTGACGCCTTTTGAGTCACCCAAGTCTGAAGCTACGCGGGCCCTCCCGGTCAGCCGTTTTTGTCAAATCCTGCCACTCCCTGTCCATCGGTCGACGGGACTCACCAGTTAACACCTAGAGATATCCCGGTCAAGAGATCAAGCTTATTGAAAGCCAGCCCGCCAAATTCCCTGTGTCTTTGGGGGGTCTATAGTCTGGCGGCTGTCCTTTGCTCTCCATGCTTTTTGGGGGGAGTACTCTGAGTTCGGGCAGAATTCCGAGCTCGGAGCCCTCCACCCGGACAGCACGCCAAGTACGCACAATCTTTATCATAATAATTATATGTAGATGCGAACTCGTGAAATGAGGTTTGATAAACAAGGTTCGGGAGGAGCAGGTGCAGTTAATTAACCCAATCAGCACCAGTGGGGAGCAATCAGTAATCAATCTAGGACAGGATAATATCAGCAGAACCCACACTGGTTCCTTGACAGTTTATCAGCATCCCACCTCCACCCCATCTCCTCTCTTTCAGTTCCATCTCTAGTTCCATCTACTCTTACCACGGGGGAGTACTCTGGGTTCGGGCAGAATTCCGAGCTCGGAGCCCTCCACCCGGACAGCACGCCAAGTACGCACAATCTTTATCATAATAATTATATGTAGATGCGAACTCGTGAATTGGAGAAAGATTATTATGGTAGTTAATGGGAAGCGACAACTACTTTACAAACATTCTTCCAAACATCTTTGTGTTTAGCATAACATAGAAGGGTATACAGGTTTGAAACATGACATGAGGTTGAGTAAATGATGACAATTTTCATTTTTGGGTGAACTATCCCTTTAAACACATTGTTTGGCTCATTTTTTGTATCCACCAGCTCTTCCTGAAGCATGTTTCAGGTGTTCTGCCATTGATTGCTGCATCAATTTCAGAGTCTATAGCCTTTGGGCTCCACCTCTTCACATCATCTAAGGGAAGAGAATATATATATTTTATAAATAAAATTATAAATTTGAGGTAAATGATATGTACTTATTTTCAAAATATTTTTATGGTCTACAGCTAAATTTAAAAAACATGGAACAAGATGAATGAATCATGAATGAAACATTAGAAAAAGGTAATCAACATACATTACATTTTATTTTTTTTGAATAAAAGATGTTCTGCTGTTTTTTTTTTTAAAGCATTTACTGAAAACATACATGTTAAAATCCAGCTAAACATTTTATTCCATTTCAGATAATTTATTTTCTGAAAGAAACTCTCAAAAGGCTACATTAATAAGTTACAGTAATAACTTTGACTGTATCATTAAACAATATACTTTATACTATGGTATACCGGCGTTGTATACGTTCAAAGTAACTTTTAGCCTACTGGCTAATTTTAGCCAAACTCAGTTGACAATGTGGGCATAATTTCTTTCGGTTCATTCATGTCAAACAAGTAAAACTCAAACACGTTAATCTAATAATACAAAATGTACTTACCCAACAGTAGAATTTAATTAATATCGACACAACTCCCTCCTCTCCTCGTGGTTGTTCAAAGTTCCAGAATCTATGGGGAGAAAGCGTTAACATCTCGCGAGATCATTTATCCCATCGCAGGATTTTGTAATATCGCGAGATCTTTTGTTACTACATCTTGGCAGCACAGTTTATGGTTAGGGCAATTACATCCAACTCAGACATAAATGGTGACCGGGTATATTTCTGTTTTACATGTATATGCATACATTCCAAAAAAAATAACGAATACATCAGGTAGGCTACAACAGGTTGAAATAATGACTATGCAGTGGCTTTGCAATCACTTAACCACACTGGGCACTTTGTGATTATAATTTATTTAAACAAGATAAAGTAAATATATTTACTTTATATAGAAATCGTGTATTTCATAAAGATAATCCCTGATAATTGTTTCTGTCTTGCTAGACTAGACGTGCAAAAGGCGTCAGTTGATGTCTATTCACAGCCTTGACTAGACGTGTAAAGGACGTCAGTGGACGCCTTCACAACCTCTTAATTGCTCTACTCGAGCAATTAAATTAATTATTGCAGTATTAACCATGCAAGGATTAAGCACAGCTTTTGCATATTTCACAAGGATTTCATAGAGGGTCATGATGGACTATAAATGCACGTGGAAAAGACGCCGCCAGGTGACGTCCTCTCACCCGATACACTATATATTGAACTACATAGCTAAAAGTTAAAATAACAATTATACATGCAACTGTAGACATGTACAAATGTATCTGAATGCATTTTTAGGAAATGTTCTGTGTTACATATTTTTACAGATTTATGCCGTCCTACCGCGACTATTTTTGGCCAGGGACACTACGTTGCCGTCGGACCGATGTTTGCTGGGTTATATCTCGCCTCTAAGAGGCCTGGCCAATCTTGGTCTGGGTTGTTTTCTCTCGATTGAGAGAGTCGTCATGCTGAGACCTCCACTACCCAGATCTCTTAGCGTAGAATGTAGAGGCCTCCTCTCACTTAGGAGTCTTCTTGGTGAGGCCTCTACTCTTAGAGCTCCCCTGAGTGTTGATAGGTCTCCCCTCTTGAGACCTCCACTCATCAGGGGTGTGTCCCCTGCAGCGACTGGCAGGATATTATTTTATCCCCGGCCATATTCTCGTGAAGGTATTTTTTAATACCACGCCCTGAGCTAAGCTGCCCTTTGTAGCTAGAGTTTCTGTGCCTGGGAAATATTCACGACGACCGCTGGTACATACCGCTAGGACGGGGACCTGTAACTCCGGATTAGTTCTGTTAAGTCACTGACTTCATTCACAGCACTCATTCCTTCAGCATGGCGGAGTGCGTATTTGTCCCCATAAATGTCCTAGGATGCAGTGCGAGTTCTCATTTGAAAGGGAACGTCTGGGGTTACGAATGTAACCATGATTCCCTCTGAAGGGTAAGAAGACACTGCATCCCGTTGCCATGCTTCGGGTATGACTGCCCCCGTCTCCTTCAGACAAAAGTCAGAAGTAGTTAATGTGTACTACAGACACCCTTTTATACTCTGGTCGCACCGGTAGTGACGTCATATAGGCTGTCGCTGGCCAATGTTATTGTTGTGTTTTGACGTTTGCTTCAATAAAACACTAAAGCAAACGCATACCATCCAAGGTTTAGGTCAAAGAAAATCTGTATAAAGGAGTTATGACCGCACACTCACTCACACACAAATACTTCTACCAAATACTTTATTTTTGTCAAAGCTTGTTGCCATTGTTACTTGACACGTGCTTCAGACACCGGTCATGCCGGAGGCATTACCCATAAGCATCCTAGGACGCAGTGTCTTGTTCCCCTTCCAATGCGAAAGCTGCCGGTGGCAAAAATCTGCCGTTTGACGTCAACAGTGCTGGAGGAACTCAGGGCTTGTCGGGGAATCTCACGTGAGGAAAATATCGCACGTATCCAGTCCGTGGAGTTGAATAGCGAGCAAGCGAAGACACGTGAGCAGATCCTAGTACCGGCTGGTTGAAGCGAGTACATGAGAGGACACTGGCTCCACTCTGAGATTGTAGAATCTTGCGGATGTGTTAGGTGTTGCCCAGCCTACAGCTTTGCAGATGTCTGTTAGCGAGGCGCCATGCGCAAGAGCCCAAGAGAAAGCCACACACTGCGGGTGGAGTGAGCCTTCACACCAAGGGGGCACGGTCGACCTTGCTGCTGGTGTGCCAAAGCAATGGCATTTACTATCCATTGAGACAACCTTTGCTTGGAGAGAGCCTTTCCCTTCAGCTTTCCACCATAACAGATAAAGAGCTGGTCTGAGGTCCTGAAACACTGCGTTCTGTCTACGTAGGCACGGAGGGCGCGTACTGGACAGAGCAGTGCCAAGGCTGGGTCTGCCTCCTCCAGGGGCAGCGCTTGCAGGTTCACCACCTGATCTCGAAAGGGAGTGGTGGGAACCTTGGGCACCTATCCAGGCCGGGGTCTCAGGATCACGTGAGAATAGGCCGGCCCGAATTCCAGTAGGGCTGAACGATTAATTGCATTTGCGATAATATCGCGATATGAAGAAACGCGGTTTTTAAACCACAAAAGCTGCGATTACACTCTGGTCACGTGACACGCGAGAGAAACGCAGTCTGCAGATGAAGCATCAACTTGGCACGCTACGCATATGGCCTGGCATACAGGAAAGAACAGTTGATGTTTGATTTATGTGATATTATGTTGTAATATATATATAATTAAAGGGGTCATGACATGAGAAACCAAATTTGCCTTGATCTTTTGGTATTTAAGAGGTCTTTGTACCATTAAAACCTCCTGCAAGTTACATAGCTGAAGACGTCCTCCCCATTATAAACGAACCATTTATTTAATCAAGCTCTAAATACAGCTCGTTCTAGATCCTTTGAACTTAGTGACGTCACGGTACGAAGTGACGTACCAGTCGTATATGACCATATGACCGCCTCCAGCGCAAGACAACTACGCCTCATTTGACATCATCGCATACGTTGACGTGCAGCGAGGGGGTCTGTTTACAAGATGACTGCGATGCCACGCAGATGTGCTGTTCCCGGCTGTGGACAAACAACATGTTTGAATGCTGACGAACGATCCAGACGTCAGGGAAAGCAGTTGGATGCAGTTTATTTGCAGCATATGCAGCCCGCCAAAGCCTTATTTGTTCGGTGAGTGATGTAGATGAGTGTGACAGGGCGCATGTTACTGAAAGAACGACAAAAGAGAGAGAGAGAGAGAGAGAGAGAGAGAGAGAGAGAGAGAGAGAGAGAGAGAGAGAGAGAGCGAGAGCGAGAGCGAGAGAGAGAGAGCCCCGGCCGTGCGCGCGCGCGCGCCTTCAAACTGTCTTGCTCTCCCTCGCGCATATGAATCAAGATCAATTGAGAATTGACACGATGGTAAAAGATCGGAAGACCGAAGTTTCACGTGGCGGAGCATTGTGTAGCCTACATGTGATACAAAATGATTAACGTTAATAATTTATGCATAAGCAGCACTGACGTTAGTCAATCATAACAATGGGCGTTAACACTGAACTCTTAAAGCGGAAACACCTCCAAAACAGACTTTTTGAATCAGAGGGGGAGAAACAGGGTGGGAAAAGGTCATAAATCACTACATTTAAAAAAAAATGTGTACAAAAAACTATAGTAATACTATAATTGCACATAAGGGAACATAATAAAACAAAACAAAAAACCATGTCATGACCCCTTTAATATATAATGTATAATAATATCAGGGTTGCCAACTTTGGGACTTTGGCTGGAGTGAGACTGTAAAATTTCAGTGCGTGCGCGGATAAATTTTTTGGTAACCCTAACCCTAATTTAAAAAATGTCAGTCCTTGTTTACTTAGTATAAACCCTGATTTATGCAACAACAACAAAAAATAGAATGGATTTTTTTTTTCAAAATGTACAATTAATTTATTGATTGCACTATAAAAAAATAAAGATAGAGGTGATTAAATAACAAACATGTAAAACAACAACATCTAAACAATAAGAAATCTCAAAACAAAGGGGACACATAATAGTTACTACACCTCCCCAGAAAACCACAACACACAAGTTTCACAAACTAGTCCTGTTATATACAGTATGCCACAGTGGCAGTTTGGCCTGACTCGGAAGGTAAAGTAATTATTTATGTTCCCTTTAAATTATTTTTGACTGCATTATAATGATTTCTTAATTCAGAATATGATAAAGACTGCGTAGGTGCATGTGCTCGGGGAATTTGGCTGTTAAAAGTAAGTATAACATTTAAAGCCCTTTAAATGAACGAAATGACTCGAAAAAAAATTCATTCATTTTAATGAACGAGATCGAACAAGCGAGTCAGTAAAATGATCCGAACTTCCCATCACAGGGTGCCATCAAGTGACAGTCTGTGGTGTCAGTCTTGTTTTGGCCAATAACTGAAAAGGTTCGCTCAGCATCCGCATTTGAGTGTGGCAGGCTCAACACAATCTGGACAACATTTGATAATTTGGGGAATTTTAAAATGCCACTTGCCCGATTTGCCAAAACGTCATTTGTACATAGAGCCTATATTTTTATTGAGCAATTAGCTAGCCCACATAACGCACGTCAGACGTTTGCAACTGTAGACGTCTGTACTCTCGGCACACAGACTGATAAGGCAAGGCTACGACACTAGTGACAAGGCACACCATTTTATTATCTGCTTACCTTGATTGTCATCCAAACTTTTCAAACGTGGATCAGTGGGCTCCGACTCCGAACCTATGCTCTGAACTCTCTCTGAACTTTTCACACGCGACTGACGTATCAGGTGCAAGGTTTTCAGCGAATCAACGATCAGAGAATACTGCCGTGAGAACGTTGCAGGCAGATGTTACAGCTGTGGGCCTTAAACTCTCCTCTCCTGTCATTAATACGTGGTGGTCTAGTCATCAACAGAAAATTAACGGATTGAGAGGGGAGAAAAATGGATTTTGGCGTGACATTTCTTGCGTGTGCGTGAGAGCGTGAGATTGATGCTGAAAGCGTGAGATTGATGCTGAAAGCGTGAGTGTCACGCCATATGCGTGAGAGTTGGCAACCCTGCAATATATTCCGAGAATTTCAGAATCGAGTCTGAGCTTAGTTTTTAAACAGATGCGTGATGACGCTGCGTGTGCTTTAGAAACAGCCGTATTCTGGCCATAGACAGTAGACTTTTCCACTGCATGGTACAGCTTGGTTCGGCTCGGTACAGTTCGACTCGGCGCGAAACGGTTCGGCTCGCTTTAGCTCGGTTGCTTTTCCACCGCAGTTAGTACCCCTTCAAAGTGGGTGGGACTGATCGTTATTTGCGCCGCCTCTACTGCCATGACATCATCGTAAACGCGCCACATTTCAAACGCACAACACAGGAACAATGAACAAGCTAATACCCAAGGCTCCTGTCTGAGGATTGCTCCTGTCTGATCGCTGATCGCTGATCGATTGCTCCTGTCTGCCTCGCTGCCTGCTGTGTGTTTGTTTGCTTCGAGGCTGTAAGCTCCGCCTGAGCCTCGTATTTCTTTATGTTTTGAGCCATCATTTACTATCTAGTTGTTTATACTACTAAATACAGCTTACCCAACATCTCAGATTAACCTTACATCTCTAGATTCCGTTATTGTTAACACAGCACGCTAGTAACTCGCTAAAGTTAGCCTGCTAACGCGCCACCCGTGCGCTCATTTATATATTTATTTTCTCTCGCGCGCCCGCGCCTTTGAGTTCATAAAGTCCAGGTAAGTAAGAAATCAGTCAACAAACACGGTGAGTAATGTCTTCTTGTCCTGTTATTGTCACCTGTGTCACATGTCATATGTTTAGTATAGCCTTCTCCGATGGCAATATAGGATTTATATGTGATAAATGCAAGGAGACAGTCAGGCTGACGGAGAAGATTTCAGAACTAGAGACACGCATCCAAACTTTAATTGAGGATGGTAAGAATGCTAGATCTTTAGATAGTGTTTTGGATGTGCTTAGCATAGTGAACTCTTTACATGATTCGGTTTCGGCTGAAGTAGAGCCCGTGCAGCAGGGCAGATGGGTGACTGTCAGAGATCGCTCTAGTCGCGGATCAAAGAACCACTCTTCTGTTCCGATTCTCATAACAAACCAATTTTCCCCACTCAGTGAAACACCCACTGAGAATTCTGTTGATTGTGCCCTGGTAATTGGTGATTCGATCACACGGAACGTGAAAATAGAGACACCAGCCACGATAGTCACATGTTTGCCGGGAGCCAGAGCGCCTGACATCAAAGCAAATTTAAAAGTGCTGGCTAATGCTAATCGTAAATTCTCTAAGATCATTATTCATATCGGCACTAATGATGTTCGACTCCACCAGTCGGAGATCACCAAAATTAATATCAAAGAGGTGTGTGAACTCGCAAGTACGATGTCAGGCACTGTAATTTGCTCTGGCCCCCTTCCTCTACGCAGGAGTGATGAGATAGTTAGCCGATTGGCCTCACTCAATGGTTGGCTGTCGAAGTGGTGGCCGCAGAATAATATAAAATTCATAGACAATTGGAAAAGTTTTTGGGGCAAGCCTGATCTGTTGAAAAGAGATGGTATCCATCCCTCCTGGGCTGGTGCTGCTCTTCTCTCTAGTAATTTGGCTCATAGTCTTAAAGATAAAACATGACAATCTGGGGCTCAGGTCAGGAAGCAGACAGACTGGCTAAACCGACCGTCTGCTAGTTGCCTCACGTCACCAAAGTCAGATAAATCCCATCACATAGAGCCTCTTTCACCTAGATATCATTATATAGAGACTGTGTCTGTTCCCCGAATTTGGAAATCCAAAAAACGTCAGGTTAAAAATTTTATTGATGTTCAACAAATAAAAAAACAGATATAATACAGATGAGCAAATGATAAAGCTTGGGTTGCTGAATATTCAATCCCTTACTTCAAAATCTCTCATAGTTAATGAAATGATTTCAGATTATAATCTTGATATGCTGTATTTGACAGAAACCTGGCTAAAACCAAACGATTACATTATTTTAAATGAGTCAACCCCACAAGATTACAGTTATAAACATGAACCTCGTCTGAAAGGCAAAAGGGGAGCTGTTGCTGTAACTTATAGTAATATTTTCAAAACCACTAAGAAATCTAGCTTTAAATATATACTTCTTTTGAGGTATTGGTGCTTCATGTAAAAATATATAGTGTAAACGATAAATCACATTTGAGAATTATGCTGGCTACTGTATACAGGCCACCAGGGCACCATAAAGATTTTATCAAAGAATTTGCGGACTTTCTATCAGAATTAGTGTTGGCTGCAGATAAAGAACTAATTGTTGGTGATTTTAATATACATGTAGATAATGAAAAAAGATGCATTGGGATTGACATTTAAAGACATTGTAAACTCAATTGGAGTTAGACAACACGTGTCAGGACCTACTCATTGTCGTAATCATACTCTAGATCTAATATTATCACATGAAATAGATGTTGATGCCGTTGAAATTCTGCAGCAGAGCGATGACATCACAGATCATTATCTAGTCTCATGTAAATTACATTTAGCCAAGGCTGCAAAGCCGACTCCGTGTTATAAATACGTTAGACCTATAACTTCTGCCACTAAAGATTGCTTTATCAATAATCTTCCTAATCAGTTTCATCATCTCAGCATCCCGGATAGCTTAGAAGAACTTGATATTGCAACAGAAACGTTTAACTCTCTCTTTTCCAGCACTTTAGACGCAGTTGCTCCGTTGCGCTTAAATTAGATTAAAGAAAATAGTCCAACGCCGTGGTACAGCGAGCACACCCGGGCCCTTAAGAGAGCAGCCAGAAAAATGGAGCGCAACTGGAAGAAAACTAAACTAGAGGTATTTCGGATTTCGTGGAAAGAGAGCTCGATTGCTTACAGAGAGGCTTTAAAAGCTGCTAGATCTGCTTATTTTTCAAACCTATTAGAAGAAAATAAACATAATCCAAGGTATTTATTTGAAACAGTGGCTAAACTAAAGAAAAAGAAAGCTTCAAGCTCAGAAGTGTCCAAGCAACACAGCAGTGATGACTTTATGAACTTCTTCACTTATAAGATTGATAATATCAGGGACAAAATATAACTGTGCAACCGTCTACCACAGTATCGCATCAGGAAGTGCATTGTAGTCTCCCTGAGGAAAAATTTGATTAATTTGTTGCTATAGGAGAGGATGAATTCTGCAAACTCGTTAATTCATCTAAATCGACAACTTGTATGTCAGATCCTATACCGACTAAGCTACTGAAAGAGATGTTTCCAGAGGTCATATATCCTCTTCTTAATATCATTAATTAATCTTTGTCTCTAGGATACGTACCAAAAACCTTTAAGCTGGCTATGATAAAACCGCTTGTTAAAAAAACACAACTTGATCCTACAGAATTAGTCAATTACAGGCCGAATTAGTCATTTAGACTGTACCATAGTACTGAGACTACTCTCATTAGAGTCACAAATGATTTGCTCTTATCATCCGATCGTGGTTGTATCTCTCTATTAGTGTTACTCGATCTTAGTGCTGCATTTGACACCATTGACCACAACATTCTTTTAAATAGACTAGAAAACTATGTTGGCATTAGTGGAATTGCATTAGCATGGTTTAAATCATACTTAACTGACTGTTATCAGTTTGTAGCAGTAAATGAAGAGATGTCTTATCGATCACAAGTTCAGTATGGCGTACCACAAGGCTCAGTACTAGGACCGTTGCTGTTCATTCTGTACATGCTACCATTAGGAGATATCATTAGGAAACATGGAGTTAGCTTTCACTGTTATGCCGATGATACTCAGCTGTATATTTCTTCAAAACCCAACGAAACTTACCAATTCACAAAATTAACGGAATGCATAGCTGATATAAAAAATTGGATGACTAGTAATTACTACTACCAAATTCTGAAAAGACAGAGATTCTAATTATTGGACAAAAAACTTCCACACGTAATAACCTAGAATACTGTCTAACACTTGATGGCTGCTCTGTCAAGTCTTTGTCGTCGGTTAGGAACCTGGGTGTGCTCTTTGATACCAACCTTTCTTTTGAAAGCCACGTGTCTAGTATCTGTAAAACTGCATTTTTCCATCTTAAAAATATATCTAAAATACGCCATATGCTCTCATTGGGAAATGCGGAACAATTAGTTCATGCGTTCATGACCTCAAGGCTAGATTATTGTAATGCTCTACTGGGTGGGTGCCCTGCACGCTTAATAAATAAACTACAGCTAGTTCAAAACGCCGCAGCTCGAGTTCTTACCAGAACCAGGAAATATGACCATATTAGCCTGGTTCTGTCAACACTGCATTGGCTCCCTATTAAACATTGTATAAATTTTAAAATATTGTTAATTACTTACAAAGCACTAAATGGTTTAGCTCCGCAGTACTTGAGCGAGCTCTAAACGCATTATAGTCCTTTACATCTATTGCGATCTCAAAATTCCGGCCAGTTGATAATACCTAGAATATCTAAATCGACTGCAGGCGGTAGATCCTTTTCCTATTTAGCACCAAAACTTTGGAACAGTCTTCCTACCATTGTCCGGGAAGCAGACACACTCTGTCAGTTCAAAGCTAGACTAAAAACACATCTCTTTGACCTAGCATACACATAATACACTATAGACTTCTATAATTCAATGTTAGGCTGCATAGATTAGGTCAGCCGGAACTGGGAACACTTCCCTTAAATCTTGATGTACTCATTACATCATAAGAAGAATGGCATCTACGCTAATATTAGTGTCTTTGTTTATCCCAAGGTTTTCCCACAGCCTGCCAGATCTAGGCCGTATCCAGATCTGACGAAGAAGATCCGCCTGGACCCGATGACAATGCAGTGCTGAAGTATCCAATATCCTCACCCTATGGAGGATCCCTTTCCCACTCTACAGATAAAGCGTTTTGAATTTCGGCTCGCGTACCCAGAAGTAATAAAATAAAACAAAATTCTGTATCAAAATTTATAGGCAAGACAAGTAGTTTGTTTAGGATGGGTTGTATGGAATTACAAACCTGCGCACATATTTTCAAAAGCACATAACTATAGAATCAATTCTGAATGAGCATGTGAACGCCGTCAGCGTTAATCACAGGTTCGCGTTTAAAGTCTGATCATTTCGACGGAGGTGAATCAATCAAAGTTAACTTTAGCTGGAAATAACATTATTCAAGAACCGCTATAACGCCAAAACAATCTGTTACCTTAAATTATATGTTTATCTCTGTAAAGCTGCTTTGAAACAATCCATTGTTAAAAGCGCTATAAATGAAGATGACTTGACTTGACAATGGAGCCTATCGAGGGGATGGTGTTCCTGATTCTCAGCATGTGGATGTTTTTAACTGCAAGACGGAGAAATGTGTTTAAAATGAGGCTGATGGCAGCAAAACAAAATACTGCTAAAAAAAAACAAAAGAGTCTGGGAACTCTTACAACGAAGCGCAGATGACGACATCACTCGGTTTGCCCGACGGCGCACTAGGGTAAGCTAATCTTGTTTAGGGTCTCAATCGCTATATCGTCACAAAGCATATAATGAATTTAGCTGGCAATATTATGTATTAAAAAGTGTAATCTGTGTATTTCAGATGTATCATATTTCGCAAAGTCGCCGCCACAGACCATCTGTTTGGACGATTAACAGAGGTTCTGAGTGGTGGGATGTGATTGTTCCTGGTTTACAAACACGCAGTGGTTGGAGAACTTTAGAATGTCGGAAGAAACGTTTATCCATTTGTGCAACAAACTGCGTCCTGCGATGGAGCGACGGGACACAAACTTCCGCGTGTGTGTACCTCTAAAGAAGAGAGTAGCCATTGCACTGTGGAAGCTTGCAACCAGCTCTGAGTACAGAAGTGTTGGACATCTTTTTGGAGCAAGCATTTCAACTGCGTGTCGGTGTGTTCAGGAGTTCTGTGCAGCAGCAAAGACGTTGTTGGTACCTGAACAAATTCGTTTTCCATATCAGGAGAGGTTTAAAGAAATGGCTGCCTACGTTGAGAACAGATGGGGAATCCCACAGTGTATTGGTGCTATTGATGGATCACACATACCCATAATAGCACCACAAGACTATCACTGTGACTATTTCAACCGTAAAGGCTGGCACTCCATCATCCTTCAAGGTGTTGTGAATTGGAAGGGACTTTTCTGGAATGTTTTCACAGGACTGCCTGGAAGCCTGCATGATGCTCGGGTTTTGAGACTGTCCACGCTGTGGGAGGTGGCAAGCCGTGGAAACCACATACCAGCTAGCACCAAAAACATTGATGGGGTGAATGTTGGCTACTACATCCTTGGAGACTCTGCCTATCTTTTGCAGAACTGGCTCTTAAAACCATTCATTGACACTGGACGGCTGACAGCGGAACAGTGGGTCTACAACACGAAAATATCCAGAGCACGTGTAGTGGTTGAAAATGCTTTTGGAAGATTAAAAGGAAGATGGCATTGCCTTATGAAAAGAAATGACTGTTCGGTCAACCTTGTGAAATCTATGGCGCTGACATGCTGTGCTCTGCATAACCTTTGTGAGACCACTGCCACAGCCTGTAGAGGAGGAGGGCAGGGATGTCCGTGAGGCTCTGATGCGTTACTTGAACAGTTGACTATGTCTGTTCTGTAAAGTGTGTGGTCAATAAACTTTTGTGCAGTATTTGAAAATGTTTCCCTAGCATATTTCTTAACCCCTTTCATGGAAAAGATTACAGATTATTTTACTAAAACATTTCACCACTCGTTAAAACATCACACTCTTGCTTGATCTGGAAAAACTTTCCCTCATTATAAAGATTTAAGACTCCAGCTTTGATATTTGACCACTTTTATGATAAATCTGCTTTGCAGTTACATTAAATTCTTAATTTATTCCAGGAGTTCAAAATTATTAATTTCTAACATTTGATATTTTGAATAGGAATCATCACTCATAATGCAGTCAATCATGTTTTCTCAGGTTTATTTATGTTCACTTACATGCAATATACAGCATCTGGAGAAATAATTATCACATGTTTTTTAAATATTTTGTCATACAGAATAATATTTCTATTAACTTTATGTCATAACACTATTTTAAACTGTGACCGGAATCTGATACAAATACTCGATGGTGGTTTAAAGTGAGTTTTAAGTAAAAGTGTATTATTAATATTTTATATTGTGTAAATGTAGCTTGCTGATACCTGTTGCTTTAATCCACCTGCTGGAAAAGCTATTCTATTACATAATTCAATTTGTTAAAAGAATTCACATAAGGTCCCAAAAATATCTATAAGGTCCCAAAAATATATATATATATATTGTTTTTTAACAAGACTTAAAATAATAGGTGGATTTTGCATGTATAGTAGGATGACATGGGTGTCGATGGCTAAGCGTAATGCCAGAATAAAGGCTATAATGGCTGAATTCAAACAAAAGAATAACGATAAAAGAATAATGAGGATTAAGTCTCATACCGGCAGAGGTGTATTTCAATTGACTACAATAAAGCATGAATGGGACAGTTCTCCTTACCCGACATTAGTCAATAGACTGTAAATGGGTGTCTACAGGGCAATAACATATTTGATAAGAATCTAATCAGCCTTCTCTTAAAAAAACTCCCCATATATACTCCACAGCATGGATAATTTTAAAGATATCTTCAGATTTAAAATGGAGCAGGAATCCACTTCCTGCTCCATGCTTCCTTGAGCTTATATATCTCAATATTAATAACAGTCTGATTAATTCTGAGTCTTGAACTGTAAACTCTTACTTCTAGACTTGGCTTTCTTAATATATGTTGGTTATGTCTCCATTTAGAATAGACTATATTCAAGTGGGGTATACATGACACCCAGAATAAAAAGGTTGCTGCTCATAAGTCACAGCAACCCCTTTTTATTTTGGGTGTCATGTATACCCCACTTGAATATAGTCTATTCTGAATTTCAAAGTTAGCTATATTACATGCTCATGAAATATTAAAGCATTAAAAAGGAAAGTACACGTTTAACAAGTAAATTTTATTGAAGAAAAATGTAAACAGATCAAACTTCAAACAAAGTGCAAATGTATGTACTGCAAAAATAAAATATATAAAGACATATATAAACAAAAATGTAAAAGTAAAAAATGTACACCAAGCGAACTTGACATTTTGTGAAAAGGTATGTAGTGCAAAAAAATAAATGTATATATAAAATATAAAGACGACATATATAAACACAAATTTAAAAGAAAAAAATGTACACTAAGCAAACTTTAAACATCGTGCACAAACGTATTATACAAAAAAATTCACAGAAAAACAAGTTAAAAAATAACTATTTCTATGAAGTATGGACTAGAGAGGTTTTAGTCGGGCAGAGAGGTCTGTTGTGGCCGGCCACTCATCGCCTGTACAAGCATCCCCATGACGTTGAGGAAGGCTTGATTGAATGCAGCTGTTTGTGCATTTTCCTCCGTCCTTAAAGGGTTAGTTCACCCAAAAATGAAAATTAAGTCATTAATTACTCACCCCCATGCTGTACCAACCCCGTAAGACCTTCGTTCGTCTTCGGAACACAAATGAAGATATTTTTGATTAAATGTGACAGCTGGATCACTCCTCCATAGGCTCCCTAAGGGAATGAATCCTGACGTCCCAGAAAGTCAATGAAGAAAATGTTTAAATATTCCATGTCACAACAGTGGCTCAACTATAAGTTTATCAAGCGACGAGAATACTTTTTGTGCGGAAATAAAACAAAAATAACGACCTTATTCGACTATTCCTTTTCTTCCTTGTAGGCCTGAAACGAGACTTCAAGAGATTTCCACGACACGCGCGAGAACTTAACCGAAGTAGTTGAAGGAGATCGCAATTCTCACGCATGTGTCGTGGAAATCTCTTGAAGTCTCGTTTGCGTGCGTGCGTGCGTGCGTGCCTGCCTGTATGTATGTACTTGTGAGTAATATATAAGTAAATCGTTTGTATTGGTAGTGGTGGGCAGATCGAGGCTTCGTGAAGCAATGAAACAGTTGAAGCATATGTGCCATATCGTTTCGAGGCATCGAATCAATCCGACACCCTCTCCACGGTGACACCTATTGGTCACTTGCAGGTGTTGATCTGAAACAACCTTGACCATGAACCATTAGAAATTTTTTTATTTATTTATTATTGTATTTTTCACAGTGCATAATGTTATTTTGGTCATGAAAAATTAATATTAATAAAATAAATCATGCCACAATGTCTCACTTTCTTTTAGATTTTTATTCAAAAATATTAATTTCTCTGCTGTCGAAGGACTTAGCCTACTTCTTTTGTTACAGAATTTCTCCAGTCTTTGAAAAAATCCTCTCACAAGGGACCCTTGTTGCTGGCATGCAAAGATATTTTTTTAGCAAGGACATACAAATGAGGAAATATTACTGCTCTCTCTTTCCAGTAAGTTAGGGGATCATGAGTTCTGGGCAAAAACGCATCGTTGAGGTATTATTTCACTTCCACTGTGGCATCAGCTGTAGCATTGTGTATCATCTGGGTTTCACGGATACGATTATAAAAATGTTCCCATAAACTGTCCTGTGTTTCTTCTGGTGTTGATGATGATGATGATGATGGGCCTGATGTTGACATTTGTGGCTCTGAATGAAAATGAAAACAGCAATTAGTTACAAATCCTAAACTGACGGCATATATGAAGTATAAATTCCATGAATCAGATTACATAACATAACATAGACTGAAACTGCTCACCAGGAGTTGTGTTTGAACGCATCAGTGAAGCACACTCCAGTGTGATGTGCTTTTCAGCGTCCAAATGCCACATTTTTTAACCTTGGGTTCCTTCCTTCCTTCCTTCCTTCCTTTTTTCCTTTTTTCCCTCCTTCCTTCCTTCCTTCCTTCCTTCCTTCCTTCCTTCCTTCCTTCCTTCCATCCATCCATCCTTCCATCCATCCATCCATCCAAAGTATCTATCTATATGTATCTATCTATTTATATCTATGCATCTATTAATGTGTCACTATATGTAGCCTACTCTGTCTCTCAGTCAATGTGTAAATTTAAATGGAAGCCTAAATATATCTAAACAAATCGCACTATAAATGTCACTATATCACCAAAAATCCGCTATCTCAAAACCAAACTCCTCTCACAAAAACCCACGATGTGAAAATGCGTTGACTTCACTTTTATACTGTGCGATTGTGTGATCTGTTCCCGACCCTGTCAATCAAACCCTGATTCGGCGGACCATGCCACCTGTTGAAACACTCAGAAGCTTCATTTAGCCGTAGTCACGTGACGTGGGTGTTTTGAATCACGCTTCGGATCAGTGTTTCGAAACATCTGCGCTTCGCAAAGCTTCGGAACGTCTGTTTCGCGTCAGCCATGCCGTATTGGAGCCTTTGGACTTTGAGTCTTCTTCTACCCAAACCATACCGTGACAACTGGCATCATTTTGAAATAAATCCAAAACAATACTTCCATCTAAACCACTTGTCCATAAAAAAGAATTTGTTTCAGATTAAAATGTTAAAATTATTCCACAAAATTTCTTTGTGGGCAGAAAAATTTGCACATAACACAATTTCCATGCAAGTAAGGCTTTTCGATGAGATTGGTCATTTAGAAGGGGTGAAATTTCGTTTTAAAGGATCTAAGTCACCTAATCTATGGCATTGGGGATATAGTACCAAATGGAGTAATTTATAAAGTAAAAATTATAAAGGAGCTAACTAATTCTTTAAAATCCAAGACTTCAAGCCCAACTTCAGCACTTCTATTGGTCAAAACAGATTTTCTAACTTTGTGCAATTTGTTCTTCCAGATAAAAGTGGTGAATAATATTTTGTTCATGTCTGCACAGATTTGGTCACAAACAAATATAGATAAGGAGGAATAGACACAACGCCACATACAGACGTATAGATTCTCGGCTTTAGATATAAGAACTCTACCATAGATTGACAGGTCTCGTTGTAGCCAACAATTAAAAATAGTTCTAGTATTTATTATTTTAGGTGAAAAATTAAGTTGCAGGTGCATCAATCTATCTTTGCTGAGAAAAATCATCAGGTACTTGACACAGTCGTTCACACGTATATTATGCATAGATGATTCTTGAGCATCATAATGACCAAATATTTCACACTTTGATAAGTTTAGATATAAGTTTGAGGCTTCAGAGAAAGATTTAATGATATCAAAACTCAAGGGAATTTGACTGTGGTCTTTAAGAAATACAGTAGTATCATCGACTGGTTAATATATTTTAAATTCTTTGGCAAATATAGAAATATCTTTTAAACAATTAAAAGAACGGGGAAATGGGGCAACCTTGACATAATCCTCTGTCACAATTAAAATGTTTAGTAGTTTGCAAACCAACCAGAAGAGTTAATGTCATTATAAAGCATTCTCACAACATTGATAAAAGTACACCTGAACCCAAAAACTCTTAAGAGATTTTAACAAAGATCATAATAAAAACGTTTTCAAATAATATAATAATTTATAATTTTTTAAATAATTTCAAATAATTCCCCCCGTTTGTGCTTTTAAAATAATTAAAGCCGTTAAAAAATGTATCTTGTAGGGGTGACGATACACTTAGCTCACGAGACGACAAAACACACAATGTTAGGTTCAGGAGAACGAGACGATATTTTAACTCTATTTTTAAGAAATCTTCAAAGATGAAATTTATGACTGGAAAATTGTTTTTTAATTGAGTCACATTTAGTCACAAAATATAAAACAATAAGGGTGCATTTTGAAATGATTTATTCACCTGGTTATGAATGTCACTTCAGTTCTACTTTCTGAGTATGAATTACCTTATGCAGTAAAAGACAGAATAACTGACCAGGACAAGAACGCTGATATCGCGAGACAGCTATTCACCTCGACTTTTTACCTCACATTATAATTTCGTGAAATCTCGTGGCACAAGATCTCATCACACCCCTATTATGTTGTTTAACTCAGTCACAACTAAATTTAGGTTATAATTATTCATTATGGATATGTGATTCCAGGAACCATGTTTTACATAGAGTTTAAATTCCAGGGAATGCTCAAGTTGCAAAAGCAATTCTGCAATGAATGTCACAATATGCTATTTAGGATACTGGAACTGTTCTCACTTCTCAGTGTGTCAATTAACTGACTGCTTTTCAAAGCGCTAGCATTCACACTGTATCTTTCCACATTAAAACAAGTAGTTTTTTTTTCAAACATTCAACTGTCAATTACTGCACGTTTTCAAGATGATAAAGGATTTGTTTCTATACATTGGAGAAACAAAGTTGACTAATACATTTAGATTTATTTTATGTCATTAATGCATCAAAGAGAGAATCAGGTATAGTAGTCTTTTAAAGCTTTCACGTTATGCGTATTGTAATAATCAGGTCCTATCTATAATACTCTACATAGGAGCGTTCCAGGAAGAAGTATCTGTGTGGTGAGGGGTGTTTGAAGTTCTGAAAATCCAGAGAAAAGGGGAATGGAGATAATGTGACATACGCCATTGGTAGAGAGAGGAACCGGGTGAAACCCATCAACGCAGGTCGATATGGCAATGGTGGCAGTAGACGTCCTGTTGGTTTATAACGAAGATGCTAAACAAAATCCTTGATACAGTACAGTACACTAAATTACAGTACAGTACAGACTTCAAAATTGTAGAGTGAAAGAATAATTTCCATATTCCTTCTTTGAGGCTGCTTTTTGTTAAGGTTTCCACTTGAACTGAATATTAAAAACTAACTGCTTAACGTCTTTTATTGCCACAGACATAATGGATATAGAGTTATTATATATACAACAAATGAATTCTCAAAGTCTACAATATATACTAACCTTGAGGCTCCCGTATCCTAGACATACTGTATGTCTCTCCCAGGCGCTGAATAGGTTTCAGTCTAAATAAAAACACAGAAATCTCTGATCATTGTAAACCCAAACAACACTTCTTTTAAAGAGCATTTATGTATTTCAGTTGTTCAGTATTTTAATTGAGGATCTTTTTTTAAGTTAAGCTGGGACATTCATCTAAGTTAAACTGGGACATTGATCCAAAAATAAAAACAGCTTGTTGGTTTTCTATAGATATTTGTTCATCTTAAAGGGGACCTATTATGCAAAATTCACTTTTATATAATTATGTCTTAACATAATTATGTCTTGACAGTGTGTTTACACAACCACCCTATTATGGTAAAAATCCATCCACTCCGTTAGTTATTTGGAAAAATATCTACCACTAGACCATTAAAGTACACAAGTACTTTTCGCGGATTTATGAATTTATTCACGTGAAAATTCTCGGCACTAACAATATATATTGGTAGATCTCATTAAATGACAAATTAAACCCAATGTACTATTGAAACATGAACATTGTAATGTTATTTTTTCAGAAAAATGTTACTGTACACATACATTGAACATCTGATTTAGCATTGTATAGCAAGCAATATTAAATTCTGGAAGGCCTTCTCACAGTCCATAGTCCAATTCACCTTGTTTGGGTGGCACTTTTTGGGGAGGTTAGTCAGGACAACTGCCCGGGCTGAGAAGTTTGGTACAAACCTTCGGTACCAGCCAACCAGTCCCAAACAGGATCATACCTGCTTTTTGGTCACAGGCTTCTCAGCATTTTTAATGGCTTCAATTTTACTAACTTGTGGTCGGACCACCCCATGTCCCAATACATACCCCAGGTATTGGGTCTCAGCCTTGGCCAGGCCACATTTGTCTGGGCGGATGGCCAATCCTGCAGTCTTTATCCTCTTTAGCACCTCTTGGAGATGCCCTAGATGTTCCTCCCAGCTCTGGCTAAAGAGGATAATATCGTCCAAATAGGCTGCAGCAAACATTTATGTCCCCTGGAGAATCGGTCCATCATTCTCTGAAATGTTGCTGGAGCACCATGAAGCCCAAATGGAAGAACCTGGAACCGAAAGTGTCCAAGTGGGGTCTTAATTGCTGTAAGCTCTTTGCATTCTGGCTTCAATGGAACTTGCCAGTACCCCTTGCAGAGATCTAGAGTACTGAGGTATTTTGCTCTTCCAAGTCTTTCAACCAGTTCATCCACCCTTGACATGGGATAAGGGTCAAACTTACTGACACTATTCAGTTTACGGAAGTCCAGGCAGAACCGGAGAGTGCCATCCTTCTTAGGTACCAGCACAATAGGGCTGCTCCACTCACTGGTGGATGGTTCTATTACCCCCAGACTCTGCATGGTCTTTAGCTCCTCTTTCATCACTGGCAGCAGTCTTTCAGGTACACGATAGACAAGCTGTCGGATGGGTTTGGGGTCGTTCAGAATGATGGAGTGACTGATCAAGTCTGTCCTACCGGGTGACTCCATGAAAAGTTGGTCAGGTAAGCATCCCATCAGCTGCTGTTTCTGTTTCTCAGTCAAATGATTGAAATTTAGCTCACTCTTACCTGGATGTCCAGGGATGTATTGCTCTTCAAACTCCTCCTCTGCTACTGATCTCACAAACATAGTGTTGTCCATCACTGGGACTGCTGTGCTTTCGGCCATATCTGATGGTGGAATACGGGAATGCCATTTTTTTTGCATGTTGATGAGGAATACCTGCAAAGGCTGGCTTCTGAAAAGAATCTCGATTTTGTAGGTCACTGGACCCACTTTTGCTTCACTTCATAGGGACCTTGCCACTTTGCCAACAACTTGTTTTCCAATATTAGAGGACCTTATCACCAGGATTGAAACGTGTTCGGGCTGCTTTTCGGGCTGCTTTGTCATACTACTCTTTCTGCTGGTCTTGGGACTGGAGCAAGTTCTTTCGAGCTTGAGCCGTGGTCCTTTGGCATTGCTCTCTCATCTTAAGGACATAAGTCACAATGTTTTGCTTACTAGACTTGTGTGTTTCTTCCCAGCTCTCTTTCAGCACATCCAATGGTCCTCTAACAGGATGGGCATAAAGCAGCTTAAAAGGGGAGAATCCTGTTGAGGCCTGGGGTACTTCCCGATAGGCAAAAAGAAGGAAAGGCAGCCACTTGTCCCAGTCTTTGCCCATTTCGGAGACAAACTTTGAGCATGGCTTTTAGGGTCTGGTTAAAACGTTCGACCAGCCCATCAGTCTGAGGGTGATACGGGATAGTTCGCACTCTCTTAATCCCTAGCAGTTGATATACCTGGTGTAGGGTATGGCTCATGAAGTTGGGTCCTTGGTCTGTGAGAACCTCTCGTGGTATGCCCACTTGTGAAAAGAATTTCAAAAGAGTTGTGGATATCTGTTTGGCAGTACCCTCTCTAAGCCTCAGGGTACCTTGTAGCATAGTCACAAATTACTGAAATGAATCTGTTCCCAGCCTGAATTCTTTCCAATGGGCCAACTATATCCCCTCCTATTCTTTCAAAGGGAGAGTCAACAACAGTTAATGGAATAAGTGGGGCATAAGCAGGGGTGTGACCAACAGCAAGCTGACACTCAGGGCATGTCTTACAGAACTCCTTCACATCGGTATACATTCTGGGCCAATAAAACTTCTTTGCAATCCGTATTAAGGTTTTCATAAATCCCAAGTAACCTGCCCAGGGAATAGAGTGCCTTAGGTCTTATGCCTTCTTTCTCTGTGGCTGGGGTACAACCAACTGCATCCCATCCTCCTTACTTTCTCTGTACAAGAGTCCATTATTCAGTACAAACCTCTCACTCAAACAAGTATTCACTTCTTTATTCTGTACCTTCTTTAAACAGTCAGCTAAGGTGGAATCTTCATTCTGGAGCTTAGGTAGATTATTTGGAATGACAATGTATGTATCACTCAAGTCAGGCTCCTCTGTCTCTACCTCAGCTTGCTCTGCAGTCTCTATCAAGCTTTCCACACACTCTCTACGTAGCTGCAGCCTATCCTCTGCTGTAGGTTTTGGCTCTGTGACAATAACCTCAGAAAAAAATGGTATGGATTGCAATGGCTCCTCAGTCTCTTGGAATGGTGTGTTTTGTTCATGCTTCTTAGCCTGAGCCCTTGTTACTATTCCACACCACGTCTCTTGCACAAAATCAACTAACACTGGCAAATCTGTGCCTAGCAAAATGGGGTATGGCAGACTCTGGGCTACTCCAACCTTCATGAGATATGGCTGATTATGCACTTCAGTGTAGACTTCAGCTTTTGGCAAATTAGTACTGTCCCCATGACCACAACAAAAAGTCACAGTCTCCTCCTCACTCCAGCTATCTCGGGGTACATATTTGGCCTCTACCAATGTGTGGGCACAACCTGTGTCAACCAAAGCTGGAAGTGGTTTCCCATTCAACAAAACAGTGACAACTGGCTCTAAGTCATGTTTAGGGGTTGCATACTGTTCTAGCCATGGAACATAACAGAGACTGGCTGTCTTAGGCTTTTTCAAGGGGCAATGCGGTCTAGTATGCCCTGGCTCACCACAATTAAAACACACAACTTCATTTTTGACGATGGTTTGAGGTAGGGGAACAGAGGTTGTGGGTTCAGCGTATGTAGATTTCAGAACCTTAGCTTGGCTTTTAGAGCTTGACCACACCCCCAAACCCTCAGACTTACCCTTGGTGGCCTGCAGGACGCCAGCATAGTGAAAGTTTCCTGGACCCCTCCTTGCAGCAATATAGGCCTCCACCAGGTTAGCAGCCTGCCCTGCAGTGGTTGGATTCCATTCCTTGACCCAGGTCCTCACCTCTGGATGTAACACCCGCAGAAACTGTTCAAGCACAATAGCCTCCATAATGTTGTCTTTGCTGCTTTTGTTGAACTGGACCCACTTGCAAAACAGATCTTTAAGACGAGTGTAGAGTTCTTGAGGTGACTCATGCATAGGGGTATTTAAAGAACGGAACCTTAGCCGATAGGTCTCAGTGCTGATCTCATACTTTTTCAGTATGGCTTCCTTCAGCTGGTCACAATCCTGTGTCTGGGAAGGGTTCACGGCCACAAAAGCACTCCTGGCCACTAAGCAGGGGTATTAGGCGTATGGCCCAGTCTCATCTCGGCCACTGGTAAACTTCGCCAGTCTCTCAAAAGTGGTCATAAAGTGTTCTATGTCATCTGTGTCCTCAAGCCTGGCCAATCTTGGCTCCTGGCTTTTAACCCTGGCAGCTGCTCCATCACCGTCTGTACCTGAAACTCGGGAACGCTCCATATCAAGCTGCATTTGGGTTACTTGATGACTGAGAACTTTGTAGTGTTGATCTCGTCTAGCTGTTTCTCGTTCCTGCCGTTCATCTCGCTCTCGCTGATACCGCATGAAGGACTCAAACATCCGTGAAAGAGCCGTAACTGCAGCATCCCCTCCAGAAGACAGAACCTCAGCAGGTTGCTCACTTGCCTCTGGGTCACCTCCTATGGCACCCTGGTCCACATCCTGAACTGTTCCTTCCCCAGGCTGACTCCTTAGTTTGGGAGGCATGTCAGAAAAGGCAATCTCCCGACATGTCACTTGACCGGTACTTATCCCACTTCTGACACCACTTGTTAGGATGTTCCGGCGGTGAAGGTGTAAAATTAATGACGATGGAGAATAAATCACAGTCCAGGGTGTTTATTTTGGTGCAAACGTCGTGATTCCCAAGCAAAAATATATACAATGACAAAAACTAAGGCAAAAAAATAAATATATATATATACAAATCTTGAAGACGTTCACGTGTGTATTCTGGCTATGCCAATATTCAGGCCCAAAAATACAAGGAGTAATCCCACACTCCAAACACACACCTAAAATGGCTACCAGGAGCCCTTTTCTAGAGTTAGGCTCCTCCCACTTCTGGAACATACCATGTAGAAGTAAATGATCATTTTAAAGCAAGATAAAACTATACAAATACTTTAAACAAACGGTATAAATATGCAACCTATGCATCACATTATTAATTACAAAGTGATTTCTAAACATTGCAAAGAAAATTGCCTGAGAAATTATATTTTCCCGGATTTTCCCCCTGTGATGTCACTGACAATGAAAATGCTCTTCCTACTGGGCAACTGGAAGCTTTAAAATGGCAGCCGTCGCTGCACATGGGTGAGAGGTGACCCGCAATGTGAGTACAATAATATTTTATGTGTATCTGTTAGCTTGTTACAGGGGAAATAAACTGTTAACATTTGTAAAAGAGTTTGGTGTGGTTTCTTTGAATGTTAAATCATAAAACAAAACAAAACATTAAGCATTGAGATAAAACAAACAACCAACAAAAGGAAAGTAAATTATATAAACAAAACCGTGGGACTAAGCAGAGGGCCTATTACACCACCTAAACAGAAAAATAACCACAAATCTAGTATATATGATGTTATTTTGCCGGAATCTAGATTGTGTGTATATATTGGTGTAAACTGTTCATGGGTGTACATGCACTTCAGCAGTCCTTTCAAAATAAGAGTCATAGGTCACAGGCTATCTGTGACATCTACTATTGAATCCAACGTATGAATCCAGCGCTCAAATTCCCTTCCATGGTGCTGTCAAGTACGGCTTGCAGTCTGTGAGGTAAACTAAACGCTATTGGCTATTTGAAAAGGGGGAGGAGCCATTCAATATGTCCCGCCTTAGCTTCCTGTTTCAGTGGAAATTACGTTAACGCATCATACAAAGTTGCACGTTCCAAGGCACTTCAGTGGGCCTTTAGTACACAGATCTAATATGCACGTGATTTCTTTTCCAGCTGTTTACATTCACAGACATAACCGACTATGTTTATGTGAACTTTGTGTGTATTTGACAGTATAAGCTCAATAAGACGTGAAAGAGAACTTAGTTTAGTGCTCACACGACATGTGACAGCCGCGGCTTTCTATGCGTGAGCTTCAGATGTGTGTGCTCAGCATATCAGAAGTTTAAAGTTTTAAAATGCATGCAAATAATAAAATTTCATGATTGACGAAGAACCGATCTGTCACGTAAGCGTAACCGCGATAGAGATGGTAATCAAAAATGAAAATTGACAGATATTTCGTTTTTTGTTGGCAGCACAAGCTGTAAAGGCTCCACCCTTTTCTGGAGCAGCAGCTCTACACACATGAAAACATGTTTTTGCGTCCTCCCAAAAAGGGGCATTTACAGCTGAAACTTTACCAACGCATTCTGGGGACACCTGAGACTTATGTTACAGCTTGTAAAAAAGGGCATCATTTAATTGAATTAATTGTAAAGAGACTATAGAAAAAGGTTTGGATTCAACTGTAAGATTCTTTAGATAAATTTATACATTTAAAATTTTTAAATGTAGATAAGCTGACTGAAAATATACATCAGACAAAACCAATTGGTAGAGGATGTCCCCGTATCAGTATGGCATACCTATCCAAGTCTGAAGGCACAATAACAGCGTCCTTCCTGCTCTCTGGTGGAGGTGGCAGTGGTCGGGGCTGTTTGCTTCTTTGCACAGAGCAGAAATATATGAGCACCTCCACAGGAGTGCACATACTCTGTACTCCTTCACTCTGCAAGAACACGGACCCTTTGTGCACCTGTGAAGTACAACAGAAATGGACCTTTTGCTTTCCTCAAAAATATATCTACCAATTTGATATTTTCTCATTACCCTGTACTTTCTGGTCCAGGTAAGCAGCCAGTGGCTGGCCATATCTCGAAGAATGCAGTGCTGGTTAGGCTGATGCTTTGTCAGAGAGTTCCAGGACTCTAATTCTGGACATAACCACAGTTCAGCCTCCTCCACACCCATTCTTTGTAATACACACAGAACTAAAGCCCTACCAGAGATATAATGAAAGAATGGTTAATTCCCACAATTTTTTTTTTCTTCATTTAGCATATTTTACATTCATACAGGAGATTTCCAATGGCAATCGGGTGTCACTTTTTTTTTTTTTAGAAAGTGGTAGAAACAGTTTTAGGTCACCCAAAAACCCAAACATGAAACTCCTGCTCAATAATTGGATGTTCTGCAGTTGAATTGATACTTCCCTTTCACAAGCAATTTCATAAAGTATTAAAGTGGGCCAAGAAAAAAGTGCTGAAAGTACCTATGCAATATAATAGAAAACTACATTGTATTTTGTATTGTGTTAAACATGCATAATTCCTTACTTAAGATCAACTTGTTTATCTGCCAACATGGCGAGTAGCTCCACAATGGTGTTAAAACTGTCAGGACTCAGATACACCATCAAATTCAGCAGCTCACCGACAAAATGCTGTTCCTCCCTTGACTGCAAAACACATATTCACATATTACTTATACTGAATACTTTCTGTAGTGTTTATGAAGAATTCATCCATTCTGTATTTGTACATTAAAAATAAAATGATCCTTTAGAAGTTGTTAACAAAATGTATTTCAGTCATGTCTGTATGTATTTAATCTACTATCACAATTTGATTCACCATGTTTTTGTGAATGCAATTCTCCAGGCAAACCAACAGTCCTTTGCTGAGAGATATTTTGTCCAACGCCTCCTGCTGAATTAACATAAGTAATGCATTCACGATGCTATTCTTCTGAGCCATGCAGCAAGAACTCATGAAGTCCAAAAGAAGCATGCAGAATTCCTTGGGGCCTAAAGAACTAGAAATACACTGCAAACACATGCACAAATTAATGTAGAATGATGCAGAAATTAACTAGAACAAGGAGACTGATATCATTGTATATCGGATTTCGGAGTTCATCTTACACTCAGATCAGGGAACATCTTTTGAAACCACTGCTCATCCACAAACTGCAGGAGGAACTCTGGCAGATAAGATGATGAGGGTGGAGGAGGCAAGGATGTGGGTTGTTTAGGTGGAGAGGGTGGGGCAAGGGGCGGTGAAGGTGGTGCAGACTCGGAGGGTGGAGTCAGAGCATAAGTAGGACACTTTATTGGTGGAAGGGGCTTTGGTGGCTGTGAAGAGTGAGCATAAGAGAGCAAATTAAAAAGAGCAAACAATTAAGTGGTTATATGACATCATCCCTTACCTTTCTTAAAGTGCGGTTACATTTACCATTGAATGGCAAAATATTGTCATTTAAATTGGAATCTTTGATTTAAATAAGTTTCAAATGAGGGCGAAAAATGTTTTCAAATTTCATTCATGTTTAAGCTGGTCGCAGAAAGCTGCTTGGTTTGAAAGTGACTTCTATGCGAGTTTTTCTCGAGTTTTTCTCTATGCTAAGTTTTTCTTCTGTACGATTTTTGCTTCAATAGCTATGCTAATGACAATGGACAATGTCTCATTTGCCTGCAAAATTTTGCTGATGTAACCGCATTTTTATGCAAAACAGTAAGCAGCAGTAAACACTACACACAGTCAATCACTATATGAGTTTTGTTATTTTACTCAAGCATGCATGTGACTAGAATGAATATAAAAACACAAAAACATCCTAACAGGGTATATGAGTTTCTCTGTTGCTGTTGTGGGTGGAAGAGGACTCTTCTGTGTAGATGGAGTCTCTGTGATGGGCGAGGGTGGTACAGGGGTGAGTGAAGGTGGGGCAAGGGGCGGTGAAGGTGGTGCAGACTCAGAGGGTGGAGTCAGAGGGAGTGTAGGACACAATATTGGTGGAAGGGGCTTTGGTGGCTGTGAAGAGTGAGTATACAAGAGCAAATTTAAAAAAAATAGCAAACGATTAAGTGGTTATGTGACATCATTCCATACCTTTCTTAAAGTGCGGTTACATTTACCGTTGCTCAGCAAAATTTTGCGGTCGAAATCCAGCCGTTTCAATTGGAATCCACACAATTGGATGTGTGTCAAATGAGGGTGAAAAAGTTCCCCATGCAGATTTCACTCATGTTTAAATTGGTCACACAAATTCGCCGTGCTCACCAACAGAAAGTTCTGTGTGAGTTTTGCTTCATACATCGTTATGCTATTGACAATGTACAATGTCTTATTTGCCTGCAAAATTTTGCTGATATAACCACACTTTTAGACAGGAAGTTAGCAGTAGTAAACTCAACACACAATCACTATATGAGTTTTGTTATTTTAAACAAGGATGCATGTGACTAGAATGAATTAAAAAATAAAATAAAAATAAAAAAAACATCCTAACAGTGTATATTTTTTCTCTGAGTTTCTCTGCTGCTGGTCTGGGTGGAAGAGGGCTCTTCTTTGTAGATGGAGTCTCTATGATGGGTGTAAGATGTATGTCAGCATCTTCCCTCCCCTTCTTTTCCTCCTCTTCAGTACACAAGAGTTGAACTTCATCAAGTTCAATCTGCTCATGGCATGCAAAAAACAACAACAACAACAAAAATTATTCCACTGTTATTCAATTATACACTGTGCATTCACACAAAACCAGATTTTTAAGCTGTTCAAAACCTAATAAAGACATACTTAAGGTTCGTAAAAATCATTCAGATCATTTATTTCCTTTTTCTATGGAAGTGGTTTTTGATTATTTTTGTGGGAAAATATTGACTGAAGAGACAGTAAAAGTGAATGGTGTTTATGAACGTACTCTTATTTTGGGGGGTTGCCTGTAAATTACACGCAGGTAATTATTGAAAGCCTCTTGTTTGGTTTGCATGGTGGGTGCTTTTCTCCTTCTGCACTCAACCTCTCCTTTTAGTAGGGATTCCAGATCTTTATGTCTTGCCACAAGTGCCCCAAAGTCCTTTAAGACAAACATATGGATGAGCTCTGACACAACACATTCTTACATATATTTGGTACTTACTGAATCTTTTATCCTGTCGAGCCTTTCAGAACCATCCTTTTTAGCAACATGGCAACTTTCTGTCCTAGAGATAAGTGTTAAAAGCAAAGAGTGAGCTTACTGATATGTACAGTATTTATGCATGTGTTTTTATTTGAGTAGAAAGTTACCTGTATTTGTGGTTCATGATTGGGATCCAGGATTTGGGTAATTCAGAGTCTGGATCACATTTCTCAGTGGGTGATAAAGTGAATACATTCAAAATGAATGATTAATTTTGTTTGAGCAGACTATACCTCCTCTGTTCTAGATTAAACCTTACTCTAGACTAGAGTAAACCTAGAGTAAAGTATTTTCACTCAACTATTATTTTGTACTGTTTTTAACATTAGTGTCTGTAGAGACATCAACTTCCAGCTTCACAGACAAGGCTTAAAGGGTTAGTTCATCCAAAAATTCTGTCAGTAATTACTCACCCTCATGTTGTTCCAACCCCGTAAGACTTTCGTTCATCTTCGGAACACAAATTAAGCTATTTTTGATGAAATGTGAGAGCTGTCTCACTCCTTTATAGGCTGCTAGGTAATTGCATCTGCCGGGCCAGAAAAGTTAGTAAAGACATCGTTAAAATAGTCCAAGTGACTGCAGTGGCTCAACCTTAAGTTTATCAAGTGACGAGAATACTTTTTGTGTGCAAAAACAAACAAAAATAACGACTTTATTCAAGTATTAATTTTCTTTCGTGTGGGCCTCTGACGTGAGTTCACGAGAGCGCCACGACGCATGTGCGAGAACTGAGAAGATGACGTCATGCTCATGATCATTTGATGGGAAAGTGTGAAAGGTAAGCCATTCATTTTGCGGCATTGGTAAGCCACTTTTACGTTTTCTCATTGGTTTCAGACATCCAGGAAATACACAGTTTAGAACCATTTTAAACACTACATCGAGACCCATCTGCATCATCCTCTCAGTTCTCACGCATACGTCGTGGCGCTCTCGTGAACTCACGCCAGAGGCCCACACGGAAGAAAATTAATAGTTGAGTAAAGTCGTTATTTTTGTTTGTTTTTAGACACAAAAAGTATTCTCGTCGCTTGATAAATTAAGGTTGAGCCACTCATTTCTGGGTGAACTAACCCTTTAAGCTAGTCCCAGACTAAAATGCATTTTTGAGCTGTGTTAACAGAAATCAACTTGCACTGACATATCTTAAAATATGTCAGTACCATTGTTTTGTCTCAAGATGCACACCAGTAGTGTTTTTTTCTAAGGCACGTTTATAAAATCTACTTAAATGTCCTAATTGAACAAGGCCTACTAAGCCCTGTCTGTGAAACCAGGCCCAAGAGTCTGACAACTCTTCAAGAATGTTTGACAAAAAAAATTATGCTGTTTGATAGTTTAAGCTGTACTTGTGTCCTGCAGTCAGGAGGAAGTAGCTGTGTGTGTCGGATTCTGTAGAGGTCTCCTGTGATGCCTAATAGGAGGTCTCCACCCTCACAGTACGCCAAACACTCTGGCTCTGCGTTCAGTTCAAGAATTCTGAAATAAACACCACAAAAGCACAGATCCAGAGATAATTTGTCCAGAGACAAAGTTCGAATTTTTACATAACACATACAACTAACAACAAAAAGTAGCATCTGTCCTGACCTAAGAAGGCGATTTTCCATATCCCAGATTCGTACAGTCCCATCCTGACTGCTTGAAGCAAACACACTGAGCTGATAACATGCACAGAGCCCTGGAGACACATAATCAGACTGTCTATTATCCTAAAAGGGTCAGGGTGTGGTATACTTGATTAACTGACATGAATCTCATGAAATCTGTCTCACTGAATAATATATAATCCTAAAATTATGTGGGGAGTAGTTTTTGTTTACAATCCATTTATTAAATTCAAATTAGCATAGATAAAAAAGCACTAAAAACTTTTGGAAAACTGGCCTATTGGTTGTATTTTCTCATTTTTGTTTGAGTGACAATTTAAGCTTTTTTAAATATTAGATATCTCTACATAAGTGGTTCTCAAACAGAGGGCCGGGACCCACTAGGGATGCTAAGCACAATTCCAATGGGGCTGTAAAATGGCTTAAAAAATTAAAATAAGGCAAAACAAGCTTAAAATATGTTAAAACGGCTAAAAACCAAACAGATTTCTTATTTTAATTTAAAAAGACAAAAAAATCCCATAACTACAAACCACTGAAATGTGAAGTATATTCATTGGTTATAAACAGTGTGAACTCTGAAAGACAAAGTTCTTGAAACCTGGATTTATGGCAATTAATTAAATTATTTGTAATTATTCTAATATATTACCTCTCCTAGTTTCTGTAAATAAAAAGCAGTCTGAAAACAAGCAGCTTTGTCATTACAGCAGAAATATCTTAGCCTTCAGATATTTTCTTTTGACAGTAGGAGGCCTTCGAATCAAAGAGGTAGAGAATCACTACTCTACATGGTCTAAATGTGATCTGAGAGTTGATCTAATTCACTTGAAGCATGGTACCTAGTAAGAAAAAAGTTTTTACAGTCTCTAACCTGTGATTTTGTTGTGATAATCTTCATTTGGTTGCTGGTCAGATCGGCTTTGGCTCTCTAAACTGTACTGCACCAGGCTATAAGAGTCGTTCTCTGGATCTTGTAAAGCGAGGGTGAGTTGAGTTCCCATCAGTGCCAACAAAATAGGAGGCAGATCACACAACATGCTGAAATGGAGACTCAAACACTGCTGAGCACATGGGAACACACGCCAGACCAGCAGAGCTTTATCTTCGCCTACAATATAAAGCCATCAAGATAATCATCAGTCAATCAGTGAATGCTAACAATTAGTGTGGTGATGTAGTTAGGGTTGCCAACTTCAGAAAAGGAAAATACGGGACAAGCGTGGTTCTTTAGAGGAAAATAAGGGACACGCAAAATATTTGTACTGTATCACACAGTGTTTTCATTTCAGTGTCAGCAGTTAAGTATGTGCATAAAAGGTTCTCAGACATTAATTGCTTAACCTATTTATGAACAATTTAATTCTAAAACTAATTTTAATGTCATAAAAAAAATTCACATTACACACAAACCATCATTCAAAATAATAGCATTTATCTGAAATAGAAAGCTTTTGTAACATTATACACTACACTTCAAATTTTCGGGGTCGGTAAGAATCCCCCCCCCCCCCCCCCCCCCCCCCCCCCCCCCGCCCCCCAAAAATTTTCAAGGAAATTAAAAGCCTACATTTATTCAGCAAAGTTGCATTAAATTAATCAAAAGTGACAGTAAAGACTTTTTATTGTTGCAAAAGCTTTCTATTTCAGATAAATCTCCAATGAAATTTCTATTCATCAAAGAATTTTGATGTTTTTTAAACATTAATAATAATAATCAGAAATGTTTCTTGAGCAGCGAATCACATCAGCATATTATTCCCTAGATTTCATGTTTTCTTGCGTGGCTGGATGTTCGACTCATGAACAATAATCACGTTGTTTGGATTCGCCAAAACTGATTTGCCGAAATGAAAACCTGGACAGTGAAAGGGATTTGCCGTAAGCGCAAGTCCGGATCGAACCGGGAGCGACCAGACAGCACAGGATTCTGTTCGCAAATAAAACGTTTCTGGTTACTCACGTAACCATAGTTCCCTGAGAGGAGGGAACAAGACATTACGTATGGGAAATCCATTTTCCTCGAAATGCTGTAGCCTGATTTTAATAACTCTTTTGCTTGCAAATAGCCAATGGCGCCCGCACCCTCACCTGATTGGCTGACAGTCCTCAATATAGGTGATGCAATCTTTCGACTGAGCGAGAGCAATGACGCTGAAAGCTTTTCACACGGCAGTCTACGTAATGTCTCGTTCCCTCCTCTCAGGGAACTACGGTTACATGAGTAACCAGAGACGTTCCCTTATTGAGTCGGTCCCTCGACATTACGTATGGGGAACATATAAAACCCCCGCCGTGTGGAAAAACTGTGTTGCTTCAGTTAAGCAACACTGAACTGGTGTGATATGGGGGAAAATGCAGCAATATGTTGGTGCTTGAGAATACTGCCGGCTTATGAACACGGGCATAATAAAAAAGGCCACAATAGAGTTAATGTGATTATTATCAAAGGTAACTCGCTGCCTATAGGACCTGGTTGAAACCATGGTTAGAAAAACGCGCAAGACAGGGCGTGTCCTCAGATGACTTAGTCACCCAATGGCTGCTCAGCCCTCTCCTCCTGCACTGACAGAACGTGTGGTGCGAACGAGGGAATGTCCAAGTTATAAAATCTTGCAAACGTGTTATGAGATGACCAGCCCGCTGCGAGACAAATGTCCTGAATAGACATACCTTTCGCCCAAGCCCATGACGACGCCAAGCTCCTAGTGGAGTGGGCGCGCACCCCTATTGGGCAATCGGTTCCTCGGGAAGCATAAGCTAGTCGCACGGCTTTCACAATCCAATGCGATAGCCTCTGTTTCGACAGCGCGCTGCCTTTCCTGGCACCCACGTAGCAGACGATGAGCTGCTCTGAAGTTCGAAACTGGCTAGTCCTGTTCACATAAGCACGCACTGCACGCACGGGGCATAAAGCGCACTTCTGTGACACTGAATTATTGTCCAGTTCAGCGGGGCAAAATGCTTGAATTGTAGAGCACAAGTCTTGAATGCAAAATGCTTGAATTGGATAGCACAAGTCTGACCATGCGATCATCCGGTCCGAACTGCATACACGCACTGTTCACTGACAGGGCATGCAAGTCTCCTACTCGTTTCCCACAAGCCAGCGCGAGCAGAAGCGTCGTCTTAACTGAGAGCACTTTAAGGTCGCTAGATTCGGCTGGTTCGAAAGGAGGGTCGGACAGCGCACTGAGCACTAACGACAGGTCCCAAACTGGCATCTAGCGAAGGCGAGGCTTCCTAAACTGCCTTTGGCGAAGCCTCTGGGACGCGCGCCTAGCGTATCCAACCAGACACTGTGACGAGGAAGATCTAAACCTCGCTCTAGGGGGGGCTTGAGACCGTCTAGGCAGAAGATGCGGCATCATCTTTGACTGTTTCAAGGTCTCGGCGTACTTCTCCGAGAAGGCCTTGACCGCAACGCCGAAAAGACCCAGCAGGCTTACCGGTGTGTCCAGGAGCTGCTTCTTCTCAGCATCGCGCATCTCGGTCAGCGTCAGCCACAGATGGGGGTGCAGAACCACAAGGTTGCCCATGTTATGGCCAATTCCCTGGGCGACCTTCTTAGAGGTGGCCAGATCCAGATCTGCGGCCGTGCACACCTTCCTGAGGGACTCGGGGTCCGGGCTTTCCTCGTCCAGGGACCCCAAGAGTCGAGTTTGGAAGACCTGCAGGATTGCCATCGTGTGGAGGGCAGATGCTGCATGTCCAGCCGAAATATATGCCTTCTCGGCGATGTGGGCAGTGGCTCTACATGCCCTGGAAGGCAATAAGGCGGTTTTCCATCCGGGAGACGGACATAGGTGTGCCGCGACGGTGTCCTCGACGGGAGACGGTCGTGTGTAACCTAATTTCTCCGCACCTTCCACTGTCGTCAGTAGCTGGGTACCCTGCGCATGGGCTCGGGCTAAGTGAGGGGAGCGCCATGACTGGGTGAGCTCCTCATGGAGCTCAGGAAAAAAGGGGGCGGGTCTCTACGGGGTGTCCGCCTGGCGGCCTGCGCCGAGGAAGTAACCGTCCATCCACTTCCTAGACGGCTGTTCTTTGGGGTCTGCCCAGTCCAGCTCCAGGTCCGCTACTGCTTCCGTGAGCTTTGCGTCCAGCGAGGCCGGGGTGGCTCCTGAAGGAGCCGCAGACCACGCTCCCTGGTCGGAGGCACTCGTGGACATGGTGTTGTCTTCACCATACCCGAACGAGACCATTTCCCGCGCTTCCTTCGGGAAGCGTAGGTGACAGGTTCTGACACGTGAGGGCAGCGTGGGCGTTGGGCCGACGCCAACTCCTCATCAGAGTCCATTGATGGAGCTTTCTGCAGTCTCCCGGTCCGCGGCTCGATGGCGCGGGCGGGGGACAGGCAGAAGTCATAAGGCCACCGTTACGGGTAACGGTCAGCCTTGAGCAAAGGATCTTGATCGGGAGGTCCTCACAGGCTCGACAATCTGATCCTTCGAGCGTGTGATCATTCTCAAGTGTGTTGTATCAGTCAGTGGTTAGATCAGCATAGCAGTCAATAAACAGGACAAGGGAGGTCACGTACGGGACAAATAAATTAGGCCCAATATACGGGACGTCACGGCTAATACGGGACAGTTGGCAACTCTAGATGTAGTAGAGTGTGTAAAGTATGTGTGCACCTGCAGTCAGCAGGTAGCCACTGTTGGGGTGTGCCTGCATGCTGATGATGTTTTGGTTGTTGTGAGCAGAAGTTCTGAACTGGACTTTGCCTGAAAGCATGTTGAGCACAGACACACAACCACCACAATGGCCCAGTATAACAAGAAACCTATGAGACACACACACAAAGAACCTAAGTAAGAGACATGCTGCGTCCCAATTCGCATACTATCCGTCCTAAATAGTATTTGAAAATAGAATTAGTACGTCCCAAATCGTAGTATGTTTAAATGAGTGTTCCAAAGAGACCCGGATGGACTACTATTTTCGGTCAGAATCCAAAGTGCAGATCGATGCACACTATGACGGCTAATATTGCCCACAACCCATTGCGCCTTGGACGAGGATTCGATTAGACCTACAAACACGAGTGAAAAGTAAAAAAAAGACATGGAGGACACGCGAGTCCGGCGGTTATGGTCACCTTTAGGTCACTGGATGGAGTTTTTCGGTTCCTTGCCACTGTTGCCTTTGGCTTGCTCAGTTGGGGATATTCAAATTAATTAACCAATCCATTGATCAGCTCTACCAAACTTGGATGTCTTTTTTTTTCCAGTAATAAACAAACATTGTTAAGTTGTTTTGATTGATACTGTGAAGCAGCTTTGATACTATCTGTATTGTGAAAAGCGCTATATAAATATATTTGACTTGACTTGACCTGACATGTAGAGAGGTTTAGATAAAGGGGTTTGAGTGATTATCAGTATCTAACCTGACGAAAATGTACATATTCAATGTTGTCTACATTATATTGCATCTGCAGCAGCATTGTGAACTTTTGTAAAGATACGTTAAGCCATTAACTTTTAAATGCATCATAACATTCAAATTGCAAACACATGAGGAGAGTCTCCGCATGAAAGACCCACGACTGGGAGATGAACGTGCTACTACATTTCACTCCGAAACAGTAGGAAATAAAATTAGATTGAATGGAGGATTTTAACTGTGACAAGATGATTGACGGTACGGTGACAGGATGCACGTGACAGATCTGTCCGTTAAAGATGACGAAGAAGTATGTCCCAAAGCTTGCCTCCTCTTTTGCTACACAGTCAAAAGTATGTACTTTTTCTTCACAAAAAGAGTACATACTTTTAGGGCGTAGTATAAGTAGGCGAATTGGGACGCAGCAACACTGCAACAAACTTGTAAAAATGACAACACACATAATGCTTATCTTATTAACATTTCAGGCATTTCATTATCATTATGAAATACCTTATTACAATTTCAGCAGTATCAGACTTAAGTCACACAATCTTAAGAGAAAATTTAGATGCTTCAGGACATGCAAGCAAATGCTACTAACCACACTAAAAAAAACGTAGATTATATGTTCTTGCACTGATATAACTAGGTTGTATATTGGTAACGTCTGACACTTGTCGAAATTAGACTTTTCCTTGATTTTACTCTTCCTTGAATTTAATTCATTTAATTGATCTTGCTATATAACATTTACATTATACCTGTAATGAAAGCTTAATAAATAGCCTAAGAAATAACCACTATTGTGAATAATCACTTCGCTTATGTCTCTTATGACCAAACCCACAATTTTTCTTTTCTTTTTTTCAATCAATGCCGGTAAAACTGGAAACATAATTTTTTCCCCTCTTATGCAAGCTAGACAGGGACCTGCATTTTTTTGTTAGCAACATAGGCTTGTATAAAGATTCAAATATTAATATTTATTTGATCATTATGAATTATTATATGTAACATCTATGGACATTAAGTAATCTTTTAACTTTTAACTTAAGATTTACCTCAGATTTCTGTCATTTTCTATACCTTTGCTTTTTCCTGCTGGTGGTTGTGAATTGAGTTCCCTTTCGTAGTCACTTCAAGTTACGTCGAATGACGACGAAATGGGGTTTCGCTTAGAAAGCCTATCAACTTCGAGTATTACAAAGCGCCAGTATCAGTCCCACAGCCTGCCGAACGCCATGGGATGTGACGCTCCCGTTACGGGCAGCTCAGAGGTGGGTTGCAGTTCTTTCAGGAAGTGGTTGCAGGGCCACTCCTTCCCCCGGCCAGGGGAGAACCTCTTCTCCAAAGTACTGACATCCCATCTCTGAGCCCACAGAGGGCACGGATGGCAGTGCGCGCCGCTTACGAGCCTCGCCACTCTCGTCCCCCTATTTCAGACTTCTGACAGAACAGGCCCCCGTGGAACGCTGGTCCTTCCCTGGCCTTCCTCTGTCAGGATGCGGCATATGACTGTACCCCCACATCGGGACGCTCTGCCTCCCACGTCTGGGCCGGTCATTCCGCCTCGCTGCCCCATCGTGGGTATGTCTGTGCTTCACATGACCCCACTGGTTCAGTTTTGGAGCTTCCTATCTGTCCTGCTGGCTCACGAGAATCATCAGGCTCAGCTATGCGATTCAGTTCGCACAGTCTCCTCCCCGGTCCGGGGAATCCGCTATACCGTGGTGGGTGGCAATGCCCCTGTCATTGGTACGGAGGTCGTCACCCTACTGGCGAAGGGTATGATCGAGACCACCCCTCCAGCCGAAATGAAGTCTGGCTTTTTCAGCCCTGACTTCATTGTACCCAAGAAAACCGGTGGGTTCGACAGATCCTGGACCTGCGCGTCTTGAACCGTTCCCTTCTAAAAAGGCTTCCGTTCAAGATACTCATGGCCAAACGCATTTTTGAATGTGTGCGGCCACAGGATTGGTTTGCAGCGATCGACCTGAAGGACGCCTATTTCCATGTCTCCTTTTTTCCTCAAAACAGAGCGTTCCCTCGGTTTGTATTCGAGAGGCGGACATACAAGTACGTGGTTCTCCCATTCGGGCTAGCCCTGTCTCCTTGCGCTTTCACGAAAATCAACAAGGCAGCCTTTTTGCCGCTACGGCAACACAGGGTTCGCATCCTGAACTATCTTGACGACTGGCTGATCCTAGGTCACTCTCGAGACCAGGTTTGCGAACACAGGGACCTAGTGCTCCGGCACCTAGCTCGTCTGGGCCTTCGGGTCAACTGGGAAAAGAGCAAACTTTGCCCTGTGCAGAAGATCTCTTTTCTCGGTATGGAAATTGACTCGGTCGCCATGTGCACGCAGCTTACGAGCAAGCACGCGAGCTTTAGACAGTTTGAGGGCAAGAGTTAAAGTTATTTCAGAGGCTCCTGGGCATATGGCATCCGCAGCCGCAGCAATGCCGCTCGGATTGCTTCATATGAGACCCCTTCAGCTCTGGCTTCACGATCGAGTCCCGAGGTGGGCATGGCAACAAGGCATGCTCCGAGCACCAGTTACTCTGACCTGCCGTCAGACCTTCACCCCGTGGACGAACCTCAGCTTCCTACGGGCCGTAGTGCCCCTAGAACGAGTTTCCAGGCATGTTCTTGTCTCAAAAGATGCCTCCACCACGGGCTGGGGTGCCATGTACAATGGACATGCTGCCGCGGGCTCCTGAACAGGACCCCAGTGCCTTTGGCATGTCGATTGCCTCGAGTTGCTGGCAGTACGTCTCCCTCTGCACCGCTTCCATGCGTTGCTCAAGAACCAGCACGTACTAGTCTGATCAGAAAATACTGCGACAGTAGCGTACATCAACCGACAAGGTGGTCTACGGTCCCGCTGTATGTCGCAACTCGACCGCCACCTCCTCTTATGGAGTCAGAAGCATCTGAGGTCGCTTCAAGCCATTATATTCCGGGAACCCTGAGTTGTGCAGCCGACGAGCTTCACGTTTCAACCTCTTCCTGGAGAATGGCGACTCCATTTCCAGTCAGTTCAGCTGATTTGGGATCAGTTCTGGGAAGCACAGGTAGACCTGTTTGCCTCCCACGACTCATCCTATTGCGACCTGTTTTACTCCCTGACCGAGGGCATGCTTGGCACGGACGCACTGGCGCACAGCTAGCCGCGGGGCCTCCGCAAGTATGCGTTTCCCCCAGTGAACCTTCTTGCGCAGACCCTGTGCAAGATCAGGGAGGACGAGGAGCAAGTCATTTTGGTTGCACCTCTTTGGCCCACCCAGACCTGGTTCTCTGAACTTGTACTCCTCACGACAGCACCTCCCTGGCCTATTCCTCTGAGGAAGGACCCTTTCTCAGAGACGGGGCACCCTATGGCACCCTCGTCACGATCTTTGGAACCTCCATGTGTGGCTCCTGGACGCAACGAGGCAGTTTTGAGTACCCTACCACCAGCAGTGGTGGCTACCATCACTTCCGCTATAGCATCGTCCACAAGACATGCCTACGCGTTGGAGTGGAATCTCTTCGTCAACTAGTGCTCTTCTCACCGAGAAGACCTTAGGAAATGCCCGATCAGTGTTGTGCTTTCCTTCCTGCAAGATGGGTTGGAGCAAAGGCTGTTTTCTTCCACCTTGAAAGTCTATGTGTCCGTTGTCGCCACACATCACGACACAGTCGAGGGTAAGTCCGTGGGAAAGCACGACCTGATCATCAGGTTCCTGAGAGGAGCGAGGAGACTGAATCCTCCTTGCCCTCCTCTCGTTTCCTCTTGGGACCTCAGTGGTTTTAACTGCCCTGCAGAGTGCTCCCCTTGAGCCTCTGCAATCAGTGGAGCTTAAGTTCCTGTCAGTTAAGACAGCGCTCATGGTTGCATTGGCCTCCTTTAAGAGGGTAGGGGACCTACACGCATTTTCCGTTGACGAAGCGTGCCTGGGATTCGGGCCGGCCTTTTCTCACGTGATCCTGAGACCCCGGCCTGGATATGTGCCCAAGGTTCCCACCACTCCCCTTCGAGATCAGGTGGTGAACCAGCAAGCGCTGCCCCTGGAGGAGGCACACCCAGCCTTGGCACTGCTCTGTCCAGTACGCGCCCTCCGTGCTTACGTAGACAGAATGCAGTGTTTCAGGACCTCTGACCAGCTCTTTGTCTGTTATGGTGGGAAGCTGAAGGGAAAGGCTCTCTCCAAGCAGAGGTTGTCTCACTGGTTAGTAGACACCATTGCTTGGCATACCAGCAGCAAGGTTGACCGTGCCCCCTTGTGTGAAGGCCCACTCCTCTTGAAGTGTGGCTTTCTCTTGGGCTCTGGCGCATGGCGCCTCGCTAACAGACATCTGCAGAGCTGCAGGCTGGGCAACACCCAACACATTCGCCAGATTCTACTATCTCTGAGTGGAGCCAGTGTCCTCTCCTCTCGCTTCAGCCAGCAGGTACTAGGATTGGCTCAGGTGTCTTTGCTTTCTCACCATTCCACTCCACGGACTGGATACGTGCGATATATTCCGAGCATGTGTCTTTCCCTAGGCAAGCCACCTTGCCACTCCTGGCAGTGTTTCCCCTACAATGTATTTAGCAGCGGCGCAGCGCCGCCACTGGATTTTCAGCGCCGCTGCAAAATCTTCACATGATCAGTAATATCACGACATCCACTTACACACCTAAAACACTGAGACGTGGCGTGCGCCGGTGTTGCTAATGCGGTGGCTCTGAATCCACTTGTTGACAAGAAAGGAGGAAAGAGCCACATATGGAAATATTTTCGATTAGGCTGATGTCACGTTGCCATAAGGGGCCGTTCACATAGCGCGTTTTTCTGCGCGTGCAAATTCGTTATTTCAAATGTAGGCGCGGGGGAACCGCGCTCGTTTCTCCAGGCCATCTCTATTCATGGTTGCATAGCAACGACAGACGCCACGGGAGAGCAAGCGCTTTTAGAAAGGAGAAAGCGGCGCTCTCCATGAGGACGAGGAAGTAGCAGCAAAGAATTAATTGATTTCTAGCCCTTGCATTAGCTTTACTACTAGATATATTTATGGAGATGAGAAATAAAAAGCCGCCCTGTACAGCTATGATCAGCTGTTCGGCCGAGCTGTCGATGTTGTTACGGAAAGACCGAAGCTGATCGGTTGGTTTTTGTCACATGGCGTGTTGAGATGAGATGTTACGATGTTTTCATCTCGCCACGCGCGCCTACAATTGAAATAACGCATTTGCGCGCAAAAAACGCGATATGTGAACGGCCCCTAAAGTGGACTCGGGTGCGGTATCCGGGTAGTTTTACGACCAGGAGTACATGAGCACAGTCTCGGACCGACAGCCGAGTGCTGTTATTAGTCCGCCAGAAAATCAGTTCTAGGCTTATTCTTGGCTGGATAACACTTTTAAAAAGTCTTTTAAAATAAAATACGAACACAGTTTTGGATTAAATAAAAGTACAGTCAAGTCAAATAAAACACTTGTTTGTTCACTTCATTCATTGTGCATTAAATAATGTTAACTTACAACTTTTGATTTTAAAAATGTTAAAATTAAAATTTTTAAAAATTAAGTGCTCACAGATTGGGTGTGGCCTAAATTTTTCAATAAATTCTAAATAATCTTTTTCTGGGTTGTGCCATTTCATTTTTCCCCTATCAATATCTACCTTATAGCTGAAAATGAACACAAAACAAAAACGTGAAAAATCCTGTCTAAAATTATAAAATGAAGGTTTCTGTTTGTGACCAGAACTGCAATGCTGCAATGCTCTTCTGGCTGGACTTCCATCATGTGCAACTAAACCTCTACAAATGATCCAGAATGCTGCAGCTCGTCTCGTCTTCAACGAGCCCAAAAGGGCCCACGTCACTCCTCTGTTCATCTCTCTGCACTGGCTACCACTCTCTGCTCGCATCAAGTTCAAGGCTTTGACGCTTGCTTACAGATTGACCACAGGTTCAGCCCCCTCCTACTTCCACTCACTACTACAAGTGTACATCCCTACCAGAAGCCTACGATCGCTCAATGAGCGACGGCTTGTGGTACCATCACAGCGGGGCACAAAATCACTCTCCAGAACATTCTCATTCACGGTTCCATGCTGGTGGAATGATCTCCCCACCGTCATCCGGAATGCAGAATCCCTGACAGCATTCAAAAGGCAACTGAAAACTCATCTCTTCCGAGGGAGCACTTAACATAAAAAAATAAAAAATAAAATAAAATAAAAAAAAATCCTTTCCATTAAATCCTCGCTTGCCTGGCTTATGCTACTCCGAGCAATGTCTGAACTTTGTATTTTGAGCACTTCTTGCGTTGTTTTTGCCTCTTCACGATGACTCGCTTGGTTTAGTCCTCAATTGTAAGTCGCTTTGGATAAAAGTGTCTGCTAAATGACTAAATGTAAATGTAAATGTAAATGTGACCAGTTCAAGGTGCGTGCTGCAATAATCACTTTGAATCTGTTGATGCTATGTCGTATTTGTATGTCTCAAAATGTCAATTTCTATCCACAAAACTTGCCAGAAGTCATGGTTTAAGGCTTTATTTTTTAAAAAAAGGTACAAAAAAGGTACATGTCCCCGAACCCCCCCTCCCCCCCTCCCCCCCTCCCGCGCGCGTGCGCGACTTGGTAGCATGCTCCGGCACGGGACAGCACCGCTGCTGGAAAAATTTGTAGGGGAAACACTGCCTGGGGTTGAAACATTCCACCCTGCGGGCTGGACACCCCAGTGTTTCTCCATATGCAGCCCCCTTCCGGGTCATATGTGTATTCTGTAAGTCCCCCCCCCCCCCCCCCCCCCCCCATTCGGGTAGGAAATAATTGCATATTTCCACTGAGATATGCCTCCCAGTGTTCCTTGGTATTCCTGTGCCAAGTAGGAGTCCTTCGTCTGTGCTAGTCTCACGACAGGGAGCTCAGACTTACGCAGGGCACTGGAAGACAGGCGAGGTGGCGTGATTAGACTGGGAACCCCATTTCGTCGTCATTCGACTTAACTCGAAGTGACTACGAAAGGGAACGTCTCGGTTACGTATGTAACCCTCGTTCCCTGAGTAGGGAACGGAAACGTTACATCTCCCTGCCACTTCGCTGTACCGCTGTAACAGCCTGAGTTCAGTCTCGGCTCCTCAGCAAGTAACATATCTGCATATTGCCAACATACTTCCTTATATACCCACGAGGTGGGGCGGAGTCACGCTATGCAAAATCCGCAGACCCATAGCATTTCTTTGCCATTGGCTCGTTTTGTAAAACTCGAAGTTGATAGGCTTTCTAAGCGAAACCCCTTTTCGTCGTCATTCGACGTAACGTCATACATAACCGAGACGTTCTGCTACACCCCTAAATGTGACATCATCAACTTAGGAACCACAAAAGATTAACTGTTTACATCCCAAAAGACAAACTGCTTATTTCCCAAAGACAAAATTATTGATGATTTTTTTTAAGCAATTTATGAAAGTTCATTAGTATATACTATATAGCACAAGGGATCAAGCTTAACAGTCCCACTTTACCCATATTCAACTTATTGCTGATAACAGCCTGAATCAACAAATACCTGCAGCACACAAATATACACTACCACAAATACGAACCTGTTATTTGCATTATGTAGAACTTTATTCTTTTTTGGCTTCTGTGTTCTCTGCCTCTGTAAGGATCTCCATTCCTCCTGTCCACTTTGTGTATCTGTAACGTCACTGTATAACACCATGCAGCACACCGTGCCTATGATTGCCTCCACCTGCCCACCTGACCAATCCCAATGCTCTATCCCATGCCACTGATCCAGTATTGTTACTGGACTGGTTAAAGTACTAGCAATAGATACCACCCCGTCCTCAGTCAGGACCAATAGGCGCTCCTTAGGCACACAGTAATCAGCACACCTTACTCTTCCATTGGCTTGGAACCTAGTGAGCACTGCACCGGTCTCTGCCGCAACAACTGTGACATCACTGTTTCCATGGATACAAACTACACATGCTTGGAAGGAAGGGGGGCTAGGTGGGGTCAAGATTTGACGGATAGGACCTCCCAGGAATCTATCCAGTCTGCAGTGTAGATTGTAGAGGCAGTTAAAGGTCCAGAAGTCCACACTGTTGGTGGAGTATGAGAAGAAGGTGCCAGCACTGTCTGGGCCTCCCATGAGAAGAGGAGGTGAGTACCCATTAGGAATAGATACAGTCTGGACCTGGTCTCCAACTTCAGGCCTCCAGCATCTCAAAGTGCCATCAAGAGAAGATGAAAACAACAGGCCAGAGACAGGACACAAAACTAGGGAAGTGACTAGAGCTGGAAAAAGGACACAAAAAGGAAGTACAGTCTATTTTCAATGAAGACTTCATCCAAAATGGTCAGTGAACTGACAAAGGTCTAAAGTGCTGCTAATTTATATTGTTCCCAGCTAACAAAAATATGTAAAAAAACAACAACAACAAAAAACAACAAAAAGTTGTTCTAATGTTCTCATTATGTTATGAAAACATTATTTCTCAATGTTTTTTGAGTGTTTTAAAAAAAATGTTTCTTGGTTATTTAACGTTAAGAGAACTGTGGCGAGAAGAACGAGACCGAGGGCCGTGAGAGAACGGCGCCAGGCCGGTGGCGTGATTACTAATGAGCGTCACCGGCCTCACGCCGTTCTCTCACAGCCCTCAGCCTCGTCCTGCTTGCTACAGGAACATTCCTTTATAATTATTTTGCAGACATTACAGGAATGCTACTTTAGATTGTTCTTTAACCATTCTGAAACAAACACTTAACCAAACGTCCAACTAAAATGTTTCAGCAAAAAAAGTTCCATGAACAATGTACAGATGTTTTTGTGCAAACATTTTGAGCACATTATTAAAAGACCAGATAACTATGAATGAACATTCTTTTAACGTTAATTGAAAAATGTTTGTTCATAACTTTGAGAGAACATGTTCAGAGAATGTTCTCTGTTAGCTGGGTTGACATTAAATGTAATTTCAACAATGCAATTGCAAATATCACTCATATTTCTTTATTAACAGGGAAGTTTACTGATTTTCTGACCTGTATGTCCCACAAAAGCCATCTGAAGCTCCCAGTCTAGTCCCCACACTCGGATTGTCATATCTGATGCAGTAACTACAATTTCCCTGAGGGGACAGTAGACCATCCCTGTGATTTCCCTGAAAATAAAAGAGAATGATTTAATAGGACTAAAGTTAAGTTTTTACATAGACATCGGTTTCATTTAACCCATTTTATCACAAATGTTTCCCAGCTAAGTGAATGCATGTATTTTACTCCTTGGACAGTCCAATGAAAACAAACTGCAATACATGGACATTTTATTTCTGTTCAAATGAGTTGTAAAAACATAGCCTGGCTCCGCCCTCCTACGTACTTCCGCTCAATTTTCATTTTCCTTCAGTATTACGTCTGGGTTTGAGGTGTATTCTTTAGTTCTCTTACGAGAGGTTCTCTCGTATTGCGTAAGCTAGCTTACGCTACGGGAAAGATTTATCTTTTCTGAGAAACGGGAAAGATTTATCTTTTCTGAGAAATTGAAGCCAAAAATCATCCTATAATTTTGTATCCATTGTCAACGCAGTTCAGCTGCAGCAGACCATGAGCGGGCTAGCTAGCAGCTCATTGGTTCGCTCACAGAGAACTGCTTAAGCCTATGAGAAGACGCAGATGAACTCTCGGCCAATGAGAGTCTGACATGCTCTCATTGCGTCAGAGCCCGCCGAAACGGGCGTGGTCAGAGAGTATATCTTGGCGTCCCAGGCTGTCAACTCTGATTTTTCATCTCTTCAGCGAGGCTACACGCATCTGCTGATCCTGAGAGAGGCCGCCGTCGTCGAAAGGGCAACTTTAGCGAGCATCTGGGAGACCGAGGAAGCCGGCCGTCTTCGCCACCTTCAGCCGTCCTGCGAGCTAGCGCCATCCGACGGATTTGTATCCTTTTTACAAAAAGCTTCCTGTACATTTTGTATCTAAAAGAGCCGAGCGTCTTTTTCAAGATGCCTCGTATTTCTTCATGCGGTTCTTGCCGCGCTCCCCTCGAGGATGGAGACCGCCACGTCATCTGCGCTCTCTGCCTCGGATTGGAGCACGCCGAGCTCGCCCTCGCCGATGGCGGCTGCGATCTCTGCGAAGACATGCCGTTGTCGACCCTGCGGGCTCGACTTCAGGCCACTAAAGATGCTTCCGCGCCGCCTCTGACTTCGCCGCGGAAGAAGAAACGCTGCTCTCAGAGGCCGCCGGAGCCCCAGCCAGAAGCGTTCATCCCGCCGGAGCCTGTCGCCTCCCGCTCTCCTTCTCCGCCGCTTCCGGACATACAGTTGCCGCCGAGTGGCCGCTCTGTTGCCTCCGATGACGCCGCGGACTTCAAGGAGACATGTTCGCTTCTCGCTTCAAACAGTGAGGAATGGTCCGGTTCTCACGCCTCCTCGGCCCGAGAATCCACCGGGACCCGCGCTGGAATCGAGGAGGAATTAGTGCGCCTCCTCTTACAGGCCGTCGAACGCCTCGGGCTCGATTGGTCTCCTCCCCCTGAGCAGACCATCAACCGTATGGACGGCAGCTACTTCCGCCAGCGCTCGATGCCCGCCACTAAACGGGCCTCGCCCTTCCTGCCTGAACTGCACGCGGAACTCACGAAGTCCTGGAACGCCCCGCTCTCTGCCAGAACTCGCTCTGACTCTTCCACCCCGCTTCGTGTTGTGGACGGAGCCGCAGAGAAGGGCTATCTCTCCATTCCCCCTGTAGAGGACCTGGTCGCCGCACATCTATGCTACATCTCCGCGAGATGGCGCTCATTACCTGTGCTTCCCTCTAAAGCCTGCAGAGCAACTTCAAACTTTCACGCCCGCGCTTACTCAGCCGCCGGCCAAGCAGCCTCTGCACTTCACTCCATGTCCGTCCTTCAGATACTACAGGGTGACATACTTCGTGAATGGGGCGAGAGCGGAAAAAATCCCCCTCTAGTCGCGGATTTGAGGAGCGCCACGGACCTTGCCCTTCGCGCTACAAAATCTGCTGCTCAAGCTCTGGGGAAATGCATGGCCGCCATTTGTGCGTCTGAGAGACATCTGTGGCTCACACTCGCCGACATGGGAGACTCTGAGCGCGCCGCCTTTCTCAACGCCCCGCTCTCTCCACCTGGCCTCTGCTGTCACGGGTATCGTCGACCGATTTTCCGAAGTGCAGAAAGCCTCCCAGGCCATGAATCTCTTTCTGCCTCGTCGCGCTAGCTCCTCTGCAGGCCGCTCACGTGTCCAGCCTCCTGCACGAGCCCCACCCCAGCGCCCAGCTCAGCACAGTCAGACTTCTCAGCAACGCCAGGGCGGCCGCCCTCGTTCTCGTTCTGACAGCCGCCACAGACCGCCGCCTCCCCGGGGGCCTCGGCCTCGGATCGCGTTGAAACCTGATCACTCGAAGTCTGCCTAGCACAGCTGAGAAAAAGACGGCGCTCTCACGCGGCTACTACAGCAGTGTACACCGCCATTACCAAGCCGTTCTCCCTTCCCGCTTGCATGAGCGAAAACGCCGTTCTCACGGCGACCCAGAGAAATCTCAAAAAGAGCATAAAAGCCTCTTGTGTAGAAAATGTGCCCACAACACTGTGTTCACTCATACACAAAAGCACTTCAGTCCCCGTGTCTCACACAGAGTCCACTCTCATAAAGCGGTTCCAACCCGCTCGAGTTTCAGAGTGCATAAGCGTGCCCACGAGCGCGTCCCCCCTCTGCTCACTCTGTTACACTGCCCATAAACTCCTCTCTGAGTGTAAGTACCGCTGTCATAAACAATATGAGCGCGCTCACGCAGCCCACTATGTGCAGCGACAGGGACCATGTAGCCATTCACCCCCTAGCGTTACGCGTTAGGTGGGAAGCTATTCCGGGAATTTCCCAGTGGGTGCTAAACACAATAAGGCTAGGCTATCGCTTACAGTTTCACCGTCGCCCTCCACGGTTTCGAGTGCGGCTAGAAACTACTGTGAACCCAGAAGCAGTGACGCTGCTCCGTTCAGAGATAGCAAAGCTATTGTGCAAAAGGGCTATAGAGAGAGTTCCTCTGTCTATGAGCGAGTCGGGTTTTTACGGCCGTTATTTTCTTGTTCCCAAGAAAGACGGCGGCCTCAGACCAATCTTAGACCTCAGATTTCTGAACAAAGTTCTCATGAAGAGACCGTTCAAAATGCTCACGATCAGAAAACTCCTCGCGCATGTGCGCCAGGGGGACTGGTTCATTTCACTAGATCTGAAAGATGCTTACTTTCAGATTCAGATAAATCCCCTTCACAGGCCATTCTTACGTTTCGCCTTCGAAGGCCAGGTTTATCAATACACCGTCCTTCCGTTTGGCCTATCCTTAGCACCCTGTACATTCACGAAGTGCATGGATGCGGCGCTCGCCCCCCTGCGGAGTCAGGGGCTGCGAATACTGAACTATTTGGATAACTGGCTGATTTTGGCACAATCACAGAGAGAGCTACTGTCTCATCGTACAGTTCTCCTCGACCGTCTGAAAGCTCTGGGCCTCTCTATCAACTGGACAAAGAGCGCACTACAACCCAGTCAGACTATCTCCTTCTTGGGTATAGAGCTAGACTCGGTCACGATGACGGCTCGTCTGTCAACACAGCGCGCGCGCCGTGTTCAGCGTCTCGCCGCATCTTTTCAGATGAACAGACTCACACCTCTGAAAACTTTTCAGAAGGCGTTGGGTTACATGGCCTCAGCCTCCGCGGTGCTCCAGCTGGGGTTACTGCGCATGCGCCTGCTTCAGTTCTGGTTGAAGAGCCGTGTGTCTCACCGTGCGTGGACCACGGGCCGCCAGCTGATAAAGGTAACGCAGACCTGTATCACAGCTCTGCAGCCATAGACTGTGGCAGAATGGTTTCAGCGGGGCGTTTCCATGGGGACCCTTTCTCGCCGAAAAGTCATCTCGACAGACGCATCCAACACGGGTTGGGGTGCGGTCTGCGAGGGCTCACCGGCCTTCGGCCCCTGGTCAGCTCAAGAGAGCCTCCTCCACATAAACTGTTTGGAGATGTTGGCGGTCGAGAACGCGCTCACGCGCTTTCTCCCGCGCATTCACGATCACCACGTGCTGATCCGTTCGGACAATATAGCCGTGGTCTCCTATCTAAACCGTCAGGGCGGAGTCAGATCCAGGAATCTCTTCCGGCTGACAGAACGCATCTTAGTTTGGTCTCAGTGTCACCTGCTCTCGCTCAGAGCGACGCACGTGCCGGGCCATCTGAACGACCGTCCAGACAGTCTGTCCAGGAACCCCATTCCCCCCAGGGAATGGTCCCTGCACACTCTTACATTTCAAAAGCTGTGGCGGATATTCGGCAGAGCAGAGGTGGACCTCTTCGCCTCAGAGGAGAACACCCACTGCCCAATATTTTTCACAAAGAGCGTGGACGCGCTAGCCCAGACCTGGCCCAGCCGCCCGCTTTATGCTTTCCCTCCGGTTTCTCTGCTACCACAGGTGCTTCAGAGAATCAGGGAAACACGCCACTCGGTGCTCCTCATAGCCCCACGTTGGGAGGATCAGACTTGGTTTCCGGAGCTCACTCAGCTGTCACAGACAGCCCCGTGGCCCATCCCAGTCAGAGCAGATCTCCTCTCCCAAGCTCGCGGCACGATCTGGCATCCCCACCCAGAGCGCTGGGCGCTACATGCGTGGGTGATCAACGACTACCCGTTGCTTTGCCAGAGGGAGTGTTAAACACGATCATGCAGGCTAGAGCGGCTTCTACTAGAAGGCTCTATGCGTCTAAATGGTCTGTGTTCTCTAAATGGTGCACCGACAGAAATTTGGACCCACGGTCATGCGAGGTTCCTTCCTTGCTAGTTTTTCTCCAGGAGATGTTGGACAAGGGCAGGTCCCCGTCCACTCTCAAGGTGTATGTGGCAGCAGTCGCAGCGTTCGTTGAACCCCGGCGCGGCCAGTCACCGGGCAAAAACGGCTTGGCATCCGCTTCCTCAGGGGAGCTAGAAGGTTGAACCCCCCACGCCCCCCTTCGGTGCCGATTTGGGACCTTTCCATAGTTCTCGAAGCTATGAAAGCCCCCCCCATTCGAACCGTTAAACACCGTGGACCTCAAATACCTTTCGCTCAAAGCCGTTTTTCTGCTCGCGCTCGCGTCAGTAAAACGTGTGGGAGACCTTCACGCGCTGTCCACTAGCGCTTCCTGTCTCAAGTTTGGGCCCAATGACTCCTTAGTCGTTCTCAAACCTAGACATGGTTATGTCCCAAAAGCGATTGGTACCCCCGTTCAGGGCACAAGTTATTTCCCTATCGGCTCTGCCTGCATCCGATAGCGAATCTGACGCTAATCTCCTGTGTCCGGTCAGGGCCCTGAGATTATACATTACTCGCACTGCTCCGGTCAGACGATCCGAGCAGCTTTTCGTTTCGTTCGGTGGGCGCACCAAAGGGTTGGCCGCCTCGAAACAGACTCTATCAAGATGGATAGTTGATGCCATTGCAGCCGCATACACATCAAAAGACCTGGCATGTCCTCTGGGCATCAGGGCTCATTTCACTAGAGGCATGGCCTCATCGTGGGCATGGTCCAGCGGAATTTCCATTCACGACATTTGTGTGGCAGCGGGATGGGCTTCCCCCGCCACCTTTGTCAGATTTTACAACCTGTAAGTTCCTGCCTCGCAGGCTAAACTACTAGCAGTCTAGTATGTTACAGCTCTTCTGGTTGAGCTGCACTATAGGGAGTTATTCACACAGACCGGTTTCGCTCTGTCCCTCTCTTTCATGTGCTTATGTACGACACTATCACCGGCCCGCTCTGCTGGCCTTTGTCACATGTACAGATATTCATTCCCACTCACAGGGGTTCCCCGGGGTCTCCCCTGGGACTCGTAGTGGATGCTTAGCACGCACGGCGTTGACCAGGTGTTCCCGTAGCGTAAGCTAGCTTACGCAATACAAGAGAACCTCTCGTAAGAGAACGAATCGGTTACCTAACGTAACCTCGGTTCTCTCTAGATGAGGGAACGAGTATTGCGTTCCTGGCCGTGCTTGTGCTACTAGCGTTCTCGCTTCATTCTATGAAAACCAGAGTTGACAGCCTGGGACGCCAAGATATACTCTCTGACCACGCCCGTTTCGGCGGGCTCTGACGCAATGAGAGCATGTCAGACTCTCATTGGCCGAGAGTTCATCTGCGTCTCCTCATAGGCTTAAGCAGTTCTCTGTGAGCGAACCAATGAGCTGCTAGCTAGCCCGCTCATGGTCTGCTGCAGCTGAACTGCGTTGACAATGGATACAAAATTATAGGATAATTTTTGGCTTCAATTTCTCAGAAAAGATGAATCTTTCCCGTAGCGTCAGCTAGCTTACGCACTACTCGTTCCCTCATCTAGAGAGAACCGAGGTTACGTTAGGTAACCGATTCGATTTCTCCCGTCAATTTTTAACCGGTCCAATCAGCGAACAGAGGGAGTGGCTGAAAACGAGTGGCTCTGGGCATATTCAAAAGTTTTAGACTTCAACAGAGTACCCGCCTACAAGGAAGTTAACGCTTGTCAATGGAGCGAGGCCAGACTCTTTGTACAAATGAAATGTGCGAGAGTCTGGTGGGTACGGAGCCCCCCTAGTCCCACTTTGTCAAAAAAATTTATTATAACTATCTCGTGGCCTCAAGATAAGTATCTCGTGGCCTCAAGATAGTAACTCGTGGCCTCAAGATAAGTATCTCGTGGCCTCAAGATACTATCTCGTGGCCTCAAGATACTATCTCGTGGCCTCAAGATACTATCTCGTGGCCTCAAGATACTATCTCGTGGCCTCAAGATACTATCTCGTGGCCTCAAGATACTATCTCGTGGCCTCAAGATACTATCTCGTGGCCTCAAGATACTATCTCGTGGCCTCAAGATACTATCTCGTGGCCTCAAGATAGTATCTCTATCTCGTGGCCTCAAGATAGTATCTTGTGGCCTCAAGATACTATCTCGTGGCCTCAAGAAGTTACTATCTTGAGGCCACGAGATAGTATCTTGAGGCCACGAGATACTATCTTGAGGCCACGAGATACTATCTTGAGGCCACAAGATAGTATCTTGAGGCCACGAGATAGTATCTTGAGGCCACGAGATACTATCTTGAGGCCACGAGATAGAGATAGTATCTTGAGGCCACGAGATAGAGATACTATCTTGAGGCCACGAGATACTATCTTGAGGCCACGAGATAGTATCTTGAGGCCACGAGATACTATCTTGAGGCCACGAGATACTATCTTGAGGCCACAAGATAGTATCTTGAGGCCCCGAGATACTATCTTGAGGCCACGAGATACTATCATACTTATCTTGAGGCCACGAGATAGTTATAATAAATTTTTTTGACAAAGTGGGACTAGTTTGACTCCGTAGGTGGGACCAGGCTAGTAAAAACATGGCCAGAACAAGTGAATCAATCAAACTCTGGTCATGTGAATTCAGGGCAGTCTGCACTTTCATTTATTGTTTACAATACAGCAACAACTCTTTTCAAAACCCTTCAAACTAACCCTTCAAACAAAGTAAATGTTAATGTTTTATTTTTTTATTTATTTTAAATGTTACTAGTGGGATTATTAATGTTTCCACAGAAAGGTGAGGGAAAAAGATTTATTTTCTTAGGGGTTGATAAAGAAGATAAAGAATGTTGGTAAGCACAGTTGACGGTAGCTATTGACATCCATATTTATTTATTTTCGTACTACGGAAGTCAATGACTACCGTCAACTGTTTGGTTACATTCATTACATTCAACATTCATAATATCATCTTTTGTGCTCAGCAGAAGAAAGAAATTCATACAGGTTTGGAACAGGTTGGTGAAATGTCCCTCTAATAGCTGCAAATGACCGAATTATTACAAAAGATTCAAAACAAACCTTAAATGGAGGTTCTTCTTGTGCTCTATAATGCATCCCTTTGTAAGGTCCAGCACAACCACAGCTCGTCCATATGCAGCCAGTGCTCTGTGGGCCTGCTGAGTCCTGCTAGGCACCAGTGCTAGATGTGTGAAAACAACGTGTCTCCCCAAACCCTCCACCACCCGTTTGCGACATATCAAGTGTGTAAGGCACCACACACATACATTTCCCATTCCGGCTGTGACAAGCTCATTAGAGTGCTCCAAAATCTGTGACAGACAAATGTCTAATTAATTCACATTCAGTACAAGTTCCACATTCTAAAACAAGGTCCTAATGTCTACACCAGTGGTTCTCAATCTTTTTTTGACTTTTTCAATTGCCCCCCACTGTCAACAACAATATTCAACCCCCCCCCCCCCCCTTTTATGTACAATTTAAATTATATTTAAATTAAATAATTATAAATAAAATTAAAATAATCAAATTGTACAATTCCTGAAGATTGGCGATAAATTGATTTTGTTTAATTTTTTTAATTTAAAGCTACACAGTGTAACTTTTTTAGTTTATTCTTAGCTAAAAACACTTAGTTCTTTCAAAAATATGTGCTCATTAATGTATATTTACTTCGTTCAAGTAATAAAGTATTCTCGTGAGTGTATAATATGCCATTGAAAATACATACGGGTAAGGGGTTCTAATGTCGGTCGCCATGTTGCCCCTCCATCTTGAAAGTACATTAGCCAAAGAGGGACATACACGTTAATTCAAGCTTCGCCTTTCGCGTTTTAACACTCGATGGCACAGTGTCGAATGTGAAGAGGGGGATTCCTTGAGACTGATATATAAAAACCTGAAAGCCTTTTTGAAAGTCTGTTGCTGATGGAGGAACACTCTTATTCTCGAGGATACGTATCAGAGTCGCCAAGGAAGCGAAAAAGAGTTAAAAGTTAAAAAATAAAAGTTACTTTACTAAGACTAAATAAAAGTTACTTTACTCGTCTGGGAACCTGATAACTGATGTTAGCAATGAAATGGTAAAAAAATTACGAAAACATAAAACTATTATTCATTTTACATCGATGTCATAACCTATATGTTACCTGACAAATTAAATTCCTGCAAATTATAATAGTTTTCTAAAATAACCTCGTCACTTGAAGGAACACTCATGGACGAGGTCGAACTGGAAGCCATGTTAATCTTGGACTACATTGGCCACCGTAGGAGTTAAAACGAAATCGGAATTGAGAGGAACAGAAACTAATATTCACTGGATGGTCATATACCTTTTCACCGCTAGATGGGGGTAAAAATCACACAGTGTAGCTTTAAAAAAAATAAATCAAATGTTAAAAGTTTTTTAGTTAACTTGTTTTTCATAATTTAAAGCCAGCATGAAAGTTGCGACTTTTGTAAAAGTTGTGATCCTTATTCTAAAATATATCTTAATGAAATTACTTTTCGAAGAAGAAAACAATTTAGAGTGGGACTTTATTTTGTCATCTGGAATTGATTGGGTCATTTTTTATTAAAAATTATGAGGGCAAATGAGTTTAAAAAAAATGATGTGCATAGATAAATCATTTATAATGAATACTTTAATTGTATTAAATCATATTGAGGCCCCCTAGTGGGCCCCATCTTCCTGGTTGAGAACCACTTGTCTACACCATCAACATTTCATTCCATTAAAGGGTTAGTTCACCCAAAAATGAAAATTAAGTCATTAATTACTCACCCCCATGCTGTACCAACCCCATAAGACCTTCGTTCGCCTTTGGAACACAAATAAAGATATTTATGATTAAATGTGACAGCTGGATCACTCCTCCATAGGCTCCCTAAGGGAATGAATCCTGACTATTCCTTTTCTTCCTTGTAGGCCTGAAACGAGACTTCAAGAGATTTCCACGACGCGCACGCGCGAGAACTTAACTGAAGTAGTTGAAGGAGATCGCAATTCTCGCGCATGCGTCGTGGAAATCTCTTGAAGTCTCGCTTCAGGCCTACAAGGAAGAAAAGGAATGGTCGAATAAAGTCGTTATTTTTGTTTTATTTCCGCACAAAAAGTATTCTCGTCGCTTGATAAACTTTTAGTTGAGCCACTGTTGTAACATGGAATATTTAAACATTTTCTTTAATGATTTTCTGGGCCGTCAGGATTCATTCCCTTAGGGAGCCTATGGAGGAGTGATCCAGCTGTCACATTTAATCAAAAATATCTTCATTTGTGTTCCGAAGACGAACGAAGGTCTTACGGGGTTGGTACAGCATGGGGGTGAGTAATTAATGACTTAATTTTCATTTTTGGGTGAACTAACCCTTTAAGAAAACGTTATTCCAGGTTTAATTGTATCAACCGTGGTCTAAAAAGTTTTCTTTAAAGTCACACCTTGCACACTCTCACATCCATGGGTTCCACAGCATGAACCAGAGGATTCAGTTCTGCGTCTAGTATGGTGAGAATGGTCCCAGGTCCCCAGCCAACCAGTCTGCCTGGCAGATGTGTGGAGGTGAGTCCAGCATAGTGGATGGTGTGGGATCGGCAAAAAGATGTATCTCTAAGATGGCCATCAGGATAATAGAACTGCACATTACCACTACTGTGGAGACTAGTGAAGCCTCCGGCACCCTGACCACAGGTCATGTGACAAATGGGGTCTTTACAGGAGAGGTGGAGGACATGACGAAGGCCGTGGGTGAGGACATTCCCATGATTCATCTGAACAGAGGCAGGATAAAGAATGTTTAACCCTCTGAGCTTCTTTGGTCAAAAATGACCGAAACCGTTAACGTTTTGAAATTTTATATTTTTTTTCATCGGAGGGGGATGAAACTTGGTGACTTTTGTTGTATTATCTATGTGAACACACCAAAAAATCAAGGAGATGATTCTGATATGTTAAAGGGTCGTAAAAAAAATAGTCACACTTAGCTTCCTCCTAGTCAAAAATGACCGACCATAAGAAATAAATGGGAAATACGAAAAAAAATAGGAAAACTCAGAGAAACTTTTGGTGGTACAAACTACAGATCAGCCACTGTGCAGAAAAAAAGTGTACAGCAATGAAGGGGTGACACTTTAAAACATCAAGAGTGCAAATAAGCCCCCCCCCCCCCCCCCCCCCCCCCCCCCACCCCACCCCCCCACCACCACACACACCCAAACACACACACAGAAAAAAAACTGGCAAGACTGCAAGAGATAAACTGGCAAGACTGCAACAGCAATTTTTTAGAATATGCTAAATAAAATCAATAAATGAAAAAAAAAAACTTGCTCAAATGCACACACACTCACAGAGAGAGAGAGAGAGAGAGAGAGAGAGAGAGAGAGAGAGAGAGAGAGAGAACTGTTTGCATTGTGTTCCCTTTCTAACCAAATGTTATTGTTTGATTGTAATCATAATGCAAAACCTGATACTTATCTAAAAAAATAAAAAAGTAGTCTTTTAGAATATCTAAATATATATCTAAATAAAAAAAAACAGAATAAGATAGAGAAATCATGTCTAAAACAACAATTGGAATCAAAAAGCCTTTCTATGTATTTATATAGGAAGCTATAGGCAGCCTAAAGGCCATTAAGGACATTTCACACATTTATATATTTTTAAAGCCACTGGATGGCGGTCTTCTCACTTGAATTTTTTTATTTTTTTTTTGCCTGCAGCCTGCACACTATTTTGATGTGAAATGTTGCATTTATTGAAATAAAATTTTTGTTATAATAATAATAAAAAAAATTATATTAATTCTGATGGAAAAAAATTGCTCATAAAAATTATATTATTATTGCAAAGTTTCATAAAAATCTTTAGAAATAAGTAAGGGTTAATGCCCGACGAGGTGTCCATTGTCAGGTTTTAATGGACGACGGCGAGGTGTGAACCGGCCGACGCGCAGCGGAGGACGGCTGCCTCCGCCGAAGTCCATTAAAACCTGACAATGGACACCTCGGAGGGCTTATACCATGGTCACTTGCCAAATAAAACATTTTTAAAACATTAGTTTATATTTTAATTAGGCTAAATCTAGTTTTTACAAATAATAACTTGCCTGACGGTTTATTTAGCAACCGGAGATATTTATAGTCCGCTCAGCTTGTAAAACCCTTCAGGTTCAAAAATGCATTTTTTTTTTCCATGAAACACAAAGGTAGGCATAGTTATTTTATTACACATAAAACAATTAATCAAACAACAATAAAAAACAAAACAAACAAAAAATTAGTTCTGCGCTCCAGCGATTTGCGCTTATAGAGGGCAATAAATTAATCAGACCAAAGAGAGGGTCATTTGCCTAACTGTTACATGCTCCCGGTGTTATCTCTTTGTGTCGTTTCTCCGTTTTATTAATTTTTTTTCTTTCTTCAGCAGCATCCCAATCGTCAAAGTTGTCATATTCTCCATAAATGTTAAAAGAAATAACGTGGTCGCTCATTGTTGTATTAGTAGGCTATGTAATATCTAACTAACGTTAGATGTTTGTTTTGATAGAGCAAATTGTTAACGGATACTTTGACTGCCTGTTGCTATGGTTACTCGCAGCTGTTGTAGGCAGCGCATTTATTTATTAATTTCGAATGGTAAACAGTCAGTTTCACCAGAACTCCTTTACTAGGTGTCCTCTATCACTTTTTAACGGACTGTTTTAACGGGGGGGTTGGGGGATTATTTGCATTATTGTAAATAGGGAAATATGATATAGTTTAGGAATATTACTGTAGGTCACGTGACAATCAAGTGATTTAAGGTAAAGTAAACTCAAGACATTCCCTTACTTTATCCACGCTCTCCTTCCACATTTGAGAGCTATCTTCTCCATTGCCTCGTCCAGGAGATGAACTTTTTAGACACTCCACCGCCGAGTTCTCCGTCTTAACCATATCTTCACCATTTCTTTTTTTTTTTTATATCTTCACCATTTCAATTCACTGGAATGATTCAAAAACACGTGGGTAACGTTACCTCGGATTAATTTCTCTTGGAGTTGTATAAAATAATTCGACTTGTATAAAGCGCCATAGTTTATATACTAACGTTACTCAAAGCACAACAAGCCAGGTTTTGTTTGTTCGTAACAGTTATATCTTTTGTAACTTGTGTGGTATTTTGTTATTAAAAATATTTTACTCAACTTGCCGTTGAAGGAGCTAAGTTACTTGCAATAACTCGGTCGCCGACTCGCCGTCTGAATAGAGCCGTTGGGAACACAGTAACCATGGAGAAAACGACAGATAGACAACAAATAATTGTCCACTTGCACTTAACTCGTACAAGAGACAGTACAGGTGACGTTTTTCCTTCCCTTTTATCAAAATCAAACTTTACCCAGCAAAAATATAGGTCAAAAATAAATATTTTAAATGGAAGATTTAATGAAAAATTGTTTAATGTAGAAATTGTATTGTATCTCTACAATCTCTTCAGAAATTGTATCTCTATTTTCAAATGTTTTGACAAACTTCTATACTAATGCCAGGAAGTTTTACTGCAGTGACTTCATTATGTAAAAAAAAAAAAGATCTTAAGTAAAACCATAGTAACAGCGAAAAATAATAATACTTGAATGAACAGACGGTGTCAAAAACGCAGTTGGCCTCAAAATGTGTACTGATACCCTCCCTTTCTAAAGATAACAAAGATCCATAGTGAGGGTGAGTGAGGTTGTATAGTTGTTTATCTAGTGAAAAAAGAACACCCCTCCCACTGCGCAATGTCACGTCGGAGTGACGTTTTTTCTATGTAAATTTTGGACGTCCAATTTCGGTCCACTGAAGGGGTTGTTTTGTAACGCCAGGCGTCTTTTTTCGACGTCTACTGTTGACGTCCATTGTCCAAATGTGGTCGTTTGTAGACGTCTTTTCAACATCAAATTTAGATTAATTTTAGACAACTTCTATAACTGTAGTCCCATGTTTCAAAAGGGTGGAGGACATGTTTTCTGAACCATGTATTTACATTTATGCATTTGGCAGACGCTTTTATCCAAAGTGAGTTACATTGCATTACACATTTACATTCCTATCAGTTATTGCTTTCCCTGGGAATCGAACCCCTATTCTTGGCGTTGCAAGCGCCAACGCTCTACACCTTTGTATGCACCTTTGAGTTTTTGGAAAATGATCTTAAATAATTATAAGTAATCTGTATTCATATGTATTAATCATGTTGATAACAACAATGTTGATATTTGTAAATAAAAAAATATTGCATATTAATCATGTAAATTTCCTGCACCTGTCATAGACGTCCAAATGAGGTCCAAAAAATTACCCAGTTCAAAGGTCATGACGTCTAAGTTGGGTCATGGTTGGACGTCCAAATAGTGGGCCTAGTTTGGACGTCGAATAGATGTCCAGAATTGGTCATGGACCAGCAGACCCAATATAGACATGATCTGCACGTCTATCCGACGTCCAATGTTTAGTGAGCTAGATCACCAATAACATAAGTAAATAACGAGAGAAAACCCAGTCTAAATGTAATCATCTTTTAATAAAAAATATCCATTAATAATTACAGTATGATAGTAACCTTGATAGTAAATAAATGATAAGGACATACATTAAATATATTCCTGTTTAAATGCTAACTTACTCAGTGTAAATATTCATTTGTACATATTGTAAAATAATACAAAAAAGGATATAAAGTATTTATATCCCTGAGGAACAGAAAGCTCATTTGTATGTGCTTCCTTTAGTATTTGATCTAACTTTACAAAATGCTGCTTACAGCAAACAAAACCATTATGTTCCAGCCAACGTCAGCAAAGTTTCAGGACAGGTGTAATGAATATTAAGCCAGGAAAGTTAATTTGTTATTTGTATAGACCAAAAAGGCTAGCCACTGTGACTAGTAAACAGCCATTTCTCATCCTCTACAGTTCATGCCACAATCAATGTAGTTTTGGGTACCTTACTGATGTGACAAGGAAATATAATTCACTAGGTCCGTCCATACTGTGTATGACTTTCTCTAAACTCTCTTTGTGTTTTCCTTTGTTAATTGCATATTATTGATTTAACTGGATATTAATTTGAATCTGGGCTCAGATCCCATATCAAAAAGCATAGTGCAAAGCATAATGAAGTTTGTCTTTATCAGAGGCGCTAGGCACTGTAAGTGACTTCTTGAAATACTGAATCTCCACCTTTCCGGACTGCTTCGCAAGCGCAACGCCAGAAAATGTGTTCTGTTTGGCTGGCTCACCAAACATAGCCATGGCTGTTACCCTGTGAAAAGAAGTTAGAAAACGGAAGATTTTAAAAACAGTGAAGAGGTACATGCTCTACCTCTGGAATTACACATAGAGGAATTATCTGACATATTAGCTTACTGTATAACACTAAATGAACTTATTTCTATCATATCTAATGTTTGATGTCCTGGCTTTATACCGGTCATTGTGTATATTCTCAGTGATGGCTGGCACATAATCCTTCTCTGTCAGGTCCCAGATGAGCAGATGAGAGGCAGCATCCAGAACACAGAACACAGCTGGCCGTGTCTGAGACCACTGCACTGACAGAATAGGAGCGCCACTGGAACATTCAGACCACTCCATCAACGGATCTTCTCTCAGGACTGAGTGTAATCGAACTGTTCCGTCACTGCAGCCAACCTAAGGAAAGGAATCAAAGGGGTTAATATAATGTTCCCAGAAACGCATGTTCTAAATTTCAGCTAGATACTTTGAAAACTGGGAGTTAAAGAACACTTGTCTCTTTTCATCACTAATAAAAGATGACTATGAACACAGAAATACTACATAATACACGTATACAAAGCAATTCAAGCTGCTTTTACCAAGAAAAGGGGTTCTCCAAAAGGACTGAAGTCCAGTGCTGTGACCTCCACTGGTCTACAGCTATCAAACTGCGATCTGTAGAACTTTGGAAGAACTTTCAAGCTATGCCTCGTACCATGTCTAACCAGACCCTTCGATAATAAAAGAAAATCAAGAAACATTTCAAGAAACATTTCAAAACCAAGATAAAAGTCTGTGATGGGAAACACCACCAAACCAAATGTCCACTATCTTCAACTTCATGCAACACCCACCATGTTAGTACCAATGAAGTAATGGTTCGAGTCAGAAGGGAGGAACTTTAACTGAAGGCTCACAGGATATCCAAATCCCATTATAATGTCTTGAAGTAATCTCTCAGTGGTCTGTAGAGAGGAGCTGTGGAGTAATTTAACTTTACCGCCAGGTCTAAGACCTGCCAAGGTAGAGAGCATTATTAAAGTGAGAGGGGTCTAATAGATATGATTTCAGCAAAGATGATTTCAACTGCAATTTATTTGTATTGCATTTTGTTTATAATACTTGCTTGTTCAAAGCAGCTTTACAGAAAATAGGAAAATAAATTTAAACTTAGGCTTACCTAAGTCTGTTTGAGATCCAGAATCATTTCCTTTGGGCAGCTCGACCACAACCTATCAGAGACAAAACATACAACTTTACCTAATCAATCAATGACACAGCGTCAAATGAAAGTGAGTTTCTGTAAAATAAAGTTACTGGTAAAAATCAGACATACCCAGAGAGTTAACACCCCATTTTCATCCAGAGATCCTAACTGAAATGACAGTCCCAGAGACTCTAGAATTTGCACAAGTAAACAAGGAATTTCTTTTGGTGATTTTAAAAATATACATTACCGTTTAAATGTTCAGGCAGGGTGAATACGACTTTTTGGTAACACTTTACAATAAGGTTTCTTTAGTTAAGATTAGTTAACTACTTTAGTTAACATAAACTAAGAATTAGCCATACTTCTACAACATTTATTAATCTTAGTTAATGTTAATTTCAACATTTACTAATACTATGGAAGTAAAATAATGTCAAATGTTTTTGAAACAAAAAGCATGTTGAATTGCACCAATTGAAAAAAAATATGCATTGCGTTACCATGCTTGTATTTTAATCCATTGTATTTTTAAGGCTTGCATTTTTATGGGCTGAAATTCAACATGGTTGAATATTTAAGCTGTGAATATTTCAATTAAAAACATTTCAAACACATTTTCAATATTCAAAATTCAATAATCCATATTCACCTTTCATATTTCACTTCCAAAATTTTCAAACTGTTTAAAAATATAACCTATAATATTCAACAGGCAATTTTCGGTCCATTTTATTTCGCCTTGAAAATTCGCTTCCACAAATTCAGTGGTTCAAATGCGACAGTAAATTCAACGTCGACATCCAGGAACTGCAGGAAAAGCAGTAGATTACCGATCATAATCTCCATCTGCTGTAGTCAGCTTTACCAGCAGGGGGTGCACGCGCGTGTTGACAAGCACTAAAGCAACAGGAGAGGCCTTCACAAAACGTCATTTGCTGAAATGGACAGAACGATGAGTACGAGTTATAATTTATGTGTGTGGAAAAGGTTGATTAAGACACAAAACACACGAGCGTTTACTCAATGATAATTATTTTTACCCCCGTGCAAAGTAAGGTGATTTGTCCACTGCAAAACTAAATTCTCTCGCCGTTGGCATTGATATTAAGTTTTAGTAAAACAACTGTAATACACTGAGACAGAGTGAATTGTTTGTTTTAGTCACTATGACGGAATACTAAATTGATGGCTGGGTTTTGGCAAAGGCAATTTTATGTAAATATAGCATCATTAAATACAACCCAATTACAATTATAAATTAAATTCAGCAATTAAAAATTACATCTTTACCATGATATCTGGTCATCTCTGTGTTATAACGTGAATTGTCTCCGCTATTATCCAGGGCTGCGTACAGTAGGGGTATTTGTCATCTTATTTTATATCTTTTTGTCCATTTGGAGCGCGCGTCACGTCACCTATTAGCGTCGTGCCTGCCACAAGATCTCTCACTGTTTACATGAACCAGACACTCCGATGAGAGCACATAAAGTGCAATCCATCTCTTATTTACCATTTTTTCCATCTTATCGTATATTTTATTCGCTCCTTTGCCCGTATTGGAGCGCGTCTCGTGGCTCTTACTAAGCGTCGGGCCAGCCACACGATCTCTCACTGTTTTAATCTACCAGACACTCCGATTGATGCACATGTGCAAACAGACAGTGCAATCCTGACCTGCTCTTATGTAGCCTATCTATTTGTCATCTTATTTTATTCGCTCTTTTTGTCCATAATGGAGCGCGCGTCGTATTGGAGCCAGTAGTGAACGCGCCGAGAGAAATGCTCATTTCATACGGATTACATTATCTGAGAGTAGTCTATTTATTTTCGTTTTGAATTGTTTCGTTTAAAAGTAGGCTAGACATTTCTATCTTGATGTATTTATCATGCCTGTGAGAAATGTGCAATGCAAAAATTTCATGATTTTATTGCTATGCCTATATGTCTGCTTTGCTTCTTATTTATTAAATCCTCCCTGGATTGGATATTGGTTGATCAAACATTGATTGAAATTAAGATACAATTTATTACAAATGAAATTCACTTTAAATTAAGGCTTTATAAATAACAAAACGTAATGGAGTGGTCAAAATCATTCTCCTTCAGAATGTCAATCGGAGAATCAGGCAACTGTAATAGCGAGAGATGGCGCGCCACGAAACGCGCTCTATGGGACAAACGAGCAAATAAAATATAAGATAAAATGGCAGAAGGGTAACTAAGAGCAGGATTACATTGGCTTTGTGTTTTCGTGCATCAATCGGAGTGTCTGGTAGATTAAAACAGTGAGAGATCGTGTGGCTGGCCCGACGCTAGTAAGAGCCACGAGACGCGCTCCAATACGGGCAAAGGAGCGAATAAAATATACGATAAGATGAAAAAATGGTAAATAAGAGATGGATTGCACTTTATGTGCTCTCATCGGAGTGTCTGGTTCATGTAAACAGTGAGAGATCTTGTGGCAGGCGCGACGCTAATAGGTGACGTGACGCGCGCTCCAAATGGACAAAAATATATAAAATAAGATGACAAATACCCCTACTGTACGCAGCCCTGGATAATAGCGGAGACAATTCACGTTATAACACAGAGATGACCAGATATCATGGTAGAGATGTAATTTTTAATTTATAATTGCTGAATTTAATTTATAATTGTAATTTGGTTGTATTTAATGATGCTATATTTAAATAAAATTGCCTTTGCCATCATGTAAAACCCAGCCATCAATTTAGTATTCCGTCATAGTGACTAAAACAAACAATTCACTCTGTCTCAGTGTATTACAGTTGTTTTACTAAAACTTAATATCAATGCCAACGGCGAGAGAATTTAGTTTTGCAGTGGACAAATCACCTTACTTTGCACGGGGGTAAAAATAAGTCTCATAAGACACTTGAGTAAACGCTCGTGTGTTTTGTGTCTTAATCAACCTTTTCCACACACATAAATTATAACTCGTACTCATTGCTCTGTCCATTTCAGCAAATTACGTTTTGTGAAGGCCTCTCCTGTTGCTTTAGTGCTTGTCAACACGCGGGTGCACCCCCTGCTGGTAAAGCTGACTACAGCAGATGGAGATTATGATCGGTAATCTACTGCTTTTCCTGCAGTTCCTGAATGTCGACGTTGAATTTACTGTCGAATTTGATCCACTGAATTTGTGGAAGCGAATTTTCAAGGCGAAATAAAATGGACCGAAAATTGCCTGTTGAATATTATAGGTTGTATTTTTAAACAGTTTGAACATTTTGGAAGTGAAATATGAAAGGTGAATATGGATTATTGAATTTTTAATATTGAAAATGTGTTTGAAATGTTTTTAATTGAAATATTCACAGCTTAAATATTCAACCATGTTGAATTTCAGCCCATAAAAATGCAAGCCTTAAAAATATAATGGATTAAAATACAAGCATGGTTAACGCAATGCATATTTTTTTTCAATTGGTGCAATTCAACATGCTTTTTGTTTCAAAAACATTTGACATTATTTTACTTCCATATAATACATTATTAAAATCAAATGTTGTATTTGTTAACATTAGTTAATGCACTGTGAACAAACATGGAACTAACACAAACACTAAAATGTTATTAAATCTTCTTAAAATCTTATCTATGTATCTATGCCTTATTATCCATGTACCCCTTTGTAATATTTTTGTGAAAACTGAAATATTTTTTCAGGATTCTCTGATGATTAGAACATTCACAAGACAGCATTTATTTGAAATTGAAATACAACATAAATGTCTTTACTGTCTGCTATTTGTTTCTTTCTACAAAAAGAAAATATTCCTGACCCTAAACTTTTGAACTGTACTGTAGTTTATTAAAAACAATGCAAGTCAAACACATGTTTTGTATTACCCTCTATGTCTGCAGTTAGTGTGCTTTTTGAGCTTGTATTGGCAGTTGCCAGTACAGGTTCAACAGACACCACAGGAGAGAGATGACCCACCCCAGAAAGTACAGCATCTGCGAACATACAAACACACACACAAAAAAAAAACGTCAGTTTCACTTTAACTGTGACCTGACTCCAAATATCTATATTTAAATACAAGTTAAGTTAGATAAAGAATAAACAGTTTTTGTAAACACTTGTATTTGATCTATTATTTAAATTGACAGCATAGCAGCTGAAGCTGTGAGCATCGACTGACCCGTAGAGAAGGTCGGGTAGCGTAGTGTCCACACCTCTTTGCCAACCACCAAGTTGCAGTGAGTGCCAGAATGTTCTCTGAGATCCCATACCACCACTGAACCCACTGCTGTACCAGCAAACACTAACGTAGCTTTACCAGGACTGAAACAACAACACCTCACCTGAGAGGGTAGGAGAAATGGGAGAAAAAGATTTGATTTTGATTGACTTTTGGGAGAGCATTTCATTTCAGAAACATCAATAATGAATTTTAATCATACCAGTATGCTCTTCTCCATACCTCAGATTCATAAAGAAGAATTTTCTGGGGTCTGGATGGCTCCCAGATGTTCCACACACAGATGACAGTCTCGCTGTCAAGCCGAACAGCACTGGTTTTGGAAGGAGGAGGATGAACAGACAGAAGAGTCTGTCTCTGGACTTGAGAGAACTGCAGCAGACTCACCTGCCGACCTGCAAAAAGGTAGACACACACACAGTATACGTGTTTGAGCATATTCACCGCCGTCATAAACAGTTTATAGTTCATAATTATTGACGTTGATCATTGAATGTGATGTTTGAAATTGAATATTGACCCGATTATTATTGTGAATATAAGCCTAAATTAATGTTCATCATATAAAGCGAGTCTCTTCAGAAAATTTGGACTAAACCGCTCAATTCATATAGTTTAGTTTTACAATCGCTTTATGAATTTTTTGAACCATCAAAGTGGTAGTTGCATAGCTGTCAATGGAGGGACAGAAAGCTCTCAGATTTCATTAAAAAGATCTTCATTTGTTTTCTGAAGATAAACGGAAGTCTTACAGGTTTGGAATGACATGAGGGTGAGTAAATGACAGAATTTTCATTTTAGGGTGAACTAACCCTTTAAATCACATTTATTTACAATAATACAAAAATCCCAGAACTTCCGCCGCTAGCACATTTATTCCACATCAAAATCATGTATTTGAATGTATACCTCTTAATAGCTGCAATTCATCAGTAAATGTTATTTATAAAATATTACCATGCAAAAATGGGAGTTTGGCATTGAGTTGAATGCAGCCATCACTGAAGGACAGCGCGTCTGTTTGAGAGCGAAGTCTTCGGACAGAATTACTCTCTGCCATATTCTCCTCTATCAGAACAGCAATCACCTGACATGCAAAACATACTTAAATAAATCACCTAGTGGATTATGGGGAATGACTGTCATGGTCCACTCGAGTTCATATGCACATATTGTTTATCTATTTCTGTGATTGAATAACGCAAAACATGAGCAAACTTTTTGAGAGCTTTTTTGCCCTTTTGAGGAAAATTATTTTAGATATGTGCAGATCATTTTTAACTGTTAATAAGTTGATAAAAAATAAAAACAAACCCATAAACAATATTCTTTACCTGTGCAGCAGAACGTAAAAAAGTAGTCAGACGTTGAGAATCAGTAGTTATTCTTGCAGTGGATTCCACTGAAGTGTCTTGAGACGCCTTAGATCCTGGTTACAGTTCAGAGAAGGAAATAGCACATAACAGACTATATTATTTTTACACTTCCATTGTTGTTCGTTAATAATGACAGAGAAATTTTTAACACAATACCTCCGCACGCTGCATTTGCTTCTGGTGGATGCTGTGTCCATTTGTCTGTCATGTCAACTTCTTCTGTTTGTATATCTCGATCAGTATTGTCTTCATTGCACTGCACATAAGCCTGGAGACACAAGAATCACATGGGATTGCATAAAAGCTATTTTGAGTAGGAAGAAAGAAAAACAAATCTAGATGACAGAGAAGATGTGTAAAAGTGACTTAATAAAACAAATATGGTAGATATAGGGCCCTATTTTAACGATCTAAGCGCATGGTCTAAAGTGCACAGTGCAGGTGCACTTAGGGCGTGTCCGAATCCACTTTTGCTAGTTTAACGACGGGAAAAATGGTCGGTGTCCCCCAGAGGCGTAGCCAGAATTTTATTTTTGGGGGGTCCCGTCTTTAAATGAGGGGGCAACATATATATATATATATATATATATATATATATATATATATATATATATATATATATATATAGCCAGAATTTTATATATACAGACCTATTCTGGTGGGTGCGATGATGCGGTGGCGACTCGTCTAACATGGTCTCTAACATAACTCTCTAACATCGTCTAAGGGTGGCGCTGCCAATAAAGCACCTAAAAGCTGTCACAAAGAACCGGCAAAAGTAATGATTATGAATATGTAAAATATAGCAAGGAGATATTTTAATTGTTTATTAATAAATAAGTGTTTTCTTTGTCGGCTAAGATGAAGTTGGCGATGCTGACTCGCGATCTTCAGTAGTGAACGCGCCAGAGAGAAATGCACATTTCATACGGATTACATAAGCAGAGAGCAGTCTGTAGTCTGTTTTTATTCGGTTTGAATTGTTCTATTTAAAAGTAGACATGTGAGGCAAGTAGGCTACCTTATATGCTGAGTTTCTGTTCATTTATGAGACGAGCTCCAGTTCATGCGCCAGCGCCTCCGTTTCTTATCTATCGTCTGCTATATTTACTTCTTATATATTAAATCCAGGCAATTGGTTGATGAAACATTTATTAAAATTAAGATACAATTAATACAAAACGAAATTAAGGTTAAAGAAAGGTTTTGTGCTTTCTGTTTGATGTCTCTGTGAAAGTTTTAAAGCATCTTTTAGTGCCGCTTTCAGAGCGCTCACGTCCGTAATAGAGAACACGTCCGTAACATTGTTTTTTCCTCATAAATGCGAACACAATTTTTTTTTAAGCAATCAGAAATCTGAGGGCCGGACATGTAAATGAGTGGCTACGCCACTGGTGTGCCCGGCGCATGGTCTAAAAGGGTTGTCTTAATGAGTAATGTGTGTGTTTTGGGCGTAACGTGCAAAAAAAAACAATCAGAGTGTAATTTCCCATTCCCTTTAAATGCCAGTTGTGCTCGTGCCATGGTGGATTCGCTATTTACATGGTGGAATTTGCCAGCGGAAAGACTGAATGCGTCTCTAGAGAGCAAATGGATCTGCTCGTGCGCAAGGTTAAAGCGCGCAAACACATTTAGACTTAGTCGTGTTTTTCTTTTTCCATGCTTACAGTCCACAATGAGATGACCCGAATCAAGATAGTAAAAACACACTCTTTTTGTGCCACATGAACTGGGCGCTCTGTGCTCACCCACGTACAGCTTTAACAGCATCGGCAACATCTTTCCCCCGCACTGCAGCAAGCGAGATCACAACTTTCTCGTGCCGAATAGCATGGGGAAAAACCACTCTATGAGTTAACACAAACTCACCAGCAAGAATAGCGGCTTCTGAGGGTGAAGCAGTGGCGGCTGCTGGTCTTTCAAAGAGGAGAAGCTCATTTTCGGCTTACATCATAAAAATTTTCCATTTATTTATATGTAAATTCTGCCCTATGTTCCTTTTCAAGAAAATGCTCTGTGACCCTGTCGTACCAACTAGATGTCTTTTCCAGTGACTTGACCATTATTATATTTGAAGATTCCTTGTTACATCTGAAATTGGTTGTTTTATGTGTTTTAATGAATTATACCAGTTTAAAGGCATAACAAAGAATAGCTATATTATAACTGTGGTTACAATTATTTATGAGAATTTTAAAATGCAATGTAAGGTGGAATAAAAGGCATAATTAATACATTAAATGCAATGTAAGGTGGAATAAAAGGCATAATTAATACATTAAAATATTTCTATAAATGCATTATATATAAAGCCTTTAAGAAAAGTGTTACCAGAAACTTAAATCAAGCATCACAACATTATAATGTGCTATATGAATAATGGATATTAATTTTGATATTTACTTAAAAATGTTCTTTGAGTATATTTTTGAAAAATAAAGGCTGCTGCAGATTTTATCTATAAAGACCCATTTATAATGTCTGAGAAAAATATTTCATATTATAATATAAAAACGAGTTTTGTAAATTAGATTATTATTATTGTTGTTCTGAAGCAAACCCTGAGGTTTCTTGGACCCTACTTTGAAAACATCTGATTCCGTATTAATTGAACTGTAGAAAATTATAAATGCATAAAAATAAACGCATAAAATTGTTGGTACTTGTAATGTATCTCAATATTGTGAGTCTGGTGAAATGTATGATGAAAATTGGCTAGCAATTTCAACAAGCAAATATCAAGTAATAGGTTGCAGCAGTTTGTCTTTCGACTACACTTGCAAAATCCGCGATGGGACTGAGCTCGAATAGCTTTAACATACAAAATTGCTGTCAATCAAAAGGGGATGCAGTATTTCGACAGACCCTCCAATCATCACGCAGAAGCCCGGAGTCCAGGCCAGCCCACTCCTCCATTCACCACCAGAGACGCTGAGCGTCCATGGGCGGGACATAATCGCAGCATTTATCCAATGACCGTCTAGTTTCAAGCACTGAAAAAAACTGTTCAAAGCAGCCCCATTGAGGTCAATGGACGCTAGGCTTCAACAGGGAAATGCACCGTGACTCTACGGGAATGTATGAGAAGGAAATCGAGTCAGCCGACCTGCTATATGTAGCTGATTCTTAACGAACTTGTCTTCGAGATGAACTTGTTCTAATGCATTTTTAATCAATAAAATGTTAACACAATAGTACATATTTGACCTTTAATTTTTTGACATTATAGGGGAAGCCGAGCTTCCCTTGCAGTCTTAAAGAAATCCCCACTGGGGTGAAGATACCTTCTGCTCATTTAAATGAATAACAAGATTATCAGGAAGGCAACCCTTGAAATCTTCTAGCAACATTAGTTCAGGGAGTTGTTGGAACGTAGTCACTTTGCATGCAGCACATCACTTGTCAAATAAAACCAGTTTTTCCTTTGAAAATTCAACAATGTTTACGCGACTGCTTCCTTATGATGGTAGAATTTTTGTCTGTACGCCTCTCGGACTAGCTCATATGCACGCAACACAGCCGCCTTTACCACATCATAATCCAAACTAGTATCGGTGGGCAGGGATGCATACCTCTTGAGCTTTTCCAATTCATTTACACTGTAAAAAAGAGCTCACATTTCTTTTGGCCACTGAAGGGCCGCAGCCACCAGTTCAAATGCAGTAAAATAGGAGTCTACCTAAGTGCATCTTTAAACAAAGTGGCACAGGACGTGAAATTGATAACTGCGTCGGGCTGAAACTAGCAAATAACACTTGCGTCGCGCCTGGCGCATGATAGGGCCCATAGAGTCAGATCTGTCCTGAGATAAGTCATTAATCTCATGCTGCCTATATTGTTCACAACATGGCCAAATACTTCAAAATATCACCATTTTCCTTTTGCAGGACACATAGCGTGGAAGTACCTACAACTTTCTACATTTCTAACCTGTTTGGTATTGGCTGTTCCAAAGGTCTTGATGTACATGTCATACTCATTGACAGGAGGCAGGTCCAGCAGAGAGAAGGTGATGGAGAAGTCTAAATCAATCAGACGCAGAAGTTCCTCACTGCGCTTCCTTCAATTCAAATCAAATGGCTACTGATTAATTGATTAATTAGTCAACAAATGCAATTATTATTATTATTATTATTATTATTTTTAAATGTGTGTACTTCATATTAGATGATCTCATTAGATACTCATCAGATACTCATTAGATTATTATAAAGACAGATAACTTACTTCTGTTTCTTGGCCACTTTCTGGCTAACCTCTCGCTGCTTCGCTGATATAAAATCAATAATTTTGCCTTGTGTTTGACTTCTGTTAGAGTGTCTTTCTGTGAAAAAACAACAAAACACTGATTTAGGTCTTCCTTTTCATGCTCAGCAGTAGAATGTGCGAATCAACATAAACTTTTGTTTAACTACCTCTCTGGGTGATAGCTGACTCTATGGTTGTTGGCTTTGATCTTGCAGAGTAGATTCTCTCATTTTCCTCATCAATGGCTTTCTGGATGGCTTCAATCTCTTCTCTTCTCCTGGGGCTCAGCTCTCTCTTCTTTTCTCTCACGTTATTGTCATCTTCCTCTTTCTCCTCCTCTTCATCATCCTTCTCTTCACCTACATCCTCAAAGTCTTCCTCATAATCCTAAAAGCAGGAACAGCTCATCACTTTACAGCCAAATTAATAGCATAATAAAATATGGAATAAGAAGGAAGAAATAAATAAGCATTTTGTTGGTTAGATTCAGCATTAAGATCATCAGGGCAATATAAACCAAGAATTTATATTTATGTTAACTTGTATTTATCATAAATTCACCGAAATCTTTGATGAAATGATGACACCGTGTCAAAATGACTTTGTTCTCAACAAAATGTGTTCACCATTCATAGTACTGAGTACTATCCGACTTATGTCATGGATGTAATGGGAGCACTGGGCTCCTTCACACCTCAAAATCCTCATCATAATCATCCTTATGATAATCTTTGCTTGATTCTTTGTCCTTTTCAGTATCTTCATTCCCCACCTTGAAACACAAAGGCATACAATCAAATTAGCCGTGGGTTTACTCTTTTACTCAAAATGTACAATGGGGCTAGACAGTGGAAACAGCTTAAAAAGTAAAGACATGCAACTAAACAATTTTAAATATTAGCCAGTAACTTGTAAGAAACACCGAGTTCTGAGACGCTAAAAGGAATATATTTTACATTTAGGTTGATTTAGGCTGTTGTAATGTAGAAATGCAGCTTCTTGTGTTTATTTTGAGACCTGTTTCTATATATATATATATATATATATATATATAGAAACAGGTCTCAAAATAAACACAATATATATATATTATAGTTCCCTTTCCTTGTAGTTGTTGTTGTTAAAGGTCTGCTACCTGACTTAAGCCTGTTGCGTCTCAAAAATGTATCTTGTTAATGCTGGTTTTTCTTATTTAACTGGTGGATTATCGAAATATATTTTTTTATTTAACGGAGTATCGCAGAAAAAAAAACATGTGGTCAAAAACCAAACAAATAAAAAAATTAAACATGCACAGATAAATCATTCAAAGTAAGAAATTTCAAATAGAATTTTCATTCCATGCAGACTTTAACTTATCGTAACTGAACTTCAGACAGAAACCTTACAGAGATTTTTGGATCACTCATTTCAGCTTGAATAGATCTCCATGTTACCCGAGGTCTCTTGGTAGGTTCCTACACACCCACACACACACACACACAAATACAAAACATATATGCAATGGAAATTTATAACCTTACAAACCTAAAAAGCAAATGAAACTTAAGCATTTAGTTTAATTCAATTTCATTGACAATGTTTGTACCTCTTTGTCTCTAATTGTCCTTTCATTCATGTCATGTCCTGATGAATCTTTTTGTTTCCGCTCTCTTTCACTCTTGGAGTCTGAAGCCTCCTTGTGCCTTCTTTCACGCCTTCTGTCTCTCTCTTCCCTCTCCCTGGTCTTTTCCCTATCCCTATCTTGGTGATGCTGTTCAACTTCTTGAGAGTGACTTTTGTTTGTCACCTGTTGACAACAACAACTTTAGCAAGACTTTTAATATTTTCAATGTTGACTAGCCACAATTTTTTTTTATATTCTTCCATAATATCAGTACAGTTTTACACCACTGTTGTTGTTTTTTTTTTTACAGATTTACACTACTGGTCAAAAGTTTGGAATAATTGCTTCTTTTTTTTTTATGTTTTTGAACTTTTGCTAACCAAGGCTGACTAAATACTGTAAAAACAGTAATATGGTGAAGCATTATTACAATTTAAAATAACTTTTCTATATCACCTCGATATACATAAAACAGCTCCTTTAAATTGTAATAATATTTCAGAATGCTGTAGGCTTTTTGATAAAAAAAAATCATACTTATTCAAAAAACTTTTGACCGTTAATGTACATTTTACTTATATTATCAGTACAATACCTCGCTGATAAATATCAACAATCTTATACATGGCTTACATGGCTTTCTTTATCCCTTTTTATCTTCTCTTTATCTTCTCTATCTCTTCTGTGTTCTGAAATAAAAGAGATCATATTAATAATATCATATTCAATTTGTGATTTTCTACTAAATTCAAATTGACATGAAAAAAAAACTTTTTCTCTAGGTACAAACTGTTCATACCTCTTTCTTTGTGTCCAGAGTTGTCTTTATCCCCGCGTTTCTCTCTCCTTTCTCCTTCTCTCTGTTTTTCCTCATATTCATGTCGATTCTGATAACTTTCTCTTGCTCTGTGTCTTTCTCTTCTTTCTTTTTCTTTGTCTCTCTCCCTCTCTTCTTTTCCTCCTTCAGTTCTCTCCTCTTTCCTTCTATATGTTTCAATTTTTCGCTCACCATCTCTCTCAGCCCTCCTTCTATCTTTTTCTCTTTCCCTGTCCAGTTGTTTGTACATATCAATGTCCCTGTCTTTATCTCTATCCCTCCGTCTTTCACCGTTTCCCTTCTCAACTTGATCATGTCTTTTTTCTTCTTCATCTCCATCTCTGTGTCTGTTGTAATCTAATGCCTTCTCTCGCTCTCTCCTTTTCTCTTTATATCTATCCTCCCTGACATCTTCCCTCTTGATATCCTGGTTTCTGTCCCTGTCTGGGTCTCTGTGTTTACTCTCCTCTCTTGTGCTTTCTCCATGTCTTTGTTTTTCTCTTTCTCTCCTTGCATCTGGATCAGGGTCTCTGTGTCGACGACCCACAGATTCTCCATCCCTGTGTTTCCTGTGCTCCTCTTCTCGTTTGGATCTTCTTCTGCTCTCCTCGTTGTGAGTCTGGCAACACAATCACATTTTTACGGGTTGTACTTTTAAACCTCTTTCTTTTTTTTACACACAAACAAACGGCAGATTACCTGAATGTGCACTTTTAAGTCATCAGACCTCCATGTATCTTCTTTTGTCATTTTCTTATGAGAGGACGAGGGAAACTTACATTAGATGCGTTAAAATTGTGCAGAATGAAGCTCATGGCTCGATTAACGTTAACGTTACCTAATATAACTAACTAAATACTGCTTACTTACAAGTTGATTCTTTATATACCAAGTGTTTAAATGATGAAGTAAACATTTAACAGATTTAACTTGAGAGGGTAAGCAGCAGTTTTATTTGGCTATCGATGAGCGGCTAATCGTGCTGTTCAGCTTTAAAACCTTCACGAAAAAAAAAACAATCGCCACACAACAGCTGATCCATACGGGATAAGTGTTGCTTTACCTTTCCAGGGTACATCACTTTAGAGATCCACTCCTCAGTTCTTCTTTTCAATCCAACAATCACAAGTTTATGTTGACAGATTTCACCGCCATACCGCTATACATCTACAGCGAATGCGCAGTTAAACGCTACTATGGTAACCTGACAAGCCAGACTATTAAATCGAGCAACGAGCAATCGCTTAATACCAATCTTACCAAAGAGAGTAGAAGAACTATGATCTTACTATGACCAAAGAACGTATATTGACTATTGCTTTGGCAACATTGTAGAATTTTGAAAATAATCGAAAAATCGAACTGATAAAATGCGACATTGCTCACAATATAAAAGATGACATTGCTTTGTACTATACATCTGCCCATGTCTACAGTCATTACCTACTTTTTTTAACACAAAGCTTTGTACTACATCTGCCAAAGCTATGTCTATAGTTAATTCATTCTTGTTCAGACAAATTAGTATGTTGATGTGTATGAATTATTTGTTTAAAGTCGTGCGAACTGAGCTGAAGACGACACAAATAAAATAAAGGCGATAACTAGACACGCAGTCGACATTTGTTTTTGACACAAACTATCTATCCATCTGGAAATATCAAATAAAACATTAAACAAACAGCTTCTTGTTATTGACCCAAGGGAGTGGAAAAGTCTAGAGACAAAGGCTAATAAATAAATAAATAAATAAATAAATAAATAAGATTTATAAATTTAAAATATAGATAAAATATGGTCGTATTTGGGGGGTCAGTAGCATCTAAAAGACCGAAAGCCCCTGGTTGAATTAACAGTTAACATTTGGGCATCGCATCGCTGTCGACACCCCGTTCATTTAGCTTGTGTTTTTTCAGTTGCTCAGGGTGGCGATTTTGCGCTGTTATTACACAGACCTCTCGACACCCGCTGTGTGTGATCGCACGCGCGCGCGTGTGTCAAGCTCTCGGCTGTCAGTCACAACAGCAGCACGCGCTTCTTCACCTTCACCTTCACAACACACCAGCCACACAACAGACGACACACGCGCACAGACAGTAGCAGCGACAACTGAGTTAGGTCACTAGTAATGCACCGCTAGATATGTTTTTAAAATTAAAGCAATGCGAACCATCTGCGTCAAAATGGACTGGTGTACGGGCGAACTAACGTGAAAACATCCTCAAATTGATTTAGTTGAGCGGTGTACTTGAACGTGGGACGGGATGGACTGAAGTATCGTGTTTACTCTCGAAGCTTTTACATTGAAGCACAATGTTCACGTTTGACAGCAGTGCCTAGCATTTGATTTGCGCCGTTTGTGCTGAATATGACAGAGGACATTATGACTGCTGTGCGCGGAAATCTTTCTCAAACAGCAGGTGCTTCGGGACAAAAAGATAGCGGACAAACTGCACTGACAAACGGGGCGATTCCTCCCTCCTCTGCGGCGGCGGAGCTCAGCGAGGACTCCTCGTCCTGCACCAGCGAACTGACCCGCACGTGGCTGCAGTTCGCCAAGACATTCGTCATTATCTTCCCCATATATGTCTTGGGTTATTTTGAGTTCAGCGTTAGTTGGCTTTTAATCGCATTCACAATATATTTTTTTTGGAACAGAAACACGAAGTGTAAGAACACGAGGCTGAACAGATCACTCTCATTTTTTCTGCAAGAGGCTGTTAAACAGGAGCTGGAGGCAACTGAGTTACCATCATGGGTGAGTTAACTATTCTTTCATTGATGACATTGGCTGTTTCAGAACATCATAGTCTGCACACTAGGACACAGACATGGAAACTAGAAGGAGTTTATATCTATAGTTGTTATTAAAACTTTCACTCATTAAAGCTAGAATCTTTAGTGAGATTTGATGACCCTGGGCCAACTTGCCATAACATCTTTCCATACTTCTTTAGGCCTGGATGTGGTGCATTATGTGTTAAGCAAAGTCTTATTGGAACTAAAGTTTGAAATGTGACAGATAAACAGTATTTCCTTGATCAAAGTTTATTGTTTTGCTTTATTTAAGCTTATGATGTTTTGTTTGCTGTCAATGTTGTGTCCATTCAGCAAACTGAGTACTTGAAACATAAATAAGTGTGGATCCCATTTATATATATATATATATATATATATATATATATATATATATATATATATACACATATAAAATGTTTGTATCTGTAATTTTTACAGTAATAAATAATATAAAAAATGTGAACGTAAATAAATTAAGTTGTTAACTGTAATTGCCTCACCATGGACTATAAAAAAACTGTAAACATTGCTTTTTTTTGCACACAAGTAAAAACAATGAATTACCATATAATTTACCATCAAAAACAGTAAAAGGACATATGATTACATTTTATTTTAATAGTTTTGTTTCTTCTAATTTTTTTTCAGTAATGTACATTCATTTTTTTGTTACATTTGCTATTATGGTGCAGTACATTTGAATGTAAAAAGCAGATTTTGATAGTTCAAGTGGATTGGTAATAACATTATTTCACTAAATTAAATTCATGATAATTAGCTTTAAAATATACAGGCACCAATATCCCATCCCGTAATGACTGAAACATTGTCAGTGTATTTTGTATGGTGTATTTCTTGGAATCACAGTTGCCAGTTTTTTTTTTTAACCGTAAATTTAACTGGATATTTTTTATTAATGTAGATCAAGATGGTATTGGATGACAGTTCCTCCTTACCTCCCTTTACTAAATGAATGGCCACTCAATATGGGATTCCCAATGATAATTTCAAAATAAAAATGTTTCATGTTTGCTTTCCCCATTCTTTAATTCTTCTGGCATGAGGCGACTTGCCTGTAGGAGATCAGATGTCTGTTGAACTGGTTTATGCTGATGAGTTTGAATTTTTTTGTTTGTTTTGTTTTAAGAGAATGTTTCACAACAGTAGTGTTATCAATTCTATGATTATTCATTCATTATTTTATTTCGTGGCACCAGGCACTCAAACCAAAAAGTGTCTTTTGAAACACTGAATGACTTGTTTGTCCAGTTTCTCTCTGATTTCCAGGAAGTTTGTGTTGTGTCAGGAAGATACTTTATCCTATATCTAGAGGGTATGCGCATGACGTCACCGTCGGCCGGAGTGAATGCGGTCACGCCCACAAGTGGCAAAAAGACTGAGCGGCAGCATTTGTTTTCAGCGTGAATGCCGTGAAAAACACACAAAACACATCTAAAACGGGAAAGAGCTTTGCGATTGACTGTACAACTAGATTTGACCAGAAATCTGAGGTACTGTATATTTTTACAGACTGCAAAAAGCTATAAAACAGACTATATTCTGCATAATTGGATGTTTTTAAATAAACACTGACCAAAAACTATACGGGGACGATATGATGATATACAGTATAACATTAATGTAAGTGATCACTCGGATTTAGACATATCTATATTGTATTTATATAAAACGTTTACAGGCAAATTTTCTTAATTTATTTCCCCGGCGTCGAAATCAGGCACATATAAATGTCAGGAAGCACGATTCCTGGCTGCATGTCAATATCCATGGATCACTGGATCTTTGATAAGTTGTAAGGAACACTATATCGAGTCCAACTTTTAGTTTAAACTGATAATAGTTTGTTTTACTCGCGTTTTCGCAGTTTCCCCTATTAACTCCAGTCACGCAGCAGCTCTTTTGCCACTCAGTCCGGCTGAGGGGTTTCAAAAGAGTTTGAAATTCATTTCACACAAAATGTCTATTTAGTTGGCTGTGGCGAGCAGGACGAGGGACGTGAGAGGACGGTGCGAGTGATAATGAATGACACCTGTGAGACGCAGCGGTCTCATATCTCTCACGGAGGAGCGGAAGCACAAAAGGAACAGGCCTGATTTTATGTTTTGTTTCTGTTGTGTGTGGCCAGCTGGCTTATACTTTTGTTTTGTATTTGTTTATTTTACTATTAAAATGTTTAAATGTTCGCCGGTTCCCGCCTCCTTCTTCCCACAACAACGAACCCCGTTACATTGGCAAACTCATTAGCGAATTACTCCTCGTTTGTATTTCTTTCTATATGGTGAATTATTGCATGATACCTGGATGTTCAGTCAGAACATATGCGGTGCGACACTAGGATGGTTCACATCACAACACAAACGTCCGTGTGCTCGTCTGATTCAGAGATTTTGTCCAGGAGAAATTGCTATCGTTGAGATTCTCTGCAGCAGACGGACTCTATCTGTGTCCGTAGCGCACAGCGAGAGCACAGGCACCAGCAGTCCGGCCAGCTCGAGCCAGTCCGGGCTCCTCGTCCGCCTCCTGTTCCTCCATCAGCCTTCGCTGCTCTTCACTATATCGCGGCTCGTAAAGATAGCCACGAACAGCGGATTCAAGCAGCAGAATTTCAAAATCCTCTTCTTCCATATCATGTTTAGTTTCTTCCATATCGTGCTTAGTTTCTTCCGTCATTGTCATAACTTCCTATCTCCACAGCGCTTGTTAGCTTAGCTTATAAACAAGATGGCTGATATTGATTTCAGTATCTACAAGTGAAGTCCCACCCACTGATCTGTGATAGCTCTGTTAGGGCATTAGGTCCAACCTATGGGCAGGTTTGAAAGGGTGGGATCTAGTGCTTGTAGTCTTTACAAAAATCCCCCCCTCTTACACTTCCTCCTACAATGACGTAAAATGACGATTTTTGCGTCAATGTAGGAGGAAGTGAAAAAGGTAAATAGCGGATTTCTCTCGTCTCAGGGGAAAATGAGAGAGTGTTGCACGACCATTCAATAGTATGACTAGGTTTCTAACAATGGAAAGCTTAATGCAAATGGGTGGAGTGTCCCTTTAAGGAGACATGTTTCTGTGAAGTAAACCAATGAAAAAAGTATTGGTTTTACCCCCCCACACACACACACACACAGTGTTATCCAGTTGACTTCTCTCTAATTAGTATGTCATGACAAATCAATATAGTTCTATTAATACAAAGACAAACCATTTACATCACAGGTTATCACATTCTCATCAAATGATGTCACTTTTAGTTCTCTATAGACTTAAAAAAAGATCTCTACATTTCTGTGGCAAGTGGCAACTGTACAATCAACTCATCTCTACTCGTCTCATCTCTAGCCAGATTTTTTTCTCAAATGAACATTCTCACAGATATCTGTCTAGTCAGTGAGGAGAAATCATGAGTGATCTCTAGTGACCATAGAAACATGGTTTCCATGGGAACTTTCCACGTCTTTCCCACATATCATTAATACTAAACAAAATATTCAATATTGAAGCTACACCAACAATGTTTAGAGATGAAAATAAATTCAGGGTGAGTGCACTGCAGAAGGAAGTCAGACACATCCACTTTGCCTCTTGAGATTACAATTATGTTACGTTTGTAGGACATACAAAAAGAAGTTAGCTTTATAGGGGCAGGTGCCAAAAACACAGCCTCTTCTCAGGTAGCCACTATAAAAAAATTATGGTAAAAAAACTGGCATTGCCAGAAATGTACTGTAAAAAATATGATGGCAACATATTAGGTTTTACAGATTTAACTTAAATGTACAGTAAAAAAATTATTCCATTAATTTATTTTATGTTACTATACCAACCTAATACTAATATCTGTTTTGTACCTTTGTAATACACTGACAACCACCAAACACAGGTGGTGATAAGAGTCAGTAAGGCTAATGCAGAGTTGTAGTCAGTTACTGAGCACCACAAACAAACAGCAGACACATTTACAGTTCTTCCTAAACCAAAACATCGAGCTTATGATGCGTTCATGCTATGTCATAACCGTAAAAATGAGATGGCAACCCGTGATTTTCTACCCGGAGCTGTTCACCTCCTCAGAGTTGGATTTATGCATTTCTATGGCAACAGCAGCAGTCAGGTGGTACAAGTCTGAGCTCTGTAAGTTGTTGACATTCATTATTATTGTAAAGTTATGTGCTTTGAGACATGAGGTAATTTAACACAGTCTCTCATGACGCTTTGCAGACTCTGCTGTGTGCGTTTTGAAGGAGGCGTGGCTTTGGAGACGCTCTAAAGCAGGGGTCGGGAACCTTTTTTGACCAAAGAGCCATTTTTTCATTTTTGGTTAATGCATTTTTCCAAAAGAGCCACAGTAAAATAATTATATAATATTATTATTAAAGACGTGCTTTTTCAAATAAAATTTCAACAGCATTAGGCTAAAAACAAACAAATATTTAGCAAAGTTTCAATATTAGTGAAGGGCTTTCACTGTGAGGTTGAGTTGTCAACTGATGAGCATAAATCCTCTCTGTCTGCATGAGAGAGAGAGAGAGAGAAAACACAGTACTTACATTTACTGTGTTTACGTGAATACTCGACTTGCCATTTTTATGTATTTCTGTATTTGTTTGGCCGTTTAGGTGCGCAACCGAAGACAAAGGCTATGCTTTTCCGTGTTGCGCTCGGCGCGCGCACACAGCATCCTGCCAGTAATTCCGTTCTCTTTCGCGACTTATCGCGCTTTTAATATTTCTTTTCAATATAAAGCACATCCTGCTCTTTTTTTCATTCCTTCAATTTTTGTTATTAATAAATTAAAACAGAATCTTTAACTGAAATCTGCGTGGATTATCAAAAATACGACCCATTTATCATGTGTCATAAAGGGTTTCAGCGGCAAAAGTGAAAGTATTAAAGTTTACAGCCTTCTTTTACGTTTTTTGCTGCTTTTCGCCATTAGGCCTACCTTAAACAAGCTGCAGCTGCTTGAATCCCAGTGCAGGAGCTGTAGGTTATCACAGAGACAAGTTGATTGCTCTGATGACTCGTAACACTCGCGAGCGCGACCAGCACAACGCTCTTTTGCCGGTACAACATGAATATACTTATAAACGTTTAACTAACTTCGGTAGACTGTGCTACAAGGGAATTTTAACTGGCAGATTTTTCTGCAGAGAGCCGATCTCTATTGATGTGTCTTATTTTTTTGTTTCGCTCGTTTGTTGGTAAAGGGTGAGAGACCTCGCGAGCCACATGATTTTTGCCAAAGAGCCAGGTATGGCTCGCGAGCCATAGGTTCCCGACCGCTGCTCTAAAGGGAGAGTGGGATATCATGCTTTCAAAGCTCCAAAATTGCTTACACTACCTTTAATACTAAAACCTATTTTTGTTTTGTTGGAAATGAAAAAAGTGCAATGTTAGTGTGTCATCTGCACCCCCCCACCCCCCACTGCATGAAACAAATGCTGGATAAGCAAGCATTTTACTCATGCAGGGATTTAACTGCAGCTACGCTCATCACTGATCCCATTGCTGTACATAATGGACATGATAATACCACTGAAGTGAAAGAAAAGGAGAGAATACACATACGTGCTACTTTTTTTTGTAGAGAACCGTTCACAGGCTTAGATAGAAATTCCATTTATTTTTGTCATACATTGACTGTCTTTATTTTTCATACCATTTATGGACTAAGAGTGTGTGTGTGATAGCCAGAGGGGTTTCTTCAAAGATTTCAGCGCATTTACAATAGCAGTCTCGTTCCCTCTTATAATAAGATACATTTGTCTATTTTTTTCAAGGTTCATTATCCAGATGTGGAGAGAGTTGAGTGGCTAAATAAGGTGAGACAAGTATGATATAATAATTCCCTGTCATTCATCATTTTAAAATAATCATCCAACACTCTCTTATACTGTACATGTGTCTGTAGTCAATAATCTGCAATCTGATACTCTCTCTCTCTCTCTCTCTCTCTCTCTCTCTCTCTCTCTCGCTCTCTCTTTTGCTCTATCTGGTTTTACACTGGTGGTGATATAATCCAGTTCGCTATGCTCATGTTATATTACACATACATAGCCATAATTTTTCACCCTCTGTGTGTAGCTGTGTATAACCAGTGGCTTTTTAAAATAGTAATTGTACATATACATTTAGTGACTCCCAGTCTTCATAAAACATGCCTGATTTGAATATTTCATTGGCATCTTGCCCAGCGGTGTAATTTATGTACCTGAATGGCCTCATGCTTCTGCAAAGTATGTCTGCAACATTCAAAATTATGCAAATCTATTTAAATGAAACACTGCAGAAAAATCACTCATGTTTTTAAACATGACAAAAGTGAGAAGGATAAAAACTCTTATTGTACTGTATCATACTTACAACCTAAATATTCATACACATGCATTTTGAAACACATAAATGTGATATACATACGAATGTAAAAATATTGTTCTATTCAGTCTCTTTTTTGTCAGACTATCTACACATCTAACTTAGTTCAAAGGCTTATAGATGTTATTTCTTTGCTTTCAGACAAGTCATTTGTCTTTCTACATTTAGTTTTGAATAATTCTGTTTGTGCTATCCCAGTATGGCTACCTGTTCTGTTTTCATGGGGAATCATTTCCAAATACTTAGAATATTTACAGTTAGTCAAGTTATAACATGTCCTAAGGCCTATTTAAACAAAACCTGTGTACCTTTGTGTGATCGGCAACCTTGTTGTGGAAAAAATATATATTTTACACACAGTGAATATTTTGTTTTTTAAAGGGGTCATATAATGCCATTTTTTAACAAGCTAATATGATTCTTTAGGGTCTAAATTAAAAGTTTGAATTTTAAAAATTCTCATTAGTATTGTAAGAAAACACGTATTTTACCTGGTCAAAAACAGCTCTGTTTTCAGCACGCCGTTTCAGTGCATATGACTTTAAATGATAATGAGCTTTGCTCACCCCGCCTCTCTGTTCTGCGCATACACCGTTTGTAACACAATAACACAATAACCATAACGTGTTATTCAGTATAAACGTGGGATTATGAATTATACTGAGAACGTCATACATAGAAAACATGCCGTAATGTACCCTGAGTGTAAACCTTAGACGCATTCATCGTGAAGCGTGCAGCTAGCGATTTGCAAAGATTAATATAAATATTAATATAAAGTTTAATAAAACGTTACACTCACTTCAGTTCTTCTGGAGGTTCAGCAGGAACACGAATATCTGGTACCGATCCTTTTTCATGAGCAGCTTCTTAGCAAAACCAGCTTTATACTGATCCTAGTTTATAAAGCAGTCTGGTGTGTGAAATGATTCGCGCAAACATGAGAGCATTGACGTTGCTTGTGGGGAATATTCCCTTCGAAAACAAACTCAGCCACTGCGTCTTAAGCGGTTCGGATTTAGGAACATTAAAATGACCGCTGTGTTCGTTATTACACCCAAGAACAAAACACCACAATCGCTTAGGCGCCATTCTGCTCATAGACAGTGCTCCAGCATATCAACAATGACCGCGCCGGTCCGCGCGGACTATGATTGACTAACCCATTGACTCACGAGCGAGGGCGGGTCTGTGTTGAAACGCTGCTGTCAATCAACAATCGTGGGAGGGGCGTCCGATTTAGTGACGTCACAAAATCGAACGGCTCAATTTGAGGCAGGGGAAAACATATAAGGAGATTAAAGAAAAAACACTGGATGGATTTTTATCATTATATGATGGTTGTGTACAGGCACTGCCAACACACATTTCAGTACAATCAACTTGTAAAAGTGCATGTACCATTATATGACCCCTTTATTCAAATGTAGTCAGGAGAGTATCAAACAACAGTTAAAGTGCCGTGGTGACTAGTGAGTTTTGGGTTGACGAATTTACAATATTCAAGTCAGTAGCAGTAAGGAATGAGGATGCCTTAAGTGCCTCAGTTTTACTCAGTTGCTGAGCAGATACACTCTTTGCCTTTCAGACAGTGAAACAGATGTGGCCTTATGTGTGTCAGTTTGTGGAGAAGCTGTTTAAAGGAACAATCGAGCCAGCCATCAAAGAAGCCAATGCCCACCTCAGTACATTCAGCTTCACCAAGATCGATCTCGGAGATAAGGTACCCTTACGGAACAAAAATATATGGGAATTTACTGCAAAATATGATATATTACATAATACATTTCCATATATGAGAAACTAGTGGAATATACTGCAATATATGCATTGACCATGTATGGCTATATCATTTATAGTTTTTGTCTTTATATTAGCTATATATTAATAGCTATTTTTGTTTTCATTTATAAATATTTTATATGTATTAATTTAATACATATTCAATTATGTATTAAATTAAGAGAGATCTGTTAGTGTTTAATGTTCTATTATTTTGGAATTCAAAAGGTTTTCTGGTATGTCTGAGGTTTTGGGGTTACCATTGTGCTGAAGAGTAGATCCTGTGGTGAGGTTGACGATCGGTCGAATACCATTAAGACCATAATTACTATATTTTAAAAGTAATGGCTGTGCACTCCTCAACACAATGATAGTCTCTTGGCTAATTACTTTAGTACATGCAGGTATGCTTGTGCTTTTGGTAACTATCTTGAAAATATGAAACATTTATAATGTAAATAATTAAAAAATATAAGAAATATATAACATTATATATTTCTCTATATATGTGTGTTTATGCTGCATGAGTAAATATATCTGCAATATATTACACATGCAGTACCAAATCTCATCACATATACATCGATATATATTATGAAGTGTATTACTGAATATAAAATTACATGAATTATGATATATTAGTAAATATATTTTCACATAATTTTCAATATATGAAAAGCGGCAATTCCTTATTTATTATTCAAAATATTGTAATATATTAACACAATATATTATTCTGTATATTTTCAAATATACTGTTAAGCCATTTAATATATTGATCTGTGCACTCCTCAACATGGCTATATCATTATATGGGAATTATCATTATATCATTATATATATATGGGAAATATATTTTCTTTTCATAAGGGTATGCACGCTCACAGAGTTCTGAGGGCCTATGAACATTCATCCAACATTCATTCATGAGGAGTTTATAGCCATAAAAATATTTTAGCTGTATATTTTTATACTGTGCAGAATATTCATATATTTGAAAGCACAATGGAAGTACAGAATGGCATGCTGTTGTACTGTTTTATTGACTCTAACTTTCAAAGACCAATAATTAGATTCCGTCTTCCCATCTTAGGTTAACTGCACATCAGAAGTGTTAACTTTTATCTAACCTGATTTTGTAGATATATATTGCGTATATTTTTTTATTCATCATTTTTTAAAATTTTGTCATGCCTTTAGTCAGGAAAATGGCCAGATACCCAATCGGAGCCAATCACAATGTGCTGGTGCTTTTGTGTGAACACCTGGGGCCTGACGTATAAACGTTGGTTATGCACAAAATGGGCATAAATATGTGCATATGCCATTTTCCACGCACATCTCAGGAATTATAAAAAATAAACTAGGCGTAAATATGTGCGCACCATACGGACACTCTAGACCGTGGACTGAGCGAAGTAATGAAGTAAACAGAATGATTTAAAAACTCCGATTTTTGATATACACATTTAGATTAAATATTTCACTCTTATTAATGGAGTTAAGTAATGAAATTACATGAACGCATACAGCGAGGATTGCTTGCTGCATGATAATTCTGCTTTAAATTGTGTTTTAAATAGCAGAACTCATGTTTTGAGAAAATATTTTCAGCCGAATAAGGATCAATGATGTGCACTTGATGCGCTCAGTAATCGAACGGTCCATTCATCCATTTGACTTGGTCTTGTGCCTCAGTACTGTAAACCTGTGCAGCAAGCAGGTGCTGTTGGTGTCATGTGCAGAGCAGCAAACAGACAGTAGCCTAATGATAAGCCCTTTCAGGGTTTTTCCAATATCCTGAAAAATATCAATGTATTTGAAGGAGTTTAAAGGAAATGGTGAGATATACATATATATAGTTTTATTTTTAAAATGTTTTGTCAGTGAGTCCAACAATTTTTTACTCTGCAAAAATAAGGCCTATCTGTTTCCATAAAAAAAAAAAAAAAAAAAAAATATATATATATATATATATATATATATATATATATAAACATCCTAATATATATGTTTATCTTGTAGGTAAAATTGCATACCGGTAAATTTGATGTGTTTAAAACAATTAAAAATACTAAGACAATAACTGTTTTCTGAAAACTTTATTTTATAAGATTTTATTTATTTATTCTTAAATAAGACAAGGATAGTGAATGTTTTTTTGCAATGTAATGTGACAGCACAAATGGCATTTATAGTGATATTTTCCAAATGTCTTGTATCGTTAAACATGGTATCAGGTGAATGGGAATACTCATATGGAAATGATATGCAGATGAGGAAATGCATAGTAAAACTAGGTGTTGTATGCTCCATATATGGTTATTTCGGGGAGGAGACAGGGTGGAGAATGAGATGCATGTATGCACAATCTCTTCCGCTGACTATGTTTTAAATATGGAATTTTGTACAGGTTCCGGTGTACGCATGGTTTTATATGAAAATTTGACTTTTATTCATACCTGTACGCACACTTTTAGGATGAAATCTACGGAAAGTTTTATACATGAGGCCCCAGGTTACGGCAGTGGACAGCCTTTCTGCTCTTAAAGCCTTTGTAAGAAGAGACTGTGCTTTAGCAGACCACTGCTATAAGAAACGGTACACACTTCACACAACTGTGTATACAGTCGTGCTCAGAATTAATGGCACCCCTGGTAAATATGATCAAAACTGGCTGTAAAAAATAAATCTGCATTGTTTATCCTTTTGATCTTTCATTCAAAAATTGCCAAAAATCTAACCTTTCATTGAAGTAAAATAATTGAAAATGGGGGGGAAAACACATTATGAAATATCACTGATTCTTGACAGTCGGGACAAAACACATTTTAAAAAAAATACGCACTATATCAATTAGAGTTGTATGTTTCTGCAGAGAGAGGTCTTAGCTATTTAACCTTGTAAAGGAACAGGTTCTAAATAAAAACACATTTTTAACAAATAAACATGTTTCCCTTCAGAACTGGATTTGTGTCAACTCCGTCAGACACACTAAAAGGTATACAATTTTAATTCTTCCAATCCAACAAGAATCTAAAGTTCTGAAGTATATTGTAATAGTGTTTAGTTACTCTGATATGTATATCTGATATACTCTGAATATATAAACTTAAGTTGTGATTTCGCACTATTCTGAAAACTCAGATTTCTAAATATTTGCATTTTCAAACTTTGATTTTAATTTCAATATTGTAAAAACAAATTCCTTAAATAAATAAAACATAAGAAGATGTAGATCAGATGGTCCTTTATTACAAAAACAACATAAACTGAAGGAAGAACATTTTTTCCCCCAAAAAATGAACAAAAACAAAAACATACATCCAACGCTGTTGATGAAGATCTGACGGTGTTGATGACAAACTGACGGTGTTGATGACAAACTGACGGTGTTGATGAAAAACTGACGGTGTTGATGAAGATCTGACGGTGTTGATGAAAAACTGACGGTGTTGATGAAAAACTGAAAAACTGACGGTGTTGATGAAAAACTGACGGTGTTGATGAAAAACTGACGGTGTTGATGACAAACTGACGGTGTTGATGAAGATCTGACGGTGTTGATGAAAAACTGACGGTGTTGATGAAGATCTGACGGTGTTGATGAAAAACTGACGGTGTTGATGAAGATCTGACGGTGTTGATGAAAAACTGACGGTGTTGATGAAGATCTGACGGTGTTGATGAAAAACTGACGGTGTTGACAAAAAATATGTGTGCATTGTGATTATTGAACAGATGTGCTCTTTAAACTACTACTAAAACTTCTCCTTGTTATTAGAGTACTGAACTTACTGTAAAGCAAACTATAATAAACAAATTGCACATACACCGTTTCCAACTATCAAAAAAAACAATAAGGGAAACCAGGGGCCCTCCCCCCCCTCTGTTTTCATCTACCTCCCCTATACCACTTCCTGCTCTCCTTTTTCTCATCCTCTTCTTCTCCTCTTCCTTTCCTCCTTTGTAAGTAGCCATTTACTTTAAAGTGGCGTGTGTGTGTGCGTATGTGTGTGTTTGGGTGTGTTGGATGTGTGATTGCCCTGCACTGCCTACTTTATACTGGGTGTAATCTTAAATTGACATTCCTAAACAACAATACTGCAACACATAATCTGTAGCTTAGAATCAGGTTCAATTAGCTAACTTAAGATTTCATTTTTGTCTAACCTGCGCTTATGCCTTGAGCAGCAGGCGTCGGTCATGCGTATGGTTAAATAATGTAATGCATGCTATGTATGTGCATTTATGTGTAAATAAAACCCTGAAATAACAGTTTAACCCTTCACTATATTCACAAATAATATTATGTTCGAACATTAAAAGGTTATTGGTGGATTTGTAAACTCCGTCAGCTTACAGGGCAACTCCGGCAGACATAGAACCTGACGGAGTTGACGTCTGACGGAGTTGACGTAAGGGCATGTATTTTCCCGCCAAAACATGTATTGTACACTGCAGCTAGGTAGTTTTTCCTCAGTTGCTAGCTGTCCCAATAACCTCACTAAAATGCTTAAATTCAATCCACTATGGTTTAAAAAAAAGTATCTTAACAGAAAGAAGGTATTGACATGGTGCAGCTGTGACCATAGGAATATTGACATTGTTTGTCTAAAATATAAAAAAATTTAAAACATTCCAGAGCATGTGTGGTAGTGCTGCATTCACCACAGACATGGAGATGAAAAGGGGTCCTCAAGGATATAGCTGACCATGCTATTTCCTGATTTAAAGAGCTTTATGAAAAAATCTGACGGAGTTGACAGAAACTGAGGACACAACTTTAATAGGCAGATATTTATGGAAAATATTGTTTGATGTTCACTTCATGCATTGTTTTTTATATACGCCTTATTTTTTATTTGATATATATGTTTTCACAATTGTAGAGGTTTTTTAAATTTTTTTGGGATGGTTAATATTGTAACCTATTGCTGAGGACAAGTGCAATAACATGGACCATCTAACCACAGACCATACATTTAAACAACTTTTCCCCAAAAAGACAAAAAAGTTTATTCTAAAAATCAGATAGGTATATACAATTCCTTTAGATTTTACTTTGTTAGTATGTCATACATGATGAATTTCTTAATTTTTGCTATAAATTAGACTTTTCTATGTGGGACATGTTTTGTCCCGACTCTCAAGAATCAGTGATAAATGTTTTTCTCCAAAACAGGTTGGCCAACTAAGCATTAATTCAAAAGCACCTTCAATCATTTCATTTTGAAAATCATGTATTTGGCTTATGCAGCAGTTCACAATGGGATTTTATGCTATTATACCCTATGAGGGCATGAAACAGGCATGCATGGTGTTGGCTTTTATTCAGCAAGTCAAATTTATACACAAATTGTTCACATCATTTTTCCGAGGGAATGTATAAATAAGTGAATTGAAAGCGAATACGGTATAATTTCTTATAATATTCTGATAATAATACATCTATTTAGTCTGAACTATGTTTCATTTAAAAGACTGTATGTTATGTTATTTTGGTATAAGACCATCTTGCATATTTTATTGAAGACAAGACATGGCTTTACTACTTCCATTAAAAAGCTTCATATTGCATCAGGAGTAGGAAGGTTGACGTAAGAAATTTAAACCTTTTGGAAAAGCTGACCAGCTGTCAGATGGAATTAGTTCATGTTGTCAGGGCTCTGTGGAGGAATGCATGCGGTTAAAGAAATGGCAACCCCCCCTGACGGGGCATCTGTGCTCATCCCTGTCACAGCCTCTCAGGATCAACGGGGTCAAAGTTTACTCTGAGAACGTGGACAAACGGCAGATCATCATGGACCTTCAGATCAGGTGACATCACTTTGATTAGCCTTTCTGACATCTTTTGATCATCCTGGTTGTGCCACGTTTTTTATTATTTGTCCGTTCTCTTACAGCTACGTTGGAAATACTGAAATCGATGTGGATATCAAAAGGTACTACTGTAGAGCAGGGATCAAAAGTATACAGGTATATTGTTATATTTTCTCATAAAACATTTAAGAGTGACATTCTCTTCTCTTGTGCCGCATAAAGCAGTATGATTGCATTTTCCACTATTATTTATACACAACAGATATACATCAGCTCTGTTATGGCATCTTCCATTGAGTTTGTCTCCATGACCAAATGGATTATGCTAGCCAAGGCCAGAGAATTAATTTGTTGGATACAGAGAAGCTCTTTCCTATATTGTGATGCAACCACGTGTTTCATGGAAGGAATTCCATGAACTGAACGGAGCCTATTTTTACAGAAAGGTTGTGTGTATTTATAGGAAGGCGTGTAACCAAATACTGAAATGCCCTTGTACTGTTTGTAATGCAGGATCAGATATATATACTCATGCTCACACAATGACAGTTTTGTGCATGATTAATGGAGCTATTTCATTCTCACGTATTAAACACGTAGTAAGGTAATCTCTTTTTGTGACAGCATGCTGTGTTTATGTATTTTTTTTTTACTGTACAAGGTCTAAAATACCTAGATAGAGATATCTGTTAGCATTCCCATTCATGTCTATGATAGTTCTGAAGTATGAGACCTGAAGCCTGCCACCTTTACTTCATGGACACTCAAACAATTGAGACAAACAATTGAGATATAATTTAAAAAATAACAGTCCATTTCATAGTTTTAAGAGCCCTCATTCAGTAAAATAATTAGTCACTGGTAAAAGACTAATTCAAAGCGTCTAACGCTATGACACTAAAGCCACTAAGAAGTCAGTAAAAGCCCTTGTGTGCATTGTGTACATTGGCTGATATAACATCTTCCACTCAGTGTTATGATTCCATAAAGACTGGTTGAGGAAGGACATTCCCTCGAGTTATTTGTTCTCATTAGCAGCTCTTTGGCAATAAATGATTGTTCAAAACAGAAGCTCAAAATGATGGTTGTAAAGGTAAATGTCTTATAGTTGTTATGAAGGTGAGGCTGAAGCAAGGAGGAAGCAGGATCCAAATGCAGCACGTTTATTTAAATACACTTACACTTTACAAAGACTCAGGCAAGGGAACAAGACTCGGGAACAGAACAACCTACACCGACGTAACAACAACACAAGAACTCACAAGGACTGGACTGAAACACTGGGCTTAAATACAAGGGCAAACAAGCTAAACAAGATAACAAGGGGGTGTGGTTAATCAGGGACACCTGGGAAACCTAATAGACATGACAGGGAAACTCAGAACAGGAAAATACAGGGGAACACAGGCCAGACAAGAACAAGACATGAACCCACAGCGTGACAATAGTATATCACCGAGCATGTGGAACGCTGTCAAAAGCAAAATAAATAAATGCATCAGTATCGAGATCCTGACACATTCATCATCAGCCTTAGGCGCTTAGTGGTTAGTTCGACAGTGCTGCTCTCTCACTGCAAAAAATATTCTCTTGTTTGTTGTTTTCCAGAAAAGTTAATCATTCTTAGAACAAGATAGGTTAACATGAGAAACAATTTTGCATAAGCACAAAAAAAAAAAAGAAGAAAATACTTAATGTCTTGTTTACTGAAAAATAAGACAAAAATATTTATTAAGAGAATGAAGTCTTGTCATTTCATGTGAGGATTCCTAGGCTGATTGTGATAAAGTAATGCAATTGGGTTGTTCTTAATTAAAGCAGCAATGCTTTTATTAATATCATCTGATGAATTCTTGATATTTCATGTTGCCTTTAGAGGAGTAGGTTACACACAAACCTCTAGCAAGAATCTTTAACAGTCTCTGTTCTCTCTCTCTCTCTCTCTCTCTCTCTCTCTCTCTCTCTCTCTCTCTCTCTCTCTCTCTCTCTCTCTCTCTCTCTCTCTCTCTCTCTCTCATGTACATGGCTTGATGTATGAATAGCTACATGGAGTTCTGCGCGTGATTCTTGAACCGCTTTTGGGGAATATGCCGCTGGTTGGTGCTCTATCCCTGTTCTTCCTCAAGAAACCAGTGAGTTTACAAACCTAAACAATCATATTCCCATTTTTGCTATATTTGCTGCCTGTTGTCTTGACTTGTGTTCAACTTGTTCAACCTCAAATAATGTGCGCATTTTTCCAAAAAAATCTATTTTACCATCGCAATCAAACGAGCTTTGTCTTTTGAGTTGCTGTTGTTTGCAGTTATTTAGCTCTAGAAATAATATTGATTACATGTATATCTTTACCAGATGTTCTCTAATAGCAACTTACAGTAACGTGCTTGCGTGATCCAACCCAATTGTTTTTGATTTTGTTTGCAAGCTCAAGGTGATACTCCAGGTTTCTACTGTACATACGAAGTCATGGGTGAGTGATAGGCCTAGAAAGGATGCATCTCAAGGAAGGAGGGTCTTAAGGATGTCTTATGTGAAAACTACCAGATAAGGTTGTGAATGCTGAAAGAAGAGAAGGCAAATGATCAGAAGTCAATGCTGACTTGGTCTTGTTTAAAAGCAGGAAATATTTTCATTTTGTTTTCAAAGTGTGTCATATAGTCAGATAAGGTAATGTAGAAGACAGAAAAGGTCAGCTGCAAGTAGTTTTTTATCTGTCAAAGGGCAGCTGAATGACTTCGAGACATTTACAGATGTAGGAATACTTGGTGGATGGGAATGAGTCAAGAACTTAAGAGGTGTTTCTGTGGAACATAAAATATACACTCACCTAAAGGATTATTAGGAACACCATACTAATACTGTGTTTTACCCCCTTTCGCCTTCAGAACTGCCTTAATTCTACGTGGCATTGATTCAACAAGGTGCTGAAAGCATTCTTTAGAAATGTTGGCCCATATTGATAGGATAGCATCTTGCAGTTGATGGAGATTTGTGGGATGCACATCCAGGGCACGAAGCTCCCGTTCCACCACATCCCAAAGATGCTCTATTGGGTTGAGATCTGGTGACTATGGGGGCCATTTTAGTACAGTGAACTCATTGTCATGTTCAAGAAACCAATTTGAAATGATTCGAGCTTTGTGACATGGTGCATTATCCTGCTGGAAGTAGCCATCAGAGGATGGGTACATGGGGGCCATAAAGGGATGGACATGGTCAGAAACAATGCTCAGGTAGGCCGTGGCATTTAAACGATGCCCAATTGGCACTAAGGGGCCTAAAGTGTGCCAAGAAAACATCCCCCACACCATTACACCACCACCATTCTGTTGTTGTAGCCCATCCGCCTCAAGGTTGTGCGTGTTGTGGCTTCACAAATGGTTTGCTGCATACCTCGGTTGTAACGAGTGTTTATGTCAGTCAAAGTTGCTCTTCTATCAGCTTGAATCAGTCGGCCCATTCTCCTCCTGTGACCTCTAGCATCAACCAGGCATTTTCGCCCACAGGACTGCCGCATACTGGATGTTTTTCCCTTTTCACACCATTCTTTGTAAACCCTAGAAATGGTTGTGCGTGAAAATCCCAGTAACTGAGCAGATTGTGAAATACTCAGACCGGCCCGTCTGGCACCAACAACCATGAGACGCTCAAAATTGCTTAAATCACCTTTCTTTCCCATTCTGACATTCAGTTTGGAGTTCAGGAGATTGTCTTGACCATGACCACACCCCTAAATGCATTGAAGCAACTGCCATGTGATAGTTGATTAGATAATTGCATTAATGAGAAATTGAACAGGTGTTCCTAAAAATCCTTTAGGTGAGTGTATATTGAAAATTAAAACACTGGAGCCCAAATGACAATACAAAATGTCTTATTTTATGTTTTTTTTTTAAAAGTCAGTCATACAGGTTTGGAACGATGTGATGACAGAAATTCCATATGAACTATTACTTTAATGTCCCTATAAACCACACAGATCTATTGCTTGAAAGATTGTCCTCACCTTCCAAGTCTTTTCCCACACACTAATGCATTTTAGTGGCCTGAGGATTTTTGATGATTTTTAGAGACACATTTGACATGAGGTGAGCTAGTGGAGGGTATCTTCTCAATCACTTCAGAAGATTCAGTGGAAACAACATGTAAGAACTTATTAGGAGTACAACTGATAGTCATTTGCTGTATAATTATAAGAAAAAGAGAAATTTCCTAAAGACATTTTCTCTTGCAGAACTGCATGATTGAGACTATTTAAACTTTCGTTTTCTAACCAGCACTGGTTTTCTAAACCAGCATAAAATGATCTTAACAGCTCTACCACGTGCATAGCAGTGGCAGACAGTCAGCGACACAGTCGGCACTGACCCAGATTCTACTGTCTGTCTGTACCAGATTAGTCGCAGTGCTAATTTCACAGCAGGTCATCATAGCTCAGCCTGATTCTAGCTCAAATTCTGCTGCTGTTTTTGAATGAAGGCTTGAATAAGGCAGGTGTAGGAAAACTGAATGGGTTTCAGTGCTGTGTGAATTGTCCTGTGGTCTAACTGTAGTTTTTGATGCACTGCAGAGGTGGCTTCTCTTCAGATATTCCTCCGCAGTGTGGGCGACACTGAAACATCTTGCATCTGTCCCCATTTTAATGGATGGCGTCTGTTTCTTTACTTATTTTCCTTCCTTTCTTTCTATTTTTTATGCTGACACAGGGACACAGATTGTTCTCATCACAGTAACTAATAGTAGATACATACTGTAGTGTTGTTATTTATGGGCTGGCATCACAGTGGGGCTTGACATCCATGGTGATATTAAATTACTGCCCCAGCGATGTTCAGAGGTTTTTTTTGTTGTCTTTTTGTGCTATTTGTCCTTGTTTTCTTCTCTGAACAGATATACCTGTATTTTCTCTATGTTAGCAGTATGATCTGTTTAAGTTATCTATGCTCCCCCCCCCCCCCCCAACCCCAACCCCCCCCCCCCCCCCCCCCCCCCACTCTCATTCAGCTGCTGGACGTAAACTGGACAGGCCTCACAAACATATTGGACATTCCAGGGCTTAAGTAAGTTAAAATTTTCCTCCTACAATGGATTATATCTGTACTTACTAAGACTACTGTCTTATATAACCTGTTATTCATTTTTTATTTTTTATTTTTCATGTTGGTCAGGCTTCTGGTTCTGATTTGTTTGGATTTAATGGCCTCTTATGAAACGCAGAGTCTAGACCTCTTGTTTATTTTTTCTTTATTTAGTTGTACTTTGTTGTTGGCCTATACCCCATTTATTGTAGATAATTAAAAGAGCCTTTGTAGAGCATTATTAGTACATAATCAGTGTAAGATCCTTCTTTCTCTCTAATGTATGTTGACTTTAATTAACTATAAGCTTTTATGCATATTATATTTGGACTGTCTCACTATTGACTACTGTCAAGTTTACATTTTTGGCCACTTCTCCGAAACGACTTATACTACCTGTCTGACATACTTGACTGAATTCATGTTTCACACATAAAGGTTTATGCTTAAATGTTTGAAATTTGTTTAAATTATTATATTAGTTGAGTAGTTTAAAACCTTTTTACCTTTTAAAAAGCTTTATTTTTGATTCTCTTTAAACCTTATTCACTTCAAATACAGCAGATATTTAATCAGAGTTGACTGAATAACATGGAAAGTCTGCTTCAAATTGTACAGAGGGTGCATTTTCCTAACCTCAGTAAAACTGTTCTCAAGCTACCTCAATAATTATTTATATATTGAATAATGTTTACTCTATTGGCCTGCAAAACATACAAAATTAAATTACAATAATTACATTTATGCATTATGCACGTAGATTCAGAGTACCCGTTTTTCTAGTATGTGTTTCCTAGGATTTATTTAGACACAAAAAATTTTTTTTCAAATTGGCTCTAAATGTCCACTGTAATGCCAGATTAGAAATATCCTTAATGTGTTGGTGTAACATACTGTCTGCAGTAAAAAAATTGGAGCAGATTCATGAGTGTTGCACCTCAGGATGGGCTGATCATGCACACACACACACACACACACACACACACACACACACACAGACACAGACAGACGGGTGAGTGATTAGACAGCTCGGGCACAGTTAAAATCTGTATGTATTTTGCTGATTGTTGTGTGTATCATGTTTTTTGAAAACTGAATAATTGCTCTAGTTGAGGCTGTTTGGTATGTTGATCTTCTTATAATCCTTATTTCAAGGAAATAAGCAACATTAGGCTGTGTTCATTAGCACTGCAGCATTGAGAGTCCTTGCTCTTAGGCTATTAAAGTTTATTGGTGCTGCTTTGGATCTTCACTGCACAAAGGAAGTGTTGCTCCCATGTCAGCCATGCTCCTTGCATCATATAGCTAATGTAAGACTGAAGAAAAGCACACTGAGCTGAGATCTGTCAGACCAGGCAACCATAATACCCTAATGCAGTGTAATTCTGTGCTGTATATCTGTAGTGTCCCACTGTTTAGGACTGTTGAGTGATTGTTGTAGTCTCAGAGAGCGCTATGCTTGCATTATGAAGATGTTTGGGGAACTGCATCTGCTTGGCAAGCAAATCAATATGAGAGTTATGATCATCATTCTTGCTTTCATTTTTTATGGTGTTTATTATTTCTGTTCAGCGTATTGTGTTACCCGGTGGATGTTTGTGTTCTTTTATTACAGAGGAAGTAATTCACATTGAATCTGCGTTTTACCACAGCACTCTAAAATTTGAGAGATTAAATGTCAAGTGTTGCTGACAAGAGAAATGAGAAAGTAATTTAGACTGAAATGGGGAATAAGAGATTGGAGGGAAATGTAACAGGGGAACAGGTGTAATGAATTGCACAAAATATGTTTTGGTAAATGTAGAGAAAGGATTTGATGAATGAGATAAGTTGAAGTGAATATAGCAGATGAAGGTTTAATCAGGTAAAAGAGGAGAGATTTGTTTAAAACTAATTGATTTAATTTTACTTTCCATAGGGGTCTTACAAAGATTAAGTCTTTTATATTCATGAAATTTACTTTTGCCTTGCGCATTCCCCATACAAAGTTCTTAATGGATTTGCATAATCGCCATGGGGTTTAGGGACACCTTTAAGAAGGCTTTTATTTACTTGGACATAATCGAAAGTAGTTACTTAAGCTTATCTGCTTAAGTTTGATGTTAATATGTCGAAGAAGCTTTGAATTTTCTGTGATGGATTCATAGTTTGGAACTCGCATCTGCATCCAGACCTGCAAACTAGTTGCTTTTCGCCGTAATTCGCCGTTTTGAATAAAAATATGTCATTTATGAGAATCGTGTAGATCCGATGAGTTTTTTTTTCGGGTGGTGGGGGGGTTAAACTTCGGTAAACTTCACAATAATAATTGGGAATGTGCTAATTAGACTGGAGTGAGAGCATAGACGTCTTTCGAGCTGTTGTGATCTTTTTGGCGCTCTGATGATGCAGTCACTCAGATCGCTGTGAATCGATCACCTGTTCCGCTTTACAGCACGACAAAAATCATGAATGAACTCAGGGCTCGACATTAACGCTTGTCCGGGACAAGTGAAAGATAATTTTACTTGCCCGACCGGACAAGTTACTTAATTTTAGTGACAAAAAATAACCAGGGAAGCATCGAAACGCAAGAATGAATGTGATTTTATTACATTCAATGTAAACAGCGATTGATAATGGGTTGTGTATTTCTGGTAACAACGTCGTGTTGAGGCTCTTTGTTAGAGATACATTCATGGAGAAATCAAAACAACTGAGTGAAACAGCACACAGAAAACTCACAGAAGAAATGTACTGAGGTAAAAATTTTAAGTCCCCGTGAACCGGAAGTTGCAAACGACTTTTCTCCAGTGTTGTGACGTATTTCCGAGAGAAACGGAATACTAAATGAGGCAAAATAGTGGGCGTGGCTTTTTTCCAACTAGCACCTGATTGGATCTAGAAAAGTAGGTGTTTTCATTCAGCCTGTCTACTGTCAGTTGGAGGGGTGTGGTTACGGATGTTAAGCAGACACCCAAACCGTCAAACCTACGTCATCAGGGAAGGTCCTCCAATGCAGAGGGGAGGGGAAATTTCAGATTTTGATTAAAGATTATGAAGCCAAAAAAATGTTGGTGTGGATTGACTTGCATGGATGAATTGTTCACCACAAAACGATCAATTTAGGCAAACAAAGTAAGTATGGTCAATTTTGAATTGAGCTGAATTTTCAGCTGTTTTGCTGAATATTATTATCACGCAGGGGCGTCACTAGGCCCTTTTTAGGGGGGCTGAAGCCCCCCTAAATTTATGCCTAGCCCCCCTAAAAATGTGTGATTAATATGCTACACAAATTCGTGTTCGCTTCAGTCTTGTTTTAATCAGATTCAGCGAGTTCTTCATCTTAAATCCGCAGTGGTTCCGAGCAGAGAACGCGTCAAAAAGAGAGGAAAGTGTGTGTGTGTGTTCATCTGAGCCCATTGGTCTGTCACTGCTCGTCAATGTCAGAATATTTGAGATGACCAATCAAATCAAAGTAGGCGGGCTTTACATTCACAGACGCTGAGCGCGAATTTTAGCAGCACAACTCGACGCTTCAGCTTGGGCAAGTGCGAGATAAGATGTAAGTAGCTAAACTTATAACGTTATATATTTGACAGTTTTTTGAGGTCATTAAAGTTAAACGAATGACAAAAAATAATCAGTAAAAAAAAGAAGAAAAAAGAAAGGAAGATGGAGATGAGGAGAGGAGAGAGCAGGTATTGACAAATAGTCTACTGACATAGTTTTAAAGCTATTTATTATCCTTTTTTTGGTCTTCAAACGTCTTGAAATGCACATTTCAGAGAATAAAAAATTTAACCCCCAAACCTCCACCTCAAATGCAGGACCTCTTTGATTATAAAGCCCTGTCTACAGCCCTGTATTAGGCATCAGAATCAGAAAGAGCTTTATCCCAAGTGTGCTTGCACACACAAGGAATTGGTTTTGGTGCTGATGCTTCCAGTGCACATATACAAATATGTGATAAGGCATAAGATCAATAATGAATGTGTAGCCTTTAATGTGAAATAATTTTATAAACTTAGTTAACTTTCCTAGTAGTTTTCAGTAAATGAACACGTCTGAGAAAATGATTCATAGGCAAAATCAACCAGTTGACCCCCAAAGAGAAAAAGAGTGTAATGCTGATGAGGAGAGAAAAATAATAATCTGCCAACTGAAATGGTTTTATCCCAAAAAAATTTGCCTTCAAAACATGTTAAAATGCACATAATAGTTCAGAGAATTAAAATTTTTCTCAGGGAAACCCCGAACCCCCCTAACTAACACAACTCGAATTCAGGACTACTGTACAGTGATTATAAAACCCTGCAATTGTTACCCAAAATTACCCAAATTATATTTTTTACGTTTAAATGCCCAGCTGTTGAACCTTCTCTGTTGCAGTGTAAAATCATTCAAAATGCAAAGCAAATGTTTTCGACAGAAAAGTACATTATATTCAACTAAATTAGCCATAATAGTGGTTTTTATTTTAAGTCTCATTCATTCATTTCTTCAAATGACATTGTTTGTAATGCTCAGATATCCTGATGTTTTTCTTCTTCTTGGGTGACTTTTATGGTTCTTTTATGTTTTGGGGCATTGACCTGTACATTGCCATATGTGGATAATGATATTAATATTAAATGAATGATGAAATTATATAATATCAATGGAATAAACTGAATGTAATATACACTGTAAAAGCAATAGAATCTACTCAATAAAACTGAGGTAACAATTTGCACTCACTTTATTTGGGTAGATTTCATCCCATGTGTTGAATAAACAATTCAAAGTAGTAGTATGCGCACATCCAGAAAACTTTAGGCAATTATTAATTATAAACAAAAGTCAGCACACTGCCACTGCTGCTTCCAAAGAATCAATTTATTAACCCATATATGAAAATAAAGTAAACAGAAAGAAACTAAATAGTAGCCAACATTGACACAAAAAAGTTGAGAATAAATAAATAATTTTAATTAAAAAAAAAACATTCTGTTATGTTGGTTACTATTTTGTATTTTTCTGTTTACTTTATTTTCAAATATGTTGTGTGCTATTTTGTATTTTTTCTCTCCATTTATTGGATGATTGGCTTAATGAGTCGTATAATTAGATCAGGTGTGACGGATCATGTTGATATAAATTGGACCTTGCTGTGTACTTGTTCTTAAGCCTGTCGAAGACCTTCAGGTCGAAACGTTGTACAGTTCAATAAATTTATTCTTTGGAAGCAGCAGTGGCAGTGTGCTGACTTTTGAATAAACACTTCCTCAATTTAACAGCTATGACACATTAAAATAAATTAGGTCTTTCTAACATTTGTCAATACATTACACAACTAATTACTTATAAAAACTAATGCAAACTCTTGTTTATTATTGTATGTTTAAAATAACATCTGCCGCTTGTATAGGAAATGTATGCAATTAACAAGTAGTAAGTAACTTGTTGTACTTCCATTAGTACTGTTATTGCTCATTAATAGGAGCAACATATACACTCTAAACCTAATGCATGTAACTACCCACAACCTAACCACAAACTATATTCTTCATGAAAATGGGAAACACTAACAGGTTTTTTTCTTTACTTATGACCTTAAAACACATGAAATAACACTTAATTATTTTAGCATTTACTCTTCTGATCCAGCCCTATGCAAAGCATGCTGGGAACTAAAAATCCACTGCCCAGTTAAGTAAACTTAATTTTTGCAGACACAATTAAATTAAAGGGACAATGTGTACTTTTTTAGGTATTTTATTATCTAAAATCAATATTTTTATTCATAGATATGTCCTCAATGGTGTACAAATACCTCTGCCAATTATCTGACTTATCCTCGTAAACGAAGAATTTATTATCTTTATATACATGGGACGGGTAGGTCCACGGAGGCTTCCATGTAGTTCCACCATCTTGAAAAACTATAATAGCAGAGAGGGACAAAAAGTACTACAAAGTTTCCACAACGCGTTTTCGTTCAGAGCCAGCGTCACGTAACTGAAAGCAGCAGAAACGGAGGAGCAGCAGTGAGAGGCGGTTGTCACCGCCCCGGCAAGTTTAAAAGGCTGCATTGCACTGTTATTTTTCCTCTCCCTACTGTTGAATCATCTGATGATGATATCTAACAATGCACGTACTTCAGAAAATATAATGAATAAAGAAGGCATAACTACTAATTACAATAGTTCATGTTTTTTATAGTCAGTAATTCATACTGTAACATTCGTTTGTTCATTGTGTCAAGTTGCAGTTTGTTTGAAATAACAAACCTGTTCACCCGAAGGAACACTCGACGAAGTGCTATTAGAAGACATCCTGTCATGGCGTTTTGGTACATAACGGCTACCGTAGATACAACACGCATTTGAAAAAGCTAGGCGCTGGAGAGCACAATTCATTTGAATGCAAAATACAATTTCACCGCTAGATGGGAAAAATTCCTATACATTGTCCCTTTAAGTACACCACTCTTTACAAGACCAACTAGTATTATCAATAATATAGACTTCTTTAGACTCCATTATTTTAGTTGCTTGCTAAGGGATTGCTCTCCATGCGGAACATTTTGAGTAGAGTTGAGGTTGTAGCAAATTAGGTCGTGTTAGATATGAAAAACGAAACGAAAAAATTTTCACAGTAAATGAAAAACCTCCCCCAGTTGCGCAGCTTCCTAGCCCACTCTTTTTACCTCACGATCCAACTTTAGTGGTTTGGTTGAAAGAATTAGAGTTGGAAGTAAGACGACAAGAGCATCAAAATAAGCTGCTATGTATAAGGGAGTTAGAAATGGAGATGGAAATGAAAAAAAACAGGGTTTTGATATTCGTGAGCCTCCAGGTAAAGATGCACAATCTCCAGGATTACCCTCTTTCGCTCCTCTATCAGCCGTGGCCGGGATGCCTGCCACTTCAAATCCAGCAGCACCTGTGGCAGACTCGATTGCAGCTCCCGTTTTCGATGTGGGGAAACATGTTAAATTGGTCCCACCTTTCAGAGAGGCTCAGGTAGACTCATATTTTACTGCATTTGAACTGGTGGCTGCAGCCCTTTAGTGGCCAAAAGAAATATGAGCTCTTTTTTACAGTGTAAATTAGTTGGAAAAGCTCAAGAGGTATGTGAATCCCTGCCCACCGATACTAGATGTGCTGCATGCAAAGTGACTACGTTCCAACAACTCTGTGAACTAATGTTGCTAGAAGATTTCAAGGGTTGCCTTCCTGATGAGGAAGAAGGTATGAGGAGAAGGTATCTTCACCCGCAGAAGCCGCTATTCTTGCTGGTGAAGTGACTACGTTCCAACAACTCTGTGAACTAATGTTGCTAGAAGATTTCAAGGGTTGCCTTCCTGATGAGGAAGAAGGTATGAGGAGAAGGTATCTTCACCCGCAGAAGCCGCTATTCTTGCTGGTGAGTTTGTGTTAACTTATAGAGTGGTTTTTCCCCATGCTGTTCGGCACGAGAAAGTTGTGATCTCGCTTGCTGCAGTGCGGGGGAAAGATGTTGCCGATGCTGTTAAAGCTGTACGTGGGTGAGCACAGCGCGGCCAGGTCATGTGGCACAAAAAAGAGTGTGTTTTTACTGTCTTGATTCGGGTCATCTCATTGCGGACTATAAGCATGGAAAAAGGAAAGCACGACTAAGTCTAAAAGTGTTGCTTTTGTAAAATCCGTCTTATGCCTGCTGAATCAAGTAAGTCGTCAATATATGAACCTTTTCTATTAACTGGATCAGTTGGGTTGTCGAATGATTCGAGTTTTAAGCCAATTACTATGCTTCATGATACGGGATCTGCTCAGACACTTATGTTGAGTACAGTGTTGCCGCTGTCTAATGAATCGTATACGGGAGCTAATGTGTTGCTCCAAGGTGTGGAACTGGGCTGTATTAAAGTTCCCTTGTATACTGTGTGTTTAAAGTCTGACCTTGTTTACAGGTGGGCGTGCGATCTCAGCTTCCAGTGGAGGGGGTTGACCTCATACTGGTTAATTATTTAGCTGGAGGTAAAGTTTTTTCGCAGCCTGTCGTAATGGATGCACTTAAGTGACAGACTGACATAAAAAACGGAACAGTCTCCTAACGTGTTTCCTGTTTGTGCTGTAACGAGCGCTCAAGCTCCTAAGCTCCAGGATGTTGTTGACTTGTCAGATTCGTTTTTTGTATCTGATGGTAAAAAATTAGAAGCTAAAATTTTCATTCAGCCAGAGCTGATGTTACCTGTAGCTGAGAGTAGTCACAAAAATCATCATTCCCTCCAGGTAGGAAGGGAGCAATTGGCCATGAAATCTGAAATCTGATCCTTCTTTGACTGCATGTGTTGCAGCTGTGATTTACAAGGATAGATTTTTTGAGTCTGGAGTTGCATTTCATTGGGAAGACGAAGTGCTAATGCGTAGGTGGAAAAAGAATCTTTTGTCAAGTTGTAGTCTCCTCTGAGTACCGCGCACAAATACTTAAACTTGCTCATGATCATGTTCTTTCGAGTCATCTGGGCATTAGAAAAACCTATGAGCAAGTGCTTCGCTATTTTTTTGGACCGGGGATGAAGTCTGATGTCTCTGCTTACTGTCGTTCGTGTCATGCATGCCAACTGACCGGTAAGCCCAATCAGACCATATCACCTGCTTCTTTACAACCAATACCTTTATTGGGAGGATCTTTTGAGCATATTATTATGGAGTGTGTTTGCCCGCTCCCTAAATCAAAAGCTGGGCATCAATACATTTTTACAATAATGTGCGCTGCGACTCGCTATCCGGAGGCGATTCTGTTGCATACAATTAAAGCTAAAAGGATGATCCAAGAATTGGTTAAATTTTGTTTAACTGTGCCTGTGCTGGATTATGTGACTAAATCTTGTGACAGGTTACATTGAGCGTGTGCGATGGTGAAAGAAAATTTTGTAACAGCACAGAACAAGATAAAATCTCACTTTGATAAAAAAAGTGTTGAACGCAACCTTCAGCCTGGAGACGCAGAGTTGGGCTTTCTTCCAGTTCAAGGTTCAGCAATGAAAGCAAAATTTGGTGGCCCTTATGAAATAGAGAGAAAGCGCAGTGAAACTGATTGTATTGTGCGCACTCCAGATCACAGCAGAAAAACACGAGTTTGTCATGTGAATATGCTAAAGCCTTACTATAAAAGAGCCCGTGCTGCAGAAGATGTTGATGTCCCGCCTGTTATTTCGGTGACAATTGTAACACCCCTTCCCCAGGTCGAGGAATGTGAAGCAAGGCTGAAAAATTCAGAAATGTTGTTAAACCTCAAACAAATGTTGTCTTCTCTCTCTGATCAGCAACATCAAGATATTACCGGTATGTTGTTGATAAAAGAATACCCTTCCTTGTTTGCAGATACTCCCTCTCAGTAGGGGTGTGACGGTTATTATATAACCGTGAGACCGACGGTTATAGTTGAACACCGTCATTAGAACTCTATAACCGCCAAAACCGTGTTATTAAAATATTTTTTACAAACATTTTTTATCATAGAGAATGTTTAAATACTAATATCAGCTTACGAGGGAAACGGAGGCGGAGTTAGTGGTGCTTCGCAGGAGATGATTCGGGAGAGGTCTGTGTGCCCCTTTACCGATCAGAGCGCGCGCTGACACGGAGTAAAGCCTTGTTTATACTCGACCCGTCCGCACGAGCGCGAAGATGCGCGCGGCAAAAATGACGCGTTGGGTGCGCAAGACCCCATTTCGCTTGGCTGTGTGCACGGCTTTTTTTGTAACAGCGCGCGCGGCGCCGCATCCGAGGTTGAACGACTTCAAGCCGAATCTGCCCGAGCATGATCTCGTCTCACCGCACCGGCACCCAGTTTGCGCGTCTCAATTGCAGTTCATTGCAAAGTTTTTTTTTTTGTTAAGTTTTTGTTTACTGTTTGTGATTTATTTAAAACAAAGCACGTTCATTGCAACGTTTTTTTGTTTTTTTTGTTAAGGATTTGTTTACTGTGATTCATTTAAAGGAAAGCACATTCACTTCTAGTTGTCTTGCTGTTAAAATACACGTAGAGCAAGTAGCTAATCAGTGTCTGCTTGTTTATTCAAATTAAGTTGTCCTATAACATACGAACGTCGCAACCCCCCCCCCCCCCCCCGGACGACGGTTATGTTACGAACCATCATATTTGACTCACGTCATAACCGTCATCACCGATTCTGAAACCGGCACACCCCTACCTCTCAGACTACTGCAATAGTACATTATATTGAAATAGGGATCAGCTCACATACGTCAACATCCCTACCGTGTAAATCCTGTAAAACGGGAGATAATGAAAGAGGAGAAATGGTATCTGTTAGATCATGGGCTTGCTGTGCCTAGCTCCCTTTGCATCCTTGTGCCTACACCTGACGGTACCTATAGATTTTGTACCGACTACCCCAACATCAATAGTCTCACAAAACCTGATTCCTTCCCCATGCCTCGCGTGGATGGCTGTATAGATCGGGTAGGAGCGGCCCGCTTAGTAACGAAACTAGATCTCTTAAAAGGGTACTTGCAGATGCCGCTGACCACCCACGCGTCTGAGATATCTGCCTTTGTGACACCTGATAATTGTTTTAATTATATTGTAATGACATTTGGAATGAGAAACGCTCCCGCTACCTTTCAAAGGCTTATGCTAAAGGCGTTGTCTGAAGTTAAGTTTATCTGGATGAAATTCTAATAGCTGGGAAGAACACATCAAAACGTTAACCTTCACTCACCATTAACCTCGTTTAATGTGAATTTTGCATGGCTGTGGTAACGTATCTCGGTAAGCAAGTAGGGCATGGTTAAATTCGCCCGGTAAATGCTAAAGTTGTCGCCATCCTTCAATATCCTGCACCTAGGACAATTGAACAACAACTGATTTAAATCACTCAACAACGGATTTATTGAGTTCTTCCAGAACCTTTATCTGGTCTCTGTTGTGTGAAAACGCTTTTAAAGTGGCAAAAGATTTTTTGTGTTTTGCTCCTGTTCTGGCTGCCCCTGATTTCTCTCGCCCTTTTAAACTTGAGGTGGATGCCAGTGCTGTGGGAGCCGGAGCAGTGCTGTTACAGGAGGATGACCGTGGAATTGACCACCCCCTGTGTTACTTCTCCAGAAAGTTTTCCAGACCCCAACAAAACTCGGAGCCCTCCCCCCGGACAGCACGCCAAATACGCATAAAGCTTTATTCCATCTAATTATATGTAAGTGTGACGTTCATTAACACTCACACCACCGGCCTCGCGCCGTTCTCTCACGTCGGCCGCGTCCTGCTCGCCACAGTATTCTATTCACATAATGTGTATGTTACACTATAGCAGTCTTCTTTGCAAACGGCAACATCTCTTACCACTGCTCCATCTGTTTTCCTGAAGCCAAAATACTTCCACACCCATGACTTGACGCCGACTGGAGTGTGTAACATTTAACTTTTATTGCCAGCTCGCTCTGACGGTTCCATCGCTCTTGAAAGTCAGACTCAACAATGTGTGTGAACATAGACTGTGAAACGTAAGTAAGGCGTGTGAAGCGGTGTGAAGTAGAAGACATTAATGAGGTTAGCGCCACCCGCAGCTTAGGAATAGGTTTTACGCATATGTCAGAGCTGATGCTGAAAATAGACAGGCGAACAGACAGGCAACAAAATAAATACATTAATTGATACTCTTGCGGACGCATCGATGCATTGAATCGACGGCTGTATAATCGATGGATCGATACGAATCGATTAATATTTACACCCCTAGTAGCGCTTAAATAAATAGTTTATTTCTGTTTTGTTCGTTATTTTGGCACACCCATTTTCTAAGCACAGTGGCCTATAAAAGGAACAGACCGAACACTCCTACAATAAATTAAAGAAAACCCACGCTTTTCATGTTCTTCAGTTATGTTACGCAACGCTGTTCCTAGCCTGGGACGTAACATGATTAGGAAGTAACTTTTGGTGGTCTTATTATATATTTCTCTGTGTGCAGTTCTTTTTCAATTGGTTTGAATTTTTTTTCTTATTGCCATGGGAAATATAATTTGACTGCTCGCCTCTGTGTGTGTTTTAAGATGACTTTAAATCCAGGTGGCACTGACAGAACTAAAGCCTTTTTAACAAAGACAGGCAGCTGCCCAGAGACAGGAGTATGAGTAAAATGTGAGGGAGGGAGGGGGGGGGGGGGGTTGGGGGGGGCTGAGGAATTTCAGCACAATCCTCAAAATGGCACTATTGCTTCTGTGTGTTTCCTCGCCATTGCCTCTCCCCCTTCTTGTGCTTGTATTTTAACAAGGTAATAGCCCGCCGAAAAGTAGAAAATGTATTCATGCTAATGTTACAAAAACATACTTGATTAATCAGTGTCAGATGATCTTTTGTCAAATTGTTGGTTTAGTCAGCAAGTCAACATTTGAATGCAGTTTTTGTGGTTAGCAATACATCCAGGAGGTACAGGATTATTTAAGATTTTTTGGTAGAGCGCAGTCTCGGGTGTACCCCCCGGCCTGCGAGGGGCGATGGGGGTATGTGGCGAGCAGGACGAGGCCGAGGGACGTGAGAGAACATGTGAGGCCGGTGGCGTGAGTGATAATGAACGACACCTGTGAGACGCACCGGTCTCGCATCTCTCACGGAGGAGCGGAAGCATATAGGAGGAGCGACGACAGTGAAGATCGAGAGAGGAACAGGCCTGATTTTAGGTTGTGTTTTGTTTCTGTTTTGTGTGGCCAGCAGTCGTCCGCGAGGGGCTGCTGGCATACTTTCATTTTTGTATTTGTTGATTTATTTTATTAAAACCTTTAAATGTTCGCCGGTTCCCGCCTCCTTCTTCCCATAACAACGAACCCTGTTACAAACAGGTTTAAATTTCTTGCTGAGTCATTGATCTATATGCTGATCTTTTGTTTTCTTTCCAGTCATTCATAACACTGCCTCTGCTTTTAACTTTCTGATGCATTATTTATTAAACCACAAAGGATCCTAATGTTGTCTTTAACAAGAATTTGATCATCTTTTCCCCCTACCAAACTATTTAAGAATTGCATAGAGGAGAATGATTAAAATCCAGAAGTACTTCACCACTTTAGTACTTTAAAAATAAATAAAAAAATCATGTTTATCATCTTTTTCATTTGCAGTGGCTTTTCAGACCACATGATCCAGGATATCATCAGCACTTACATGGTGTTGCCCAACAGGATCACTGTACCACTGATAGGTGAGGTTGAACTGGCACAGCTCCGTTTCCCTATGCCAAAGGTGAATATACACACACACACACACACACAACTATCTCAGTGCTTATTATTTGGCAAACGTCTCGGTTACTGATGTAACCCTCGTTCCCTGAAGGAGGGAACGGGAGACGTGACGTCGACGTGACAACGTTAGGGGATCACTTCAGGGAGCCCTATCAACTTCGAGTATCTAAAGAACAAGCCAATGAACGTTGGCGTGCGTGAACGCGTCACGCGCCCCCGCCCCGCAGCGCGGGTATAAAACAGGAAGCGGGCGCACGCACACACTGTTTTTCGCTGAGGAGCCGAGATAGTGACGGCCGTACAGCGATGGTCAGCAACTGTGGCGGCGGGACGTCACGTCTCCCGTTCCCTCCTTCAGGCAACGAGGGTTACATCAGTAACCGAGACGTTCCCTTTCAGTCGCTCACGTTCGACGTGACGACGTTAGGGGATCCCATGGATAACGCCATCGGTTGCTGTCACATCCAGCGCCCTACGCAAGACTCTCAGACCCCCAACTGCTGGGGCGGAAGATCTGCGTAGACGGAGTCAACTGCTGTTCCATATACCCATACAGTGAACTCTTGGATAACACTGGGAAGCGTGCCTTCCCTGGGAAGGGGACGCTGCGGAAGCCACATCCTGCCCGAAGGGAGGTAACATGTGGAGAATACACATATGGACTGGCCGGTAGGGGCAGTGCAACATATGGAATGTCACTGGGGTGGCTCCAGCCTAAGAAGGGGGAGGCTACAACAGACAGTGACGGCAGAGCGAGCTCTGCCAAGGGAAAGACACGGGCTCACCGCAGGGAGCTGGTCGTGGAAGAATACTCATATGGGATCGCCGCAGGGATCACCACATATGGAACCCAGCCTAGCACAAGTTACACAAGCATACGAGCACTGGGCCTGGCGTCGGACGCTCCGCAACGTCCGAGTGCCGAAGGGGTGCGGAGGAACTCACAGGGTTCGCCTGAGTGGGGAACTCGACTGGAGCAAAAAACGCACGTATCCGCTCCTTGGAGGGGAATGGCGCAGCACACCGACACTAGAGCGGGAACTTCGGTGTTACCGAACACCCAGGAGCACACAGGAAGAAACCGGCTCAACACGTAGGCTATAAAACCTAGCGAACGTGTTAGCCCGCAGCTCTACAGATATCTGTCAGCGAGGCGCCGTGTGCCAGCGCCCAAGAAGAAGCGACACTCCTAGTGGAGTGGGCTCTCAACCCGGGCGGGCAAGGCACGCCTTGGGCTTCATAAGCCAAGGCGATGGCCTCCACTATCCAGTGGGCCATCCTCTGCTTGGAGACAGCCTTTCCCTTCTGCTGGCCTCCGTAACAGACGAAGAGCTGATCTGAGGTCCTGAGGCTTTGCGTTCTGTCCACGTACAGGCGCAGAGCACGGACGGGACAGAGAAAAGCCAGGGCTGGGTCTGCCTCCTCCAAGGGCAGCGCTTGCAGGTTCACCACCTGGTCCCGGAAGGGAGTGGTAGGAACCTTGGGCACGTATCCGGGCCGGGGTCTCAGGATCACGTGAGAGTTATCCGGGCCGAATTCCAGGCACGATTCGTCGACCGAAAATGCATGCAGGTCCCCTACCCTCTTGATAGAGGCCAATGCAACCAGGAGAACTGTCTTACAGGTCAAGATTTTTAACTCAGCTGATTGCAGAGGCTCAAAGGGTGGTCTCTGAAGTGCCGAAAGGATCAGAGACAAATCCCAAGAGGGTATAGAGAGTGGGGAAGGAGGATTCAGTCTCCTCGCCCCCCTCAGGAATCTGACGATCAGGTCGTGCCTTCCCAACGACTTACCTTCAACTGCATCATGATGTGCGGCAATAGCGGCAACATACACTTTAAGGGTGGAGGGAGACAGCCTTTGCTCCAACCCATCTTGCAGGAAGGAAAGGTCCAAGATTGGCCGTAACCCACTTCCTTTCTTGGGTACAATGAAGTACGGGCTGTAGAAGCCGGTCTTCATATCGGCTGGAGGGACTGGCTCGATCGCGTCCTTCGCCAGTAGGACTGCAATCTCCGCCCTGAGAACAGGGGCACTGTCCGCCTGAACATGGGTGAACAGGATGCCCTTGAAAACAGGGGGGCGCTGGGCGAACTGAATCGCATAGCCGAGTCTGATGGTACGGATGAGCCAGCGAGACGGGCTGGGAAGCGTTAACCAAGCTCCCAGAGACCGAGCAAGCGGGATCAACGGCACCACAGACGTACCCGGAGTGGGGCAGCGTGGCGGAATGCAGGGACCCGACTCGGGCGGCACAGCGGCCCGAAGTGGGGTCTGAACGTGTGGTGCAAAACGTACCTGCTTCCGTCGGAGGGCAGAGTGAGTGTGCGGAGGCGACACTCCGTCCAGAACACAGCCACTGCTGCTCGCTGGCGATGAAAGAGGGGCTCGGGAGTGACAAGGCATAGCGTTGTCGACTGCCAAGCGCGCCCTCTTGGGGTCCAGAGGTTTCTGAAATTGCTCTTCCTTTAAAAAGGTGGGTACCAACAAAAAGACAAGGAAACAAAGGATTCTCCGCCCGGCCCTCCACCGGGGGAAGGAGTGGCACGTTCGCCATCTCCTGAAGAGCAACTTGATCCACCTCTGGGCCGCCCGTCTCAGGGTCGTTTGCACCGACGCTTGCCTCCTGGATTGGCAGCGGCCTGGACGGGCGGGGTCGGCTTCCTGCGGCTTGCTCCACGCTGAGGCCTGGATGGTGGCTGCTGCTGAGGCTTAGCGGGAGCGGAGGACGCTGCAGGAGGCCGACCTCGGTGACGAGTTGACGGAGGGGCTGCGGCCGGCGGACGGGTGGGAGCAGCAGCGGTCCGCCGTGGCAGGATGTGTCGAATGGCCTCCGTCTGCTTCTGCCGAGAACTGTTGGGCAAAGCTCTCGACCGCGTCGCCGAACAACCCAACCTGGGAGAGAGGGGCATCCAGGAACCGATATTTATCGGTGTCCCTCATGTCCGCCAGGTTGAGGCAAAGGTGGCGCTCCTGGACCACCAAGGTGGACATCGCCTGACCGACTGAACGTGCGGTTTCCTTCGTCGCCCGGAGGGCGAGGTCAGTTGCCACACGGAGCTCCCGAAGGAGCTCTGGGTCAGAACCACCCTCGTTCTTGTCCATGAGCGCCTGGGCCTGGTGGACCTGCAAGAGTGCCATGGCATGGAGGGCGGAAGCAGCCTGTCCACAGGCCTTGTAAGCCCTCTCCGTTAGACTGGACGAGAACTTACAGGCCTTGGATGGGAGGCGTGGATTACCCCGCCAGGAGGAGGCGGACGCCGGACACAACTGCATCGCGACAGACCGCACCACTGGGGGGATATCCACATACCCCTTAGCTGCCCCGCCGTCGAGGGGGGGGGGGGGGGCCACTAGAACGGCTTCGGGCACTATACGGTGCCTTCTACGTCCTAGAAAGCTCCTCATGCACCTCCGTAAAGAAAGGTACCGGAGCGGCGCACTGAGAACCAGCACGGCCCGCCCCGAGAAACCAATCATCCAACCGAGAAGGTTCGGGACGTGGTGGAGGATTCCACGCAAGCCCGACCTTCTCGGCGGCCCGGGAAAGCATAGACCATTCTGAATCAGGCTCGGACAACGCTACACGCCCCGAAAGGGGCAACGCAGCCGAGTCGTCATCTCCAGAGGACTGAAGCTCCCCCTCCGATGCTGCGATCGACATCTGATCATCAGCTGGCGCCCCAAAGGAAACGGCCGGTCGTTCCGGAGAAGGACCGAGCCGTTCGCAAAGGGGCGCCGATGGCAACAGCACTTGACAGGCGTGAGGGGCCCGCGGAGATTGCCGCGGGGAAAACCCTCACGGTGATCCTCAGATCACCCTGGCCATGCGCCGAAGTAGGCCTATTCTGCGGGGCAGAATAAGCACTAGATCGGGGCATAGGCGAGGGGACTGCACCTCCCTTGAGGAAAGCGAGTCTCGATCTAAGTGCTGCGATAGTCATATTTCCGCAATGGGAACATGAACTATCCACAAAAGCTGCCTCAGCGTGTTGAATGCCCAAACACGAGATGCAACTATTGTGGCCATCTGCTGGCGCCAGGGAACGATGGCATCCAGAAATGCACAAGCGGAATGACAGTAAAATAAAAAAGGTTGGAAAAATGCTCTCACAGTGCTGAGGCGCCCAGGGGTAGCCGCAGTGTGAATACACACATACAGGAACGACACACACACAGACACAAACAATAGTGCTGTGAAAACAGCAGTTGAGAGCTGCACTGCTTGCAGCCACCGCTGATCGCGCCGTCACACCAACACTGCAGGCAGAGAGATCTCCTTTAAAGTCTTCAAAGCGCTGAATTCTTTTAGACAGAAGTCTCACAGAAACTCGGCTCCGAAGTGAAAGACAGTGTGTGCGTGCGCCCGCTTCCTGTTTTATACCCGCGCTGCGGGGCGGGGGCGCGTGACGCGTTCACGCACGCCAACGTTCATTAGCTTGTTCTTTAGATAGTCGAAGTTGATAGGGCTCCCTGAAGTGATCCCCTAACGACGTCACGTCGAACGTGAGCGACTGAAAGGGAACCTTCCGTTCATATTAATATTCAGTAATCTCTTGTTACATTTAATTCTCTCTCACACTCATTAGGGAGTTCTAAGGATTCATTTTCTTGAGGCTCAGAATTTGGTAGTTAAGGACACATACCTGGGCGGGTTGATCAAAGGCAAGTCTGACCCATATGGCATGCTGCTTGTCAGCAACCAGGTCTTTAGAAGCAAGACCATCAAAGAATGTCTGCACCCCAAATGGAACGAGGTGTATGAGGTGAACATACGCACACACACACACATAATATATATACACACACTAATTTACTGCACTTATAAGACTCATGCGTTTTATTATTAGGCACTAGTATATGAACATTCAGGACAGCATCTGGAAATAGAGGTTTTCGATGAAGACCCAGATAAAGATGACTTCTTGGGCAGGTGCCATATTCATTTATGTAGTTGAAATGTACAACATTATTAATTATATATCTTTTTAAAAACTTGTAATGTTTCATTTATTTTTGTTCCAGTCTAATGATCGACTTGAGTGAGCTTCATAAAGAACAGAAGGTTGATGAGGTAATACGTTCACACTTTCGTTCTTATTAAGGCTAATTTATAGCTCACATCCCTCAACAAATGTCAGCACCCTCTCATTAATGAACTGACATTGAGCTTCCAAAGTTATTGAGATTATTCTGTATTGGCAGGCATTGATTCTTCCTTTATCCGCTAACCCCTTATATACTGTGTGTGTGTGTGTGTGTATATATATATATATATATATATATATATATATATATTCAATGTCTGTTTCTAATGTATGCATTACAATGTAGATGTTTTGAAGAAAATTACACTTAAATAGGTTTCAGTTTCAGTATTCATTGATATTACTCTTTACATTACCTACTAGTAGTAGTAATACAAAGTTCATTAAACAGGTTTAGTTGCTTGCTGAGTGATTGATCTCTATGCATAACATTTTTGAGTTTTCAAACTATTTGAGTCTTTTGTTTTCATTCCAGTTATTCATAACACTGCCTCTGCTTTTAAATCACAAAGGAAAAATATGTTGCCTGTTTACTTCAAAACAAGATATTTTTCCACAATTAATATCCAGAAGTACATTATTGTTATCCTTAAACAAATGTCACCAGGTTTTATTTCAGCACCCTCTAATTAATGAACTGACTTTTAGTTTCCAAAGTTGTTGAGATTATGCTGTATTTGCAGTAAAAAAAAAATTCATAGACATTTTTTTTTTTTCATTTTTCCAAAGAAAAGATTATCATCAGTTTTTTTATTTCATCATTGTTTTGGAATGAACTGAATGTTCTTTAAGCCCATAGCTGCCATTCCAGTATACTAAACACATTTTTTTTCTGCAGTGGTTTGACTTGGAAGAAGTCACGACAGGCAAACTTCATCTGAGATTAGAGTGGCTTTCATTGTACCCGAGTGCTGAAAAATTAGATCAAGTATGCAGAAACTCTCTGACCGACACTGATAGAGATGATTAACATAACTAGCTAAACCTTTGATCATTTCATTCTCTTTTGCTCTCTTATTAGGTACTGAGGTGCATAAGGGCTAATGCCAATCTCTCTTCAGCTCTGCTAGTTGTTTACCTGGACTCTGCCAGTAATTTGCCGGTAAGAATGAGTATAGTTTTGAGTGTGCGTGTAGCTGTGTACATAGGCTCTGCCTGAGGATCTGTTGTAGAGCGACGTTGTTTTTTATGTTCTATGATAGTCTGCTTGGAAATGAGTAAAAATATGAAAAAAAATGCATTTTCTCACACCCAAATGATTTTTCCTTCTGCAGAACACAATGATGAACAAGATGATGTTTTTTACAATTTATATTTTATACAATTTTGTCCATACAACGAAAGTCAATGTGGCCCAAAACAACACTGCAATTTTCATTTAGGTTAACGGTTACTTTAAGGAATATTTTATTTTTATTTGGCACCTTTAATTATGTGACCATAGAATTATGTACTTAAAAATAGGGTATTGAATTTGCAAAACGGCCGGCAGATTTTGAAAATACACAACTCAAAAGGTCCTACCTTCTTTCCTCCAACGTTGGCCCTGACTCCACCCATTCGAAGAACATGGACACGCAATCATTCTCCAAACGGAAGCAACTTGCACTTACTCTCTCTCTCTGTACTCTGTACTCTCACTTACTGTGACTGGGTCACGAGCTTTGAGTATGCGCACGAAGGGGACACGCGCGCGAGGGGGATGGGGGGTATGATACGACCGTTTGATTGACGCACTTACTGTCCAATGATTCTAGGTGGTCTTGGAAATGATTGGCTGGAGTTTTTTGAGTCCTGCCCATTCCACAGATGATTAAATTGCTTAATTTTCATTTCAGTGCTTCTAACTCAGTGGCTGTAAGTGGGTTAGGAATAGGATTTCAAGTGATTTTGAAAAAATGGTCAAAAAAGAAAATCACATACCCCACCTTTAACAGAGTCAGAAAATGTAATTTAAGTCGTTTTCAGTTTCAGTTTCATTGACATGACATTTACATTACCAACAAGTAGTAATACAAGCTTCATTAAACAAGATCAGTTGCTTGCTGAGTGATTGATCTCTATGCAGAACATTGAGTAGGTTTGAAGTTTTCAAACTATTTGTTTTTTTTATTTTCACTCCAGTCATTTATTGTCGTAAAGGTAGTTTTTAGACACTTGACCCAAACATACAGTAGTCATCCAGTCTTTCCCACTTTTTTTAATGCATTGTGCCTTTCTCTTCTACTGTAAGAGTGTCTTTGAGGGCAGCTTTGGCTGTGGAAACCTAAAGGAGAGGAGGGCCTCTGGTCTAGTCTTTTGTGAGAACCCCGACTCTCTCTATAGAACGTTATTTGTGAGTTTGCCAGTAATCTGCATCCTCGTTCTCCAGAACTAGCTGTAGCTGTTTACCTAACAGTGTGAATAGACATTTCTTCCAGTCAAGCTTTTCTTCAGTAACAAGCAAACAACACAGATTACGTTGATCTAGTGCATGTGTTTTTTACCTGTTGGGCATGTGTATGATACCATGTGTATGATACTTTGATACCAACCTTTCTTTTAAAAGTCACGTGTCTAGTATCTGTAAAACTGCATTTTTCCATCTTAAAAATATATCTAAAATACGCCATATGCTCTCATTGGGAAATGCGGAACAATTAGTTCATGCGTTCATGACCTCAAGGCTAGATTATTGTAATGCTCTACTGGGTGGGTGCCCTGCACGCTTAATAAATAAACTACAGCTAGTTCAAAACGCCGCAGCTCGAGTTCTTACCAGAACCAGGAAGTATCCTGGTAAAACTTTGGAACAGTCTTCCTACCATTGTCCGGGAAGCAGACACACTCTGTCAGTTCAAAGCTAGACTAAAAACACATCTCTTTGACCTAGCATACACATAATACACTATAGACTTCTATAATTCAATGTTAGGCTGCATAGATTAGGTCAGCCGGAACTGGGAACACTTCCCTTAAATCTTGATGTACTCGTTACATCATAAGAAGAATGGCATGTACGCTAATATTAGTGTCTTTGTTTATCCCGAGGTTTTCCCGCAGCCTGCCGGATCCAGGCCGTGTCCAGATCTGACGAGGGAGTTTTGCCTGGACCCGATGACAATGCAGTGCTGAAGTGTCAACTATCCTCTCCCTATGGAGGATCCCTTACCACTCTACAGATAAAGCGTTGTTGAAAATCCGGCTCGCGTACCCCGAAGTGATAAAATAAAACACAATTCTGTATCAAAATTTATAGGCAAGACAAGTAGTTTGTTTAGGCATGGGTTGTATGGAATTGCAAACCTGCGCACATATTTTCAAAAGTACATAACTATAGAATCAATTCTTAATGCGCATGTGAACGCCGTCAGCGTTAATCACAGGTTCGCGTTTAAAGAGAGAACGGCGTCGTCTTAGTGGCCCCTAATTTAATAACAAATGATCATTTCAATGGAGGTGAATCAATCAAAACTAACTTTAGCTGGAAATAACATTATTCAAGAACCGCTATGAAGCCAAAATAATCTCTGTTACCTTAAATTATATGTTTATCTCTGTAAAGCTGCTTTGCAACAATCCATTGTTAAAAGCGCTATATAAATGAAGATGACTTGACTTGACTTGACGTGGTACGTGTATATGTCATTTTTTATGGTTTATGCAATAAACCAGAAGTCTTTAACCATACGTCTTCAAGCTATCCTGCATATCTTGATTAGCTTGTTCAGGTGTGTTTGATTAGGGTTGGAGCCCAACTCTGGTCCCCAGGAGCAGGGTTGAAGATAAATTATGAACATCACATTTCTTAGATCTTAGTCCCATTCATAACTATCATAATCGCTCAGCAACTAAGAATGCATATGTTTTATTATAATTTGTGTTTTATCAGACTGTCAACCAAGGTTTATATATAAATTTTGTTCACCATTTATTTTTAACTGATTCTGAAGTCACATGATTGATCTAAATACAGCTTGGATAAACTTAGACATATGATTGATGTTTCCTGGTCTAAAGTAAGCAGTCTGAAGAGTTGGGACAAAACCTGCGTATTTAATGGTCTTTGTATCCCTGCCAACATTGTTTCAGTGAAAAGAAAAAAAATATGGTTTTCAATATGTGTATTTATTTAATTTTAATTCATATTTTTTAAGAATCTGTAAGATTGGACTAATCTAACTATCATTCTTGCATGTCCTTTTATAATAACTTTCCTGTTTTCAATTTCTCTCAAAACTTCCTGTGGAAAGACCAATCCTCTTGACTTTAACCCTGATGGCCCCAAACCCCCTTATAAAGGCCTGAAGGTACATTGAGAATGCATGCATTTCAAACAATGACATGCATAACAGGCACTGCACTCATATATGCCATATTTGGAGCCTAAGCATGATTTCACATCTTTTATGATTTGTTTCATTCTTTTGTGATTGGGTTTATTTCTTAAATGCTTCTCCGATGTATTCTTCCTTCATGCCTTGCTGCATGCATTTCTAGTCCTTTGGATTTTGCAGATTGTCAATATAAAATTTTCTAATTTTTATGTATTTTATGGGTGCTTTTATTAACTAAACACCAAATTCATTGAGTTAATATACTACTGTATACATTTTTTTTTGCTTAATTTGAAGCTGCATTCCGTAACTTTTTTTGTGTTCAAAATGTAAAAAAAATTGTGTAATAAGCGAGTAGTTCATGAATCCATTTTCCAAACCATGTGTTTGTTTTATCCTGAATCACTATGGTACACTTATTAGAAGTGTTTATAGTCTAAATATTTTAGATTGGTATGGGTCGTACCACTGCGGAGTAGCCTAGTACCTGCGTGACTTGTCATAGACATTAAGACCTTGTCCACACAGACACGGGTATTTTTATAACCGGAGTCTTTCCTCCTGCGTTTATAAAAAAATCTCCGTCTACATGAAAATGCAAAAACACGCTATCAAGCGCTGTCAAGAGCATGCCACACCAGCAGGCGGCGATATAACCCTAACCGTAAAGCCACGTTGGCCAATCAGAAGCCTAACAAAAAGTTATTACCGGTTCCGGTAGGCGGATAACGGCGCTCAATCTGACGTCAAACACAGCGGATAACGGCACACACTCTAATGTCGCAAGGCAAAAACCCCGGTTTTACTGTCTACACGACAACACTGTAACCGCCGTTTCTGAAAATCCTCACCCTGGCAGGGATTTTCAAAAATGTTCGGTTTCAGTGACCTGATACTGCGTTTCCGTGTGGACGCTTGGCTGAACCACGTAAAAAAAGTCACGGTTATAAAAATACCCGTGTCCGTGTGGACAAGGCCTAAGATAGAGAGAAGTAGCTCCGGCTACAATGTTTTTGTCACAGTTGTGTTCCGTTTAGTTTGTTTTCATTGGACTTGTCTACCTGTCGTCATTATCATTATTAGTTCATCCATCTCACCTCTCACCTCGTTAGTCTTGTCAGCTGTGTCTCGTTTCCGTGATCTGTTTCGGACCAAGAAAAATGAGTTGGGAACTCGCTGGACAGATCGCGGCAGTGGCTCAGGGTTGCCGCGATCTGTTTGAATTTACAGAGAGGTTTTATTATCTCGCCGTCACCAGCACCTTAATTGATGAAGCTATCAAGGCATGTTATCGGATTGGGGCAAAGTTTGTTGTTCCGAGGGAGATCCCAGATCTCTCCGGTCTGGACTGGAGAGAGGCGCTCTTCATTTGTCTGGAGAGCTTCATCCCTCGTACGCCTTTCAACAGCCTGATCTTCACATCACGCCTGACCAGCCTGATCTTCACTTCATGCCTGACCAGCCTGATCTTCACGTCATGCCTGACCAGCCTGATCTTCACGTCATGCCTGACCAGCCTGATCTTCACGTCATGCCTGACCAGCCTGATCTTCACGTCATGCCTGACCAGCCTGATCTTCACGTCATGCCTGACCAGCCTGATCTTCACTTCATGCCTGACCAGCCTGATCTTCACGTCATGCCTGAGCTTCTTCACACCATGCCTGAGCGTCTTCACGTCAAGCCTGAGCTTCTTCACGTCATGCCTGAGCTTCTTCACGTCATGCCTGAGCTTCTTCACGTCATGCCTGAGCTTCTTCACGTCATGCCTGAGCTTCTTCACGTCATGCCTGAGCTTCTTCACGTCATGCATGAGCTTCTTCACGTCATGCCTGAGCTTCTTCACGTCAGCACTGCCGAGCCTGCGCTCCACGTCAGCCCCGCCAACCCTGCGCTTCATGTCAGTCCTGCCGAGCCAGAGACTGTTCACGTCATGCCCACAGAGCCAGAGACTGTTCACGTCATACCCGCCGAGCCAGAGACTGCTCACGTCATGCCCGCCGAGCCCAAACTACACGTCAGTCCTGCCGAGCCTGAGATTCACGTCAATCCTGCCGAGTTTGAATCTTCTGTCCCCGAGTCTGTCTCCAAATTCCCACCCAGCCTCCCTCTCCCACCTCCTTCCATCTGCCACCTCTCTACTCTTCCGCCACTGCCTGTCAGCCCCTCAGCTCCTCTTCTAACCACCTTCTGCGTGGTGGAGTCGCCGTGGGTCTGTCAGCCTGCAGCTCCAACCTGGTCGGTGGATCCCCGGTCTCCACCTCCAACCTTCGCAACCAGGACTCTACCTCGGTCCTTCGTTCCATCTGCTCCACCTTGGCTCTTACCTCCCTCAGCTCCACCGTGGCCCTTCAGTTCCCTAGTTCCGCCAGGCTCCCTCGTCCCCCCGGATCCACTTTGGTCATTCGTCGACCTTCCCTCACCTCTGGACTTCTCTCCTCTGGCTACGCCTTGTCCCTTCATCACCCCGGCTCTGTTGGACTCCTCACTCCCTTCAGTTCCCCTTTGGTCCTCACTCCTTCTGTATTCACCGTGCCCTTCTGTGTCCCCGCCTGCAATTCAGTCACCAGAGCCTGCGGCGTCGCCATGTCCCGCCGGACCCTCGGCATCGCCTAGGCTTGTCGGCTCCCCGGCTCCACCCTGGTCTCCTCTCCCACCTGCTCCGACGCCGTCAGTCGCCGCCCTGGAGTCATCAGCCCCGCCTCCTCCATGGCTCCCTCCCTCCGTCGTCTCCGCCTGCACCATCTGCTCCGCCCTTGTCCCTCCTGCCTTCTGTCTGCCCTTCACCTTCTCTTCGCCCTCCTCCTGAACCCCCTCCATCCGCAGTTTGTGTTCCTTCGGCGCGAGGACGCGCCTACCGGGAGGGGGGAGTAATGTCACAGTTGTGTTCCGTTTAGTTTGTTTTCATTGGACTTGTCTACCTGTCGTCATTATCATTATTAGTTCATCCGTCTCACCGTCTCACCTCGTTAGTCTTGTCAGCTGTGTCTCGTTTCCCTGATCTGTTTCCCCATGTATTTAAGCCCTGTGTTTTGCCTTGTTCATTGTCCGTTCTACGTTGTATTTGGTGTGTGTGTTAAACCTTCTGCCCGTCATCCCTGTACCTGTGTGAGTGAGATTAGTAAATGTTTATATTGAAGCTTTTTGCCTGTTCACCTTTCTTCTACCTACACCACACCGTGACTGTTCTTCCGCAAGACGCATGCAGTTCTGTTTATTAACTGCTAGAGCGCCAAAAGTTATGGACTGCAGCTTTAATTATTATTTATTCTTAATTTATTTAAAGTAAAACAGGAGGCTTATTGTATTTACATTGCTGATATTTTCATAGAAGAGCTTAAAATAACATTCTTACCACAAAGTGCTAGTAAAAAAAAACATAACTTAAATAAAGGCTTACTGAGTTATGATATAATTATTTGTAATCAATCTAGTACATGCAGGAAATATTGTATTATGTTACCAGAAAGCAGATGTTAAGTAGATTTGGTGACTATTAAAGGAGACAGCCATAAATGGTGACTGTCATATAATACTGTACAAAAGTTTTCTTTCTTTTTTTGTTCAACAGTCTGGGAAGAAAGTGAGCATAGATCCAAATCCTTTTGTCAAACTGACTTTAGGACAAAAGATGTATACAAGCAAGGTAACATTTATAAATCAGCTTTAACCTGTTTGAAGACTAGCAGCGCATATATATTCAGTCCCGTTTTGCTCCTGTATTTTCAGGTTAGGTATAAAACTTCTGAGCCGCTGTGGGAGGAGGCCTTTTCCTTCCTTATCAACAACCCCCGCACTCAGGAACTGGAAATCGAGGTATTCTATAAGGAACCACACCAAAAGCATGAATGTTAAATGAAGGAACATCCAGTAATCAACTGGATAAATGTGGCCCCAAAAAGTGTTGTTTCTTTTTTGTATGCCAGGCTTCTGTCATCTTTGTCTCCTAAGCCTAGTACTCTGGCATGGGATCGATCAATGGCACTTAGGGGTAAGGAAATAAACTGGGGCACAAGCTGGAATAACATATGTAGCTCGTCTCAGAATCCCAACCATCAGTTTATTCACATGAAGATCTCCCATAGGGCGTACCATACCCCTAGAGTCAGGCACTTAATTGGTCAAGCCCTGCACCCTTTTTGTTCTCTTTGCTCACAAAACATCTTGGGGACTTTTATGCACATAATGTGGGATTGCCCTAAAATGTATGACTTTTGGTCTAAAGTGTTGCAATCACTGTCTGATCTGATAGATGTTCAACTCCCTATGGACCCTGTTTTACACCTCCTCAATGATGATTCTGAACTTGAAGGCATGGATGAAAGCTCTAGGAAAATTTGGTTAGCTGGGCTAACGGCAGCCAAGAAGATCATTGTTCAAGTTTGGGTTCCACCACACAACTTAGCTCATAAACATTGGCTGAATACATTCCTGGAGATTCTTTTTCTTGAACTCTCGTCGGCCAGGATCAACTGCGCCACGCCTCAGACAATTCAAGCATGGAATGATGGAATTACCAAGGTTCAGAGTATTCTGCTGGATGGACATTAAGCTGACTGTTCTCTAACTCTATCTGTGCTACACTGATATTTTTGTTATATCTCATGCGGTAGGGGAGGGAGGGTGGGAAGATGGTACAACTGTTTTTTGGTTTGTATCTGATTTGTCACAATGTCTCTCTGTGTTGATACCATTGAATATAATAAAAAATGAGTACTAAAAAAAAAAATAATGACTAAAATAATGTTAATTACTTAAGTCTACTGTTGTTTACACTACTGTTCAAAAGTTGTTGTTTTTTAAAGAAATTAATACTTTTATTCAGCAAGGACATATGAATGTGATCATATACATACAATCCTCAAAAAGAGACACAAATTTTAACACATACACTGTTTTGTATTTGTCAAATGATACTATAGATGTTGTTTGTGTGTCTCAGGTGAGGGATAGTAAGCACAAGTGCTCTCTGGGTTGTGTGCGGGTGGCACTTGGTTCTCTCCTGAAGGAGGCGGACATGACGCTAAATCAGCAGTTCCCCCTGCAGAACTCTGGCCCCAACAGCACCCTCAAACTCAAAATGGCTCTCAGGGTTGGTGTGTCTGTGTCGATCAGTGTATGTTTCATTCAGCACTTCAATAAATTTTGTCCATATAAATATGTTTTTGTGTAAACAGGTCCTCTGTTTGGAAAAGGAGGTCACATCCAGCCAACCATCATCTGTCCGAGTCAGACACACTAGTCAGAATAACACTTACGTGTCCCCACAATCTCAAACAGCTACTAGCTACAGCAACTCCACAGTCATCCAGACGTCACACAACCCACCATGTACCCCTCCACCGGACACCCCTCAAGGGAAAAGAGGATCGGATGGCTCCCCGGTGCGGCTTGCGGAGGTAGGCCGCAGTGTTTCCAGTGTAGGGATAAGCAGCTCGCACAAGCATCAGACTCACAGAGACTCTACTCCTAGTCTGGCCTCCGACATTTCACTGCCATGTGCCACAATGGAACTGCAGCAGCGGTTACAACAGCTACAAAAGTGAGTCTGTGTCCGTGTCATATGACACACTGATTCCCTATATGCAGAAGTCATGTTTGCGGTTTGCTTTTTTTCTTGTCAATGCAATTACATTTTGTTAGAAGTCACACTGCCATTTTCTGTTGAGTATGAGAAACACCAAAAGCCAAATAAGGGAGTCGCAACAGCAGTACCTAGTTCATTGCGAACCATTTATCTGCACGGCCCAATGAACAACACAGCATGACTTACTAGATAGCACTGAGCAGATTGGTCTCTACTGAGGCGCCCAAAACAATTTGAATAGTGAAGCAGTGGAAAGTGTGACACGACCCATTTCTATTTGTCACTGATTCCCTTTTACAAACTCCTATGGCATCCCAAATAGCTCAGCTAGTTGAAACTCTATTACACTAACTGGAGTATGTTAGCAGTAGGTTTGCATATTCATACTACATGTAATGAAATTATTCAAATAAACCACTGTTCAAAACTCTTTTTTTTTTTTTTCAAAATAAATAAATTATTTATTTAACAAGGATCCATTTCATTGATCAAAAGTGACAGTAAAGACATTTATGTTACAAAATGTTTATATTAAAAAAAATATATATTTTTATTTCTATGCATCAAAGAATCCTGATTTCTGATGTGACAGTGAAGACTGTTGTATTGGCTGCTAAAAGCCTATTATTATTTGCCATAAATTCTGTTGTTTTTGTTACAAACTGTAGTTACATCTAACTGTGGTAATGAGGAGCCATGCATCGTTTTGCCTGTTGATTGTGAAAAGTGGCTGTTAAATAACAGAATGTATCCAGGTTGTGTGAGTTAAGAGGAAAAACTAATATAAGGAAAAAGAGTTAAAAAGTTATAATTATAAAGTTATAATTCAAAAAGTATTTTTCAAATATTTTACGTCAATTTAATTTGGAATGATGTGCATCAAGGAAGTCATGCAAAATAAGATCAGGAACATGCATTAAGAAAGGAAATATAGTCAATTTTGAATTCATGTTAACTTTAAGAAATTGTTACGAAGAAAAACTTAGTCCCGCACTCTGTCTGATGAACATGCTGTTTCTCTGTTACAGCGGCTCTGGGCTAAGCCAGTATCCGCTTGGTGAAGTCCAGCTCACTATTCGACACAGCTCACAAAGGAATAAACTTATTGTAGTGGTTCATGCCTGCAGGTAACCTTCATACCAAAAATACAGTCCTCCTTTCTGTTTTTTAGTACCACTTCCAATCATTTTGTGTGTGTAATTTTTTTATACAGTATATTACTGAGGGTTTTTTTTGCCAGGTGATTAGTGGTTATCTCTCTTGAGTATTATAAACTGTGTGCAAATTTTTTGACACGTTTTTGCATTTGTTTGTTTAAATTTGTATAAATGTGACAAAACAGGTCTCTGTGAAAATACTTCTCTTGCTTTTGTGTAAATATGTGTTTCCATGTGTCATAATCACAGAAACCTCATAGCACTGACCAGAGATGGCTCAGACCCATACATCCGCCTGTACCTGTTACCAGACAAGAGCCGGAGTGGCCGCAGAAAAACCAGTACACTCAAGAAGACGCTCAACCCTGTTTATGACCACTCGTAAGAAACTCACTGAACACACAGTCAGACACAAGACCAAGAGTACCAACCAGCAAAACTCGAATTATATTTTTCATAATAATTGGTACAAAAGCCCTTTTGAAAAAGAAGTACACTTTCTCATTTTTTAAACAGATAACATATTATGGAAATAACACTGAAGGAATATACGTAAAACTGAACTTAAGTGTGACATAAATGTTAAGTTTTGTACACATTTGTAATGATAAAGTTGCAATTTAGTACATTTAAAATATATAAATTTTAAATGTAATATCTAATAACATTACAGTTACAGTGTATAACTATCACTTTACATGTGCTTTAGTCGACACATACATAAAATAAGTGTCCTTCTTTTAGGGGCTGTTTACACGATACTGTTTTCAACTAAAAACTGAAGACTTTTTATGCGTTTTGGCCATTTATAGAAAACGGTGTTTTCGTAGCCTGAAATCGCAAACTTTTGAAAACAGGTTTCAAAGTGCACGTTTTTGAAAACGACACCCGTGTAATTTAGTTATCTCCGTGTAAACTACAAAAACGCAAATCTATGAAAACGGTGACGTAATGCACATGCGTATTACTTGTTTAGTCTATAGTTTAGTCTCCTTTTTTGCAAATGAAAGGATACAGATATAACAATAAGAAATAAGGAGGGGCATTACAGACATCATCACAAGTGGTTATAAGAATAATACAAATCAACTCAGTATAACATTTTGTCATCATGAAAAATTAAAGGTTCTTTACAACAGACTCAAGGATATGTTTTCGAAGCCTTTGTGTATAAGACTTTATATCAGAGAACTATCTAAAATTGGGATTACAGTGAATGTTTCTAGCTTTGTGAAGATGAAATTTACCCAGAAGACAACGTAATACATTATTAGCATCATTAACTTCATTAGAATGAAAATTGGACAGAAAAAAGATTATGTAATTTGTGTCTATAGGCATGTGTGTTCTCCTTGAGTGCACTGTAGTAAAAGAATGCGAATGTGCGCAGTCTTTACCAAGTGACATTGCCAACTACTTGTCTGGCATACATAATATAGTGTTATTATTTGTTTTCGCGGATCCATGTGAACAGGGATTGTTTTGATAATGTTGTCGTCTGTACAAAGAAGAAACTTTTCCATTTTTAGCACATCATTGTCATGTAAATGTACCCTAAACACAACAAAAATGAATAAAACATTAAAACGTATTTCATTAATATATTATCTGCAAGTAGTTTTTTTTAAATGCTTTTAAAATTAAGTACACAACAAATGCATTATAGCACACTTATATATTAAACACACTTATTTTTAATCACAACCCATGTGTCACATCTAGTTCTGATTAGCAGCGTTGTCATACGTCTACCTTTGTTCTTTTCAATTGACAAGTGCCAGTTTTGATGAATCAATTAAACTGGCTTGTTTGAACTTGAGAAACATTTTAAGATGTTTCTTTAGCTTGACGTGGTACTTTATTAATCTTCCTTTTTAATGTGCAATATTGTGGTGGCAACAAGGTGATTTTAAAGGCAGTTTATGAGGAAATTCGGAGGCGACCATATTACATTGATTTTTTTTTCTAACAGTATTTATTTATTACTGCGCTCTTGTTCGCATGTAAAACCTAAAGCGGTTCCAGACAGTGACTTTAACTCATTGAAACGGCATTCAAATTAGAAGAGGACCCACCAAATTCAAACTCATATCTGCTGTTTATCTTGCTGTATGCATTTGCATGAAATTCCTTTTCATATTAAATCCACTGCGTGTCAGGTTTGTGTGCAGGTAGCTGAAGACGAGGACACAGTAGCTACAGTTTAGGAGATTTATTTTACAAACTTAAACTTCCATAAACATACAAGAACAAAATAAACTCCAGGACTTCAGGGTAAACAACCATACACGGACGACGACCAACAAACACTGAGGGAAAACACAGGGTTTAAATGAACAAGGACTAATGGGATAATTAACTGAACACAGGTGAAGAAACTGAACACAAACGAGGAGCGGGAAAAACTAACAGGACTAAACCAAAATCACAATGACGGGGAAACAAGATCCCAAAACTGAACTAAACACACTGAAAACGTGACAGAACCTCCCCCTCACCGAAGGTGCGTCCTCGCGCCGTATAACATCCAAAGGGGTGGGAGGGTGGGCGCCCTGGAGGCTGACAAGGGCATGGTGGTGGAGGGACAGGAAGCCTCCAGGGCGGAGCTGGTAACTCGGGGAACCGGGGTGTAACGGGCTGTGGGCGTGGCCACGGCGGAGCAGGCTGTGGACGTGGCCACGGCGGAGCTGTCGGACCCTCGGACGTCCAGGGCGGAGCTGACGGACCCTCGGGCATCCAGGGCGGAGCTGACGGACCCTCGGGCGTCCAGGGCGGAGCTGATGGACCCTCGGGCGTCCAGGGCGGAGCTGACCCTTCAGGTGGCCACGGTGGCGAAGACCCTTCAGGTGGCCACGGTGGCATATGCCTAGCAGGAGTTCCAGGGATCCCCAACTGAGCCGGAGAGACCCCAAGCCGAGGCGACACCACAGGTCTGGAGGGCCAAGGCGGATCTGCAGGCTCATGGGACCGAGGCGGAGAAGGGGCTATGGAAGCCCGTGGCGTAACCAGTGCGAGGGAGGACGACTGAGGAGCAGGAGGGAAGATGGAGCCCGGTGGAGCAGAAGGGATGCAGGGCAGAGGCGCAGCCGGCAGCACGGAGTCCTGAGGTGGAACCAGGGTGACAGCTGACCAATGCGAGGAAGAAAGGAGGAGTGAGCCTGGTGGAGCTATAGGGCTGACAAGACCCGGCGGAGGTGAGGGCACAATGAGCCGAAGAGAAGCTGCAGGGTCGGAGGACCAAGGTGGAGTCAGAGGTTCAGGGGATTGCGGCGAGGACAGGGGATCCACTGACCAGGGCAATGCTGAGGCCTGGAGTCCCGGAGGCGGCTCCACAGCAACACTGGCGGGTAGCTGTGGATGGGCAGCAGGGTCAACAGGGCTCAGTAGAGGCAAAACAGTAGAGCATGAAGACACCAACAGCGGAGGTGGGAGAGGGAGGCTGGGTGGGATCAGCGATGAAGGCCTTGAGCTGGGCAGGACCAGCGGCAATGAGGGCTTGGAGCTGGGCTCTATGCTGGACGGGACCAGCTGTGAAGGCTCTTCGGGCGGCCATGGAACAGGAGCAGGAACAGACACCGGCTCAGCGGGGGCTCTGGCGCAGGATCAGCGGGGGCTCTGGCGCAGGATCAGCGGGGGCTCTGGCGCAGGATGTGCTGGTTTGGATCAGCACATCAGGGAACTTGGGACTGGACGGAACCAGCATATCTGGAAACTCAGGGCTGGACTCATTGGCCATACTCGATGAATGTGCTGCCCACACACACAGAAGAGCTGTAGACACCACAATTAGTACTGTGTCTTCATGAGCTGGCTCAAGTGCGACGTGCTCAGGCGGGCAGGCGATGGGCTCAGGCTCTGGCGGGCAGGCGACGGGCTCAGGCTCTGGCCGGCAGGCGACGGGCTCAGGCTCTGGCCGGCAGGCGACGGGCTCAGGCTCTGGCCGGCAGGCGACGGGCTCAGGCTCTGGCCGGCAGGCGACGGGCTCAGGCTCTGGCGGGCTCGGAACTGGTTGGAGTGGGAGATCTATGACGTAGTTGGATCCACACGCCCACAGCGTGTGATCCACAAACGCCAGAAAGGTCATATTTAGGTCCTTTACCAGAATAATCTGGGCTAGCGTGTCCTTCAGACCACCCCAGAAACTCCATTTCAGTTTCTCTTCATCCTGAGTCATAAGATCATAGAGGTCTAGGTAACGCCCTGCATACTCCTCAAGAGAGAGCTCCTTCTGGAAGAGGATTGGTATTTCCATGGAGCTCACCTTCGGTTTTTTTTGAGGTTGGTCGTTCTGTCAGGTTTGTGTGCAGGTAGCTGAAGACGAGGACACAGTAGTGTGCAGTTTAGGAGATTTATTTTACAAACTTAAACTTCCATAAACATACAAGAACAAAATAAACTCCAGGACTTCAGGGTAAACACAACCATACACGGACAACGACCAACAAACACTGAGGGAAAACACAGGGTTTAAATGGACAAGGACTAATGGGATAATTAACTGAACACAGGTGAAGAAACTGAACACAAACGAGGAGCGGGAAAAACTAACAGGACTAAACCAAAATCACAATGACGGGGAAACAAGATCCCAAAACTGAACTAAACACACTGAAAACGTGACACTGCGGAGCTTCTTACTGGACAGATTTAGCTAACTGTTTTACCCTCCAAACCAAGTCAATCAAGACTTTAAAATATATGTTGCAACTGCCCATGTTTCTGAGAAATGTTCTGTATTACTGTAAGTTTATTGATGCCAGTTGTATGTGCATATTCAAGTGCAGATTGAGGTATCATACTAACCAATAACAGTAGTAAGTTACAGTCTCTTGTTGTGTTGCTTTTGTCAGCTTTGAGTTCAGTGTGTCTATAGTGGAACTGCACAGGAGGACACTTGATGTTGCTGTGAAGAATGGAGGAGGACTGCTGTCCAAACACAAAGTGCTACTGGGCAAGGTAAAAACCCTGACATTCACTATTCCTACTTTTTCTCATTTTGTTGATCATTGGATTTTTATGGAGGCTTGCAAATGTCTTTGTTACAGGCACTTGTGGACTTGGCAAGTGAAGACATTTCTAAAGGATGGACTCAATGGTATGATTCTCATTCATTCATACTGTCACTCCTGTACATGTGCCTTTACTTGATTATAAAGGCTTTCTTTTTCTCTCAGGTATCAACTGACTGAGGATGGATCGAAGAAGATAATTCAGATGTAGTGGTCCGTGCAAGAAGGCAGGAAAGAATGAAACGGGCGGATAACTGGGCCATGTCACAGCCCGCACAGGATAACATAGAATCTTTAGTAGCAGAAGAGCAGCGTTGCGTTGGACTAACTAAACCAGGCTACTTCTACTGGGATTTACACTGGCCTACAAATTCACTCTCTTATCATTTAATTCAATTATTAGTGTTTGCACTCATTTTTTTTTCTCCAGTTGATAAAAATGGTTACACACAAAGTCAATCTATAAAACAACAGAAACAAAAAAATCAATTAGATTCATGAATACACTCTCTTTATTGTATTTAAGATATTTTGATAATATTCTGAAACTTTTGACTTCTGGGTTTAGTACTACATTTGTAATGCTGCATTTTGTAAACTATTAGAATCACAACAGGAAAAATGTATGTTGCTGGAAAGGCAGACATTTTACTTTAACATTGTTATTTGTTGTGTCAGCATATTACACAAAACACATGGCCAAAGAGGTATAGGGTCACATTTGCAAAAGAAAAACACTACACATGTATGTATGTATTTGTGTATGTATGTACACATTTTTTCCCTCTTGATTTTATGCTGCTGTTTTTTTCTACCACATATGGTAAAGGAAATTCTAAGTTATTTTCAGCTCTTCATAAATGATCCATTGATAATACTTTATTTTAAAAGTATTTCACTGTTTCCTGTTGCAGTGCACAAAATGAAAAGCCTGTACAGAAATGTTTGATACCCATTTTGTTTGCAAGAGTTTTAGCAGGTTAAGCAAAAAAACTGTATGTTATGTTTGTAAGTAGATTGATAGCTTGGTTACAAAGTGTTTTGCTCATGGATTGTTTAAAGACTGTGAATTGGCTGTTGGTGTGATTTCCAGCCTTACTTTTCTCTATGCATTATGCATGATATCATTGAAATATGAAAATCAATTTGTATCATTGAACTCGTAATTTGTATTTGTGCACTTATACATTTATTGGACTCAATCCCCTGGTTTCACAGACAAGGTTTGAGCTGGTCCCAGACTAAGTGCATGTTTAAGCTGTTTTAACTCAAAGCACCTTGCACTGACATATCTTAAAATATATCAGTGTCATTGTTTAGTATCAAGCACATCACATCAGTAATGTTTTTTTTTTTGTAAGGCACATTTATAAAAGCTACTTAAATGCCCTAATTGGACTAAGGCCTAATCCTGGCTTAGTATAAGCCCTGTCTGTGAAACTGGGCCTTGAGTTTTTGAGCCCAGTCTCATATCATGTCAGAGACAATTTCAGAAGTGTGCATGAGGAATTTCTTCCTTTTGGGTTTTTCTGCCAAGTTTTTCAATATCATCTTACAGAAATCATCTTGTTTTTTTATGGTGTAGGTAAATGTACCGTTTTATCACTCTGGGTGTGCAACCCCCAACCCCACCCTTTCAGAGTTACAGAGCCTAAATTAATTTTATTATATTATATTGTTTCAACAGTTATTTTAATTTAGTCTCTCTTCATACTTTTGTTTTTGATGGTATGTTTTAACAAGGTTATGTGGAAGATATTGAAGCAACCTAATAAAAGATAATGCTCAATATTTTGGCCCAGTTTTAGGTTCAGCAATACTCAATTATTGAATGTGGTAATGATACAGATACCACAGTGGGGCAGTCGTTGTTAGAGAGTCGGACTCGCAGGAAATGACTGAGGTGGCCCAGAGCAAGGCGCCATAACCCCCAATTACTCCCCGGTTGCCAGTGAATGGCTGCCCTCTGCGCTAGGTGTCTGTGTCAACAGTTTGTGTGTGTGTGTGTGTGTGTGTGTGTTTACTACTCATTGCTCATAATGTGTGTAACTTGGATGGGTTAAATGCAGAGGACTAATTCCGAGTATGGGTTACCATACTTGGCCAGTTGGCTTGCAATTCACTTCATAAAGAGCAATATTTTCTTATAACAACAATCTGTTGGCAGTTTGCTTGGCTTGGTAGTGCAAAAATAGAGAGAACAGATTTAAAAGTTGGTTTATTTTTTATAAAAACATTTTCCTATAACAGAAAAGTAGTAAGCGTGTAATTACAATATATTTAAGAGTAACCTATTACCTTTGTGCCTTTTATTGGGGGCTTAACATAAAACGTGCTTTTGGCGCCAGCTGGTGGACATTCGTTGTTGTAAATTTTAGAGTGGTAAAATAACTCGGCTGACGTTCTGAAATAGTAGTTAGCGTCTGAAGCGTTTTGAGAATTATAACTATTTATAAAGAAGATATATACGGTTTTAGCATAGAGATGAAGATCGCGCGGGAATCCAGTACATCAAAACCGTTCATCTCCACAACAGCAGATGGCACTCTCTCATCGGCACGACGAGGGCGAAAAACATTACGCCTGTCTGACGTCATGACGACGCCTCCTTAACTTTGAGCGGGGAAATATTGAAACGGACTCAGCGGTTCTCTGAGGATCTTCTGTATGTAAACAAACTTTTTTTACAGTCTATGAAACAAACTGACAGGTTTAAGCTGACGGAAAATTTATATTTACAATGTGCTGTAATATGTGCTGATATAGTAGACATAATGTTGTGCATATACAAAACTAAAGCTTTAACGTTACCTGTCGTCAGTTTAACTTTGATTTGACATGTAAGTTAACGTTAGGAGTAAGAAACTGTACATTGATACTAATGCTATTGCGTACATAACTGTAGCCTTACCCTGTGCACGGGTAATAACATAAACGTATAGTTCAGTGTTACTCACGGTATGTAGTAACTTAAGTGTGCTTCTGTTCTGTCTTATAGGTTTTTCAGCGAAATGTCGAAACGAAAGCAGTTTCTGGACTCGGTCCATCATGAGCACGTCCAAGATTTTCTGAACTTCATCAGATTACATGTGAGTCATGGTTTCAACGCTCACTGTCAGTGTCACAGAATAAGTATTTTTAAAAGTATGCTAAGGTTTACTTGTTTTTCACTAGAGATTGTACATTAGTATAATGTACGTTACTTTATGTAAATGACACTGGATACATGTTTGAAATTTGAGAGCAAAATAACAAACAAGACCTTTCTGACTAATGATGCTGTTATTTTTTATGTATAGAACTAACCAGTGAAATCAGGGATTCAGAAAGAGCTGAAAAAGCCCATTGTTTAGCCTATTATATAAGGTCATAGCGTTCACTGCTGTTTGTGTTGCAGAAGGATGGAGCAGATCCGTTTGACCTGGCAGAGGTTTTGGCGGAGCTGCAGAGGAGTCAGAGGCAGGAGCTGTGGGAGAGACAGCTGAAGTTACTGCAGCACAGTCTCACTGCTCACCCTGCAGAGCGCTGGATCACTGGGGCTGAGGAGGATGCGGGCGACATGGAGGTGGAGATCTCTGAGGAACAGGTCAGGCTGCTAATGTTTCGTAAGAGACCGAAAACCAAGAGCCTTTTGGTAACATGTCAAAATGACGTGAACGTGATTTCACCAAGTTCACCAAGTGCAACATGTTCCTGGATCAACACCTTTGTTGGTCCTGGAAAAACATTTCAATCAACCAATCAGATTTGAAGGACAAGTTTTCAGTTAATGTCAAGATGCTTTAACATTAGTGTTATTCACCTATCATTTCCTTCTGATTTTAGGGATAACTAATGGTAGGGTTAGGTTTAGGGGTGGGATAGGATTAGGACTATATTTTCAGAGAGGAATGTTGTTCCAGGATCAACAAAATATGTTGACCCAGGAACATGTCTGTCTTGACAAAATCACTGTGACAAAAAATGATAGGTAGTTTGTTGTTCATGTTTCCTTTCAGATACAAACCATGGCAGTAATAGAGGGTGTCACCATTGTGTCTACGGTCTCTGTAGACATTTTGCAGGAAAATGACACTTATACTTCTCTTCTCAACTGTGCCCAGATGCTAAACTGTAAGTACTTATATGCCTTGTTTCACAGACAGGGCTTAGATTAACCCAAGATTAGGCCTTAGTTCAATTAGACATTTAATTAGCTTTGATAAATGTGCCTTAGAAAAAAAACATTACTGGTGCACACCTTGAGATAAAACAATGGCAGTGACATATTTTACAGGGTTCGTACAAGGTGCTTAAAGTGCTTGAAGTACTTGAATTTCACTTTTTGAAATTTAAGACCTGGAAAACCCTTGAAAACAGTCACATTTTTGAAGAGGTACTTGAAAAGTGCTTGAATTATTAAAAATAGGGATGCACCGATACCGAGTTCATGTACTCGTACTCGTACTCGTAAAAATGCTCCGATACCAACAACCGATAGGCCTACCAGGCAGCGTTTGTATAGTAATTATTGTGGATTGAGCGCAGCGGAACAGACGCGCGAGCTGGTCGAGCACATCCCTTTTAACGGACATCAGTGGAAGGTTTGTAGTTCAGTCGGATGTCAATGGCAAAGAAAATAAAACGAGGCATGTGGTGTAGCTTATTATTAACGTTAACTGACGAGAGAGAGCGCAGTTCTGTTGATTGCTCTTGATTGCTGATCGTTCACTCAGCACCTGTTATTTGGATGAAAAATAAATTGTATATGCAAGTAAAACATGAACTGTTACCTGATTTATGTATAACGAGTGACTCCCTACATTATTACTGGACGTTTGCAGCCTGCAGGCCTTCAAGACCTTCCATGAACGCAAACATCAGTGTGCGCCCCACAAACCAGCGTCTCAGCGTGCGAATACTGAATTAAATTGTCTTTCACGTCTTGCGCTTGTACGGACGAATTCACACAAAATGATGTAAAAGAGTATATCGTGGAGAGTATTCTAGTAAACAAAGTCAGTTATATCTCAAGTGAACGTATAGCCATGTTCAAATGGGGTCCGTGTGTTCAGTCTTAAAGGGGCAGCAGTTTAATAAACCCACTGCTGTTTTAGTGTTAATCAAACAATGGACAAATAAATTACTCACTGCTCTTGACTAAATAGGCTACCCTTTTCAACTTTACAAAAAGATCCATCTATATTTAATTTATCTAGTAATGAATATGCAATTTTTTCACATTCGATTATTTTATTCAAATTTCTGTACCTGTTAGATCTACCCGAAATACTCTAAAAACATTGTTTATTTCATTTGTAGCCTTTCTTTGTTCTATTGTATTCATTTGTAAGTTGATTCAAATAAGTTCGTTCTTATTTTGTTACTGACTGCTTACCTTTAATAATGTTTTAAATTCACATTAATTAGGCTGGTAGTTTTTGTTGTAGTATCAAAATTGGATTAAATAATTGGTATTTCACTGGTGTCTAAACATGGGTACCACCGACCCAATCCTCAGCACTGAGCCCTTCAGGAGCTGCTTTAGTCTAAATATGTGCCGTGCTATTCAATGAAAGATCAAATATGATAGAGCAATAGAATGAACAGGAACAGAAGCTCATACAATGCATTTTAGCAGGCTTAATTAAGCATGAAAATAATTGAAAGAAATATATATTTGATGAACAAATTAAGCCAACTAATGATTTATATTATTTTGGTTTATCTACTAATACATTTAGAAATTACAAATGCAGTGAAAATTCAGGGACCAGTTACGGTATCGGTATCGGACTCGTTCTGCAAAAAGTGATATTGGTGCATCCCTAATTAAAAATATTTCGTTTTTTTTCAACGCACTAAATCAACACTGCAGCCCGTCTGAGATATAGAGATATTTATCATGGCTGTGAGCATGATATTAAGTATATGATAAGTATATAATACAACTTTCAATCTTCAGGTCAATCATATATTCATGGGAAAAAAATCAGTTTCAATGGTTAAGGGGATTTCCCATGCCTGACTGTGCTGGTCAATGGATTGATCTCTATGAAGTGAAACATCAGATACCATATATGTCATTTGAGTAAAAAAAAATAATAAAAAAAATAATAATAAACATATTGTTTGATAAGTGCTGATTGAAGTCCTTGAAATCCAAAAAAGTAGTGCTTGAAAAGTCCTTAAAAAGTCCTAGAATTTCATTTGACAGAGTCTGTACGAACCCTGATTTTAAGATATGTCTGTGCAAGTTGCTTTCAGTTAAAACATGCATTTTAGTCTGGGACTATCTTAAGCCTGGTCTGCAAAACCAGGGGATAATGCAACTCTTTAAGCATCTAGTCATTAGAAAATCTTTTATGACAAAATAATTGTTTTTATTGTCACTTTTGAAAATGTGCAAAATCTGTTTTTGTGTGTTTTTAGTAATTGTTGGTTTGGTATGTTTGAGTTGTTGAATAGCCAGGGCTACTATTACACAGGAGCCTAAACTCTGAGAAAATGATAATGTTAAGCGCACCAGAATAAAATATAATATTCAGAATTAAACCGTGTAGCTGACTTACAGATTCAGTTAATATCCACAAATGAATAAGCGCGACGATTCAGGGAAGGTTCAGACCTTGGCTGGAGCAGCTACACAGTTAAGTCCGAGAAAACGCTACGCTTGAGAAAACAGTTTGTGAATAGGCTACTACAAATGATGGCCATGAATAAAATATTCAGATATTTTTAAACCACAACCCTTTAATGTCAGAATGTTTATTTTTAAACCACAACTTTCTAAACATCATCTAAACATCTTCAATGTGTGCTTCTTTTACCGTGATATGCGAATAACAGACACACAGACAGACGTTTCTGTAACTTATAGATAGATGTATGTGTCTGTGTATAGGCTATATTGTATTTATATATACTGTATATTATCCGTGTGTGTGTGTACTGTATTTTTTTTTAATCGCGATTAATCGATTTGACAGTATGTATGTGCAAAATCCGTTTTTGTGCGTGTTTATAGTCATTGTTGTGAGCGAGCTGCCTGTGACAAGATGGCCACCAGGTGCGGACGTCGACCTCCACTGGCCAGCAGCGCGGACGAGACATCTAGCCTTTATTATGGATATCTATGGCTCCAACGGCAGTGGGGAAAAAAAAAAACGATAAAACATTCAACAGTAGCCTATAAGCACTATTGTGCTTCCACATATGCTGCATTGCAGTGCGCAGCGCCACTGATCTACGTCTGTACCACAAACACAACATTTATTCTCTATTTTTTATTTCAAATCACTATTTTTATTATCAGCGTCTTTTATAAAATAATATAAAAAAAAGTTTCAACATTGCGATTCTATTTGTATACCGATAGGTATACACACTTTCGCGGACGTATTCACTTTTAAACCCAATAAACTTAAAAAAAAAACAGGGTATTATTCGATAGAACGCGTGAGCTCACTAGGGAATACCAATATGGCGGCGCAGTGGCTTCTCTGTTATGACGTTATGAGCTATTCAGTCATTCTATATAGCTCTGTGGTTTAAGTGCTTATTGTTACAATTACACAGCAAAAGTTCAGTGACATTTTTATTTGTGCATGGTAGAAAGCAAATACTGATACTGACATAATGACATGCAATAAATATGGGAAATTGAACTACATATATAACTAACTACTGACAACTAACTACTTCTGAATAACTACAATATTCAGTGTAGCTGACTTAATGTTTAGCAGTGTTTATGTCAGAATGTTTATTTTTAAACCACAACTTCAATGTGTGCTTCTTTTACTGATATATTTAACGATATCTTTTGCATTTCTAATCCAAACAACATCAAAATAGGCACTGCACTTACTCATGCCCGTAGCAAGACACCTGTCAAGTTTGAAATCCATCAGACTAACGGTTCGAGGGATATGCGAATAACAGACGCACAGACAGACGTTCCTGTAATTTATAGATCGATTTAGAGTGTCCTTGATGAATTGAAGTATTTCTTTAAAACAAGGGTGTGTTATAGATTAAAGACAGATAGTTACAGGTTTGATCTTATTTTTCATCATTGTCATTTCCCATCACCATTAAACACTTGAAAATGAAATGTGTTCATAATTCAAAATATTTTTCTTAAACGGATATAGAATGTATTTCCTCCCATGTTGTCTTTTTCTCCAGGTATAGAGAGTGCTTTGCCACTGTCACACACACCCCTCCAGCAGGCTATTCATTGGCTGTTTGAGTGCTGGTGGAGGCAGGATCTAAAAGGAAAAGAGGAGCTTGGTTGGACTGCTTTCCTTGTCTGTTTGGAGAACACTGTTACACTTGATAAACCGGTACTAGAATTGCTTTATATGCATTATTACCAGACACAGATATGACATTATTATATTAACTAAGGGTGTCACCAAAATTAAGTCACAATCTCTAACTTCGAATTAAAAAATGGAATCGTCGATGCTGCCACGCCCCAATGTCACGTCCGGTCGGCGTGCCAAGCGGAAAAAAACACGCGTGTTAAAGTGCTGCGAGTCAACCTCCTCTAACTTAGCTACAGCCAGTCAAAAGATAGCATGGCAACTGCAGATGCAGGAGAACCATCGACAGAACTTGAACCCCCTCCTCTTTCATTGAAGTCGCCAGGTTGGAAGTATTTTGGATTTCCAGTTAGTTATGTTGACAATGTTGGCGCTTCAAAAAAACCACAGTTTGCAAGCTCTGCTATGTGCGTGTACCATATTCTTCCACTGGCAGCACGACTAACATGGCAGGGCATCTCCGCAGGGACCACAAAAACATAGATTTATCTGTTAAACCAACAACTGTTTGTTTATTTTGTAAACTTGAATGTCATCTGTGAAGAAGACTGCAGTTACAAAAGAGAAACTATGGCAGGTTATTTTGCTCAAGTTTCCAATTGACTAAAGATATAAGTTATTATATTATATTATAAGCACTTTATGTTGTTAATAAATGTTTTAAATTTGACAATGTAGTGTGGTACATTGCGAACGAAGGTCCGATATTACATTGCATAAAAGTCTAGTCTATAAATGGCATAGCAACCTGTGCTTTAAAAAAAATACATGTAAAAATCGAGAATCGAATCGTACCGTGACCTTAGAATCGAAAATTAAATCGAATCGCAGATTTGGAGAATCGTGACACCCCTAATATTAACATGTGTATCATTTGATTGTTATCATTTTCTGTATTGTAGATGAGCAGTGTTGATGCTTTTTGGGTATGTTCCCAGGTCAGTGAGCTCAGAAGGCTCTGTACTCTTCGAGAGGTGCTTCTCAGTGTGGACTTTGCATCTGAAAGAGGTCAGCAGGTCATTGATCCGCTGCTTCAGTGCTTCTTCAGGGCCTCTCATATAAAACAAGAAGAGGTTTGTGTATATGTGTTTGTGGGCTCATGAGTTTGAGACATTATTTTCTACTGGAGATCATTTTATATAACTGTTTATTGCTTATTTTCAGGGGAAACGGTTCCTTGCCTTCCTTTTTTCTTGGAACGACAACTTCATTCGGATGATTCATGAAACTATTAAGAATCAGCTGCCGTTTTTCCCAAAGTATTGCATACACTCATGACCTCTTGTTTTATAATGCTAAAAAAGGCACTCAGTAATTTTTTTTTTTCTTATGTGACGGTTCTGTAATAACCACATATCAGACAAACAATATTAGAGTGGTGTCTGCAGACTGTTTGATCTGCTATTTCTTTTGATCTTCGTGGTTATTCTTTTTTATTTTCTTTTTTTACACTATACCTGCAGAACTCTGTCTGTTCATGTGGCTGAGATTTACTTCAGAGCATGGAGGAAAGCATCAGGTCCTTCTCTGGAGGAGATTGAGTCCACCTGCATCCAGGACTTAATGCAGCATGCTCTGTTGCTGCACAGAAACTCACCTGTACACAGCAAAGTCAGACAGGTCAGAAACCACATATCCTCTTTATTACATTGAAGTAGATAATTACATTTAGGTTGTGAACTTATGAGTGTTCAAAAGTTTCGGGTCAGTAACATGTTTTAATGTTTTTGAAAGAAGTCTCTTATGCTCAAGGCTGCAATTATTTGATCAATATCATTAATATTAGTGTTATAGTAGTATTATATAATTTTACATTTTATTAAAATAACTTTTATTTAATGTATTTTAAATTAGACCTGGGTTGACATTGATTTCTTAATTTCAGTTGATCTTTATTTTGATGAACCAAATTTGATTTTTAAATCCCAAGATCAATCTTTTAGTCTGCTGTTTTCAGTTATTTGTTGCATGCACCTCATCCAAAAATTGCAATAAGCTTTGTGCTTTGTTACTTTTTATATGAAACAAAATCTCAGCTGTCAATTTCATCACAAAATTCAAACAATAAATCATTGTTTTGGCGCTCTTAGCTTGATAGATCATACAAGTTTTTATTTGATTGCTGATTATGATTATTTGTTTGAACTTTAACCAACAGTTTTGATTTTAGCCTTTCATATTATTGTAATGTACCAACTGACAGAGTTCCCTGTATAGTTTACAACTTTAGCTGAACAAGATTTTTTTTTCTTTAAGGAAAATTGACATAATGTACCTGAATTGAATCGAATCGAGATCAGAATCAAATCAAATCAAGAGTTTATGAATCTGAATCGAGTCGTGAATCTGAAACAATACCTAGCCCTACCTGTGAATATTCAGCATCATTACTCCAGTCTCTGGTGTCACATGATCCTTTAGAAATCATTCTAATATGATGATGTGGTGCTCAAGAAACATTTATTATTATTATCAATGTTGAAAACAGTTGTGCTGCTTAATATTTGCATGTAAATAATTTTAAATGTCTTTGCTGTCACTGTTTGATAAATAAAGTCCTTGCTAAATAAAGGTATGTTTTTACTTAAAAAATGATCTTACTCCAAATTTTCGAATGGCAGTGTAAGTGAATATGCTTATGAAGCCTTGCCTTATGTTAATGATATACTGCTAAATTTGTGCTGGTGCCATTGTAAGGATTCTGAAAATGACAGAAATAAAAATCAGAAGGCTCATTTGATAAAGGGAAGATTTGACAACTAGAACAGGTAAATTAGTGATCTTAATTTAAAACAATTCTTCACTGTAAAAATAAAAATTGTCACTGTCTCTCTATGTAGGTCCTTACTTATTTCCACAAGCAGAAGTTTCGCGAGGGAATTGATGAGATGCTGCACAGACTTTACAAGCCAATTCTGTGGAAAGCATTAAAGGTAGATCAAAAAGTGTTGTTTTATTGTTATTTTGTTTTAAATATGCTGTTCTTTGAGTTAAAGCCTAAAGTTAATGAATTAATGGCTCAATGAAATATATCACCTTGTTCATTTGGACATGTTTCTAATCATTGTAAACAGGCCACTAATGCTGAGGTTCGTGCCAATGCCACACTGCTCTTTACAGAGGCTTTTCCCATCCACGACCCCAACATGAGCAGTGAGATAGTTGACCAGGCTGTTCAGAATCAACTCAATTTACTTTTTGTATGTCAACAGCTTGTATGTTCCATTTTGCATTGTTATGCATTATTGATATTTTGTAATATTGAAGGATTTATGTAAAGGGTTCCAATGTGTGCAAATAGAGTGCAACAGGTTCCTGGGAGCGTTGGAAGACGAACCTTTGTTCTTTTAGATTCTCTCTGATTGAGGGGGCTTTCTTTGCAATTGCAGTATCATGGTTAATGTAGTTTTTCACAAGAAATGCCACTGTTAAACATGATTATTTAAAAAAAAAAATTGTTGAAAAGTTTAAATAATGCAGTCTATTGGCTTAAAAAACATAACCTGAGAATGGTCCGTCTTTTTAACGCTTTTGAAGTTATTGTTGAAATCAATTCCCCTGTGGAGAAAATAAATTGGATTTTTACTGCCAGAACCCGACTGTTGCACTCAATAGCAGTCAACAAAAAATATATCACCAACTTATACCACTATGATCAAATTATCTCTTTGTGTCTCTATAGGCTCTCCTTGATGACCCCCAGCCCCTTGTGCGCTCTTCAGCAGTGCTCGGAGTTTGTTCTGTCCTGGCTCGTTGCTGGGAGGTCATACCCTCCACGGTGATCACTGACCTCCTGGAGAAGCTCATCCTGCAGCTGGCTAATGACACAAGCTCTCCAGATGTCCGCTGCTCCGTCTTCATGGTAAAACCCCTGACTGTCTCTCAGTCACTTGAGAAAAGTGATCAGAGAGAGAGATGGGGAGCAATTACTCGGCATCTTTCCAGTTTTGCAGTAAAATGCAATTTAAAGCCATTTACAGCTCGAGGAAGGACACTGTCTTCTGCTTTGTGATTTCAGTCTAATTTGTTCGTTTAAAAGCTTCAAACTAAAAGGCTTTTTAGGACGAATAAGCATACCCAGTCATTAATTTATAGTTCAGAGGTTGGCAGTGCTTACGCAATCATTTTAACCTGAAAGTTAAGTTAAATTAATATGTTCACAATTCATTTGATCTTTTGTTCTTATAATGTTTAGGGACATAATTATAGTTTTTGTGTAATGAGATGGAGAACTCAGCATGGTCTATATATTTTTTCTATATATTTGTGCATGACTAAGCCTTATTATAGCCTGTTTGTTTTCTCTGCAGTGCATGTCTATAATTCTGGATAACAGTTTAAGCCATCCACTCATGGAAAAACTGTTGCCTGCATTGAAGAGTAGCCTCCATGACAGCTCTGAAAAGGTGCGTGTTGCCTTTGTGGGCATGCTCCTCAAGATCAAGGGTGTACGGGCAGCCAAGGTAAGAGTTTACACCAAAATGTATTTTATTGATATTATATGTCACATTGTTTGATCTCTCACTAAATATGATGCCTTTAATTAAGCTAAAAATGTTAATTTAAACGAAATATTTGTGTATTCATTTATGCCTATTCTTTCACTCCTTGTTATTCTACAGTTTTGGAAAGTTTGTACCCTGGAGCACTTGCTGGCTCGATTAGAGATGGACTCTCCTCCTGTCTCTAAGCGAATTGTCAATCTCCTGTTTAACTCATTCTTTCCAGTCAACCAACCAGAGACTGTCTGGTGTGAGCGATGCGTCACCCTGATTCAGACAAACCCTGGAGCGGCTCGCAAATTTTACCAGCATGCCTATCTGTACACAGCTCCTGCTAATATAGGTTAGATTGCTTTTAGATACCCCAGTAAGCTTTCTTAATGTAAATTCTGTTTTATATTGTGTGTTGTGTTGAGTTACCAGGGTTTGGTTTTGTCATTTGGAAGTACAGTATGTGTCACTATTAACTCAATGTGCCTTTTCTTTTTCTTTGTAGTCAAGCTAATGCTGGTGATCCGAAAATGTCTGAATGTGTGCATTCAAAATGCAGGAGATGATGAATTTGTGTCTAGCAATAAAGAAAACAGCACGGTGAGATTTCATATACACTACTGTTTTAAAGTTTGTGGTCAGTAAAATTTTGGTTTGTTTTTAAAAGAAGCCTCTTATGCTCATCAAGTACAATACAGTAAAAAAAGTAATATTGTGAAATATTGTTACAATTTAAAATAAGTGTTTTCCAATTTAATATATTTTAAAATGTATTTTATTCCTATGATGGTAAAGCTGAATTTTCAGCATCATTACTCCAGTCTTTAGTGTCACATGATCCTTCAGTAATCATTCTAATGTGCTGATTTGCTGCTCAAGAAACATTTCTTATTATTATCATTGTTGACAACAGTTGTGCACCTAGATGTTTTTGTGGAAACCGTTATACTTTTTTTTCAGCATTCTATGATGAATAGAAAGTTCAAAAGAACAGTATTTATTTGAAATAGAAATCTTTTGTAATAATGTAAAGGTATTCTTGCTGAATAAAAGTATTAATTTCTTTAAAAACAAAATTAAAATGACGTACATTTTATATACTCTTTGCTAACTGAGTCTTGCTTCTCTTTTACCATATAACGGAAATATCGATCTATAAATTACAGGAACGTCTGTCTGTGTGTCTGTTATTCGCATATCCCTCGAACCGTTAGTCTGATGGATTTCAAACTTGACAGGTGTCTTGCTACGGGCATGAGTAAGTGCAGTGCCAAGTTTGACATTGTTTGGATTAGAAATGCAAAAGGTATCGTTAAATATATCGGTAAAAGAAGCACGCATTGAAGATGTTTAGAGGATGTTTAGAAGGTTGTGGTTTAAAAATAAACATTCTGACATAAACACTGTCAGCTACACAGCAAAACTTCACATTTTTATTTGTAGCTGACTTAAGGTTTAGCTGACAAGAGTGTTTATGTTAGAATGTTTATTTTTAAACCACACCAAACCAACAATACTAAAAGCCATTATAGACGCTTTCATCAGACGCGTTGCCATGGTGATGAGCTGGCCCAAAATTAACTTCCGTTCTGTTTGTTTATTAGTGTTTACTGGAGAATTTGGCATTGACTACAAATGCAGTAAAAGTTAAGGTGATGAGCAGGTTGTTGAGCTGTGGGGTGCAACCTGACCTTGGGAGCAAACGCAATTTAAAAAAAATAAAAACGTTAAGGTTTCCTAACAAAGAGGGAGACGGCGGTATTAAAATAGCTATGTTTATCTAAGTGATATCCTGTACAGTGTTTCCCATACATTTATTAGTGGCAGCCCACCACATTATCAGCTCTGACCGCCAGGCACGTGCACACATAGACATCAAAGGGGGCTTGAGCACCTGCCCTTTTTATTCCTGGAGGAAAGTGCCCTTTTTTCTGGGGTGCTTTTTTTTTGTTACTTTTTGAAAAATAATATATTCCTGTTTGCGCACAGCTTCCATGTCAAACAAATATATTTATTGAATAGTGTATCTAAATATCAGGCCAGGAGTTCTGAAGCGCCCCCTCTCTGATGCGCCGATCAGAGTAAACGCGTCTGCTCTAGTGAGCTCGCGCGCGCTGCCGTTTAGACTTTGAGCCGAGCGGATAAACAGTCCGTGAGGCGCGTGCGGTTTAAATGAGTTTGGTTCCGCTTTTGGCACATAAATATTGATATCGAGTATTGACGATATTGACTCGAACTTGATATTGTTTTATCGAGAAAAATTATATCGCGATGAATGAATGAGCATATCAATTTAAGACGTGGCTAAATGTAATTTATGACCTTGTATGGAAAATCCGGACGTTTTTATGCCTAAAATTCTTATTATTAAAGTTAATGACTTACATACATAAAGAGTCTTTCCCCCTCAAATGTAGAAGTCTAAATTGGTGAATTTAGAAGAAATCTACAGATGCAAACAGATGGAGGATAGTAGGTTTAAAACAAACTTCCTCTTAAATTTGGATTTTGAAGGTTTTATTTGATGATGATGATACAGTCCTCCCTCAAATGTGAAACTAAGTCCATGTCACCATCAGGTTTATCACATATATACTTGATTGAAACTAATAGCATAGAAAACATGCACATTGTTGCATGGTTTGCTGCTCTATAAACCTATGAATAGCCTACTATGGAGACCATGGTTTCTGTGTGAACTGATTATTTTGTAGACCTCTTTTGAAAATGAAACAATTGCGTGAGTTGTGTTAATATATTTTTTGTTTAAAAAAAGTAAAAAAAAAAAAAAAAACGTAATTATGAGAAGTGCCCTTTTTTTCACTTGAGCCCCTGCCCCTCAAAATGTCTGTGCACGTCCCTGCTGACCGCCACATATTGATTTCCGTGTTTTTTACAATTTAAGATGGGGAAAAGTTGTAGCTATTTGACTGCAGAGTTGCATGCAGCGCATATTCGTTCGTTCGCTCGCTCTCTCTCTCTCTCTCTCTCTCTCTCTCTCTCTCTCTCTCTCTCTCTCTCTCTCTCTCTCTCTCTCTCTCTCTCTCTCTCTCTCTCTCTCTCGCAAACACATTGACAGCGGACCAGTCTGTGTATTGAATGGTTAGTATCATAAACAACGCTCCACAGATCCATCCAACATGCTGTCAATGTGGAGACCCACCTTGAAAAAAGGTTATTAGCAAGCATGTAAGAAGCCTAGCTAATAAGGAGAGCTATGTTAACCTTATAAAACCCTGCCGCCGCGCTCGCCAGTTTTTTAACACGTCGGTAGAAAAACATTCTTGTCTCCAATTTTTGTTCGACGGGTCTGGTAGTGTCGCATTTCACTTTGGCCAAGTAACATTTCTTTTCTTTGACTGGCAAGAAATACCAGCTAATACTAAGGTTATTTGTTATTTGTTATGGATTGTCTGTGGAAGTCTGCCGGAAGTTAAGTTTGGGCCAGAGTAATGCACATGTGGAGTACCGTTTGTTTATGTTGTTACTGCTGAAAGCGTCTATAAATTGTCACCATCTCACCATTATAAATTGCTATGCAACCATGTAGTTCAATTTTCCATATTTATTGTATGTCATTATGGCAGCCAAACATTTAATCTAAATGCTGAGAGGCCTTTCTACTCGTTTAAGAATACTAGTGCAGTGCCCGTGCAAAATCAGTTTTTGTGTGTATTTTTAGTAATTGTTAATTATGTCATTATGTCAGTATCAGTATTTGCTTTCTACCATGCACAAATAAAAATGTCACTGAACTTTTGCTGTGTAATTGTAACAATGAGCACTCAAACACACCAAACTAACAATGACTAAAAACACACACAAAAACTGATTTGGCACAGGCACTGCACTAGTATTCTTAAACGAGTAGAAAGGCCTCTCAGCATTTAGATTAAATGTTTTCCACAATACCCTAGACACTGCCGAGCAATGATGGGGAACTTCAAACAGCTATGTTTGTCATTGTCACTAGATGTTGGAGGATGTTCTCTCAGTGCAGGACACTGCCTCCATGGCCAGCCTGCTGGAGATCCTCGTCATTCTGTGGAAAAGTGTTCAGAAATCTCTTATGGCTAACCAAGAGGCCTTCAAGTACACAACGTCAAAATTTGCATCTGTTCTGCCCCAGTATCTAAAAATCTTTCAGGTAAGAGGCACATTCACACACATGGAACCAAGGGCAATTCAAAGAGCAAAGCTGCACACTGTAATCACATCATTAGAGCTGATGCAATATGGTTGCAACATGAAGCGGGTGTCTATGTATATGTGTGTGTGCAGGAGGAGCGGTGTAAAGCCCCTCTCATTCTTCTAGCCTCTCTACTTCCTGCCACTGCTGTTCCAGCTCTGAGGTTAGTAGGACTCTCCCCTTGAACAATCCCTAAATGCAGCTCACATTGTTAAATGCCACATTTTAGAGGAATAGGGCAGCCAAAAATGAAAACAGATTCTTTGATAGATGAATTTTCTAAAATGTCATTTTTGGGGAAAATTCCTGCAAAGAACAGTTCGATGAAGATAAGAGTTTTTCAAAACTTTCTTTCCTGCTGAGCGTCTTAACACAGTTGGCATGGTGTCTCAGCCATTTCTCCAGAACAGCAGGTTGGCTCAAAAGTGAAATGCCAATTCTGATTCCCATTTGATCCGGAAGACATCCTTTAATGCTGGTGGGATTGAGCGTGTTTTCAAGGCTTTAGAGCGATCTGTAGGACAGTCTGGGTGTACTGTATGATTGTGTGTTCCTCTCTGCAGGAGTAAAGTGATGTCTCACTTGAGGAGTTTGAAAGCCGGCACCGCTGTGACGGCATACAGTCAGTCGGTGGAGTGTCTCTGTAGCTGGGGGCAGATCAGTCATATTGTGGAGCTGATAGAGAACTGGCTTATGGAGGCTGCACCTGTAAAAGAGGTAAATGTTGTGTAAAGTGTCCTTGTCCAGGTCTCTAGACTAACATTTAAGAGCAGTGGCACTAGTGCTTACAAGTTCTAAGGATGGTGGCACCAGCACCTGACTTGGTAGTACCGGGATGGTGGGGGGGATTAATAATACATAATACGTTTTGTCTCTTGGAAAGCATATTTGACAGTAACTTGAGTTGACAGTAGCAGTAGCTTGAGCTGGGAAGCGGATGTAAATGTATTTTTATTTAAAAAAAAACAAAAAAAAGAGTAAAAAAAAAAAAAACAGCCTAATTTTTAAAGGGTACAATGTAAATATGCTGACTGAGTTAGGACTCTACTCTTATTAAAATTGGTCTTCCATGGTATTATACATTTGTAGATAATGATAGCCACAGGTAGGGCTGGGTATCGAGGTCGATACTTTTCAGGCACCGACCGAATTGCCTCAATACTATTTAGTATCAAAAACTGACTTGTCGTTCGGGAACCAAATTTCGATACCTGAGGGGTTAATCTTGTCAACGTCAGTGAAACAATAAGCATGCAGTATGTGCCAAAAAATCAAGTGCTGGTGATTGGCTGTGTCGAGGCATCAAGGAAAAACACTAGTTTACGCCGGCTTTATGGCAACAGCACACGATGCACTGAATGGCGCAGACGAGCACCTTGTGCGCCGCATGTGCTGTGCAGTAAAGGGAACCGCACGTCTGCGCCATTCATTGATGCAGAACATGCGGGATTCATATTTAAATAGTGTTTTTGCGGTTTAATATTCTCACTTTAATATTTAATATTCTCACTCAAAAACCTGGCTGGGAGAGGAAGCTGGCGCGTTTATTTGGCTGCCGCTTCTCTCTCCGGGAAATCAAAACAAACCTTCTTATTGAATTAAAACTACCTCAGCACTTACCTGGACCTGGCCTGCACGTCTCTGCTACCAAAGGACCCGACCCAGTTTGGTTCGGCTGCGTTTTGGGACTACGGATTGTATAGTTGGCAACGCCGCTGGATCGAACGGGTTAACACCCGCACTTTCGGGCGGCTACGCAAACTTCTCCTGCCCAAGACGACTCAATCTTTCCTCCCGGACGATGCAGTACTTGGTCCTAGTTCTTTTTCTGCTCTTCATCCTGCCTTCTTGGTTGCAAAAATCCACTAACAACTTCATGGTTTCCCGGTACTCGGCCAAACAGCTACTCCAGCTAAACTGTTATCCATCGGCTACCCTGGAGCTCACCGCTGAAATAAAAGCCTTCGGACTACTTCAACGCCACCGTTACATCCACAGAGGCTCCCGTAGAAACTTAATACACATATCCACCGGGAATAACAGCTTCGGCGCAACACTTCCTCATTGCTTCTCTTCTGCGTCCCGGCATCAAAACAGCAACGCACAACGTCATCAGAGCCAACGTCACGTGAACCATTTCAACCTCCGGTCAGTTTCCATTTCCGCATCATCCCTTTCAAAACAAAAGTCTCTCAAGCTTGGACTATTGAACATAAGATCCCTTAACAATAAAGGCATCATTCTCAACGAATTCATCCTGGACACACAATTAGATTTAATCTGTTTAACTGAAACCTGGCAAATACCTCATGACTATTTCTCCCTCAACCAAGCCTGGATTTTCATACATGGACCAACCTCGTCCTGAAGGCAGGGGTGGTGGTATTGCTGTCATCCACAGACAATCTCTCAAGCTTCGTCCTCTCCCCATCCCATCTGTTCCCTCTTTTGAACACCTCTCATTTAAACTCTTAGGCCCCACTCCTCTGACTATTTCAACAATTTATCGCCCTCCCAAACCCAATCCTTTTCCTTCCTGTCAGATTTCTCTGAATTTATAACTCAACTCTGTACAACTTCATTAACCATATTAGTCGTAGGTGACTTCAATGTCCATATCGACTCTTCCACCTCCAAACCCACCATGGATTTCCTGGACATTATACACAGTTTTAACTTCACACAGCATGTAAATTTCCCCACCCACACCCGTGGACACACTTTGGACTTGGTCTGCTCTACTGGACTTAATATTGACACTCTCACCCACACAGACCTGGCCATATCTGATCATCTCGCCATAACATTTCACATCAACCTCCCCACCCCTCACTTTAAGCAGACACGCACCATATCTTACCGAAATCTAAAGTCCCTCTGTCCCACCGCTTTTTCCTCCCATATCACAAACACAACTTCCATACCCAGCATCCCTGAAAACTCAACCACCGCAGACCTAGTAGCTCACTACAATTGCACACTCACATCCAGCCTCAATACTCTCGCACCAGTGAAAACTGCAACAGTTACTTTTTCCCGCTCTGCTCCCTGGTTCACTCCTGAACTGCACAAACTCAAAAAAGAACGCAGACAACTGGAACCCTACATAAGAAAACTGGACTTACTGTACACCTACAAGCATACAAGGATCACAGCCATCATTATAGATCAGCGCTCACATCAGCCCGCACAGCATTTTACTCTGAGATCATTCACTCTGGATCCTCCAACCCTCGGACTCTGTTTGCCACAGTTAATAAATTACTCAAACCCATTGACAATATCGCTCACTTATTCACCATGGACAAATGCAATAATTTCATCGACTTCTTTAAATACAAAATCGACAGCATTCACCAAGAACTGTCTGTGAACATTTCTCCCAGCACAGACCCTCAATCTGACTCATCCATTCCATTTCACATCATTCTTCCCTCCCTATCAGTCATTACAGAAACCGATCTCACTAACCACTTCAAAGAAATTCACCTCACAACCTGCCCACTGGACCCCATTCCATCTGCACTGGTCAAGCACTGCCTCCCCTGCCTCAGCCCACTCATCACTGCTATCATTAACTCTTCTCTCACCTCTGGAACAGTTCCTTCTTCCTTCAAAGTTGCAGCCATCACACCAATACTTAAAAAACCTGGCCTGGATCCTGACAACCCCAACAACTTCCGCCCCATCTCTAATCTACCTTTCCTGTCTAAAATCCTGGAATGCTCGGTCGCCTCTCAACTAAAACACCACCTCCTGTCAAATCAGCTCTACGAAACCTTTCAGTCTGGATTCCATACTCATCACTCTACTGACACTACACTACTCAAAGTAACAAATGACCTCCTGCTCGCCTCTGACTCTGGTTCCCTGTCAATTCTCATCCTACTTGACCTCTCTGCTAGGCTTGGGCGGTATCCAAATTTTGATACTGTCAAACCTCCTCCCTATTTTACCGGGGTATACGGTATTACCGTGACTAATTACAAATTATGACATAAGGCTCAGACAGCATCACCAAACTGTTGGCGTGTGCCTACACCGTTCAGAAACTGAATACCAGATCGGGCAAAAAAAAAAATCAAAACAAAAATCAAGGCCAACCTGTGCACATTGTGTCTGATCCCGGCTGACGGCATTAAATGTAATTATGAGCTGGAGCCCTATTTAGACTCGACTATTTTTAATACGTGGGCCGTTAGGCTATAATATAATGGCGCCAAATAATTTATTAACCCAGGTGCTGAGGGGGTGGTAGATATAAATACTATTTATAAATGAGCAAAAATGGGACATTTAATAATATTTAATTATTTTAATTATGACAATTAAAGTATTCATTTTATTAATTAATTTTAAATTAAATTAACAAGCAACAAGCAAGAAGTCCATTTGTAAATCCGGTGACACGCGTCCATTGATTTCTATCAATACAACTTTTCTTTCAGTGTTTGCTGCAAAGATTAAGTTGACGATCGCCAGCTCCTAGTGAACGCCCATATTTAGAGAGAAATGGAAATCATGGATTACATAATCAGAAGGTATAGGCTAGCCTTTTTCTTTTCGTTTTGAATTGTTTCGTTTAAAGAAATTGACGATTGGTATCTCCGTAGTGAACGCGCCTATAGAGAGAAATGCACATCGTGGATTAATCAGAGAGTATGCTGCCTATATTTCTTTTCCTTTTAAATTGTTTCGTTTAAAGAAATTGACGAATCGCCATCTCCATAGTGAGCGATAGAGAGAAATGCACATCATGGATTACATAATCAGAGAGTAGGCTAGCCTATTTCGTTTCGTTTTGAATAGTTTCGTTTAATGAATGTGATGATCGTCATCTCCGTATGAACGCGCATATAGAGAGAAATGCACATCATGGATTAAATAATCAGCGCGTGGCCTATTCCTTTTCGTTTTGAATTGTTTCGTTTAATGAAATTTCAAGCTTTATTTAGATATAGGCCTCTCTGTCATGTCTGTGGGGCATACACTGAGTTTCGGTTAATTTATGATGAGTTTTCAATGCAAGTGACCGCGGCGCGCCAGCGCACGATCATGTCATGATTATGTTGTCTGCTATATTTGATTCTTATTAAATCCAGGCAATTGGTTGATAAAAAAATTATTAACCCTCTGGGGTCGGCAATCACGCCTGCTCACTTATTTTCTTATCAGTGCAAAACAAACTCAAAATACTTTGTTGATTTTGATCTTACATATAAGTGTTACACATCATTCAATACTGTTAAATGTCTTCTTTTTTTGTGTACACTCTTATTAACATCAAAACCTTGTGTTTTTGTAAAATAAATAAAATAAACAGGGTGCGCTTTCAGCTCACACTGTCTCCGCAAAAATTTTTCTGAAACGCGTCCGAAAAATGAACTGTAACTCAATAAATACTTGTCACAGAGACACGAAAGATTTCTCTTTATGAAGCTGAAATTCTCTTCTTTTAAATGAAGTAACTTATATAAAAAAGCAACTATTCTCAGTTGATGTAATCTGTATGAAAAGAGAGAGATGTCAGTCTTTTTCCTTTCACCTAATTATAGCGTATGACGTGTTAATGTGACCACGCCCACTGAGAGCGCGCGATATTCAAACGTTAATGTTGAGGCAAGCCATGAAAACGCCCACATCAGAACGCGCTAACCTTTATCTCGTCTTGCTGCGCAGTGAGGAATAATTCCTGGAAAAGTTAACTCAGTTACCCGTTTCATTCGAGGAGCACGGATTCAGCTGATGTAGTAAGTCATTTATTCTTAAGTGCTTTGTTCTAATCGTGTTATTAAATAGTGTCTGTAAACTGCACAAAGACTGTTTAAATTTTAAATGCGTGTCTGTGTGCGAATGAATGGACGAATTCACAGACGCGCGCACGCTGTGCGTTCATTCACTCTCGCTCCTACATTAGTAAGACTACTGAGATTTGTTCTAATCGCAATATAGAATAGCATCTGTAAAACCAAAAAGACTGTTTAAATATGAATCGGGTGTCTGGGTGTGTGAACAAACGAACGCACAGATGCATAGCCTACTGTTACAGACGAAATAGATTAGAAAGTTTTTACTATAAAATAGACATCAAATAAGCTTTAGTTAGACAGTTTGTGCTCATATGGTAAATATATAGTAGCCTATGTTTTGTAAAAAATAAACTAATCAACTGTTATCCAATGCAAGCTTATAATAGCCTACTTTATATGGAAAAAAAATTCTTTTCAAGATGTTTCCAACTCTAACTTTGAACCAATTCTATACAATGACCCATATAACCTATTTGACCAGGATTTGTTTCCAGGTATGACTAAAAATGGGTTTTTGACTTTCATTTATATTTTGATTATATGAAGAGTTCAGATGCAAAAGCCTCTAGTGCCATTTGACATTTTCTTCTAGAATGATCATTTTTATCAAGCTTGTACATTTTAAGTTCAGTAATTTCACTTAAATGACAATTATTAGGTAATCTTCATTGCCATTTAAGTGAAATTACTGAACTTAAATATACAAGCTTGATCAAAATTATTATTCTAGAAGAAATTTTCAAATGGCACTTAGAGGCTTTTGCATCTGAACTCTTCATATATATATATATATATAATGTATATGTGTATGTATGTATGTTGTCCTTTCAATTTTTCCTTGTGTAACACCTGAATGAAAGGCTCATTATTATGCGGGTCAGGTGAGAATTACCTAATTATTCATGATGGGGCTTGGACTGTTCAAGGCCATTCGCATATTGCCTTGGCAAACAAAAAAGAGTTTTTCACAATAAAACCCAATTCACAGTTTTATGTGAATGATTAGGCAGGATGTTTTTCAGATCATTTTGAAGAAAAAACACTAGGCAACAACATCCATTAGTCAAGTCTTGTGGACACATATTTATTATGTGTTTTGTAGCCTTATTTCAGAAACTTTCATTTTTAGTTTTTTCAATAACCACGCATAAACAATATTCTCTCAAATATACAAACGTGTACATACATATTATATCAAATATTATCATAGCCATGTTTGTGCTAAATATAGTGTAATTTCACCTGTGCCATTAATATGTTTATAAGCAACTGAAAAAAACACAAATGTCACAGCATGTCAGAACATCTCAAGGACTCCAAAAACACCTCAGACCCCAGGGGGTTAAAATTAAGATACAATTTATACAAAACGAAATTCACTTTAAAGAAAGGCCTTTTACAAAATGAAACTTAATTAAGTGGTCAATGTCTGACTCCCGATGCATCCCATCTTACTCGTGCTGTTCACTTTTCATTATCAATGTAAAAAAAACAGCATTTATAATATTTTAACAAATATAAACTAATGCGCTTATTTAATGATCTCGGGGCAAAATGCATCCTTGCAGCAGTGAGTGGGTGGTTGTTTCGGAGATGCGACATTAGGTTAGAGGTGTTTCCATCTCTCGCGTCACCTTTTTTATTGCAACATTTACAAATTGCCTCGTCAGTATTTACCGCCTCTCCCTTCTCTCTCTCTCTCTCTTTCTCCTCCACACTGTCACTTGATGACAACTACATAAGCATTTTTAGGCATTGAATAAATTATATTTATATATTATATATAAGTGCCGGTAATGACGGTATTGAAACTGATACCATTGCTATTTTAAGACTCCGCGGTATACGATATTACCGTAATACCGCCCAACCCTACTCTCTGCCGCCTTCGACACCATTGACCACTCCATCCTTTTACAACGCCTACAACATCTTGGCATCTCTGGCTCAGCTCTCTCATGGTTCACCTCCTACCTCACCAACAGATCTCAATTCATATCCATCAACAACTGTACGTCTCACACCATACCTATCAATCACGGAGTCCCTCAAGGCTCGGTGCTAGGTCCCCTTCTGTTTATCCTGTACATGCTTCCACTTGGACTTATCATTCATAAGCATGGATTAAAATTCCATAGTTACGCAGACGACACACAACTATACCTCAGCACCAGATCCATCACTCCTGCGACAGTATTAACCATCACAACCTGCCTCTCTGCAATAAAATCCTGGATGAACGCCAACTTCCTTAAACTAAATTGCAATAAATCGGAATTCATCATCATCGGTCCCAAATCACTTCTCCCCTCCTTCCAAGACTTCACTCTCTCCGTCGATGACCATACAGTTACCACCTCTCCCCAGATCCGAAATCTTGGTTTCATTTTTGAGCCCCATATCCGCCATATCACCAAAACTGCCTTTTTCCACCTACGTAATATTGCTCGTCTACGCCCTACCCTCTCCACATCTGCTGCGGAAACTCTCATTCATGCATTCATTACATCAAGACTCAACTACTGCAATAGTCTCCTATATGGTCTCCCATCCTCTGATATAAAAAAACTGCAATACGTTCAAAACTCCGCTGCCCGCCTCCTCACCCACACCCGCTCCAGAGACCACATCACCCCCGTCCTTCAACAGCTTCACTGGCTCCCTGTACAACAGCGCATCCATTACAAAGTTCTGCTCATCACTTACAAAGCCCTCAATAACTTGGCACCTCCATATCTCACGGACCTCTTGCAGCATCACTGCCCCTCCCGACGCCTCCGCTCTGCAGACTTGGGCCTTCTCAAAGCCATCACCAAGTCAACACACCGAACTTTGGGGGACCGAGCATTCGCCATCGCTGCCCCCACCCTTTGGAACTCACTCCCCATCCACATCAGAAATTCGGACTCACTGTCCACCTACAAAAAACTGCTCAAAACCCACCTGTTTCACCTTGCCTACAATTTATAATAGTCTAGTCAAGTCAAGTCAAATATATTTATATAGCGCTTTTCACAATACAGATTGTATCAAAGCTGCTTCACAGTATCAATCAAAACAACTTAACAATGTTTGTTTATTACTGGGAAAAAAAAGATCCAAGTTTGGTAGAGCTGATCAATGGTATGATTGGTTAATTAATACCACTCTCATCATTGATTGTTTGTTTGTTTGTGTTTCATTTGTAAAGCGTCTTTGAGTTCCTTGGAAAGCACTATATAAGACTTATGTATTCTTATTCTTATTATTACTTTGACAACATTTCATTTGAGACTATCATCACATCACATAAGGAGGTCTACACGGCAACCCGTCAAAATAAAAGTTTGGTTTAACTTAAAGAAACTGTGATAGAAATGTATTACTATTGTTGAGTATAATGTCATAGACTGTAAAAAAATATGGACGTAGTATCCGTGACATCACCCGTAGGTTTCTGAAGAGCGTTTTTGAAGCCTAAAGTGGGCGGGGCCGGCCGTCGCCATCTTGGCAGCGCATCACCTCTCGTCACTACCGGATAAATTAAAATGGGCAAAGAGGCGGGACGTGGGTGGAGCTGAGGTACTAATGATATGCTACTGGCCTCACACTGAAGTGACAGCCGATTGAAAAAGTCAATGGTTAAAGTTCATGTTTTTGCCCTACGAAATATTATAATAGTTAAGATGTATCTAAAAGTGAGACTATTTACTTTACTTTTTTGTCAATTTTATTAATCCCACAAGGTTAAGAGCATGTATACAACAGTACATAACACAGATCACACACATTTCTCACAACATACAAGCAGTCAACTATGTGTATCGTGATGCATTATTATTCTGCTAGTTAAAAATGTATTCGTAACTTACAATATTGCTCTAAGCTTGTGCATGTGAGTGACAGTGATTCAAGCACATATGTCAGTCGGCATCTCACGTCAAGTTCGTAAAGAGCTTTAATTCTCTGATTTTGGCCGCCTCTCAGTTTCTCAGATGGGTCAAACCAAGGCTATTACCTCAGAAGTTCAAGTAAATGAACTAGAAATCCGCGCTCATTCAAGGGTGTGCATCTATTGCATGGACGGAGAGAACACACTGAGATCATCAGAAATCCATTAGTCCATGTGAGGGAAACAGCTGGAAACACAGCGCTGGTCGTTCTCTCCATACTCAACATGACGGAATCCAACGGCGTGCACGGGCGAAGGTATAATACATGTATTAAATTGTATGAAATAATCCCGGAAAAAGCAGAAACACAGCTGAGGGTGACGCTAATAGACAGCAGACAAACGACTAGCAGTGAAAGCAGCTGCAATCCACCTGTCACACAAGTGGCCACGCCCTTAATTATGCAGAACTTTAAGGCTCAAATATAATTCAAACAGATGAGTTGTAAAAAAAATTCCACCCCCCTCACAGTCGTCATGAAGGGCAAAATTAGCACATAGACCAAAAAAACTATTTGCCACCAGACTGTAAACATGTTTTTTTCTGCTGTGAAGTTAGACATTTTAACATGGGGTAGATACAGATTTGACTCGCTTTTGCAGTCAGCCTCAAGAGGCCACCCAATGAATTGCAGTTTAATTCACTTCCGTGTTGGCTTCAAGAGAGAGACGGGTAGGTTGCCCCTTGTATAATGTACATCTTACTACTACTACTAATACTACTACTATTAATAATAATATTATAATCATTATTAAAATAAATTTTCTTCCATGTTAACGGTAAACCTGTTGTGTAGCACTTGTTTGCCAAAAAAAAATGTTTAATTTTAATTTGTTTTGTTTTGTTTAATTTAAATTGTTTAATTTTATTTGAATAAAAATGTATTTAAAAGAAAATTAATGGTTAATAAACAACATTAACAACACTTTTTATTTAATTATTGTATACAAATTAATCAATTAAGTTGTTTTTATGAATTCAATTAATTAGATATGTTTTTTAATAAACCATTAAAATGGAATATAGACAAAATAAAACGGAAAGCACAGAACTGGGTAAAAATAAAATGGAATTTGAAAAAAAAACCTTTAATAATGTATTTTTTGTTAAACTGTTATTAAAATTGCTGTTAAATTGAACAAGTTTCATGATTTAAATTAATTACAAATGCTTTTTTATTAATAACATTTCATTTAACCATCCAGAAAAATTAAGACGGGGGAAGAAACGGAATCCAGGAAAATTAAAACGGAATTAACTCACATTAAACTAGGTATCTTGTAAAGTGCGCTTATCCTTAAGTTTGGCTGCATTAACAGTTTAGCTTTCTTGTTCCCCCCCCCCCCCTTCACATTAATGTTACAGCCTCTGCTATAGCATTATCTGTTAATAAAATTGGTATAAAAAAAAAATAACGTTCAGGAACCGGTCTTGAAGTCATGGTATCGATATTGACATTTTTTTAATGATACCCAGCCCTAGCCACATGTAAAACCACGCATGGCACCTCATAATCATGGTAAAAACTGTATGGATTTTATTTGCTATTAAAAACAGTAGCTTAAACACATTTAGTATAAATACAAATGCACAAAAACTAAACTACTTTAGCTTAACAAAAAATACTGTAATTATTCCATTACTCCATTAATAAACAGGATTCACGTCTACATTAATAATAAAACAAAATTCACTATTAATATCCCACATTTCTGCAACAATACTATGTTTACAGTTAGTGTTGCTACAGTAAATGCATTAGCTCAGTGTTTCTGCTGTTTTCCGCATCAGTGGTTGAGAATGTCAGCGCTATTTCATCTGGCTTTAACTAGTTTAAACCAATGAGACATTTGTGGTTTATATCGGAGAACTCGACGCCAAACCCGAACGCTTCTCACTGGATCTCATAGCGCTGTTTTGGTAGTCGTGTGATTGAGACCTGTCAGCGTGTAAACGCATTTGCTTTTGCACCAAGCTGATAAATGGTCCATGTAGCGTTGTTCAAACGAGCAGTGCGGTTTCGTTTTGCTTTTGGTGTGTTTTCTGTTTAAGGTTTTTTATACGCAACAGAAATGGCAGCGCTTATCAAATTGGATGTGGCACTAGTGCAACCTCTAACAAAATTCAGTCACACCACAAGGAAAAAAGGTTGCAGTCTAGAGCCCTGTTGTGGAGGTTTATTAGCTGTTTATGGTACTTTTATATCCTCTATGATCACTCTCTAATCAACAGGGTGATGAAGATACGGCAGGCAAAGTGCATTTTGATGGGCTAGAAGAGTCAAAGCCAGATCTGGGTCTGGACTATCTGGATTATCTGCTCCTGCGCCCTAAAACACGAGACTGTCTTCTCACGCTGCCGCTGGATCAGATCAGAGCGCTCCAGGAGGCCCTCAACAAATGGAAGGTACCTTAGACTGAGGTTTAATGATTACCATTACAGAGAATTGGTGCAAGCATACTCGTATTGCGTGTCATGTTATTGCTGTCATTAGTTACAAAGTAAACATGGTAATTGCAGGTTTTCAGCAGTCTTGCTTTGAAGATAATGGTGCAAGGAGCTGTTTGGCTAAATGTCGTGATGTTTTTGCCCTTATTATAATAATAAAAGCACTGTGAGCTTAGAGAAGTTTTGTTATGCTCAAGGGAAGTTATGTTTACTGAGGTCTTTAGATATTACATACATTTTTTCTGCCTCTACCTTAGGAAAAGGTAGAGGGTTTTTTTTCCCCCTTATTCTTTGGAAAAGTTTTTAGGTTCTTTTTTCTGAACTGAATCCATAATGTACCTTTAATTCAGAACTATTGTTATTGCTCTTTTGTTTATGTGTCCAGTCGCTGCTGTTCTCCTCTCTGAGTGGATCAGAGGTCAGCGTGGCAGTCATTGAGACAGCGCTGAGAGCTTTTATCTTCCATGGCAGACTCAGTATCCACCTTCAACACAAAGTGAGTATATAGCCGTAACCGCATTGCATGAGCTCTTTGAGTCCTTTACACACCAAACAAAGCAATCATTCACTGAACACACTTAGACAAATCATGTTATTAGGATGTGAAGAGAGGTTTAAGAGAAATAAGTTGTCTCTCAGTACATAAATTCTCAAGTACTTAGGTGACATGACACAAATCCATTTCAGCAGTTGAAGCAGGTCACAGGATCTCAAGCCAGTATTACTGTTTTGACGTTCTGTGCTGAACTGTGCAAATGGTTTCCATTATAGACATAACTGAGATTTCATGAACTACAGATGCTCTGTAAGCTCACTTTTAGATTGAACAAATAAAACGGTTTCTCCACATGTTTCTGATCCTACAGTACCCAGAGGAGCGGGAGTTCCTCAAATCCCTGGAGCATTCTGTGTCCTGGGTGGAGAAGAGATTCCTTCCTTTCCTGGCCAACTCCAGCAGTGAGCAACAGCTGTCTTTGAGCAGGAAGACAGTAGAAGTGAGTGACATGATCAGTGTAAAAGTAGTTCTCTTTTTTTCTTTTGACAAATTTATCACTGATATCTCATTTTATTTAAAATATGTCAGTAAGATTTTTTTTTTCTATTCATCGAAGAATCCTAGAAAAAATGTAGCGTGGATACTAAGCAAAAATACTAAGCAGCACAACTGTAACAACATTGATAAGAATAAGAAATGTTTCTTGAGCACCAAATCAGCATACTAAAATGATTTCTGAAGTATTATGTGACACTAAAGACTGGAGTAATAGCTGCTGAAAATTCAGCTTTGCATCACAGGCAACAATTTTTAAATATCAATATTAAAATAGAAATCATTTATTTTAAATTGTAGAAAAAATAACACACAACTCTTAATCCTAAAAATATCCATTGTTTCACAATTTTAGAAAGAATTGTGCAGACACATGCTTTTTCATTATATTACTTTGATTTATTTCCCCTCTTGTGTCATTGTCAGAGTTGTTTAACAGTGTGTACGGATGTGCTGCGGGTTTCTGTAGGAGACAGTGATTTCAAAGACCACTTATTGCAGCACATTGCCTCTCTACTGCAGACAGGTGAGTCCTTTTAGTATTCATACTAATCCAGGGCCCAGTGATGGTTGCATAAATCTGTCCTTTGATAATCGTACATTTAATCAAGATGCAAGATGTTTGACCCCTTCAATAGCATAATGTTTTAGTTATCACAATTGTGTGTGTATGTGTGTTCATATAGAGAAAGGATATATATGCACTCCTCATGTGCTCGCGCTGCTTACTGAGGTGGCATTGGGCTGCCTTTCCCATAAGGCTGAGGGGCAGGAAGATCAACTGTTGCTCACTATTCGTATTTTGACCAACATCTTCCAGAAAGTTGTGGAGATCATAGCACATCGACTGCGTAAAGACAAGGAAGAGGGTCAGGAGGTGAGGCCTTTGATAAGAGACATTAAAGTCTTCCTCAAGCACTTTAATTTCTGGATGTGTTTACCAAACCTTTGTGCACATGGACATATTTAAACTTAGCTGACATTTCTACCTGACAACATTTCTTTCTAACACTTCATTTCAAAATGCCTTTCTGTATGTATGTTTAGCTGTGTTGCTCTTCTGAGGAAGCTCTCCATGAGTTTCTGCTGGTGACTAAGTTTGCAACTGAGAGGTCAGAGTTTATCACAGGAGTCTTCTCATCTCTCTGTGCAGCAGTTATTATTGATATCAGCCGCACCTTGCAGAAGGTAAATCTGCTAATAATTTATTTTTGTATTGCTGTTAGTGTGATGTTTGGGTGGCATTTCTTCCTTGTCTTTGTAATTGAAACATTTGTTGAGCTCAATGCGATAGCATTTCTTCTTTTTTCTCGGGTGTAATGTTTGACAAAATGACTGATAAAAAATAATTGTTTTGTTCTTGAGACAAAATAAAACCACAAACAGCGTGGAAGAGCTGTCTAAAGCCATGTATAAAAATAAGTTAAAGGATAAAAGAAACTATTTGAGACACTGAAGAATGAATGTAGAAAACAACAATTTAATGTTTCTACATGCAGATCTCTCATGTGGAAGAGGTGTTGACACCAGAGACAGTTAATGACCTTCCACGCCTATCGAACACCATACTCAAAGTGACGCTCAGATCTCCTGCTGTTACCAGGTAATATGAAACACCAGCTAGAACTAAAATCGCTGTGTTTTTACTTAAACTGAACATTTCTGATTGATATTCTGGTATGTTCTAGGTTTTTTCTGTCTGAAATGAGCTCCTCGATAGAGTCAGAGGCCATCGATAGTATCACACAATGGGCTGCAGTTTCACACATTCTGACCATCCTCAAACAATGTGAGTTTTTTTAGTTTTTTTTAGTTTTTTTTTTTTTACTCTGGTCATTTTTAAAGGTATAGTTCTAATTCCATCCAGATGGAACTAGATAAATATTCTGAATGTTCTGATCCAATCTGACTTCTGACCTGTAATACTGCTTGGATCATAATCATGTACGGTTCGCTCGTTGGCCAGAGGAGAACTGGCCCCCGACTGAGTCTGGTTTCTCCCAAGGTATTTTTCTCCATTCTGTCTCCTGATGGAGTTTTGGTTCCTTGCCGCTGTTGCCTTGGCTTTTGGCTTGCTTAGTTGGGGACATTTAAAATTCAACAGTATTATTGATCTGCCTTACTTAAGGTGGGCGATGACGCAATTTTCTTCTAGAAACAAAAATTGTTGTATTATTTTCATGTTATCACTGTGAAGCTGCTTTGATACAATCTGTATTGTAAAAAGCGCTATATAAATAAAGATGACTTGACTTGACTAAATATAAATTAATAGCAGAGTCCACATCAAGACTATTATAATAACAACACCAAGAAACAATATTGTTGGAATCACTTTCAGATCCAGGGCTTAACTTTTCTTTCTTTCTTTTTGAGGAAGACAAAACACAAATATCCAACATTTGCTGGTGAAAAATCTCGTAGCTACATTTGATCTTGATTTTGGAAAAATGTTAATAATATAACGACATGCAAGTGCATGCATAAATAAAGCCACACATAAAGCCACAATACTATCTTTGACAACAAGGTGTTTAATAATTTAAAAACAATTCTAACCTTTCTACACTACACTAGTTCTACACTAACCTGCAATTTTCGATGGTTTCGAAACACCACTCTGGATATAACCTGCTATGGTAACAGATTGTAACGTTATATGTAACATGTTAAATATAAATATTTTTCTTACACGAACGCATCGCTTCGCTTCAGAAGGCCTTTATTAACCCCCCAGGGCCATGTGGAGCACTTTTATGATGGATGAATGCACTTTTATGGACTTCAAAACAGAAACAGCAATTCACTGCCATTATAAACCTTGAAAGAGCCAGCTCCGATTGCATTCGTTTGAAAGAAGAATGTCAGATACACCTAGGATGTCTTGAGGATGAGTAAATCATGGGCTAATTTTAATTTTTGGGTGAAAATTGTTTGTTTCCGATTTTTGTTTTTCTTTACTTGAACCGGTTCAGAGCCCCGTTCAGAACTGTTTTTTTTCCCCAGCTGATTAATGATAAAAATGTTAACAGCCAATCAGAATCCATCCTGTTTAAGAGCTTGAGCATTTAAAGCGGCAGAGGACAGAACTGCAGCACAACACGTTATCTTCTGCTGGTGTGGACGCTCATAAAGTTATCGTTGTAGATATCTTTATAGTTATCGCCCTTGGTGTGAACGGGCCTTTACTTGGTTCCAGCACCTGAATATTTGATAGTACAACTTTAAGCATTTTATAGAAAATTATTCCACTAGACATTCTGAAAGACGTGCAATCACAATTCATTTTACACTATCCAGTACTAAAGCATACAAGTCCAGTTGAGTTGGACTTAGAGAAGAAAAATAAATGATAGTAAGTTAGACTTGGTTTGACTTGTTTCTGTGATATAATCCTGTAAATACATGATCATAGTACATTTTTACTTTTCTGCTTTGTTTATTACAGCTGATGCATTTGTTGTGGAGTTGAAGGAAATTGCTGCGTCTGTACACAGACAAATACAGAACTTTTATATCTTCTCTGCAGAAAACTCTGACAATATACAGAGGTAAAAAAAAACGGTCATATTGTGAAAGCATGCTGTCTGTGTCCTACAGTATACACAATAATAGCTGTATGACTGTTAATGTTGCTTTGCTCTTTTTTTCTCTCAATCTTAGGACCATCTATGAATCCACTATCATGATGCTGAATGACATCCTAAATCCATGCCAACAACCAAACAGTTAAACGGGCGAGCTAATAGTTAAGAGCCTTTGCATACTCACACAAAATCCATCAAGTTCACTTTTTCATTTTCTCATCTGTATATTGTGTTGCATGTTTTTCACTCTCTACATATGGATGGATTTGATATACAAGGGCCTTCACTATATAAGTAAGCAAGACTTCCATAAAACATCTTGGTTCACTAAAAGCAGAGTGCTCACACTGGCCATCACCCTTGATACTTCATCATTTTATTTTATTTTGTACGGTTTCAAACAGTTGTGTTCTTGTATTGCAGATAATTGTAGTTTAAATCTTCTCAAAGGCTTTTATTTTTTAAAAACATATCAATGAATCTGGTATGTCTTAAGATAAGATTATTTCTTTCATCAAGGTGTTTTAGATGAAATATGTCCCTCCTATTTACATATTTTGTGTTATACTTAGATCCAACTAGGGTGTGACATGTTGTCAAAAAATTATACTTGAACTACATTTTTCCTATCAAACCGTAGAAATGTCAATAAAGTAGTTACTAAATGTGTTCTGAGCTATGAATATATGATTGAAAATTTCCCTAATCTGAGGTCTATACAGTATCCGTCTAAAATCATGGTATAAAATAAAGAAAAAGCACATGAAATTTAGATTACTTGTGAAAAAGCTGTGTTGCTTGTTTGAACTTGAACCTTAATGTTTGGGTGGACTGTCATCTTCTGATTCTACAGTGACAAGATTACTCTTAGATTACTCTTTTTCTCCATTTTGATTTCTTCTCATAATGGTGGGAATACTTTCACATTAATGCACTATTAAAACTACATCCCTGATTTTAATTAGTCATGTCATAGCTTAAAAAAGTGTGCATGTGTCTATCCATTTAGTCTTCCCTTATCAGTCCACCGGTTAAACTTCACTTTCTCTGCTTTTAATGGGTCGTTCTTTAAATAAGATATGTTAATGGCATAACTTTGACTTGCTTATTCATCACACAGGTGGCAGGCGATTTATTATTGTAGTGCGTTTGTCAAGTACAGCATACCAGCATCTCGGTAGAGGGCACAACCTTGCATAGAAGGGGTTGTGGAAGTGTTATCTATCTGACAAGAGAAAAGCAGAGAAGAAGCGAGCTCAATCTCTGCAAACTAAATGCAACTGACCGCGCAGAAGTCTTAAAAAACACAACGAGAAAGCGCATGCAGCGAGTGACGTCAGCAGCTGAGGCGGGGCGCTGACCGTGGTGCTGAATGCGCCTCGCGCTTTTAGAGTTGAGTACAGGACACGGGGTACCACACCAGAGCATCACTCATCTTACTATCCTCCATCACATTCGCTTCTGACCTACTTCCGCTTTAATCACATCACCACTGAAACGTGAGAGCCGCTATGCCGAATTAACGGGAGCTGTTTGCGCTCGATGGGCAGGATGGCTTTTGTGCGCGCGCTGCTCCTCGCCTTGCTGTCTGTCCACGCGCTCGCCGTTGCCATCGCGGACAGGAAATTCGGTAAGTTAGTTCGACGTGACGCCCCACTAAGTGAGTGACGTTGGTCGTTATACGGTCTTACCTTTGAAATAAACAAACTGGGTTACTTTACTTAAGTGTATACTAATTAGGTTATTCACAACGGCGGTTTGACGTGCAGAGTGTGATGTTCGGTGTTTATGCAAATTAGCATAAATACCGTTTAAAAATATATCAAGCGGGTTGGTTAACAGTATGGTCACAAATCATTCACCCTTAAGTTTATGGGTTTTGACATCACATTAGAGATGTGCTTTTGAGTCACATGTATCAGAATTATTGCTCATTCCCCATAAACCAATCAGGTTTTTATGGATAATAGAAGTTAAGGGCTTGTAGTACACCATCAAACTATTTCTTACACAGATGAAGAAGAAAAATGCAAAAATTGTATCTTTAGGGTTAAAGCTGCTTGTTACTGGGGCAGTATCCTTAAAGAGACAACTGAATTTACCCCTGAATGGTTCGTAGTATACCTTAAGGGTAGGCATACATATTTCTGAAGTTCTAATATGCACATTTTACTGGTTTTTCTAGTGTACTGCCCCAGTGACAAGCTGTTGTACCCCTAAGGGCAAAGTGTTTGCACACTGAGTGTTTTTTAGTGGTAGTTGAGGGTCAGGATTAGTGCTGGACACTTTTTTGAAAGGATTGTTGTTCCAGGACCATCAAATGATACTGATCTAACTAAATGTTCTGGTCCTCTATAAGACAAATTGTGTTAAGGACAGAACTTTGCTTCCTTTATCATAGAAGAGCACATAGGACAAATGGAAGATAGTTCTAGTGCTCCTCACTGACAGTGGATTACATAATCGCGTTACGGTTTGTTAAAGCATCTTGGCAGGCTTCATCTTTCAAAGGCACAGGCCGAGAGCAAGAGCCAGCCTCAGATGGGAAGGACCCGACTCGAGCTGTAAACAGATACGGCTCTACAAGCTTCATGAACCTGTGCATTCACACATGGATGGTGAGGGAACTTTGATCTTTGAAGACATGAATGACTGCAAACTTTAAAGAATGGAGCCGTAAAATACTTGATCTGGTGTGCCTTTGACTTTTCCAACACATGCCATGTACATCAAAATCTTGTTGTAGGTCAGAGCTGTGGCACAGTGGGTAGTGTATGCGATCACGGGGATGCAGGTTTGAATCTGGTCTGCGTCAATTTCTCTGTCTCTCCCTCTCTCTTGGTGTCTGTTTTCTACTCTCATACAGTAAAAACATATGGCAATAAATACAATTTAAAACAGAAATTTTGTTATAGATTTGATCATGTGGATGTATATTGGTAATTTAAGAGAATTTTAAATTTACTGTTACACTCTCAAAAATAAAGCTTCCAAAATATGGTTCTTACAGTGATTCCATGGAATAACCAGCATTTTAAAAATCTATAGAACCTCTTCCCATTATACAGAATCTTTTGCACAATGAAAAGGTTCCATGGATGGTAACGTTTCTTCATAGAGCCAGATGCCAACAAATAACCTTTATTTTTTAAGAGTGTAGGGTTGATTTATATGACATTTGCTACCCTGAAGGTTTAATTCATTGTTAGTAAGCCAAAAGCCAAATCACACCAGGCAGCTCGTGATGCTGGTTCTGAAGTTTTCTAGAATCCACAAAGTGTTACTAAATGATTAGCAAACACTCAGCTGGGTTTGCTCAGGATTGTTGTTAAGTAAGCTGTGGTTGGAAAACAATGCATCATTAAAGGCAGGCTCTCTCTGCGGCTGGCATATGAGCTCGGGAGAGGCTGGGATGAGCGAGATCAGTGAATAGAGCAGTTAAGCATCTCCAAAGAGTCTGTTGGAGGCTTATATATCACTGCACATGCAAACTGATTCTGGGTCTCCAACTTTCTCTCTTTATTTTCCTCATTTTGTTGGTTGTTTTGTATGAAAATATCTGGTAACACTTTCTATGAAGCTTGTATTTAGTATGCATTATAAAGGTATTCTTAATTCTTATAAAAACCTCATAAATGACATCTCATAAATGTCACAACAACAGTTATAACACATAGGCCTGGTTTCACAGACAGGGCTTAGATTAAGCCAGGATTAGATCTTAGTTCAATTAGGGCATTTAAGTGGCTTTTATAAACGTGCCTAGATACAACACTACTGGTGTGCATCTTGAGACAAAACAATGACACTGAAATATTTTAAGATATGTCAGTGCAAGTTGCTTTCAGTTAAAATAGCTCAAACATGCATTTTAGTCTGCATGGAACTAGTTTACGCCTTGTCTGTTAAACCGGGGGTTGATGGCCTGGTTACACAGACAGGGCTTAGATTAAGCCAGAATCATGAATGGGCTATATGACACATTTGCTATATTTATTGAACACAAATATGATCAACCACTCATAAGATGTAGTGAGATACTGTTCAGATCTTAAATAATATCAAGATGTGAGACTTATAATACATTATAACTATGGGGAATATAATCCATTAAAACTTGTGGATAAAACATGCTATACATTGTTTGTTTAAACCATTATACACTTAAACGTTATAACGTACTACTCTAATCGTCATAATTATGTCCAATGGCATGGACACAGAATGAGCAATGCTGGATTTGTTGGATAGGAAATAGTGAGTCACTGTCCTGTGAGATATGCAAATGGTCAGAGTTTCAGAATTTTTAAGGTTTTGTTGTAGTGTTGGTGATGGCTGATTTCACAGTCAGTTTGCGTCTACATGCACACACAGAAGCACATTGTTATTTTTAATAAGTCCCACTGTGCATTACGTTTACGTCACTTAATGAACATGATATAGAAGATGGTAATTTCCCTGCATCCTCTTCAGCAGCTCCATGAACTTCCTGTGAGGAGATGGGGAGCGTGGGAGATATTGCTCATCTCAAATATACAGGAAACAGCAGAGATACAAACTGATTTGAACAGAAGAGATTATTTATGGCTCAGTTAGAATCTCTGATGCTTCCTGTACATTGGAGGTGAACAATATCTCCCACGCCCGACACACCTAGCTCAAGGAGCTGCAGAAGAAGATCACACAACAGCTGACATTACACATACAGGAACTGACAGCATTCTCCTCTAATCTCACTGAAAGGAATATTCCGGTTCAGTACAAGTTATGCTTAATCAACAGCACTTGAGGCATTTTACACACACCAAAAAAATATTTGACTTGTCCCTCCTTTTCTTTAAATAGCAAATCTGGGTTACAGTGAGGAACGTACAATGGAAGTGATTGGGACAAATCCGTAAACATAAAAATACTCACCAGATCCCATTAATTATCGCCCTATAGCTTTAACCAGTTGCTTATGCAAAACAATGGAGAGGATGGTTAATGACGCCCTGGTCTGGATACTGGAATCTGAACATCTTATAAGTAATGCCTAATGTGGATAGGTGTGCCTAAGGTCAAATCACTAGTACAGACCATCTTGTCTGTCTTAAAGAACATGTCATAGCTGTTTTTTTATTTGAAGAAAGCCTGACATGACATGGAAACTTTGAATTTTAAAGGATTTGTACGAAATGAATTTTAGAGGTTGTTTGTCTATCTTCATTGAAAGATTTCTATTAAACAGACTTTAGAGTAGCAAACACCCTGTCTGGCCTGCATAAACAGAGTAGGCCTACCTCAAGGAAGGATTTTATTTGTATCTCTGTTTAGCATTAAAATAGACCGCATTGCAATAGTCATTGGTTCTGATGTCCTAATATGTAGATCTGCATTTGTTACAGAAGCAAGTAGGCTACATGAAGACTATTGAGTGAAAAATCCAACTGAAGATAAACAAAATACAATCTTGCTCAACGTAGAACGGTTTTAAGTTTTCACAAGCAAAAACTGTGTACATTTCTGTCTTTTTTTTTAGCAGTGACGGAAAAATCTGAAGCCGACCGTCATTTTGACAGATAACACAAGGGCCCTATTTTAACGATGTGAAACGCAAGTATCAAACGCGAAACGCAAGTAACTTTGTGGGCGGATCTCACTTAAATATTAAATGTGTTGGACTCATAGACAGTATAATAAGTGGACAGAGCGATCTCATTGGAACTCAGTTGAGACAGTTGAAGCCCATTTTTAGCGATTTTTGAGCACTTCCGTTCCTGACGCGCAGACTCAAACCGACTCAAACTAAGCTTGATGACGTGAGCAACCTGTCTGACAGACGTTAATCTTCTAGTCGCTGTGCGTGAAAATTGCCAACGTTAATCTTGCAGAGACGGGGAACTTGAGCAAAGAGTTCTTTGGCGTGAGTGAGCAGGAGTAAGTATTCCATTGCTTTTATGGACTCATCATTATCTATGGGCATCTCCCCTGACGGGACGTCCCCCCGATTGCCTGCGAGCTTCTCCTCCTGTCTGTACGGTCATTTCTGTACAGCGCGACAGAGAGTCGAATGGTTATGACGCAATCGTTAGTCTATTTTTACAAAATCTGTTTCTACGGGGCCATAATGTAACATAGAAGGTAATGGAGCCCTTTATACATTGTCGTGTTTCTTTAGAAATAAATAATGGAAAAATGGAGTCTTTAAACGCCTCAGATGTAAAGTTATTCGCTGTCAAAGTGACGCCAAAATGAATGGGAGTCAATGGAATGCTAACAGCAGGTGAAGTTCTGCTACAACATGGCGGCACCCGGCCGGCGGCACCATCGACTTCCGGTCGATGGATTACCCCCTTGGTTGGACTGAAGTAGCTACATTTCTCATAGGTGTGGTTTAGGCATAACGTGCAATAAACCAATCAGAGCGTCATATCACATTCCCTTTAAAAGCAGGCGCGCTTGTGCCATGTTCGATTAATGTTGGATTTGCCAGGCGCACGCCAGGAGCGATTCACAACCGAGGAGATCGACGTTCTCGTCAGGGCCGTAAAAGACAGAGAAGTGAGATTGTATGGGGATGGGAGAAACCCACCCAAATTAGCTTAGGTTAAACAGGCGTATAATAATTCTCCATAATTAAAAATGAATGGAAGTCAATAGAGACATGTATGAAAATATATACAAATTAATTTGTAGAGCTCTTTATTTGGAATTGTTAGTAAGAATTGAATTAAAGAGCTCTGCAATTGCATTCTTCCTAGTAACAACTGAATTAGAGAGCTCTCTAATTGCATGGTTACTAGTAAGCATGCAATTGCAGAGATCTTTAATTCAATTAGAGAGCTCTTTTTCAATTGTTACTAGTAAGAATGCAATCGCAGAGCTTTCTTATTGAATTGTTACTAGTAAGAATTAGCCTACATTTAGAGAGCTCTCGATTTCAATTCTCACTAGTAACAATTCAATTAGATAGCTCTACAATAGCTATTCCGACTAGTAACAACTGCATTGTGGAGTTCACTATTCAGTGCCATCTCATTATGATAATCGTGCCTCATGTTTATTCATGATGTGATGGCTGTCCATAATACCCTTAGACTGTAAAGGAGATCAGGCTGTATTTGTCCAAATCATCTTGGCTTATTGTCTGGACATTGTTAAGCAACGAGTCAATCACCCTTAAATCATAAAGCGTACAGTTCCCACGAATAAAATTTATTTTGATAGATAAAATCTTTCTTCTGACTGCATTAATCACGGATAACGCCTCCATTTATGTTCTCTGTTCAACGTAAGGGGCGCGGCACCGGATTTAAACGCGCGGCCTGAGACAAAAAATTCAAAAGTGACCGCGCATGCACTATCACTACTGCGTTTAACTCCAACTTCGGATCATTTTGTTACTGATTATGAACAACCTAAGGCTGTACATGATTTGTTATATTCTGGGATTTTACCATGTTTGTAAAATTGAAGCATTAAAAAAACTACCTTAAGATTACTTTTTAAAACAGTTATAGCTATTTTCATTTGTGTAATTAATTATTATTATTGTATTTTTATTATTATTTTATCCAACACCCCAACCATTCAAACCTATAATGATGTGTAAAACAAATACAAGGAAAAAAACTGTAATAAGTAGGCCTACTATGATATTAGACATAGCCTATAATAAAAGATAATGAATTTCAAACCTGAACCCATAATATTTTTATGTGTTCTCTGGGCTCCAGTTCGCTCAGCCCTACAGTGCTGGAATTTAAGCCAATGGTTCCCCGGTTGCTACACAAAAAAAGTTTATATTTCGCCAATCATCGTCGTCGAAGCAGTGCACCTGTTGGACCATGATGGGACATTTAGCATTTACCTCAGAGAGGAGTATGAGTGCAGCATGGCAGCGCTGGCGACGTCGAGTTGCACTTATATAGTCGTGACTCGTGGGAGTTGAGCTAGCCCAAATTCAGATAAATAGAAAATGAGAGAAGTGTGTGTGTGTGTTGTGGCTTGGTGTCTGTTACAGTGACAAGAGTTTAACCCTTGTTTAAGTTTAAGGCCTTGTCTTTTTGTATATATATATATATATATATATATATATATATATATATATATATATATATATATATATATATATATATATATATATATATATATATATATCTGTATATATTTTTTTTTCTTCTCCAAAATATGAATACAACCCATAGATTTTAAATGTATTGTTTACTTTAAATTAAATTAAGATTGTATGTTTGGTAATTGAACCTGAATGAATTTAAAATTAATGTGCTATATTATAAAATAATTATAAAATAATATAAAAAACCACTCTAGGGCACCTTTAAAGAGCTCTCTAATTGAATTGAGTTGAAAATCTGCAATTACATTCTTACTAGTAAGAATCGAATTAGAGAGCTCTCTAATTTAATTGTTAGTAAGATTTGAATTGTAGAGCTCTGTAGTTGTAATTGCTACTAGTAATAATTGAATTGTAGAGCTATCTAATTGAATTCTTACTAGTAAAAATGCAATTACGACGAGTAACGCTGGGTACAATTTAAGCTAAAACGGCTTGCCATATTCGTCCGTGTACAAAGTCAATTGCGCTGTGTGCAAGATAGGGCCCGAACATAGACAGGCCCGAAGAGTGTGCTGTATTGTACCTTGTAACTGCAATTCTCACTCCTGTCCACTTGGTGGCGAGTGCGCTCTTGCTGACTATCAAGTTAATGGGCAACGAATGGCATTTCAGAGTTAAGTGACGTTGTTTACAAGCTGTTGTATGTTTACAAATTATTGACTTCTTTCTGCGGTTGAAACACTGATTGAGTGATTAAGTTACATGAGAGACATGATACGGATTTCGGTAAGTTGGACTGTATCTATACTATCTTTCAACATGTTTTTGGATGTTTACTCGTAGTAAAGAGGAAGGAATTGATCGCGTTCACTCGCGCTCTGCTTTGCTTCAACTGATCTCTCGGGCCAAGAGAGGGAATTCAGGCAAAACGGTATTTATTTTTTTAATTTTGTGATAAAATAGACAGAATGTGAAAGCTGAGACTTTGTTTCATATCTAAAAGTAACAACGCACAAAGCTTATTGCTATTTATTGGACAAACATTCATGATTAAACCTGAAAAGTGACGCACAGTCTGTTCAACTTTTTCTTCATAAATAAATACATAGCTAAGCTTATCTAGCTATGCTTGTCCTGAAAGTTCATAAATAAAAATGAAAATGTGAACAAAAACAGACCCTAGTAAATGGCTTAAAATGACGGGTAATGATAGATTATGACGGCCTGTCTGTCAAAAAGACGGACAATGCGGAAGTCATTTTTTTAAACTGTCAGATTCAGGACAAAATTCCCCAAAATGTTCATCTTGTCAGAATTCACTGTCTGTTGAACATATTTTGCTGGACTGTGTGATACTACCCCTTTGCGGAACTAGTTTCGTTATGTTGATACGTTTGAAAAGGTTGTTAACCAAATAAATCCAAAGTTAATCTTAAGGTTTTTCGAAAAAATAAAACTAATCTTAAACATCTTATGTAGTTTAAGATTACTTAAAAAAAATACTTACTGTTTCAATAGGTACAAAGCGTAAACAATATGCTTGTTAACATGATTTCAGTGTGAAAAAATTACTTCGCCTACTAATGTTTTCTGTGTAAAGTTATATCTAATTTAATTGTTATATAACAACAGATCATTGCTATGATACTTAAAATCTTGAAATAACCGCAAATAAAATGAGAACAACTTTGCAGCTCAAATCAAACACATGAATATTCCTTTAATACATATATACGAAGCTATATATAGGCTAATGTAAGTCCCCCCATTTAAACATACATGGATAAATGGACAAAGTTTGAGATAGACATGACACCCAGTCATTGATCTCATTCAGTTTTGTATTATTTAATTCATTATCTACCTCTGTCTCCATATCTCATCCAAGCCATTCACTGAGGTCTGTTTAAGAGAGAGATTATTTCTTTGAGCCCTGTGAGGTTCAGCTTTTCAGTGCATTTAATAAAGGTGCTGTCAGGAAGGTTAGAAGAAAGAGATACTTTGGTCATATGTGGACAGCCTGGCTGAATTCACAGCCTGGGTCTCATCAGGCTTATCTAATGTGGGGGGGGGGGGGGGGGGGGGGGGGCTGTGACCTTCAGCATCAAAATGTATTTTAATTTGTTTAAATTATGATTAGTCAAGATTAGCAAATAAACCAGACTAATCAAATCTACAATTTGAGATAACCATGACAATAAATAAAATTGGGGGAATGGTAGCCTAAATATTTTCAGCATTCATTCAGAGTAATGATTACCAGCATGGTGCTTAATTTCCAGTTAACTGCATGCTTCTCCTAATATTTAGAATCTAATGATAACAAATCAAACTTGACTGAATGGACACAAAGGTGTAATGTCCTCATTGAATAGAGTTTTCTGTTGAGTGCTATATTTAACAATAAATATAACTGCTTTGTCCTTCCACAAGCTTTATTGATAATTAATTATTATTGTATTACAATAATTTATTTTTTTCCACCCAAAAACATCTTAAAAGTACAATTCACATAATACATATATATATTTTTTGGCATTTACTCACCCTCATGTCATTGTAAACCCGTGTGATTGTCTTCCGTGGAACACAATGGATCATTTTTACATGTCTGTAAAAAAAAAACTATTGCTCTTTCTTGTTTTGGACCCCACTGACTCTCATTATATGGAATAAACCAGTTGAAACATAATTCAAAACAGTGTTCCAAAGAAAAAAGTTATACAAATTGGAAACAGCATGAGGGTGAGTAAATTACTTTTCAATAAGCTATTCCATTAGGTATGTCTATGTTCGTTGACTGTTTCTCAATGAAACACTCATAAAGCTGTGAGTGTCACTGCTAATCGTCTCAGTATGAAATCTCATTGTTTTTGAAGCACTGCTTGAGCTGAATGTGTCTGTCATCCCCGTCCTGTTTTTGCTAGATGAGCTTTTGTATCTGCGTGCGGTCTTGTCATCTGTCTTTGTAGGAGTGTGAGATGGAGATAAAGTCCTCCTTTCTGCTTATGTGTGCAGACACAAGCTGTTATATGTGAGTGTATCCCAGCATCCTCTTAGCACCCCACAGTGTCTGGCATTCTGGCACACACAGGTAACGCAGACTGTCATTATACCACACTTAGCCCAAATAGTGTGTGTGTGTGCGTGCGTGCATCTACTTCTCTCATATATCATCGGTGGCATAATCTATTTTGCAATAATCAGTGATTTTTTTTTTTTAGATCTTGGCAAATTATTTAAATCTCATCCATCACCTGCTGTCATTTTTATGTGTTTTCTCTGAAACCATACTCTTTAAATCTCATGAGATCAACGACTGAAAACAAACTTTGCAACCACTTGAATGTACTTTACCCCTCAGAGCTTTAATTTCACTTGCCAAAAACTAAATATCCCACTTACCCTGACTGAGGTCCGTTCGAGTCACTTTACCCTAGACTAGGATTTCTAAACCATAAAATAACAAACAAAGACTGCAACCACATATTCATTATTGGGGGGTATATAATAGTTAAAGTCAATCGGTGTCCCTCAATGTCTATGGTGGTTAAAGAAAAAGATCTCCTACTATCAAGACTAGTGGCCCAGAGCACATTTTAACATTTGAAAAGACATTGAGAAAAGACCAAATCATAGCTATTCTGTGGCAATGGCCAGTCAAGGAACTGTATTCTGTCCTGGTAATGGTGTTTTGGGCCGAGCGTTGACAGATAGCTAACAGAAATAAAGCTCCATCACACGTTCTTCTTTGTGCTTATGTGATGCACACTTTACTTTACTGTAAAACTAAAAGAAATACAAAAAAGTACAAATTACAAAGTGATCTACAAAAAGTTATGGATATTGTTCACATGCAAACATCCACTTACACATTTAAACAACTAAATAAACAACCGATATGCCTTTAATATCTTAAAACATGTGCTTGAAGAAAATAAAGGGAAGAACAGCTTCACTTGTATATTAGCCGTCAGATCGCGCTAGCTTTCAGTATCAAACATCAATGTCTAAACATTTTAATAACGACTAGCTTTACTTAAACTAACACAACATTATTACAGTTGTTTTCAATATAAATTTATAACTTACGATCGTATCTACTCCAAGGATTAGACAGCAAACAATGACGTGCATCCAAAACACAGATCACAGAACGAGTCTCTTCTTCTATTGCTTTACGCGCTTCCTGTTGTGCTCAGTTGGGCAGTGTAATACCATTTTTCCCCACTAGGTGTCCCACACACAATCTTCTTACTAAGAAAAACTAACACTACACAGAACACTCCCCACCTGGTATAACTTGGGTTATACCACTATGCATTCTGATTACTTGACAAAAGTAAGACTGTGTCACATATAGGTCTTAGGTATTCTCTGACAGTTCCCTGCTTAGCAGTCTTCACCATAACCTTACGAATTTTTCCATCAGATGAGACTACAGTCTTTGTTATGAGACCAACTGGCCACTCACTGCGCTTAGCTTCCCCATCTTTCAACAAGACAATGTCCCCTTCCTGTATACTATTCCTCTCTTCTGTCCATTTCCTTCTGGGTTGTAAGGTCGACAAGTACTCCTGCTTCCATCGCTTCCAGAATGAATCCGCCAACATCTGGACCTGACGCCATTGATTTTTGTGTAGGTGACCTAACTCAAAGTTTCCTGGAGGTGCTGGAGCAACACTAGCCTTCTGAGTTAAGAGCATCGCTGGTGAGAGCACTTGAGGCATCCCTGCATCTGTCGAAATTGAGGTTAAAGGTCGGGAATTCATAATGGCCATTACTTCAGCCATTAACGTTGTTAAGACCTCATGCGTGAGTCTTGTGGGAGTTTTCATCAAGAGAGCTTCCAGAATACGTCTGGCTATCCCGATCATCCTTTCCCACACTCCTCCCATGTGGGAGGAGTGCGGAGCATTAAATGTCCAAGTGCAGCCCTGATTTTGCAAGAAACCTTTCAACTCTGAGTTGCTACTCTCAATTTGTAGTTCCTTCGCTGCTCCTACAAAATTCGTCCCTCTGTCTGAACGAAAATGTTTTACTGGTCCTCTGATAGCCAAGAAGCGTCGCAAAGCACAAATGAAACTTGACGCTGATAGGGACTCTATGACTTCCAAATGAACTGCCCTGGTACTCAAGCAACTGAATAAGACAGCCCATCGCTTGTTCTCAGTGCTGTGACCTCTTGTCTTGCGTATCACCACAGTGAATGGACCGAAAACATCAAGGCCTGTGTGTGTAAAAGGTGGATCAACAGAAACTCTGTCTGAGGGCAAAGCAGACATCTTGTGACTCTCCATTCTACCTCTCAGCTTCCTGCATAACACACATTTGTGAATGACATTTGAGATAAGTCTTTTGCCACCGACGATCCACAATCCAGCACTGCGTATCGCACCCTCTGTAAAATGACGGCCTTGATGAGCCACTTGATCGTGGTAATGCTGAATTAAAAGATCAACCACGTGATGGTTGGGTGGAACTATCAAAGGATGCTTCTCTGGATCTGAGATGTCAGCACAGTGAATGCGACCCCCAACTCTTAACAGACCTTTCTCGTCCACAAAGGGGTCAAGTCTCTGGAGTTTGCTACGCTCAGAGACTTTATTATACCTTATCAAGCTTTCAAATTCCTCTCTGTACACTTCTCGCTGTACAGTTTTGATTATAGTTGACTTAGCCTGTGATGTCTCCACATCTAAGGTTTCGGTACATTGATGCCATTTTCGGCAAATATTGTTAGATAGAGATTGTGAGAACGATTTTGCGATGTGAGTAAGTGTAGTGACAGCCCTCACCAAGGATCTCCAGCTTGAGAAACGTTCAAATCTGCTTGAGCCTAGTGACTGCTCTGTGATGTTAGTTGCCATCGTGTTCACTTGAGAGCGAATTTCAACATCCTCTTCTGCTTTTACAAGCCCATACGCCCCTTCTACACTACACGCTATAGGGCCACCTTCCTCAATGAATCCTGGACCTGAGAACCAGTTGGTAAGGGATAAGTGGTCTGCTGCCAAAAACCTAGTGGCAACATCTGCTGGGTTCTGTTCAGAACAGACGTAATGCCATTGTCTAGGTTCCGTGGTTTTCCTTATGCGTGCAACCCTATTGGCCACATACATGTGGAATCTTCGTGTCAAATTGTGAATGTAACCGAGGACTATACGACTGTCTGTATAGAAATGGATGTCGTGAAGCTCTGTGTCAATTTCTCCTTTTATGAGTTCCATCAACTCAACAGCAAGCACCGCTGCACATAGCTCCAGGCGTGGAACAGTGTGAGCAGGAAAAGGGGCCAACTTGGATCTTCCCATTACAAACCCCACATGAGGCCGTCCATTCAAGTCTATTACTCGTAGGTACGCAACTGCAGCAATGGCTAAAGTAGAAGCATCAGGAAAAAATGCACAGCTCTCTACGCTGAGCTCCACATACTGAGGTAGGGACATAAGCTCTTGGTATCTGCAATCGATCAAGTTCAGCTAGAGATGAAGTCCATGCTTTCCATTTGTCTCTTTTGTCTAATGGAAGAATGGTGTCCCAATCCTGTTGTGTTGTTGAAAGTTCTCTCACAAGAGCTTTGCCTTGCATGGTGATTGGACAGACAAACCCGAGAGGATCATACAAACTATTGACAGTGGAAAGGATGCCTCTTCGAGTGAAGGGTTTGTGATCCTGAGAAGCTTTGAATGTAAAGCAGTCTGCCTTGAGGTTCCAACTTATGCCGAGGCTGCGTTGGAGGGGTATCGGGTCTTTTTCAAAGTCTAGGTTTTTGAGATCTTTGGCTCTCTCACAAGATGGAAAAGCTTCCATAACCGTGGCGCTGTTGGAGGCCACTTTATGCAGATTTAAGCTTGACTTCGCTAACATAGTCTGTGTGTGTTTTAAGAGATCAATGGCTTCTCTTTCAGTAGGGACAGATGTGATGCCATCATCAACATAGAAATTACGGAACACAAAATTCTTGGCGTCCGTTCCGCACTCTGATTCACCAAGCTCTGCCGCTCTTTTTAGAGCGTATATTGCGACCGCTGGCGAAGGACTGTTGCCAAAGACATGTACAGTCATTCTGTAATCGATGATCTCCTTTTCTGCACAGTTGTCTTTGTGCCAAAGGAAACGGAGATAGTTGCGATGCTGCACTTTTACTTTGAAACAATAGAACATCTGTTCTATGTCCGCCATCACCGCTATCTTCTCCCTACGGAAGCGCAACAGTACACCCAAAAGAGTATTGTTAAGGTCAGGTCCGCTCAGTAAAACATCATTGAGGGAGATCCCTCTACACTGGGCACTCGAATCAAAGACCACCCGAATTTTGTCAGGTTTGTGAGGGTGGTAAACTCCGAAAATTGGCAAATACCAACATTCTTCCCCTGACCGCAGGGGTGGAGCGGGTTCTGCTTGACCATTTTCAATCACCTTCTGCATGAAATCAAAGAAATGTGTTTTCATATTTGGTTTCTTTAGGAGAGTACGCTGTAATGAGTTCAGCCTCTGCATAGCTTGCTCTTTATTGTTTGGGAGTTGAATTCTTGGAGAGCGGAATGGAAGTGGCGCTACCCAATGGTTATCCTCACCAAGATACACCTCTTTGTCCATTATGTCTAGAAAAACTTTATCCTCCACAGATAAAGCAGCTTTATCATCCTCCGGAGATCTGAAGAACACATTCTCCTTCAAGCTCTTTGTATAGCTCTCACTGGTTTTTGAACATTGAGAACATGGTGGATCGGGTAAATATGACAAAAGAGGTGACTCACCCCGTTCTACGATGTTGATGCCTTTTATGCATGGAGAGAAGAATGAAGTTCGTCCATTTGAAAGTATATTGGTCTTGTAAGCGTTCACGCTAGACTGCCAATGAGTCCCATCGAGGCAAACTTCTCCTACTATCACCCAGCCTAAGTCCAAGCGTTGTGCATAAGGTGTGTTGTGAGGTCCGTTGTGCTGTTCACGCACTTTGTGCACACTAAGAATGTCACGTCCCAAAAGGAGAAGGATAGGAGCACTAGGATCTAAAGGTGGGATTTTATCTGACACAGTAGTGAGGTGAGGGAAACGCAAAGCTACCTCGGGCGTAGGAATCTCAGATCTGTCATCCGGTAAGGTATTACACTCTATCAAGGGCGGAAGAGCAACAACGGTTCTCCCATCAAGTGACTCAATTGAGAATCCACTTATTTTCCTCCCCGCCGTGGAGACTACGCCTGAACACGTTTTCAGTGTATAGGGGGAAGAACCGCTAACGATGTTGAACAGATCAAAGAACTGTGACTTCGCCAATGATCTATTACTCTGTTCGTCCAGAACAGCATAAATGCGTTTGGCCTTTCCGCGTTGATTAGAGGGGTAAACGTTTACAAGACAGATCTTTGAACAGGACTTGGGTTTACTAGCATCCCCGCAAATCTCAGTGCACTTGTTGTTGATCTCAGCAACGTCCTCATCAGTTTTTTTCATAAATTGATCTGGTGTTGATACAGACGCTTCAATGGACCTCGGAGCAGGACCCGGATGCATGGCTGCAATGTGTCTGTCACTGTCACATTCTCTGCACTTAATAGATGCTCTGCAGTCTCTTGCAACATGCTTAGTGGAAGCACAACATCTAAAACAGATGGACTTTTCCTTCAGATGAGCTTTTCGTTCGTCCAAGTGTTTGCTTCTAAAAGTGCGACACTTGTGAAGTGGATGTGGCTCATTGTGTAAGGTGCAAACCTTATCTGGGTCTACATTCTCATCGGAGTTCCTGTCTTGGCTTGGTCGTGAAGCCATTATTTCAGTCTTTTTTACGAAGACAGATGTTCTGTTGTTTGTCCTGACAGCTCCGTCGAATTTTGTGTTGTTCAAACGGCCAGTTGAAGCGAGTGCAAAACTAGGATCGTTTCTGGTTCTTGCTTGTCTACAAACAAATTCGACAAAAAAGCTAAATGGAGGAAAATACACATTATGGTCCTCCTTATACCTGGAACCTTGTGAAATCCATTTGTCTTGCAGGCTGAATGGGAGTTTTTCTACGATGGGGTTGACTCCCCTCGCTGTGTCCAAGTAAGTGAGTCCAGGTAAACGTCCACTCTCCTTTGCAGACTGCAGTTCAAGCAACAGGTCTCCAAGGTCTCTCAGACGATAGGTGTCTTTGTTTGTGATGTAAGGAAAAGCCTCAAGTCTCCTCAACATTGCCTGCTCGATGACCTCTGGACATCCGTAGCAGTCTTCAAGGTGACGCCATATCATTCGTACTCCTATGGCAGGATTGTTGACATGAACTGATTTAATTCGTTTGGCATGCTTAGACGAATCAGGACCAAGCCATCTGATGAGAAGGTCAATCTCCTCTCTGCTTGTTATACTGAGTTCACTGGTTACAGCTTGAAAAGATGTTTTCCACGCCCAGTAATTTTCTGGACAGTCGTCAAATTGAAACAGGCCAGAACTCACCATTTCTTTTTTCAACAGATATGTGGCGAAGTCTTTCGCCTGTGGTGGTGTTGGGCTAAAGCACTCAGCAGGGTCTTGAGAGGGCAGGCCTGACTCACGTGGTGTTCTTACAGGATAGTTTTGACACCTTACTTCATCAGCTCTATCTAATGGCTCCATTTTTACATTTGTAGGAGAACACTGGAAGTTGTGTTGAATTGTCTGTTCCTGCATCATTGGAATTGTGTCAGCATTCGATTCCTCCTTCACCATTGGAGGTGGTGAACTAAGTGAGCCTGTAATATAGCTCCGCATTACATAACTTGAGTTCTCACTTGCTTGTTGTGATTCAGGATTCAGATTAGGAGCATTTTGTTGTATCTGTGAGTGTTTCTGCACATACTCTCTGGTGCGTTCAGCTCTGCTCGAACTGTATGATTCTTCTTCTAGGTCGACACTTGCACCATCTCCATAAACTACAGCTTCGTAAACTTCTGCCTCTGTGGATGCTGCTACAGCTTCTTTCTGCAATTGTAACACATATAAATCAGCCTCAACCTCTGCTTTTCTACGTGCCGTTACAGCCAGTGTTTTCTGTTGATTCTCTTCGATTAGAGCTTTTTCTCTCATCATGATGGCTTCCTTCTCTGCATAAGAAGCTTTTACTTTGCATGCTGCTGCTTTAGCTCTTGCTGTGGTCGCAGCCGCACTAGCTGAAGATCTACTTGAACGATGTGATCTGCTTGAACGATGTGATCTGCTTGACCGTGATTTTGCTTCTAGCGTTTGGTCAGCTTCCTCTGCCTTCTTTTGAGCCTGTGATTCGTCCATCTTGTTATTGTAGTACTGACTGTAAGCTGGATTAAACTGTGTTTGGTTGTCTTCACCCGCCGTGCAGGCGATCTTTTACTATTCTGTCCTGGCAATGGTGTTTTGGGCCGAGCGTTGACAGATAGCTAACAGAAATAAAGCTCCATCACACGTTCTTCTTTGTGCTTATGTGATGCACACTTTACTTTACTGTAAAACTAAAAGAAATACAAAAAAGTACAAATTACAAAGTGATCTACAAAAAGTTATGGATATTGTTCACATGCAAACATCCACTTACACATTTAAACAACTAAATAAACAACCGATATGCCTTTAATATCTTAAAACATGTGCTTGAAGAAAATAAAGGGAAGAACAGCTTCACTTGTATATTAGCCGTCAGATCGCGCTAGCTTTCAGTATCAAACATCAATGTCTAAACATTTTAATAACGACTAGCTTTACTTAAACTAACACAACATTATTACAGTTGTTTTCAATATAAATTTATAACTTACGATCGTATCTACTCCAAGGATTAGACAGCAAACAATGACGTGCATCCAAAACACAGATCACAGAACGAGTCTCTTCTTCTATTGCTTTACGCGCTTCCTGTTGTGCTCAGTTGGGCAGTGTAATACCATTTTTCCCCACTAGGTGTCCCACACACAATCTTCTTACTAAGAAAAACTAACACTACACAGAACAAACTGTGTTCACAATCAAGAAACACATCCATATGTTCAATGTATTATTGAAGAAACTCCTTGTGGACAGCAGCTAAGAATACTGTTATGTATTTCTTTTCTATTATTGTCTTCATGTATTTCTGAAATTCCATCATGCTTCCTTAAAGCTGCAGTCCGTAGCTTTTTTGGGGTTAAAAATAATCCAAAATACATATTTGAGAAAATACATAACCAGCCAGTAGGGGTGTAACGGTACACAAAAATCACGGTTCGGTACGTACCTCGGTTTTAAAGTCACGGTTCGGTACGTTTTCGATACAGCAAAAAGAAAGAAATGCCAGAGAAATGTCCTATTTGTTAAAAGAATTTTTTTTTTTAAATAACTGAGTTTTCCTACATCTTGAAACTTTCAGGTTTATAAATGGGGGTTATCTTTGAAGGATGAACAAATAATGTTTTGGTCATCACACTAAAAATAGCATTTAAATATATATTTATTTATTATTTGAGTTTTGAAGTGCTGGAAAAAGATGTGTGAAGTACTTGAAAGCATTTCACTATTTCAGCCAAACTGGTTACAGTGAGTGTTACTATATTAAATCCATGGTGAATGTTGCTGGTCTGTGGACGTAAAGTATTACTAGTTCATTCACGGCACAATGTTTCTCCTGGTTTCCACGTCAGCGCTGTTTGATCTAGTAATAGAGATCTACGGTTAATAACGGAGAAATGTGAATGCTTCTCACTAGATCTCGCAGCGATGTCATTACTTCAGTGGCGAATTCAAATGTTTTCTTCACGGGATCTCTTAGCGCTGTGTTGTAACAGTGTCGCTTGATCGAGATCGGCTCGCGCTGCACAGATGTTGCTGGTCCGAGCTGATAAACGATCCGTGAAGCACATAATGAGTAGCGCAATTTCGTTCCGCTTTCCATTTGATGTTGCGCAACGTTGTGGTGGTCGCGCCAGCGCGAATTTTGTCGGCAGGAAAAATGGTCCAAGGAATCGTTCGGTTTGTATGCGTACCGAACCGGAAGCCTCGAACCGAAACGGTTCAATACGAATACATGTACCGTTACACCCCTACCAGCCAGTGTTCAAAACTATCTGCTTGCCTTAGCTCGATTCAAAGCGGTAAGCTTGTAATAATGTTTTTAATTCCAGTGGTACTGGTGGATTTCCGCGGGAGACTTCCGAGATTTCCTAACACTTGGTAACATGCTACATGCTACATGTACAGGTTACATGTACCTCCGGAAGAACTTTTTTTTTAAATAAACCCTTAAACCATGACTTCTGGCAAGTTTTGTGGATACAAATTGACATTTTGAGACATACTTTTCACGTTTTTGTTTTGTGTTCATTTTCAGCTATAAGGTAGATATTGATAGGGGAAAAATGAAATGGCACAACCCAGAAAAAGATTATTTAGAATTTATTGAAAATTTTAGGCCACACCCAATCTGTGAGCACTTAATTTTTTTAATTTTTAATTTTAACATTTTTAAAATCAAAAGTTTTAAGTTAACATTATTTAATGCACAATGAATGAAGTGAACAAACATGAACAATCAAGTGTTTTATTTGACTTGACTGTACCTTTATTTAATCCAAAACTGTGTTCGTATTTCATTTTAAAAGACTTTTTAAAAGAGTTATCCAGCCAAGAATAAGCCTAGAACTGCTTTTCTTGCGGACTAATAACAGCACTCGGGTGTCGGTCCGAGACTGTGCTCATGTACTCCTGTTCGTAAAACTACCCGGATACAACCGCACCCGAGTCCACTTTAGGGGCCGTTCACATATCGCGTTTTTTGCGCGCAAATGCGTTATTGAAATTGTAGGCGCGCGTGGCGAGATGAAAACATCGTAACATCTCATCTCATCTCAACACGCCATGTGACAAAAACCAACCGATCAGCTTCGGCCTTTCCTTAACAACATCGACAGCTCGGCCGAACAGCTGATCATAGCTGTACAGGGCGGCTTTTTATTTCTCATCTCCATAAATATATCTAGTAGTAAAGCTAATGCAAGGGCTAGAAATCAATTAATTTTTTGCTGCTACTTCCTCGTCCTCATGGAGAGCGCCGCTTTCTCCTTTCTAAAAGCGCTTGCTCTCTCCCATGGCGTCTGTCGTTGCTATGCAACCATGAATAGAGGCGGCCTGGAGAAACGAGCGTGCTTCCCGCGCGCCTACATTTGAAATAACGAATTTGCACGCGCAGAAAAACGCGCTATGTGAACGGCCCCTTATGGCAACGTGACATTAGCCTAATCGAAAATATTTCCATATGTGGCTCTTTCCTCCTTTCTTGTCAACAGTGGATTCAGAGCCACCGCATTAGCAGCACCGGCGCACGCCACGTCTCAAGTGTTTTTAGGTGTGTAAGTGGATGTCGTGATATTACTGATCATGTGAAGATTTTGCAGCGGCGCTGAAAATCCAGTGGCGGCGCTGCGCCGCTGCTAAATACATTGTAGGGGAAACACTGCATATCGGAAGGACATTACATGTAGTCACGCAATGCTGACGTTGTTAACATTAACAATTTGAGAACAAAGTATAATTTGCACGGTTTTGCGTGAAATGATAACTTATAAGCGATTGTTAGATTTAATCAGCGCGATTTACTGCAATGTCAGAACCAGAACAAAGGTGGATGTTTCTTACTAGTTCAGATGACATTTACCGGTGAAAATTCTTATGTTGGTCATACTCCCAAAAAGAATAATCTGTGATTCTGAATGCCAGTATCCACATCGGCGCGGTGACTGACAGCTGCACACTCTCCTCAAACACTGTGTTCATTCGCGCTTTGCCGTGTCGAGGGTGTTGAAGTAAAACTCACTTAAAGGGTTAGTTCACCCAAAAATGAAAATTAAGTCATTAATTACTCACCCCCATGCTGTACCAACCCTGTAAGACCTTCGTTCGTCTTCGGAACACAAATGAAGATATTTTTGATTAAATGTGACAGCTGGATCACTCCTCCATAGGCTCCCTAAGGGAATGAATCCTGACTGCCCAGAAAGTCAATGAAGAAAATGTTTAAATATTCCATGTCACAACAGTGGCTCAACTATAAGTTTATCAAGCGACGAGAATACTTTTTGTGCGAAAAAACAAACAAAAATAACAACTTTATTCGACTATTCCTTTTCTTCCTTGTAGGCCTGAAACGAGACTTCAAGAGATTTCCACGACGCGCACGCGCGAGAACTTAACCGAAGTAGTTGAAGGAGATCGCAATTCTCGCGCATGCGTCGTGGAAATCTCTTGAAGTCTCGTTTCAGGCCTACAAGGAATGTCAATGTCAGCAGGACTCAGTGGTCCCTGTAAAAAAACAAAACAACAGCAAACAAAAAACAACTGTGAATGCTGATATCAAGAGAAAGGCTGCACAATTTTGGGAATACATTTGAGATTTTTCTGGTTAAAATATCTTTTTACAGTTTATAAAATACACACACACGCATATATAATGAACACCAGGTGTGTTGTGCAATGCATATAGCCAACGTGTATGGCTGCATAAAATAATAACAATAGTCTATAGCAGGCGGCCTGGTAACACTACACTAGAGAAAAATTTATTGATATGTTACTTCAAATGTTTACAATTGTTATGACGTTCTGACGTAAACCATGAAACCTAATGTTTAGTGCGTTTTGCTTTTCAAACTGAGCAGAGAAAATTTTTGGATCGAGCAACTATGAAACATTATTGTTAACATATTATACATATCTAACGTTACGTTTGAGCAGATATCCACAAACACTGTATTTAACAGTAAACCCGGATCTAAACAGTATAATATTCACCATAGTAGAGTAAACACTAGGCTACTAGCCTACTATATCATGCTGTGTTTTATCAAACATAAGAACAACCTTGTGTCGTACATGAATATAAATTTCGCATTGAAAGGTATGCCTGCCTGTCTATAGTTCATATTTCAACATGTTTCTGTCGATTTCATACATTTTAGTCTAGCAACAGCTTAACTGCAATTCAACAATAACACTAACTAATATTATTCATAATACATTTCTTACTTTACATCTTTCTTGTCTTCAAATCGCGATCTTCTTCTTCTGAGGTAAGTTAAATCCAATGTAAAATCACAGCGTGTTTTCCAATCTCTGCGAAAAGCATTGGACTGATGAAGTTTGGTGCGTTGTTTTTGAGGTAATGAGGGCGTTCGCGTTCCTTCACGTGGATATTTGCATATCAATCTCTTTTGCGGGCGTGGGCGTGGTCGAATTAAAAATAACGAGCAAGCGTTTGAGAAACTGGAAATCTTGTTGGTCCTATACAAATTACTTAAACAGAGAATATTTGTTTTTGTTTTGAATCAGATAATTTAAAAGTACACACTTACAGGTTTATAAAGATACATGGCTCATAAATGTGAGACGTGTATTCGCTGAGTTGTTTCAGTTTATAGACGTGCTCAAGAAAAAAAAAAGTTCACCAAGACGGAGAGACAGAACGCATACCCCGTTTATTTTCTTTATTTTACAAGAGCAGAATGGTATGTTTTTATTGTAAGTGGACACATACAAAAATAGACATCTCACAGATTCTTTTTTCATGTTTCTTTTTTCTGTATGACCATAAATGACGGAGTATTTTAAGTCTATGTTGCTGCTATGTGAAAAAAATCGAGCAAATCACGCCGGCGTGATTGCCGACCCCAGAGGGTTAATGAGGACATTAGGTAATGGACATTCAGGCCACTGCTGTACTGGATGCAAAGCTATTTTTTTATTTTTAGGGCCCAAGCCCTGAAAGGGCGAAGGCCCCATTGTTTTCCTTAGGATTCTTCTTCTTCTTCTTCTTTATTATTATTATTTTACTACCTTTTGGGCACTTTTGGGGCCCTTAACCTGCTCAAAAACTCTTAAAACTTTGCACAGTTCAGAACCCGCGGCCATCAGAGCCGGGCTGAAGCTGGTACCCGGGCGTGGCAGGGGGGCTCGAAAGCGCCCCCTGGAACGGGGTTTGAACACTTGTCCATATATCAAACACGCTTGCATGTAATAATCTCGCATCTAATAAACTCGCTACACATAGATGTCATCGGGCCGAATAACTTTCTTGCTCTAAGTTTTACGCCAGCCCAACAGGAAGTCGGCTATTTTGGGTTGTTTGGAAACGCATGCTCAGGAATTTGAAACACTTCTCCTAGGGAATTCCCCCGTTCGTCTCCAAACTCGGTGTGCATGAAGTCAAGACATTGAGGATGCTAAATTGCGAACGGATTTTTGAAATCTCGAACGGTGTGGCCGTGGCGAGGAAACAAATTTATGGCGAATAATGGAAACGGGAAGTGTGTTATAACTTCTGCATACATTAACTGATCTTGATGAAACTTCAGCAGTGTGTTCACTGTAAGAGGCGGATCACATGGATGTGACTATTGTGAGCCAAAGTTATTGCGCCACCAACTGGCAGCAGGAAGTGTGTCACTTTCAAAATGCTTTTAAATCACCCTCTTATTTTTACCCGATTTGCTTAACTTTATGTGCATAATGTAGGCACACGCGTGATGTAGACCTGTGAAAGGATTATTGATATCTTAGATACTGTTGCCATGGCAACGCATCAAGCTTTAATATTCTTTTTGGATGCTTTTGAGACTCTTAGCATGCCTGAAATTGCTTGAAATTGCATGAAACTCGACAGACAGATCACATTTATTAGCCAGTAGACATGTGCAAAGTTTCAGAAACGGGCGTGGTGCAGGGACTCAGTAGCGCCACCTTTTGACAAAAGTGGGGGAGTTAGTTTTATAGTTTTACCTACAATCTTAAAAATCGGTACGTATGTTGTTCAGATCAAGCCGAACAACTTTCTAATTTACAGTCATTAGCTCCGACCAACAGGAAGTCAGATATTTTAGTTTGAATGTGGATGTTTTCAAGCATTTTCTCTCCCTCTCCCTCTGATAGAGAGAAAGCACCCTGCCAGTGGCGGTTTTAGGCACGGGCGAACCGGGCAGTCGCCCGGGGCGGCATTTCTTCATGTCACATGGGGGGCGGCACGAGCAGTTAAAAAAAATCCTTTGTGCCGCGAAGGTTTTCCTTTTTTTTATCATTTCGATTCAATTATTGGCAATGGCGCCTCTCTTGCTGAGAAGTTGCTGTGCACAGAAGCGATGTCAAGGGGGTCTCCTGACGTATCGCATCTTTTGCGCGCTCGAGGTTGTGATTTCAAATAGGCGCACGGGAAGCGCGCTCATAAACCTTTCAGTATGGGAGTGCACGTGCACCCAACCATGTTTTCTCTTCTCCGTAAATAAATCTTTTAGCAGAGCTACAGCAAGCGTTTTTCTGTGGTGGAAATACATTAGCTACTAAAACTTCTTTGTCGTTGTGGAGAGCGCAGCGCATGGATGTATAGCAACGACAGCCATGGGAAAATCGGTCCGAATTTTACTATTAATAATAAAAGATAAGCTACTGTGCATTATTAATGTCAGGAATGTATCTTTATTGACTTATTCTTTTTATGGAGATGATTTAAATGCTGAAATGTGAGGTTTATCTTTTTATTAAACCTTTTTTGTGTTAACCTTTTTTTAAGTTTAGTAGGTAACATAAAAGACACTCCTTTAAAACAAATCTTTAATGTTTTTAACTTGCTGAATTGATTTCATTGTGTATTAGGCTTTTTGAACAAGATTCTGTGTATGTGATCATTTTGGTCACTATAATCAAAATAATCAACTTTAATTGTGTGTTTTTACAGTAGCCTATAATATGCAAAGTACAATTTTCTATTTTCTAAATAATCTCTGATTCTGTCCTTTTCGTCATCGCGTCGTACTTGCATTCTGTCAGCCTAGTGCGTTTTCTCTCTAAATTAATGCTCTATTTAATATAATATAGCCGAATGTCAAATAAAGCTGTTTTCATTTCCTTTTTTTTTTTGTCAGACAATAGAACGAGTAGCTATAATAGCTATAATATAGTGAATGATTACATTTTTATAGGCCTATGTGGAACATTATCTGAATTGAGAGAGTTAGGGAACCTGATGAACTAAGCTCTGTGATAAGTGAGTGTTACAAATAATAACAAGCACAAGAAAAGAAATAAAATGAAAATGGTCAAACTAAATTCTTTAAATATAAAACAAAAGAAAAGCAGATAAGTGATAAGTCCGTGGAAAAACACTGCTCATTCGCGTCTGTCAGCAGCCGTGCGCTCCTCTCAGCCATTCACTGAACAGGGGAGATGCAGCTAGAGAGAGTGACGGCAGGGAGAAAGCAAGACCTCCCGCTCGCAGGACAGTACTGGCAACATTTAGAGGTTACTGAGGTTTGTCCAAAAAGTCGCTAAAATTGGCGCCAGTCGCTTTTTTGAAAAAATGTCGTTAAAGGGGTCTGAAAAGTCGACAAAGCCGCTAAGTTGGCAACACTGAGTGTGTGTGAGAGAGAGAGAGAGAGAGAGAGAGAGAGAGAGAGAGATCTTTTGCTTTTAAACTGTGTGTGTGTCTCTCTGTGTGTGTTTAAGTGTATTGTTTGCTTTAAATTAAATTAAGATTGTATGTTTGGTAATTGAACCTAAATGAATTTAAAATTAATGTTCTATATTTGAGATCAATACAATCAATGTTTTCCTCTATTTTAATCAACACTAACTTTATTCTCATCTGAATTATAAATAATGTATTTCTGTATAAAATAAAAAATCCTGAATAATCCAGACCAACTAGTGCACTTTTCCTACAACATCATCAGTGCTGAAGCAGAACTACCAGAGCCGTTCGGCAGATTTTCAGTCTTGTGTGCTTATTTCATGTGTCCGTTATATCCATGAGACCGTCTGTAGGGTGTCTCATTTTTCATTTTAGGTTTCAGAAGGTTGCTCATGCATACTTTTTGGTTGATATGTGCCCTCGATGCGCACTTTTGCAGAGCCCACACTGATGCAAGCGCTACAGCACACTTCTTTTCGACAGTCAAAGCGGGGTTACGTTTACAATAACCCTAAAGGCACCGGGGTGGCGGTGCCACCGGCTTGTTTATATATATATATATATATATATAGCTGCGAGCAGCGATGAAGGGCCAAAGCCGGAGGCACCGCCACCCCCGGTGCCTTTAGGAAACTAAAGGCACCGGGGATGCGGTGCCACCGGCTTGGGCCCGTAATCGCTGCTCGCAGCTATATTTTCTATTTACTTTTTTTATTGAAAAAACGAAACAAAAAAACAATGAGGCATTTGTAATGGCCGTGAATGTGGACAAACCCTAAATGTTTAATACTCAGTATTTTGATAGTATAGCTATAGACATATTGCGTGTTTTCTTGGTTCAAGTTACATCCAATTTAACAATAGCGTTGACATGATAATAGATCAACTGTAAAAAGTACTAAAACAGCTTTACAGCACAAAATTTGAACAATAACAAAAATATTGTTAAAATGTGTGCATTATTTTGTGCTGTAAAGCTGTTTAAGTACTTTTTACAGTGGTTCTATGTTAGTGATTTTATAAAAATTCTAATCAAATTCTAAGACAAAGAACAGGTCAAAAATATATTTTTTTAATAATTATTCCATAAACGCTGTCGGTTATTGAACCCTTTATTAACATACAATTAACTTGTATTATTCCATAAACCAACTGGCAAGATATTGCAATTGATTAAAACCTTTCCTATCTCTCTCAAATAAATACACAGAACACAAGCTGGACGTGATACACTCACAGTTAGTTGGTCTCTCTTGTCCTTAATGATTGTCGCTCATGTCTGAGCATGTGAATTGACTTAGAACTAATTAATTAGAACGAATTAAATAGAACGATATATCTCTCTCTCTTTCACATTCCCCTCGTTGAGTGTCACTTCACTCTTTGTAATAGTGTGTGTGACCAGTGACCACAGTTTTTTGTTTTGTTTTTTCCCTTGGAGAAATAGCTCTCGTCACTCCAAAAAGGAGAGCAAAATCTCTCCCTGTCTATCTTCTATCCTCCATTTCTCTATTTTGTGTATACATCTAAATCATTCAGCAGGACAAAGGGAAAGGTCACACTGTCTATTACTGACTCCCATAGTCCCATCATTTCTCTAACATCTTTAATTCATACTGATAGGTTGATGCCTGGAGCCCCCTAGTGGGTAATTGCTTTCCCTGGTTCAACCATATATATTATATATAGTTGTGGTCAGAATTAATGGCACCCCTGGTAAATATGATCAAAAATAAACATTGTTTATCCTTTTGATCTTTCATTAAAAAAATTAGCAAAAATCTAACCTTTCATTGAAATAAAAGAATTGAAAGTGGGGGGGAAATCACATTATGAAATAAATGTTTTTCTCCAAAACACATTGGCCACAATTACTGGCACCCTTTTATTAAATACTTTTTGCAATCTCCTTTTGCCAAGATAACGCTCCTATAAGTTTTCTCCTACAATGCCTGATGAGTTTGGAGAACACTCGACAAGAGACCAGAGACCATTCCTCCATACAGAATCTCCAGATCCTGCAGATTCCAAGATCCATGCTGGCACTTCTCCTCTTCAGTTCACTCCACTCATCAGGTCAGGGAACTGGGACAGTAGCACCTTATTGCAGTACACGAGATCCAGGGGGCGGAGTTGGATCTAGATCTAAGGGGTGGAGATGGGTAGGATTAGGGGTGGGGTTAGGGATCAGGGGGTGGAGATGGGTAGGATTAGGTATATGTAAGGTGGGAGGAGTTGGATCTGGATCCAACTCCTCCCCCTGGATTTTGTGTTCTGCAGTGAGGACCATCTCAACTGGGAAGATCATGGCAGAAGCTTCATTTTGTGCTCCGTAGCACATTTTTGTGTTGATTTTGATGTTTGTTGTTGATGATGAATCGTTGTCCTTATGGAAGATCCAACCACGGCCCATTATAAGATTTCTAGCAGAAGCCGTCAGGTTTTGATTTTTTTAATCTGTTGATATTTGATATAGACTCCACGATGCCATGTGTCTAAACAAGATGTCCAGGACCTCCAGCAGAAAAATATGCCCACAACATTAAAGATCCAGTCCGGCGTTTTTCCTCTTTGTCGCCATCTCTGTTCGAAATCTGCAATTGCAGTCATTCGCGGAATTATCAACTTTACGTGAGTTGTACTTCAACACCCTCGACACGGCACAGCGCGGATGAACACAATGTTTGAGGAGAGTGTGCAGCTGTCAGTCACCGCGCCGATGTGGATACTGGCATTCAGAATCACAGATTATACTTTTTGGGAGTATGACCAACATAATAATTTTCAACGGAAAATGTCATCTGAACTAGTAAGTAACATCCACTTTTGTTCTGGTTCTGACATTGCAGTAAATCGCGCTGATTAAATCTAACAATCGCTTATAAGTTATCATATCACGCAAAACCGTGCAAATTATACTTTGTTCTCAAATTGTTAATGTTAAAGGGTTAGTTCACCCAAAAATGAAAATTAAGTCATTAATTACTCACCCCCATGCTGTACCAACCCTGTAAGGCCTTCATTTGTCTTCGGAACTCAAATGAAGATATTTATGATTAAATCTGAGAGGTTGATCACTCCTCCATAGGCTGCCTAAGGGAATGAATCCTGACGGCCCAGAAAGTCATTAAAGAAAATGTTTAAATATTCCATGTCACAACAGTGGCTCAACTATAAGTTTATCAAGCGACGAGAATACTTTTTGTGCGAAAAAACAAACAAAAATAACGAGTTTATTCGACTATTCCTTTTCTTCCTTGTAGGCCTGAAACGAGACTTCGAGAGATTTCCACGACGCACGCGCGAGAACTTAACTGAAGTAGTTGAAGGAGATCGCAATTCTCGCGCATGCGTCGTGGAAATCTCTTGGAAGTCTCGTTTCAGGCCTACAAGGAAGAAAAGGAATAGTCGAATAAAGTCGTTATTTTTGTTTGTTTTTTCATTTTAGGTTTCAGAAGGTTGCTCATGCATACTTTTTGGTTGATATGTGCCCTCGATGCGCACTTTTGCAGAGCCCACACTGATGCAAGCGCTACAGCACACTTCTTTTCGACAGTCAAAGCGGGGTTACGTTTACAATAACCCTAAAGGCACCAGCATCTAGGGTGTTTGCTGCCAAAAAGCTCTTTTTTTTTTCATCTGACCACAGAACCCTGCAGACTGAGCTCATAAAATTGCGTGTGTATGACACGCCAATTTGTGTTTCCATTTTTGGCGTGCTATCAACACGCATAATCGCTTTTCAGCGTGTTTATAAACGTAGTTGACTTAACGTTATTACTGTATATATAAATATATGACCTACCTCCACCCCGTCCCTAAACCTACCCGTTACTGGGGTTAATAGCATTTATGAGTCTTCCCCTACCATCCTAGGAAAAAAGATATCGCTCCCCAGATGTAGATCTACATTTTGCTTCATTTCGCTCGGACATTTAATGGGTTGTTCATATACGCGGAATCACTTGGACATTAATGGTGTAGACATACACGCATACACGCGGATAGCTCAAAATGCATATAGATAATACGCCACTTGACTTGAAAGTGGCGTGTATGTTTACGCCAAGTCATGATGTCATGTTGGAACCCTGTGCCGTTTAAAACTTCTAGTCATGTCTGACAACTGAATATGCTGGAGTTTGTTTTTTGAATGAGTGAGGAGTATTTTTCTTGAAACCCTCCCAAACAACATGTGGGGATGTAGGGGTTGTTTGATTTTTTTTTTTTGATTTTTTTTTTTGGTAGGCTTCTGACCCCAATCTCAACTAATCTCTGCAATTCTCCATCTGTGATCCTTGAAGAGTCTTTGGCCAGTCAAACTCTCCTCCTCACCATGCATTAAGAAGACAATAGTCTATATTATATTAATGCACGAATATATCTATATATATTCTAAATGAAAGGAGAAATGCATGAATTTGTTTGCATAATTGTTTACTTAATTTAACCTATACCGCAGAACAAGTTTAAAACATTTGAAGATGAGTATAATGTTCATGCAGTTTCATACTCATCAAGAAAAGCCGATGCTCTGTGTACATGCCCACTAGCAGCAATTTAATCAGTTTAAACTCCCATAGAGAATTGTGTTTATTTGCTTCAATTACCAATGAAATTTACATGTGCAATTGTTTTTATACTGTTTTGTTACGATTTTGTTCTTTTAAGATTGCTCTGTATCCTTTTGGGTCGCCACTTTGTTGGAAATTCATGACCAAAGAAAAGCAAAGCAAATATTTAAATAACGTGGTTCTGATTAAGGGTGGAAGAAATGCATAAATCATCTTAAAGATTTAAAGAGTTAAAGAGACGCTGCTTAACTATCACTCCAGTTTAAATTGAGCTGAATTTATAAGTACAAATGTACAAAACTGCTTACTTTTTTAGATACTAAAGCATAAAAAAGTAGGAGCCTCTGAGTTATTGGGAGTTTTGTTCTTTGCAGATTGATATAATTGATTCTTAATTAAGTAATTATTCTCTTTTGAGGATAGAGGGCTTATATTACTATTTATTAATGCTCACTCTATATAATTTTCTGATTTTCTTTTGAGAATTAAATGTATGCATGATTTGCAAATATGTATAATTCAAAAGAATTGTCAATTGGGAGTTTCATTCTGGTAGTGTTATAATTTAACTGTGTAACTGTTATAATTTGTCACCACTAAAGTTTTTTAATGTTCTGCTGTGGTTGTCATCAGTGATGAATCCTCGTTCAGGATGTCAATGTTCTCTCTAGTAGCTACACATTCTTTACAATCAACACCTTAAAATACAAAACAAGAAACAACCAGGGCAGTTCTCTGAGGAACAAAATAGGATTTATAAGTCTCTGCAAGAACTCCTGCCACGGGTTCGTTCAGATACAATGAACACTAGAGAGCTATATGGCAATTATCTGTTCAATAAAATGCCTTACTCACATGTTGAGTAAAAAAAAACGTCATCTCTGTGTACTTTTATAACATTTCAAATCCTCACTTCGCTATCTTCGAAAAGTCAAGCAAATGTTGATTCTCGTTTTATTACAAGCTCTGTCGCGTTCTCTCTTTTTTGGCAGCGGATTCTCCTCTGTTCTGCGTTTGTTTAAAATGGGTGATTCCTCTGAGGTTTGAGATTTAGCTGATCAACATTTCTCACTCGTTGTGACAAATAACCTTACACTTCCACACCATACATGCGGCTAAGTAGCAGGAGCAACTTTTCTCTGTTTATAGATATTGACAAGACATGCACGGGCTAGTGACGTATGTACACAATTTATATTTACATGGTCCGACAGGTCTAAAATATAACACTTATAATAGGCTTACCATTGTGAATCAGGGTAAGACAAAAACATGTTTTGGGACAAGGATTGGTAATGTATTGTCTTAATATTAATTTGTTTTTAATTTTGAACCAAAAAAGTTGCATAGTGTATTTATTTTTAACTCTTTCCCTGCCAAACACGGAATTTTCCGGGTTTTATGAAAAAACGCTTCCCCGCCAAACGTAGAATTTTCCGGGTATCCGTGTTTTAGGTGGTATACGGTAAGACCCTTGAGCATGTTTTGAAAGAGTAGGCCTACGCAACTCAAAGATCAAAGAAACAGACTGCGATTGTCTCAAACTTGAAGGAGTGGAGTAGAGAGAATGTAGACAGAAAAATGCAGAGGTATACGGCTGATTAAGTACTGGAGGTGTTGATGGACTCGGAGTCCGATCACTCATTATTTTCTGAATCTGACTGGGATGAAGTAGTCAGTGAGAGAGATGCACATGTTGTCACAGAGAGTTCTAGCCATGGACATGCCGCAGATAGATCGTTCAACCAGCGATCTGGACGAAGACAAAGTTCACCTGTGTGTCGAAGATTGGACAGTGACAATTCAGACTGTGATACTTCGGACAGTGAGTGGATTCATTCAAGGCCAAGATCTCATTCATCGTCCCAAGGTGCCAGAACACTTAGAGGTAAGACGATAAGAAAATATCTTAGAAAGTGTTCTATCTTTATGGGATTATATATATATATATATATATATATATATATATATATATATATATATATATATATATATATATATACACTCACCTAAAGGATTATTAGGAACACCATACTAATACTGTGTTTGACCCCCTTTCGCCTTCAGAACTGCCTTAATTCTACGTGGCATTGATTCAACAAGGTGCTGAAAGCATTCTTTAGAAATGTTGGCCCATATTGATAGGATAGCATCTTGCAGTTGATGGAGATTTGTGGGATGCACATCCAGGGCACGAAGCTCCCGTTCCACCACATCCCAAAGATGCTCTTGGGTTGAGATCTGGTGACTGTGGGGGCCATTTTAGTACAGTGAACTCATTGTCATGTTCAAGAAACCAATTTGAAATGATTCGAGCTTTGTGACATGGTGCATTATCCTGCTGGAAGTAGCCATCAGAGGATGGGTACATCATGGTGGCCATAAAGGGATGGATATGGTCAGAAACAATGCTCAGGTAGACCGTGGCATTTAAACGATGCCCAATTGGCACTAAGGGGCCTAAAGTGTGCCAAGAAAACATCCCCCACACCATTACACCACCACCAGCAGCCTGCACAGTAGTAACAAGGCATGATGGATCCATGTTCTCATTCTGTTTACGCCAAATTCTGACTCAACCATCTGAATGTCTCAACAGAAATCGAGACTCATCAGACCAGGCAACATTTTTTCCAGTCTTCAACTGTCCAATTTTGGTGAGCTCTTGCAAATTGTAGCCTCTTTTTCCTATTTGTAGTGGAGATGAGTGGTACCCGGTGGGGTCTTCTGCTGTTGTAGCCCATCCGCCTCAAGGTTGTGCGTGTTGTGGCTTCACAAATGCTTTGCTGCATACCTCGGTTGTAACGAGTGGTTATTTCAGTCAAAGTTGCTCTTCTATCAGCTTGAATCAGTCGGCCCATTCTCCTCTGACCTCTAGCATCAACAAGGCATTTTCGCCCACAGGACTGCCACACACTGGATGTTTTTCCCTTTTCACACCATTCTTTATGAACCCTAGAAATAGTTGTGCGTGAAAATCCCAGTAACTGAGCAGATTGTGAAATACTCAGACCGGCCCTTCTGGCACCAACAACCATGCCACGCTCAAAATTGCTTAAATCACCTTTCTTTCCCATTCTGACATTCAGTTTGGAGTTCAGGAGATTGTCTTGACCAGGACCACACCCCTAAATGCATTGAAGCAACTGCCATGTGATAGTTGATTAGATAATTGCATTAATGAGAAATTGAACAGGTGTTCCTAATTATCCTTCAGGTGAGTGTATATAAACACTATAATATTTGTGTGTGAGTGTGCATGCAGTTATGTGTGGCTGTTTGCATAAATATGAGCGTGTAATGGCCAAATTGTTTCTCTCTTTGTGCACATTTAACCACATAATTCGATTTAGATATGTGTGTGTATCTGTGTCTGTTTATTGAAAGTAATTCCAATTATTCATATAATTATTTACAGGTAGAACACAGTGAGGCAGAGGCCGGATGCGTCAAGTACATCAACAGAGTGCTGCTGGTGACCAAACAAGGGCCACTTTGATCCATCCAGCTGAAGATGCTGAACCTGATGATCCTGAGTGGCATGAAATTAACTGGCAGCCAAAAAACATTCCCTTCACTGACAATCGTGGGCCTATCGGTGATGCTGCTGCTCTTGAGTCAAAACAACCTGTAGACTTTACCGAGTTGTTCATTTCTGATGTACTGATTCAGAACATTGTGGATCAGACTAACCTGTATGCAGATCAGTGTATTCAGGCTGTGGATGACACTTCACAGCATGCTAGATATCATGCATAGAAGCCTGTCACAGTTTCAGAAATGAAAACTTTCATGGGGCTCCTTTTTTCTCACTGGTATCATTCATAAGCCTGAACTTGATATGTACTGGTGTACATATGACATGTTCGCTACCCCCTACTTCATCAAGGTCATGCCTCGCAACAGGTTTGAAATCATATGGAGATTTCTTCACTTCAATGACAATACAACAAGGCCAGACAATTGTACTGACAGGCTGTACAAAATCCGCCCTGTCTTGGATCACCTTGTGTCCAAATTCCGCGAAATGTATCAGCCCAAGTCAAACATTTGCATTGATGAGGGGATGTTTCTATGGCGTGGACGCCTAGCTTTCAGAGTGTACAATCCCCAGAAACCCATCAAATATGGAGTAAAATCCTACATCTTGTGCGATTCTGATACAGGGTACTGTTTTAACATGAAGCTCTTGTGGGGAAACCACTGCCCTGGGAGACACGGTTGTCTCTCTTCTTGATCGCCTAGTAGGTCATGGCTACAGATTGTTTATGGACAATTTATACAACACTGTACGACTGTGTAAGCGCCTTCTTGATATGAAAACCCATGTATGTGGTACAATTAGGAAAAACAGAGGTGAACCGCTATCCTGGTTAAAACCAGACCATTCTCAGTTGTAACTGAGTTATGGTCTGGCAAAGCGTCATAGACAAATCATTTCCAGAGGGGCGTCACCAACGGACGTCGCGGACAGACCTAAAACCAATCAGAGCGATGAAGGAGATGACGTATGCAGAGCGGCGGCTGGCTGAGAAACATCTCTGAGTGTTCTATGCTGGGTTTTTAACAAAAAGGAAACGTTCAAATCGCTTAAAACAGACGCGATAGCTGATTCGAACGAGTGACGTTCGACGGTGGCATCCATCTTTGTAATGTAGGCTACAAAATAATCTGCTTCAAAATCCCAGCGCTGTCGTCATCGTGTAAAGCCCGCCCCAACGTTTCTGATTGGTGCCTCGATTTCGACGGATTGGAAATGGGCTTGAATGAGCTCTTTGTCAGACTAACTTTCAGAGCAAATCTAAATTTGCCGGAAGTTGTCTGGGTTTTCCCAGGCTAGTGAACCGCCGTTAATTGTCAGAAATGCTGACCTTAGGATTGGGGAAACAATCATGCGTCACAAAGAAAATCTGATGGTCTTGGCATGGAGAGACAAACAAACAGTGAAAATGGTTACAACATTCCATCAGAACAACATGGAACGTGTTGAGGTATGGCAGAGAGGCCACCAAGAAAATTGTGGAATACAATCATGAAATGAATGGCGTTGACAAACTAGACCAAAACATTGTGTACTACCCTTTTATCAGGAAGTCACACATGTGGACGAAGAAATTTGTCATGTATCTGTTTCAGATCAGTTTGTTCAACGCTTTTGTCATTTACAAAGCGAAAAACCCACAGGGTAATTGTAACGCTCTTCTCTCATTCATCCAGAGTGTTATAAAATCATGGACCAGCCAAGAGTATGCTGGTGGTGGGGAGGAAAGTGTTGAGCCTCCAACTGAAAACACTCCAAGTTGTATACCATACAACACTGACCCAACCAACAGGCTGAATGTCAGTTTTGCTGTTCATGAACTTGTTCCAATCCTGCCCACTCCCAAAAAGCAACACCCAACCAGAGGATGCAGAGTTTGTGTACGTAAGGGGTTGCGGAAGGAGACCTCGTTCTACTGCAAAAGTTGTGGTGTCCCCTTACATCCTGGAAAATGTTACTCTGTGTACCACTCAAAAGCAAATTACAGTGCCTAAATTTTATATATTTTACATTTATTTATATTTTAAATTTCTTTTGGAAGGTTTTATATATGAAGGAAACGACATCTGAATGTATTCTGCTTGAAAATGCACTTGTTTGATAGAAATGCCTTTTCTCAGCTTTTTGTTCAGAATGTTGTGCTTTTGACAAAAACTGTTCAAGTGGCAATAAAAAAAGAACAAATGAAGATAAAATAAAATGTGTTTAAAAGAAAACATATAAATGTTTAAAAGAAGTGGTTCAGATCTTTATTTTGATATATAGCATCTTTATATATTCATAGAAGAAAATAATCTGCGGGCCATTAAAGTTTAGCGAAAATCGTCAAAAACCCTGGTGGTGACTGGGACTTTTTTTTTTTTAAACGCTGGTGGGGAAAGAGTAAAAAAAAAATGTTGTTTTTTTTTAGCTGGGACTTTTTGTTCTCCCTTTTCATTACGTTATTAAAAGTTTTTTTTTCTGCCTTCACCTTGACTGAGGTGGCTTTTAATGAGACTCAGTGAGCACAAAACTCCTATTCAAGATGTGCTATTAATTTACACTCAGGTCATGTACCCTGTCTGTGTGGCAGAGTATGCAGCTGCAAACAACACTGCTGCTTTTCCATTCCACTCTCATTTCCCCTTTCCCTCTATCTTTTTCTGTCTTCTCTTTATATGCCTCTTTGCTTTACCTAAAAGCTCATTCAGTAAGGTACACCAAGGGACAGTGTGAGTCCGAAAACAAGCCAACATAAGGTTGAAGAATAAGAGAGTTGTGTCCTTGGCATATGTCATGATTGATGTAAGAAAGAGAAGAGATAGTGTCTCTAAATGAAATGTTTTGTATGATTGGTAAACACCTAACCTGTTACCTATCATTCCTCCAGTAAGGATATTCAAAAATTGAGGGTACAACAGCTTGTCACTAGTCACCCCCCTTTTTGAGAATGGGAGTTAAAATGCACTATTCAAACTTAATTGGTTGTAATTCAAGAATGCTTTGGAATATATACCTAAGTTTGGTCTTGTTTTAAAGGAAACACTCAGCAGATTATTGTATAAAACACATAAAAAAATGAAAGTATGAAAAAGTTATGGAAGTTTAAATTTACAGTAAATCAAATATACTGTACTATATATTTTTTATTTTATATAAAATATGTATTTTACAAAATATTTTTTACTATAAAATTACTATAAAATCAAAGCCATATATCTAACCAAGTTATGTTCCAAATTTGAAGTTGATATCACAAAAATTGAAGTTCCCATGAGATTTTGTTTAGGCGTTGTACCAAAAATAGCCACCGGGTGACATACATGCCATTGAATTTAGTTGTATACATTCTGCCTGAACAAATGAATAAATTTCTGTCCAAATATCAATTCTGTCACAAAATTTGGAACCTTGAGACTTAGACCTTTCTGACAATGTGTTTTGTCAAGATTAGAAAAGGAGGAGGAGGAGCCTGATAAAATAATTTAGAGTACCGTTTCTATGGTAAAGCAATGTTCAATTTCAAAACGGTTTTCACAGGATGAATCTGAGTTTGTAAGCTTTCAAATGATTCCTAATTTATGATAACTACTAAAATATTTGAAATATTAAAAAAATTATATTCTAGAGGATAATATATATATATATATATATATATATATATACATATATATATATATATATATATATATATATATACATATATATATATATATATATATATATTATACTTTTTAGAGGATAATATTATATTATAATTTCTTATTGAAAAATACTAGATTATGTTTTATTATGAACTTTTAGCATGAAAACCAAAGTTTCAATTATTAAAGGTGTGTGCGTCAACTTTTTGTGACAAAGGTCAGAACTCTTGTCAAAAATTCATCGGTTACTCTTCCTACATAATTTGTAGCAAAAAAACAGCAGTCAAATATCTATTTAGCAGTCTTAGACCTTTCTAACGATATATAGTCTGTCATAATTAGATTAGGATTTAAAGGGTTAGTTCACCCAAAAATGAAAATTCTGTCAGTAATTACTCACCCTCATGTTGTTCCAACCCCGTAAGACTTTCGTTCGTCTTCAGAACACAAATTAAGATATTTTTGATTAAATCTGAGAGCTGTCTCACTCCTCCATAGGCTTCTTAAGGGATCTAAACTGGCCGGCCCAAAAGTTATGAAAGACATCGTTAAAATAGTCCGAGTGACTACAGTGGCTCAATCTTAAGTTTATCAAGCGATGAGAATACTTTTTGTGCGCAAAAAAACAAACAAAAATAACGACTTTATTCAACTATTCATTTCCTTCTCTGTGGGCCTTGAGATTTCACGTAGTGAAACTGCGCAAAGCTTCTAGGTTGCACGTCACATGTAGGCTCACTATTGGCCGACACTGGTCATGTGTGTGATGCGTGTGACGCTCACAAAATTTAAATTTTTGGGTGAACTAACCCTTCAATAGTAATATAGCGAAGTAAAGTTAGGCCTCCCGTATATGGGATGGTGACAGTTAAGGGTTTAAAAGAGACACCTTTGTACTTTATCAACCCCTAAAGGGAGGATATTTATAGTAAAAATATGTACCCTTACGTATATTCATTGGCCGAATTTGAAGGATCGTCAGGATGAAGTGACCCTGAAAGATGACAGGTCTACTTCTGTGCTTGTTGGTAAAATAAAACATCTACTGTAGACACTTTCTTGAACTACTTAAGAATTTTAGCATATTTAAAGCAATATAGCATTTCTGAGATTGAGTTTATAAATCATTTTGGATATCAACATCAGTAGCTCCTTAGATCTGACCCTAATCCATAACAGTATTGAATAAAGAAAGTTTTATAACAAACTAAAACATAAAGAGTATGCTTTTATTGCTTGTGTGGTTCAAGAAGAAATCCAGTTATAATTCCAAAGGATCCATGAAATGTGTACCTGTAGTCGTCATTCATGACCACTGCTTGTCTGAAGCTCAAGTTCAAAATGATTTTGACTCAAAATTCAAGTCAACTTTAAGTGTTAAAAAATTTACAAATATTAGAGTGGGTAATTATAACATATAAACATACTATATGTGGACCTGAATAATCCATGTGAATTTTTTTGGTACTTCATACAATAAGTCAATGATTTTTATTTAGCTATTTACAATAAAATGGTATAAGGAACATATATTCAACACTTCCATAAATATAGACTATATAAGGTTCCACTTATTAAATATCTCTAGAGCGCCACAAGCTGTTGGTTGATGAATGTCATATTCATACCAATAGTGCTACCATTTAACAGATGTTGTAAATATGCTGAGAATAACAGAATGTGTAATTATATTGCAGTTAGTTTAATTTACATCCATATTAAAATAGTCTACAATGAGACCAGGACCAAAATGATTAAACAAGTACAGTCATAAGTTAATAGAATCCCCTATCCTCCATGGATCATATAGTGATGTGAATACATTTTTCAGAATTCAGGTCATTTGGCACTGGTTATTTTTAACCTCACCAAAATCCATTTCCACGCCACATGTAGTTAAGATGGTAGAATTAGTATGTAGTGCAAACATTTTTTTTCCGCACCAGAGTCGTGCATATAAACAATTATTTAGCATTAAAAGGCATTGGATATTCATAAAAGACATGCAAGTATAAATCTCCCAACCCTAATTCATACCATCATCATTCAGTATGCAGTTCTGCAGGCTTGCTTTAATCACCATAGAATGAGGCTTCACATACACTGCTGTTGTTGTTATCCTCAAAGACTGAACCTCTGGGGAAATGAGGCACTGTGTGAGTGGTGGGTGGGTTAAAATGGATTCTTCATAAAGATGTCAGGGGTGAAGGGTGAAGACTCAGATGTACTCAGCACCAGGTGTGCTTCCTGTGGCTCAGAGAAAGAAAGGAAATTTTCATCAGACTCAAGCACAAAATGTAATCTGTACTAGAGTGTTTCTTGCTAGACAAAGATAACTGTAGAATTAATTAAATGTTTGTTTAAAATTTATTTTGATCTTTCTGTGTGACACTGCTGATGCAATTGGAATCTCAGGGTTTGTCATCTCCATTGAAACTTGTGTTTTATGAATGCTTTAAATCGACAAGCTCCTCCTAAATTACTGCAACAGTCATGTCTGAAAGCATGATGTTGAAAGTCAGCAGTCAAGTCCTGGAGGTAAAAAATCACATTCATTTTCTCCAGGGGAATTGATTTTTTAACAATAACTTAAACCTTTAAGAACAGACCTAACTGTGAGTCATGAAGTTGTTAATCATCAGTATAAACTTGTTTAAATTCACCATGAAATCAAAATGGACAATTCTTATTTTTATATATTATATATGATTTATCTGTGCATCATTATAATCAAACTAACTTTCCCCCCCTCTTGACATCTCTTCTCTGATGACGTGTTTAATGGCACGAAAACGGGAAAGCCTGTCACTCACATGAGATCACACCAATAGCAAACCACAATAATCTAACAATCCAACCAATCCTTGATGGACAAACTCAAATCCTGCGCTACATTTTTTTGTCATTCCACAAGCAATTTTGCTTGGATATAATTGTCACAATAGGGAAGAAAAGACTATCACCGTTTTCATTTCATGCCGACTTTAACAGGGAAGTTCCTGATGAAAAACTGCATTACATGATTTTGCGAAAACTCTCCATCAATGAGAGGATTTAAACAAGCAAATTGCACCAAGACAACTCTTAACTGCCCGCCCACTCCCATGAAGCGCTGCGATTGACGTAATAGAGTCATTCTCCCCACACTCTAAATGTATTTATACCTACATATTTGTATATATGCATATCTTGCAATAAACAAATTTTTTTTCAGTATAATCAACATTTCATCAGTCATTCACAAGACTTCAAAGAATTGTAGTTTATTCCCTCATTAAGCACACAGTTTTGTGCATCAGTTTGTAATGTTGTGATTCACCTTATAGCTGGTTTATTTGGTTCATGGCTTATAGCTTTTTTTAACTTTTTAAAAATTTTATTCCTATGGGAAAAATTCATATGAAAAATACTTTTGTTTTATTATGCAGTATGTAGCTAGAAATTTGCGTGTACTCCTAAATGAACTGACAGTTGATGTAGACCCAATATCGAGGGAGGGCTAAATTTCTCAAAATTCATGTCCCTTGTGGCACACCGCAGACATCCAAACGCAATTGCCACCGTATTGCATCTCATGTATCGTTTGTAGTGAAAATTAGCTCATAGGACTTCAGGATTAATAATACAAAATTCTTGTTGCTAGACCAATTGATTTGTACATGGTCTGGACGTTTGTTTTCTTAGAAAAAGCTTTAATTATATTATAATACCCTGATAATCTTGTCTGGGTTTATTTGGTCATAATCACCCCAAAAAATAATGATACCTTACATATTGTCTTCTCATTATACAGTAGTGTTACTGACAATTTCTAACATGCACAAAACAAGTATGGAATGTGGTAATCTATTCCCAAAGTGTTTCTCTTTAGTGCGCTGTGCCATGGGAGACCCTTGTCTTCCCTATGATGAAAAAAGAAAAGAAAAAGCTATTACTGTTTAATTATGTTTCCTTTTAGTCAACCTCAGGAGCCAACAAGCACAGGCCGGCCTGCGTGAGTGGACACTCTTCCGAGATAATAAATGGTTTTGTCGACCTGATTTAGGAGCTAGGAGCAGGCAGAACGCGCTTTATCCAGACAGACGTCGGTGTGAGGAACGGGGATAATTAATATGGAATGCTGATGAGAATTCTGATAGTTCTGAGAGTTCTAATAAAAGAGGCTGAGTGGTTTGATAAGACTTGAGTGCCCAGGAGTAATTACTGAGCTTTAAACAGTGTGTAGAGCAGAGTTTAGTGTGGGACTGTCTTCATGTTTAATAGAATCTTCCCCTGACCCTCCCTCCACCATTGACAGGCCATTTATTACAGCCAGCTTTCTGATTCAGCATGCCAATTGCTGCACTTCACTTCAACTCTTATATCTTTTAGGACAACTACTCATATCTACATATATGAGTAGATATGAGGTGTTTCGCAGACTTTAGTTTGCTCTAGTTTGTTGATTCCTTTTTTTTTGGGTCGGCAACAGTGACATGAACCTTGGCTCTTTTATGAATTATGATTTTTACACTAATGACAGCTGTGAGGGCAAAAAGACAGGAAAAGAGGAAGACGGATAATAAAGCAAATGTGTAGGTTATAAAGTCATCTCAGAGGCTTGAGAAAGGAGGAAAAAAATGAAACATTTCTCTACTGTGAACAATGTAATAAATGTATGTGGTAATGAAAAAGGGAAAGACAAAATGAGAGCTCTGATTTCTCTCTCTCTCTCTCTCTCTCTCTGTCTCTCTCTATCTCTCTCTCTCTCTCTCTCTCTCTCTCTCTCGCTCTCTCTCTCCCTGTCAGGGACAGGGACATTTGTCTTTCCCTTGTGCTTTATCAAAGGACAGCTGCTAAAGAGTCCCTTGGCCATGTGCACGGACACACACACATTGGCACATGTACAAAGCTTGGTAATCTTTCCTCTTGTCACCTACGAGCTCTCTTTCAGTCCTGTCTCCATGGAGACAGCAAACTGTTTTGTGTCAGTTTATGTTCTGGTCGGTTCAGCCTCAGCAGTCTGTGTTTTCGTATATAATCCTGCCTCATCTCTCTAGAAATGATGTCCACTGTAATTACAAAAACTTTAGTCATTTTCTTTTTTCGTTATTTCTGAATTATTCTTACTCGTACTCCGCAGATGATTCAGTGGAAGGTGGTGCTTAGTGCTGAATGACTCTATATTGAGGTCAATTAATAGAATTAAGAGCTACTCTTTGCACTGAACCATTAAAGGGTTAGTTCACCCAAAAATGAAAATTCTGTCAGTAATTACTCACCCTCATGTTGTTCCAACCCCGCAAGACTTTCGTTCATCTTCGGAACACAAATTAAGATATTTTTGATGAAATGTGAGAGCTGTCTCACTCCTTCATAGGCTGCTAGGTAATTGCATCTGCCGTCCCAGAAAAGTTAGTAAAGACATCGTTAAAATAGTCCAAGTGACTGCAGTGGCTCAACCTTAAGTTTATCAAGTGACGAGAATACTTTTTGTGTGCAAAAACAAACAAAAATAACGACTTTATTCAAGTATTAATTTTCTTCCATGTGGGCCTCTGACATGAGTTCACGAGAGCGCCACGACGCATGTGCGAGAACTGAGAAGATGACGTCATGCTCACGATCATTTGATGGGAAAGTATGAAAGGTAAGCCATTAATTTTGCGGCATTGGTAAGGCACTTTTGCGTTTTCTCGTTGGTTTCTCACGATTCAGACATCCAGGAAATACACAGTTTAGAACCATTTTAAACACTACATCGAGACCCATCTGCATCATCCTCTCAGGTCTCATGCATACATCGTGGCGCTCTCGTGAACTCACGTCAGAGGCCCACACGGAAGAAAATTAATACTTGAATAAAGTCGTTATTTTTGTTTGTTTTTGCACACAAAAAGTATTCTCGTCACTTGATAAACTTAAGGTTGAGCCACTGCAGTCACTTGGACTATTTTAACGATGTCTTTACTAACTTTTCTGGCCCGGCAGATGCAATTACCTAGCAGCCTATGAAGGAGTGAGACAGCTCTCACATTTCATCAAAAATATCTTAATTTGTGTTCTGAAGATGAACGAAAGTCTTGCGGGGTTGGAACAACATGAGGGTGAGTAATTACTGACAGAATTTTCATTTCTGGGTGAATTAACCCTTTAAGGGGATAGTTCGGCCAAAAATAATATTTAAACCATGCATTACTCACCCTCAAGCCGTTTGAGATGCATCTGTCAATCTTGTTTCAGACGAACACATTTTCAGTTATTTTAGAAAATGTCTTAGACCCTTCAGTGGATATAATGTGAAGCAATGGGATCCACCTCCTTCAAGTCCCAAAATGTGCATACATCCTTCACAAAAGTAATCCATCTGGCTCCAGGGGGATAAACGAAGGCCTTCTGAGGGTAATCCGTGCGGTTTTGTCCTAAAAATATACATATTTAAAACTTTATAAATGAAAATATCTGACTTCTGGCAACGATCGACGCGCGTTCACGGGTGATGGAAGTCGGCGTACGAGGTAAGACGTAGCGTAGGAACTGTTGTGACGTAGAACGAACGCGCCAGCGCAGCCAGAGAGCAGAGCAAAACAAAACACGAAAGCGCGTGAACGCACGCGCGTCGATCGTTGCCGGAAGTCAGATATTTTCATTTATTTCATTTTTACGACAAAACCGCACGGATTACCCTCAGAAGGCCTTCGTTTATCCCCCTGGAGCCGGATGGATTACTTTTGTGAAGGATGTATGCACATTTTGGGACTTGAAGGAGGTGGACCCCATTGCTTCACATTATATCCACTGAAGGGTCTAAGACATTTTCTAAAATAACTGAAAATGTGTTCGTCTGAAACAAGATTGACATATGCATCTCGAACGGCTTGAGGGTGAGTAATGCATGGGTTAAATATAATTTTTGGCCGAACTATCCCTTTAAAGGGGTCATCGGATGCCCATTTTCCACAAGTTGGTGGTTCTTTAGGGTCTTTATGTAAAGTTTGTAACATTGGTTAAAATTCTTAAATGGTGGTGTAAAACAACACCCTTTTTACCTCCTCAAAAACAGCTCTGTTCACAGTGACCTGTTTCGGTGCATGTCTCTTTAAATGATAATGAGCAACTGCTCACCCCACCCCTCTCTTCCATGGGGCGTGTGTCGACACAAGGCACGTAAAGTGCTGCCATGGCAGAAAGTATACAAATGGCTGAGGGCGGAAATATACTAATACGGGACACTCCGTCAGTGGTCTTGGGCGGAGCATGAGCAATATGATATCATATTGCTCAGAAAATCCAAATGGCTTGATTATTGAGAGTGTTTAGGCTTTTTGATGATTAAAAAAAGGAATGGATTTTTTTCATTGTATGGTGGTTGTGTCCACACACTGCAAAGATACATTGGTGAATTTTTGCATCCGATGACCCCTTTAAAGACTGTGAATGACAGGAATTCTGTGGTTCACAAGCTGCAGCACTTCTCTTCCTCTTTTTTCATGTGTAACATCTTGTCCATCTGCTATTATTATTTTATATATCTCACTCTACTGACATTTTCTCTCTTATTTCTTTTAAAAATGTTTTGTGCCTTCTTGTTTTCCCCCTTTATTGAGCTACTGATCTACTCAAAAAATGTCTGTGTAATCTAAATTTAACAGCATACATTTACAGCGCTGATATACAGTTCAACACCATTGGGATTTATTACTACCCTTGGATTTAAGCGTGGGATTTTTTCTGCATGTTATTACACCTTTACGCCAGTAGGTGCCGACAGGTGACTTTCTTTATAAGTGAGTCAATGATTTATTCACTCAATCGATTTATTCAGAAACTAAACAAATATGAGTCAGTTATTGAATCATTTACTCAACCGATTCAGTCAACAACTCTCATTTGTCAGCTGCATTGATGCGGTCTCATTTCAGAAAAGTAACCTATTCCAAAGTAATTTACGACTCGCAAGAAATAACAGTCAATTTTATAATGGTTGCTTTTCTGTAATGAGACATTTCGATGACCTATGTAGCCGACAAATGCGACTTCCGGGAGGGTTCAGCCTTCAAAATGAGACACAGCTGAATTAATAAGGAACTAAACAAGTGAGTCATGTGCTCAACCGATTCATTCCGCGATAGGAACGCCACAACTGTGTGTTGTCCAGAGACGCGAAACGGTTGCTGTACATTTAGCACTGGTGAAGCAAAATATATTGTTGATATTGCTTCTAAAATGTAAGTTACTCAATACTAACTTGTTTATTGAACTATTGTATAGCTACTGGAAACAATATCACACTCGCAATCGAGCTGTTGCATGCGCTAAAAGTGACAGCCATCTAGTGTCGCACCAAAGCGTATTTATCAAAAATAAGGTTATTTACATAGCTTGTTTACTGCACAAATTTGAAGTCCTGCTAATTAGAAGCCATACGTGGCTGATTATTTGCGGGTTGCATTCCAAATACTGATCAGCACAAAACTGAGGGGCTGAACAAACCGTTTATATGAATTCCCTCACACTTTTCACTATGGCTTTCCATTACAATAATGATTTATTTATTTTTTTTCACAGGTTGTCTGTTTGAACATGTGGTATGTGAGTCGTATGAAGTCTGCATCAACGGTGAGTCGTAAAAAGATTACATTTTCCACCAAGTATTCTTTTAATTTGAACTGTAAAAAATAGATATTTTATTAACAGTAGCCTATTTATTTGTTTAATACAATCTAATCAAAGTTTATTTTGCAATTATGTTTTAATTAGGTTAAATTGTGAAATTCAACCAGTCATTTTCCAGGCATATCTGCACTGATGGGATGTAATTGTATGTTTGGAAAGTAAGACAGCGGAAATAAGGAAAATTTTAATGAGGATTGATTATGGACGGTAGTAGCCTATTGTAGTGATTATAGACTGGATTGTCCATTTTATGAAAGGAGGCCAGGCAGTAACTGTGTAAGACTAGCTATCAACGTTTCTCACCTGATTGCAGATTGTTTTGTTTGACTTGAGCTTCAGCATTGAAATTCTACTCTTCTTGGCTTTGTGATTTCATGATTATCAAGTAATCAAATAAGTGTTTTGGTGAGCCAAAGACAAATTTCCACCCCGTTGGATGATAAAGATATTTCTATTCTATTCTATTCTATTCTATTCTATTCTATTCTATTCTATTCTATTCTATTCTATTGCAAATAGTGTCTTGTCAACATCTAGTGCTTAAAGTCGGTATAAAATGGAAGTTGCTATGGTCTTTTCTTCCCTACTGTGATGTATGTGCAAGTGTAACAGCTTCTTGAACAAAAAAAAAAAAAAAAATAGAGGGCGGCACTCGATTTTGTCCATCGGGAATTTATTGGATCATTGGATGATTGTGGTTTAATATTGCTGTGATCTCATGTGAGAGACATTTTTGGGTGTTTCTCAAATTGAAGGCTGCATCCTACTGAGACTGCATCCTTCCTAGCAGGCTTGTTGGCTAGTTTCCTCCTCACCACTAGTAAGTGTGCATGGCTATGTCACACATGTTCCCGCCCCCACGTCCATCCATGGCACGAAAATATTATTAAAACTTTTTAAAATTAAAACTAATTTTCTTTTTGGAAAAATACTTTATTACAAATCTTTATATTAATGTAGCGATTCTTAGCTCAAATAAAGGGAATATAATTTTAATGACTGGTCATGAATATATCCAGTAATCACATACATAGATTAAAATTACCCGTAAAGGGAATAAGTTACCCACGGTCAGTATGGACAACTGAATACAACGAATTATAGTCCGTTCTCCATACAGGTTGGTAAAATTAGATCAATTGTATATATCAATAATCAATTACAACCTATGGAGGATCCCTTTCCCACTACAGATAAAGCGTTGTTGAAAATCCGGCTCGCGTACCCCGAAGTGATAAAATAAAACAAAATTCTGTATCAAAATTTATAGGCAAGACAAGTAGTTTGTTTAGGCATGGGTTGTATGGAATTGCAAACCTGCGCACATATTTTCAAAAGTACATAACTATAGAATCAATGCTTAATGCGCATGTGAACGCCGTCAGCGTTAATCATACACTGTAAAAAAAAAACCGTTAAATTTACAAGAAAAACCCTGGCAGCTGTGGTTACCAGAGTTTTCCTGTTAAAAATACGGTAGCAAAGTTTTAGGTTTTACAACTTTTAACAGTATATGATTTTACAGCGATAAACCGTATTTCATTATCTGATATAATGTTAATATACTTTTTGAAGAATTAATATCCGTTTTTTCCCATTGTAATACTCTGACAGCCAACAATCACAGCAGTGATGAAAGTCAAATGGTCAACCAAAGCTCATCTTAAGCAGCTCATCCACAAGAGAGTTAACACTAATTTACAGAAGCTGCACAGTCTCATTCACACAAACATTAAACACCATCATGGTAACATGTTGAAATTTAAAAAATGCAATAAGCATTAATTTAACAACATTAAATGTAACATAAAACCCTAATGTACATAACTGATTAGAAAAAAACTAAGAAAATTATGAAGAAACAGTGTTTTAAAAACAAAATACATCAAACGTGAAGTGTCACGCAGGGAATTGTGGGAATGTCAATTTACATTTTTTCACTGTAAATTATACAATGACTTGTTCTTTTTCACTTCCAAAAACTGTAAATTTAACGGTATTTTACAGTAAAATTTAATTAAATGTACCATTATATATATCACAGTTATTTACCGTATATAATAAGGAAACTTTCTGTTAACCAATTAACAGTTTTTCACTGTAGCATTTTTACAGTGTTTTACCGTTAAAATCACAATCATTTTTTACAGTGTAGGTTCGCGTTTAAAGTCTGTTTAGAGAGAACGGCGTCGTCTTAGTGGCCCCTAATTTAATAAAAAATGATCATTTCAATGGAGGTGAATCAATCAAAACTAACTTTAGCTGGAAATAACATTATTCAAGAAACCGCTATAAAGCCAAAACAATCTCTGTTACCTTAAATTATATGTTTATCTCTGTAAAGCTGCTTTGGAACAATCCATTGTTAAAAGCGCTATATAAATGAAGATGACTTGACTTGACAACGAATTATAATTAAATATTAATATGTCAATTGTCAATCAATTCCAAGGATCACCTTTCATGGGGTCAATTTATTATCGAATAATCTGCTTTGTCCAGCAAAACTGATCGTCCGATCTTCATCAAACCTCATGAAAGTTATTATAGACGTTCAAGAGAAGTTATTCTCTGGCCATGAAAATTAACTTTCCTGTTCTATAAAAATACTATTTAAGTATTGACAAATTTGTAAAGCGCGTAGCTTGACCGAACATTTAAGGGACCTCGTAATGTGAGCAGCAGAGTCAATCAAATGAATACAATGTATTTAATAAAGGAAAACTATGTATACAGGTGATCTAAAGTTACACGGAATAAATGTATATACAACACAATAGCAACAAACAATGGAAGAAAATGAAAGATAAAATAGTCAGAAAGTGGTCAACAGTAGGAATGGGAATTGAAAACGTACTCGGTTACTAACGTAACCTCGGTTCTTTCTAGAGAGGGAACGAGTACTGCGTAATATCTTACGCTATGGGGAAAACCTCTTTTCCACGAGATATTGAAGCCAAAAATGATCCTTAATTTTGAATTAATGTAAAACGCTGTGCAGCAGCATGCAGACATAGGCAGGACAGCTCGCGCGCCTATTGGCTGCCCTGCGGCAACAGCAGCAGCCTATCGAGAGAGGTGCTGCGTGACACATATCCAATGGGGGCATTTCGCGCCCATTTCGTCACGTCCCGCCAGAAAAGGCGTGGTCTCGCCCTACAAATATAGCTCGATAAAGCTGGTACACTGGTTTTCATCGCCGAAGCGAACCAGCGCTGTTGTATGCACGGCAAGATAGGCCTGTCGCGATAGTCAATAAATCAATTAATCGCACGATAAAAAAATGAGCTCGACAATTTTTCCGGCCGCGATAATTTCCATTTGCATGCTTGTTTGTTTTCCTCGTCTCTCTCTCTCTCTCTCTCTCTCTCTCTCTCTCTCTCTCTCTCTCTCTCTCTCTCTCTACCAAAGAGACTGGATGACAACTCTCGGTTCCTTAGCGTGAACTAGAGCTTAGATTCTCAGCCTGAACTTGACCCGACCCGTCCCGCGGGCCGATATTTCCCGACACTATCCTCGGGCCGGGCCCTTGATCTAGAGACGTGCACTCGCAATAGAGTGCGGCGCGGCACTGGATCTGATGGTCGAGTGCGAGCGCGGGCGGTAATGCACTCACTCACTCTGTGTGTGCGGGTCGCGGGAGAATAAAACGATTCGCGGGACTTCCGCAAACTAGAAATATCTATAAATAAAACATAAAAAAAATAATATATTTTTATTCATCTGTTGCAGAAAAGCAACAATAACAACTAAAACAAAATAAAAACGATTTACAGGCCAGAGTTTCTATTCATAACATGTTTGCAGCGTTGAGCGATGTAGCCAATCACAGACATATGTGTTGATTTCTTGAACGCAATGGCCAATCACAAGCATTCAAGATAGACTCCCCTCACCGCTCAAAACAGACTTTTTGTTCAGTGCTGAATTCTGTATGCTTGCAAATCCTCTAATTATAACGAACAAAGTGTGGATATTATGAAAGATTCATTGTGCAGTCAGCTTCATTGATAATAACAGAGATGTGTGAGATCGCGATGAACTGTCAGCTTTTTAGGAATTATTAAGAGAGCGCACTTTGCGCGCATTCAGTCATGCCAAACCATGCACGCAGTAGCTGCTTGCTTTAATGTTAAATTAACAGGGGTTTGTGTGTTAATGCTTTATTATTATTTGCTAACAGAGACTGAGAGTCCATTGATTGCTTTTATTGTTTTTGGTTGTTTTGTTCATTTATTGTGGATATTTAAAATGTTTTCCATTTTCAGTGTTAAATAGTCTTTAGAAATAAAAGTTTATTGATCTTCGAAAAGGTGTACCTGCATTATTATGCCATTATCATTATTTTAGATGTAAATGGTCTCGGAACGACAATATTATCGTTTATCGCAATAATTTCTTGGACGATTTATTGTCCAGAAAAATGTGTTATCGTGACAGGCCTACGGCAAGATACGCAGTACTCATTCCCTCTCTAGAGAGAACCGAGGTTACGTTAGTAACCGAGTACGTTCTCTTACGAGAGTATCTCTCGTACTGCGTAATATCTTACGCTATGGGGAACACAATGCAAAACGCCGTGCGTACTGGGATCCGACACCAAAGTCCCAAGGGCAGTAGCCCGGGGCTCATGTAGTGCATAATCACCATAGACTCACAGAGAGTCGGAGAAGAGAGGCTGCAAGCATCATTCCCCATGAAATAGCATCCTATAGGAGTTAGTTATGTTAATAGTGTTTGACACAGACATGGTGAACGTGTTCAGCCTGAACTGGGTAATAGTACAGGTTATTCAACACCCATGGAGCAGTGTTATCGGCCAGTGAGCGATGCACAAGCAAAACTCAGCATCTGGGCCGGCACAGCGGGGCAGATAGTACTGAATTCTATACCGACAGAAGCTTGGCTTGTAAGGCGGGAACCTCTAGGTTATAAAACCTTATAAATGTAGACGGCGAGGCCCAGCCCTCGGCCGTACAGATATCTTGCAAGGTAACCCCCCTATACCACGCCCACGACGAGGCCACGCCTCTCGTGGAGTGCGCTCTGACACCCAAAGGACACTGCAGGCCCTTAGAAGTGTAAGCCAGTGCTATGGCGTCGACTATCCATCTGGATAGGCTCTGTTTTGATGCGGCCAGTCCCTTGGATCGTCCGCCAAACAAAACGAAGAGCTGCTAGGTCTGTCTGAAGGCAGACAAGCGGGACACATAAGCTCTCAGTGCCCTGACAGGGCAAAAGGAGACTCGCATCCTCCTCCTCGTTATGAACCGAGAGAGCGCACAGGGAAATAACCTGGGCCCTGTTGAGGGATTTGGGCACGTACCTGTGCCTTGGTTTGAGTATGACTTTGAGTCATTAGGCCCAAACTCCATGCATGACGCGCTTACCGAAAGCGCTTGCAAGTCCCCTACGCGCTTCACTGAAGCGAGAGCCATAAGGAATACCGTTTTGAGAGACAGATGTTTCATGTCTGACAAATGGATTGGCTCGAATGGGGCATCTTTCATGGCTTCCAAAACCGTAGAAAGGTCCCACACAGGGACTGAGGGGGGGTCTGGGAGGATTCAGCCTCCGAGCTCCCCTGAGGAATCGCACGACCAGGTCGTTTTCCCCAGTGACTGGCCATACGTCGGTTTTGCAAACGCCGCTATGGCCGCCACGTATACTTTGAGCGTGGATGGGGTTCTGCCCTTATCCAGCGGCCCCTGAAGGAAGGAGAGCACTTCCGTAACCCCACAATCTGCGGGTGAAAAGCCCTGAGCTTGACACCAGGCAGAGAACACTGACCACTTTGAGGAATAGAGCCGTCTAGTAGACGGGGCTCTAGCCTGCGTGATTGTATTTAACACTCCCTCTGGGAGGTTAGCGGGTACCCGTTGATGGCCCATGCATGTAGGGACCATAATTCCGGGCGAGGATGCCAAATCGAGCCCTTTGCCTGAGAGAGGAGGTCTCTCCTCACCGGTATCGGCCACGGGGCAGTGCTGGTCCGCCGCATTAGGACTGGGAACCAATTCTGGTTTGTCCAGAGCGGAGCCACGAGTAGCACTGGGCATCCGTTTTCCCTGATTCGTTCCAGCACTTGAGGCTGGAGCGAGACGGGGGGGAAAGCATAGAGGGGGCAGCGGGGCCATACGTGGGCCAGCACATCCCTGCTCTTAGAGAAAAAAGTTCGGACAGTGAACGTTTTCTTGGGGCGCGAACAGGTCCACCTGCGCTCTGCCGAATGTCTCCCACCGCAGTTGGATCGTCTGCAGGTGCAGCGACCATTCCCCTGCTGGGACATTGTTTCTGGACAGACGGTCTGGTCCCAGATTCAGGCGACCAGGCACATGCGCTGCTTTCAGAGCCCAGACCAGGAGGCGTTCCGTCAGCATGTAAGGTTTCGGAACCTGACGCCACCCTGGTGATTTATGTATGCCACCACTGACATGTTGTCCGACCGGACTAAGACGTGGCGGCCTTTTATCTGGGGACAAAACGCCATAGCGCGTTGTCGACTGCCAGCATTTGCGTAGGAGCTTTTCCCGTTCTGACCACTGGCATAAGAACGGTCTGACCTCGAGCAGCGCTCCCCATCCCGAGGTGGAGGCGTCCGTGGACACCACCGTCACACTCGAGGGAGTCCCCAGACCCACGCCTGACTGACACCAGTCAGCTATTTTCCAAGGTTCCAGAGCCGAAACGCATTTCATGTCGACCCTGAGGCGAAACAGACCAGAGGTCCATGCCCGGGGTGGAACTCGCACTTTCAGCCATAACTGCAGTGGGCGTATGCGAAGCAGGCCCAGCTGGAGTACTGAAGATGCCGAGGCCATGAGCCCCAGCATTTTCTGAAATCTTTGAGCGGGACTATAGAGCCGCGGCGAAAGGATTTCACGGCACGCTGAATGTCCAGTTCTCACTCTGGCGACAGACGTGCTATCATAGACAGCGAGTCCAGTACTGTTCCCAGAAAAGAGATTTTCTGGCTGGGAAACAGCGAACTCTTCGCCCAATTGACTGTAAGACCCAGATTCTCGAGATTCTCGAGTAATGTGGTTCTGTGTTCTGTGAGCTCTGAATGTGATCGAGCTAGAATCAGCCAATCGTCCAAGTAGTTCAAAAACTCGCATGCCCTGAAGTCTCAGGGGTGCGAGGGCCGCGTCCATGCACTTCGTAAATGTACGGGGTGCTAGGGGCCGAACGGTAGGACTGTGTATTGATATGCCTGGCCCTCGAAGGCGAATCTCAAGAATCGCCTGTGACGTGACGCTATTTGTATTTGGAAATAGGCGTCTTTCAGATCTATTGACATAAACCAGTCTTCCTGGCGCACTTGCGCGAGGATTTTCCTGGTTGTCAGCATTCTGAACTGGCGCTTCATAAGCACTCTGTTCAGCTGTCGCAGATCTAGAATGGGTCTGAGACCCCTGTCTTTTTTCGGTACCAGAAAATATCTGCTGTATAGCCCCCCTTCGCTCTGAGCCTGAGATAAAGGTTCTATGGTCCCTTTGCTCAGCAGTCTCGCTATTTCGGCTCGAAGTAGATGTGATACTTCACTGTTTACCGTGGTTTCGACTCGCGCCGTGTAACGGCAGGGACGTCGAGCGAACTGTAGCGAATAGCCTCTTTTTATAGTGTTCAACACCCATTCTGATACCCCGGGAAGCTTTGCCCACGCATCTGCGTGAATAGCTAGGGGTAGAATGAAATCCGGGCTCTGGCCGTGGCATAGCGGCGGCTGCAGAGCTTCGGTGTGCTGAGACATAAACACTGTGTTTATAGTGTGTGAGGCGGGAGGCGCGCCGATCATGGCGGGCAGCCTGGTCGCGCTCAAATTCTCTATGACAGGTTGTGGAGAGAGAGCGAGCAGGACAAACCCCGTGGGTTGAGCATGTCTGTGAAGGAATGTGGGCGCGGGACGGCGGGCACATTCACTGCACTGAGAACACCGTCGGCTTGTGCTGACTGAATGCGTGTCGGTTCCGTTTTTACAGAAAACGAGGGACACGCATCGTGTAGTGTTTGTGGGCACTGTGTCGTGGGCACATTCACTACATTTTTGCACAATCGTGTAGCAACATTGAGGTTTGCCTTAATTAGCTCAAATTATTCATAGGGAATTTTCATAATTAATCATGGATATGATTATTATCTTGCATGTTGCAGTTAAATTATCGAAATTGAAAATAGATCGATCGAATATATGAATGATAAATCATAACGAATTATAATTCCTCATTCATACATCAATGGTCTCATTACAGATCGATTATATGAGATAACTTTAAGGGAATTAATTTAGTTATCAAACAATCGGTTTGTCCAGCAAACAGCCGTAAGATTAACTTACCAACTTCTCAACAAAGTTATCCCTTTTTATAAACTCCAAGAAATCTCAATGTTCCGGCCATGAACATTAATTTTCTTGTGTTTATAAAATTTAGGTTACTGAAATAGTAACAACTTGTAAAGCTTGTAGCCAGACCAATCATTTCATTGACTTGTAATATGAGCTCTTAGACAGAAAGCAATCAAGTATATGGTTTTAATAATTGAAACTACGGATACAGAATTCTACATTAAAACCCGGGATACATATATGTACATTAACAGTAAAACTAACGAAACAAACAAATAACAACAAGAGAGAGAGAGAGAGAGAGAGAGAGAGAGAGAGTGGTCTGATCGAAAGATCATGTGAGCTAGACAGAGAGGGAGAAATAAAGCAGACCTGGAAAGATCCTGAGTTTTGCAAAATTCATCACAGACACAGAACCTTTGAGACAACACGAATCAACAGATCTTAACCCTTGAAAGCATAGTAAAACGGGTACTTGCACCGGTAAAGCTCTTTTGGATGGTTGATGAGAAGCCGGCGTGTGTCTCTCTCGGTCATGTGGATGCCGAGCGTTCGGGTTCGTCCAGCGCGCGTGAGCGCGGCATGTTTGAATGTCCTTGGAGGTGAAGCTTGCCAGCTGAGGTCGGGCTGGGTTCATTTTCCTCGCGAGAAGAAATGAACAGGGACCGATGCAGGGATAGGAGAGTGAGAGTTGCACAATGGTTCTCTTTGTGTTGCCGAGGAGAACGGCGTCTTGCGTGTGTGTCCTTAAGAGCGGGTGCGTGCTTTGTCAGCTCTTCCGGGCGAACGTGGTCGCTGAAGGTTCAAAGAGTCTCTTTAAAGTTGAAGTTGCCGATTACGTTCATTTCACTGAAACTAAACGTAAGAAAAAGTTCCGAAGACAAAAATAAAGAACGATTAAAGAAAAACGGAGAAAGCTCCCTAAGGAGCCATGGAACCGGAAACCTCTCACAGGGAAAAAGCTCTCTAGCCACGTAAGCGCTCTGTGTCAGTCTTTTATGGAGAGGAGGGGTTCACTCTGCTTCACGTACGTGAACCAATTATCTTAGAGTGTCTCGAGCGGGAAAAGTTCTTCTTTGTCTTGTGGGGGGATTCCCACTTCAGTCATGAGGAGATGGTATTTGAGCCGTTCGGCTCCTGAAATATGAAATGTGTAAAATAATGCACCTTACTTCATTATGCTATCGTAATTCGGCTCCGGGAATTACAGACATATCAAACACGTCACACGAAGATTATCGGAATACAGAGATATGCATATTATAAGCATTTAGTTCCTTCAAAGCAAGTTCATTCCTTCAAACACACGTCATACACAAAGTGACTATAAACTGGGAAACACACATGAAATATGACATGCTTATATACTAAGTTTTAATATTCAAAGTTCGTGTATGAGTGTACGTTAAAGCATGTGTGTGTGTATGTGATTGTTCTTCAGAGTTCAGGCTGCTTTATGAATTGACTCATTACACAGTGCTCTGTTTGTGAGGTGATCAAATCAGGGGAGACCCTAAGGGCCTGTTCTCTTCCGTAATCTTCGTCTCGAGTCACATGTCCTTTTGGGTCACATGTCACAAACAAAGCATTTCTTTATTCATTAGAGAAAAACGCTGCATGTGCGAATCAGAGTCAATGATTTAATCAATTCAAAACACTATTCCCTTTCTTTCACCGAATGGAAAAAAGGGAGGGGAACTTTAGTAAATTAAATCTAGTTAATTTACTCCACATACCAGAGCTGGCTCGACTACCTATCTGATTATCACTGCAATCGCCATGAGTCGATTTTATTTGTGCTAGCCCTGAACTGTGGCGGGCTGTGTCTGTGTGTGGGAATGGGTACTGAGACGTGGGCATTCTTACAACACTCATAACACCATCGACCGTGGCCGGAATACCAGAAAATACACTCTTTTGGGATTTATCTGGGTCGCCGTAAAAATGGCATTTGTGTGCAGGCAAGCGGGCTGTGGTGCCAGCTTGTTTACTGCGAAATACACTGGAACAGTCACATTGTTTGGAACTGAACGAGCGAGAAGTTTTGGTGGAGTCTGGCCGCGGCGAGACTTAAACACCGTGGGTTTTAGCTGACTGTATGTGTGTTGGTTTCGTTTTACAGAAAACGTGGCACATGCAGTGTAGTGTTTGTGGGCACTGGGTTGTGGGCAGATTCACTACATTTAATGCACAATGACATGAGTCGATCTCATTTGTGCGTGCCCTGCACTGTGGCGGGCTGCGTTTGTGTGTAGAAATGAACACTGGGCTGTGGGCATTTTTATTACACTCATAACACCATCGGCTGTGGCCGGAATACCAGAAAATACACTGCTTAAATGATTTTTCTGGGTCGCCGTGGAAACGGCATTTTTGTGCAGGCAAGCGGGCCATGGTACCGGCTTGTTTACTGCAAAATAAACTCGAACAGTCGTATTTTCTTGGAACTGAACGAGCGAAATGTTTCAGTGCAAGTCTGGCCGCGGCGAGACTAAATTTTTATCTGCTGCGAGACCTGGGATCGAACACGGGTCTCCCGTGCGAAGGCTTTGGGTTTCGCCGCTGAGCCACAGGGGGAAACGACAAAAGCTTAAAATAGCTCGAGCAGATAAGAGAGCGTCATCACAGTTTGTGTGTGTTGGCGTTTGTTTGCAAGTGTGCGTGTTATACAACAGGCTCATTGCGGCAATATTGACATTTTCAGCTGCTCAAACTAAGAGGAGCTGAGAAATGTTTGAGAAATGGAGATTAGTCCGGCCTCGGCGGGACTAAAAACACACTTTTCCTCATTTCGCCGGTGACGCATGCCCACGGGGGGGGGGGGCGAGGGCGGGGTAGCTTTCTTATAACGTAAAGAAAGCTAGCCGCGGTTTTGAAGCTGGCCTTCTCTACAGATGCAGCTATCTCGTCGTCATTAATGGCGGAAGCGAGTCCGTTGTCCGTCAGCGAGTGACTCGAGTGAAGCTGGTGAAGCTGGCGAGCGAACCGGCGAGCTATCACGGGCTGGAAAAGGCTCAAGGCTGTTTCGTCGACCTCAATGGCGGCGGCAGACCGCTGTCGTCGGTGAGGGACTCGAGCGATGCCAGCGAAGCTGGCGGGCGAACCGGCGAGCTTTGGCGGGCAGGAGAAGGCTCGGAGCCGCGCTGGGCACGGTGCTTTTACGGCGCGGCGCTACAGCGGGCTGAAGTGTAGGCTCTGAGAAAGATGCCAGGCGAGTCCTCAGAGTCACCATACAAGGCAGTAGCTCACAGTGAGGGCATCCGCCGTCGACGAGAGCGAGAGCCGCATGATCCTCACCCAGGCAGGAAACGCAGATGACATGACGGTCCCCGTTGCTGAGTGTGGCTCGGCACGAGCCGCAGGATCTTTGCATCTTGAAAAAGACGCAGCTCTTTTAGCAGAGAGAGAGACAGTGAAAAAATGTGTGTCGCAGCGGCGAACACACACACACAGTTTGAAAAGGATATAACGCCGGAAAGCGTAGCAGGTACGGCGGCTAAAGGCGGCGATCCCAGCGATTTCAGACTCAATGGCTCGTCCCGCTGTGTGCTTTTCCTCAGACGGCATGGCTTCTCACTCCGGATCCAGCGATGCTTGATGCTTCGCTGAAGAGATGAAAATCAGTGTACCAGCCTTAACGAGCTATATTTGTAGGGCGAGACCACGCCTTTTCTGGCGGGATGTGACGAAATGGGCGCGAAATGCCCCCATTGGATATGTGTCACGCAGCGCCTCTCTCGATAGGCTACTGCTGTTGCCGCAGGGCAGCCAATAGGCGCGCGAGCTGTCCTGCCTATGTCTGCATGCTACTGCACAGCGTTTTACATTAATTCAAAATTAAGGATAATTTTTGGCTTCAATATCTCGTGGAAAAGAGGTTTTCCCCATAGCGTAAGATATTACGCAGTACGAGAGATACTCTCGTAAGAGAACCGGTTCCACTCGAGAACCGGTTCTAAGTTTTACGATCCATCGATATTGTATGCCCTCGACGTTAACGAGTCCTCTTATCGATGCTCCTGCTCTGGGTTACAGACCGTGAACTCACAACTGTCCCTTTTGTCCTTTATCAAGCACCATAGCACGCGTCCAAAGCAAATTTTTGTACCGCCAAACCCAGAAAACAAATTTAGGTTCTGGGACCATTCGGCAGAGCCGGCCCGAGCCTTTAGGGGGCCCTGAGCAGAATTTGATTTGGGGGCCCCTCCCACTACATGGAGTCACCTGTGCTTGATGATTATTGACACAAATATCACGCAACAATGACACATTATAAATTAATACAGTGAGGTTGTGTATAAATAGAAAATAAATACTTAATAAAAAATAGATAGCCTACTTAAATATATTTTTTTAACTTTTACTTTACTCTTTTACTAACTCTTTGAAACTTCTTAAAACAAACTGTCTCACAACATATCAAATAAATTATTTGCTAAAATAATGACAACTGAGAAATCAAAAACATAATTAGAGCAAGGGTTCAACAATGACAATTATTGTTGAAAACTGTAAAAAATCTCAAAAAAGTCTCAATACAGTGTAACTGTCCACAAAGTCTTTTTTTTATTAGTATTATTGTAACAGACTTTGTTAGATTGTACATGACAGAATCCAACAAAGTCTATTACTATAATACCGGTAATGATGTACCGGCGCGCGTTGTATATGTGTGTGTATGCAATGTATTTTTCCCCTCTGGGCTTGCCGTAGATAGGAATGGTTCAATTGCTGCACAAAACATACCGTAAGTAATCATGCTAACATACTTTTATCTTGCTCTTTTTTTCTCCTCCTCTGTCATTTTCTTCGTTCTATTTTCGGCACCAGAGGGATACGTCCTTTTTTGTGACATGGCTTAACATTACCGCGAGTCCGCGACTATGCGCAGTTGCGCACGAATTGTCTATGCACGCGCGAGGTGTCTAGATTATGCGCATGACTTAAACGCTGGCAGACACAGCAGCAGTTGTAGGGAGGTATATTGATCATGAAATCAGAATTTTCTTTTATTGTCTTTAATTATTCATTCCTTCATATTAATTCATTCATTTATGTCACTTGTTTAAGTTATCTAAAAAAATATTTTTCGATTTTTCGACTCGATTGGGAGGCCCCCTGGTGGCCAAGGGGCCCCAAGCAGCCGCTTAGTTCGCTTATGCCTCGGGCCGGCCCTGCATTCGGGAACGTTAGGGGAACGTTCTGTGTTTGCTGGGAAGTCTTATTTGATCGGTGAGTAAAATTGTCTCTCTCTGGTAATGTAGATGAACCGCTGCGCTTGTGACAGGGCGCATGTTAAACTAAACGAGCAGAGAGAGAGAGAGCGCGCGCGCACTCTCTCTCTTCGGAGCAAGGCGAAGGTAGGCTTCACCATCTCAAAACTAAGCGCTGTCTTGTTCAATCGGTGTATAACTAATTGGTAACACTTTACAATAAGGTTCCATTTATTACATAACTTACATAAAAAGTACAGTTTGCTTAGTCAAGTGTAAGGTTTAAAACAAATAAAACCACTTGTTTTTTCCCCCGAAAAAGCATATACTTTTCCCCACACAGTGCTATCAGGAATCGATAAGAGAATCGTTAAAGGATCGGATCGATAAGCAGAATCGTTAGTGGCATTGATATTGATAAAATCTTATCAATTCCCATCCCTAGTCAACAGTATGGCAAAATCACAGCGACAGGAACCTTGAGAGAGAGACACCAAGATATCAAATCACCTTGAATGGGGTAAACAAATCTTAAACGCTTTGAAAGCTCGATCAAACGGATACTTGCAAGTATCCGTTTGATCGAGCTTTCAAAGCGTTTAAGATTTGTTTACGGATGTCTGTCTCAGTAACTTGAAATTGAATTTGAGAACTGAATCTGAATTGTGAGATGTGAATGTGAAGATATATAGAGAGTTTAATTTTCAGTGAGGATCAAATTTTATTGGACTTCAGTTCCAAATGAATAGATTCAATTTCAAATTCAGTTTTTCAATGCAATGATTCAAATTAAACAATACAATTTCAAATTATGTTATTTAAATTCAGTTTTTCAATGCAATTATTCAAGTTTAGCAATTCAAATTCAAGTATAAATGATTGAAATTCAGTTTCTGGTGGCACATATTTCAGCCCATATATATGGTTCTCTTATGTTGCTGAACAAGGCTGCGTGAGTGAGCGTCCTCGTGTGTCCGTGGTTCTTCCGGTGTGCGGAGGAGCGGCGGATTTAAAAGTCTCTTGAAGTTACTCAAAGAAAAATTATTTAGGCTAAGTTCATGTCACTAATCTGTGGAAATGAACAAAGTAGAATACGAAGCGGGAAACAAAAGAAAAACTAAACTAATGGACTGAAGAGAAGATCTTGAAGAAGGTGAAAACCGAGTAAGAAGTTGAAAAGAAGAGCGTCCTGAAGAGAAGAGAGGGAGTTCCATCCTTTTGAGGACACGGAGTTCGCACTTCGTGAACTGTGTGAATTAAGCGAACACGTGTGCTACTGTTACACGGTTGAACTATTGAAATGTCTTACCTGTCCAACAGAAAAAAGCCGTTTCTGCGTCCGTTTTGAACCCCTTCAAATATCACGGAGTTCACGCCACCTTTCAAAAGCCCTGCCAATGTTAATCCTTGTTTTCGCGTGGGCCCGGTTGCAATCTCATTTTTTCTCTACCCACTCGTTTTACCACGGGTGAATCTCCAGTTGTCACTGGTGATTGTCGTTTGAATCTTTCTGGATCCGCCATGAGTTTAATTATTTGAAGAGCTGTGAGAAAAGGCTAAAAGCTTCCAACTCCAACATCCGCTCACGCAATATAGCCTACTTGCCGGGACTCCTTCTTTATGTGTACAGATGTGACGTTATGACGCAAAGACATGCTCGAATTTCCCGCGGAAATCCACCAGTACCACTGGAATTAAAATCATTATTACAAGATTACCGTTTTGAATCGAGCAAAGGTAAGCAGATATTTTTGAACACTGGCTGGTTATGTTTTTTTTATTATTATTATTTTGGATCATTTTTAACCCAAAAAAGTTACGGACAGCAGCTTTAAGCGAATATCGTTTATTATCTTTATGAGAGCTGTCTCTGTGCTGTGATGCGATCGGAAACCAGATTGAAAATTGTCAAAGTATCCATTCAAGCTGATATTTGTTCAGCTGATTGAAGACAACTTTTTCAATGATCTTGCCTATGAAGGGAAGATTTGAGATCGGTCTATAATTGCTTAAGATGGTTTTATCCAGATTGCTCTTTTTCAGGAGGGGCTTGACAACTGCAGTTTTCAGGGAGTTTGGAAAACTCCCAGAGAGAAGTGAGGCATTTACCACTTCTAGGAGATCTACTTCTAAGCTGTTTAACACACTTTTGAAGAAAGATGTGGGAAGTGCGTCTAGGGCGCAGGTTGATGTTTTAAGGTGCTGAAAAGTGAAAGTTAAAGTTCACTTTTCAGGACTTGTGCGGCACACTTGTCCTGCCAGAATGCCAGAAAATATCGTGATATATTTTAAGTCCATATCGCCCATCCCTACCAAGGATCCTTCAAATTGAGATGGCCTTCAGCGACGTTTGATGACATGGCAGCTGATATATCCAGCCTTCCGTTTGAGAAACACCCATTGTCTCTCCCTCGTGCAAGTAAACACGTCATCAACAAGTGTGCCGCACAAGTCCTGAAAAGTGAACTTTAACTTTAATTCCTACATTTCCATAACTGTTTATTCACACTGGCATAATGAGTTGTTTTAAAATAAGTTTGGTTTTAGTTAGTTATTTGATGCTATAAAAACGGGGGTGTGCCGTCATGCACTAACCGATTCTGCACGAGTGTGGCCGGGGACTTGATACCACAGCTACACTCAGTGTTGGGGTAGTTACTCAAAAAAAGTAATTAGTTACTACTAGGGATGTCAATGATTAATCGACGATCGATTAATTGTCGATAATACATTTAATCGATAAAACTTATCGATCATCGATTAAGCAGGATCATGCGCGTGCGTGCTGCTCAACCGCGAAACATGTAAGCGAGCGCACCGGTGTGGTGAAGTGTTGAGTCCCACTGAATGACACACCCCGGAGTTGTTTGGGACTATTTTACACCTTCATCATGACTAAGTTTGTGTGTGCATTCGCAGCCTTTTGTTTTGTGCAAATGTAAGTTGTAATAGTTTATTTTGTGTATCTATATCTGATTGGTCTCATATTGGATGCATTTGATTAAGAATCGACGTGATCTTTAGCGCGCTCAGCTCAAACGACAATGCACGACTAATAATGACTATTGGGACTGTCATATTACACAAGATTATAAAGAGAACACTATTGTAATAAAACAAATGTGTGAATTATTTGTGTTTAGATGCCATGTCGCGTTGTTCCATGAAGAGCTCGTCAGAGACTTTGAGCGCGTCCACCACAAGAGTCATTCTGAATGGCACGTAACTCAGTTTAAGTTCACTTGTGCATTCACGTCATTTTGTGCAGATATAATTTTGTAATATTCTGCTTATTTTGTATATATCTGATTAATTTTTAAATAAGATGTGTTTCTTTGAGTTAAATAAACGCTAACAATGTGCTCAACGGTTATTCATTCAGCGCGCGCCGCTCAAGCAGAATGCACAACTAATAATAACGATGGTTAATTTGGGACTTTCATATTACATAACATGAGAACACTATTTTATTAAATGGTTGTGAATTCATTGGGTTTAGTTGCCGTTTTCAGTGCGTTGTTCTAGCACTTCCACAACAGTCACACATTCTGACAAGCACGCATATGAGGCGGCGTTGGTGACACATTGTATTTGTCGTTATATATATATATTAAATAGGTAATTTAATTTATCAATCACATCAAAACATTTTACAATCCTACTAAGCCTTTATTTAGATTAAAAAACATTCTTATTAATTTGGTGAGTAACATAGCTTTTTGAGCAGCATTTGCAGACCCTGTGCTGTTTGCCATTAATGCTAACGATTAATCGATTAATTGATCGTTAATTTAAACGACGATTGATCATGGGAATTTGTGAAAATTGACATCCCTAGTTACTACTAGTTACTTCTATAAATTGCAATGAGATTACTTCACTAGTTACTGCGTTTGAAAAGTAACTTTACTACTTATTACTTTACTTTCCCGTTTCTTAATTTACCGTGATACATGGACAAACATCATAGCCCTATAATCACTTAGCCTGTCTGCAGTGTTTATTGTATAAATCTATACAAATTGGCATGAAAGAACAATATCCCTGTCTGCACAAAGTTTCAAAATACGGGCTTTGGGAAACATGAGAATGAACGAATAAAACTCTTCTCCTGAGAACAAAACCAGCTTTTTATTCGACTCATGGCAATGAAAACAAAAAATGAAGTGGTCAATGAAAAATAATAAAATAAAGGTCACTTTATCCCATAAAATTGTTAATCTTAATTTAAAATGCAATTTTCTAAACCTGGGCGATTAATAGTCGACAGGGGAAGCATGTCTTCTACAATGAACCATGCAACAAGCCTGTTCATTTCGTTTCGTGTTACCCAAGACTTGAGAAAAGCGAGCCTTGTTTATACTCGACGCGTCCGCACGAGCGCGAAGGTGCGAGCGGCTAAAATGATGTCATTGTGGTGTGACATCATTTTTGTGATGTCAAGGCGAATCTGCCCGAGCATGTACGTCTCACCGCACCGGCACACAGTTTGCGCGTCTAAATCAGTTGCTTATGTTTACAAAATGAGCCTAAGATCCATGTTTTATAAAATGTCCACGAAACTTAATGAAATGTTTAGTGAAATTAGAAAATATTTAAGAGAGTTCTATAGCCTACATACATGTTTTTATATCCACATATTTTGTTCTAATGTCACAAGTAATAATCTTAGGGTTTACTAGAGTGCATTTCACACGAATATGTTTGTCCTTTCGAGCAATAAACTGAAAGTAATGTGAATATCGTCACTGGTCGAAACCCCCTGTGTCCGTCTTCATTTCCCTCTCTCCTTCGCACTGGCAGCTATGTCACTCAAATTGATCTCTATGGCAACGGTGCGCACTCACCACTAGACAGAACTTTACACACAGGCAAACACGGCTTGGGTAACGTAGGAAAGCGCGTTCCTATAGTATAGTAAAGTAGTGTAGTTACCGATATTTTTAGTGTAATGCGTTACTTTACTTCGTTACTTAAAAAAGTAATATCGTTATTGTAATCCTTTACTTTGTAACTCGTTACCCCCAACACTGGCTACACTTCATGCTCAATACTACGCAGACTCAGGCTCCAAAATGTCAGCGTCATATATGGATATTGGTGAAAGTTCTGATTTTGACAGTTTGAAGTATTGACAATGTCACAGTGTCTGGTTTGTGTTCCCTGGGTAACCACTAGAGGTCCTTTTCCCCCACACTGTCATTCACATTAGGTACTGCATTTCCCACAATTCTTGTCAGCATTCATCACTGGTTATTGCTCTCAGCTGTTCCCCATCATGATTACTTGTCTCTGTGTATAAATACCCTGTATGTTTTAGTGTTTGTCACGGAGTCGTTGTTATTCATCACACCACATCTGAGGTCTGTTTCTTCTTTGTGCTCGTGTGTTTATTGTTTTATGTTTTTGGATCGTGTATTTGGATTATGACTAGGGCTGGGTAAAAAATATCGATTTCTCGATATTAATCGATTCTCATTTTTACGAACTGATATCGATTCTTAAATCTCAAGAATCGATTAGTCATCCTGTTTTCATTTGATGATCGCGTAGAACATTGTATCGTGCATCCCATCCAATAAATCGAAATAATCTTTGTGCTTTGTGACTATTATTATTAAATAAAGTCTCAAATTTCGAATTACGTCCATTTTCTTACGAAATTCAAAAACATAAATACCGTTTTGGCGCTGTGGCGTGAGATCGCTCTGGCTCAGCTCAAGAGAAGCAGCAGCACGGAGCGCACATGATCTCATTCTCCTCTTCCGCCTTAATAATACCAGTTACTCCGCCTTAATAATACCAGTTACAGCGCCAAATAAACATCAATGAGCATCTGAAAGTGTGTTAAAAGATAGAGTACAACGAAATCCGTATCATGTAACGTGGTATCGCTCAATCAGTGTTTCATCCGTGGAAAGACGTCAGTTAAACAGCAAGCAAACAGTGGCATGTAACGTCACATTTACCTCAGAAAAAACATTAAACTTAGTAACTTAGTCAGTCAGCTAGAAAAAATAACTCTAGAGAGGAGAATTTTGCTAAATATATGCACCATATTACATATTCATTATAATTTTTAATGTTCTTCAATATTTAATGCATGTTTGAATAAATCTGGCAAGTTTTTATGACAGCCACCATTTAAATGTTTATATTTCATATAACTTTCTTATTATAAAAATAAATAAGTGTAATTTAAGTGTTTGTATAGCTTCAAATCAGTTAATTTTTACCTTCAAAATTATAGTAGGCTAATGAACCCTAGTAGGCTACAACTGACTCCCATAGTTTACAGTATTAGTTAAGAGATTTGTTTTCCTTGAAAAAAATTGCCATGTATTGTACCTGATATCCAAAATAATCAATATTGAATCGAATCGAATCGTAATCGAAATCGAATCGAATTGCAAGCTTGTGAATCGAAATCGAATCGAATTGTGAAATTTGTATCAATACCCAGCCTTAATTATGACCCCTGCCTGGACTGGTTGATGAGCTTTGGATTTCCCTTAATAAATACTACTGCACTATTGGATTTTACCTTGTCTTTGTGAATGTGGATCGTGACAGAGAGTGCATTGACCAAAATAGTTTATGCTACCTGCAAATTTGGTCAAAAGTAAAATTCCATTCAAAAGTTAAATTCTTTAATTTTTGCGATGCTGTATTTGGAACCCCATGTGTGATGATTTTCTCTTGACTTGGAATACATTTGGACCTTGGCACCAAGTAATTCACTTCACTTAAACAAATGCAGTGAAGAGTGAAAACCCAAGTACTCAGGGAGTGCTGTCAAACCTCAGGACTTATGAAGGAAAAATCCCAAGGACTGTCAGGGGACTTTTTATCTCTCCTTCCTTGGTTTCTTTTCACCTTCTCTGGTTTTGTGTTGTTGCACAAGCTGTTCTCATGAGAATGATTTGGAGTGACAAGCTTTGTTTATTTTTAATGGATGGGCCCCTTCACTACCTCTTCAGTACCCTGAGAAGCTGGAGTAGAGTGGGAATCACTCCCTGGGGGCTATTCTGCAGCACCTTACTGTCAGATAATATTGTGGCACTTCAGAAAATTGTCTGTCTCAGTCCCTGTTTAATCTCTACACAATAGATGTACCAGTAAAATACCTGCTCATGCCACCTCAGACATTCACAGATGACTACTCCGTTGACATGAAGAGCGGTCTGGAGACAGGAAGCTGGTGCTGGGCCCAGTATTCTGGCACAGGTGAGAACAGCCTGCAGCAGAAAAAATAACAGAAACACACAGGAGTTGTGGAGAAAACGTGGAGCTCCGGAGGACTGTTAGGACCAGTCATCAGTCAGAAAGAGGTGGTACAGTCTGACAATTCAATTAATAATCTAGACAGTGCCAGAGATTTGAAATGTGGACTGATTCAGTGCTTTTTTTGCAGTTGTTTGTCAGGGAGTTCTTAAAGGGTTAGTTCAAACAAAAATGAAAACTCAGTCATCATTTAGTCACCTTCATGTTGTTCCAAACCCATGAAACTTTCACCTTTGAAACACAAATGTAGGATTTGAGGGCGAACCAAACACAAATGAATCTTCCATGTGATTCATTCAAACATAATTCCACGCAGAACTCAACACTCTGAACCATAAAAGATCCCGGCTCCAGCTAGTCTACGCTAGCCAACAAAAACCCCCCAGAAAGAACTTTATGGCCCTGCAGATCCAACGAGATGAGCCCAACTGGAAAAATGTTGTCAAAGTTAGATAGTTTGGAAAAGATTGATTGGTTCAGAGATGGACCCACCAAGATAACAACAAAGGTGTTTGATCCCAGGACAACGGATTTAAAACAGGCCGCCGTAGTCATAAATACCTCTGAAGGACCCAGAGCTGAAATCTCTCACAACCACAGAGACTTTACATATAAAATGCATAAATTCATCCCAAAACAATTCTTGACGGACTTATAATCAAACATCGTTCAACTACATAATTATATATTGTGTGTACAACCAGGGCCGGATTAACCATTAGGGCAACTGGGCACTTGCCCAGGGGCCCACGACATCTAAGGGGCCCTGGGCAGCAGGGGCGGAGTGGCAATCGGGAGAGTCAGGAGTTTCCCCGGTGGGCCTGTAGTGTTTCGAGGCCGCGAGGGCCGGTCTGATAAAATGTATTCATTGCAAGTTCGCCATTTAATTTTAATAAATATTTAATTTTATTTATTTATTTTTTACATTTTTGATAATGGAACGTATGTTTGCACTAAGTGCCTGTGTTTTTAGCAAAAAGACGGCCATCACGGAATTGCCATAGTGGCGTAGGCCGTAGGGCGTGAAGAGCTTGAAAGCTCTTTTTGATGCGCTCGACCCGAGTTCGAATCCGCCTTTTGCCGAACTCTCTCTTCTCCCTTTTCCCAACACAACACATGAGATGTAAAATTTATAACCTAACATAAAGGTCTCTAGCGTTATATTTTGCCAACGAACTAAAATCGAAACCATGATATGGCTTTGTGCCTTTATAAAACAGCACAAGACTTTAAGAATAGGCATCCTGTTTGTGCTAGGTGATTTAAAGAGAAGTGTGCACTTTGCTCACGCGATCAGCATGGTTATCTGGTGTTGTCTCCTAAATAAAAGCTCAAGGGTTTATTTCTTGCAAGTGAAGAAATTAGGACAAAAGTGTTTTTTTTTTTTTTTTCCTATATTATAGTTTAATGTAGGCTAAAATATACTTTTGAAATATTCATTTTCATTTATATAGTACATTTATAGGCTATATGGGTTTTATGTCATAGGAATAATTATATAAATCATTATTACATTATTATAATAATTGTTTGGCATCCTAAAACACCATTGATAATGTAATGTAGACTGAGACTCTCATAACTAAAAAGATGTTTGAGCCCTCTTTATTGTCCTGGTACAAATCAAGGCTTTTTCTTTGTTCAAGGAGCAGTTCATGGGTCGAAGCTCTTAATTTTGATCTCTCAAAGAGGACGAGATTGATGCATTTAACCTTAAAATGTACAAAATTGTCTTGTGGGAGAGCATGCCCCCGAACCCCCCTAGAGGCACAGAGGTACACCCAAACTAATTCCTATGGGAAAGAACGACCATTTATGAACTTTACTCCAGCATAGTACAACAAAGTTCCTTTTAAGTCAATAAAACTGTAAATGGCATATTAAAATGTCCTTGGACAAATTATACATTTGGCCTGCCTAAGAGGAGGCCTACAAGACATTGTGCCCAGGGGCCTCTGAACTCTTAATCCGGCCCTGTGTACAACCCCTGTACGTGTCTATTCTGCTTAGATCACATATAAGTCATGTAATTGTTAAAACTATTAGATGTGTAAATGAAAATCTATCTTGTCTCCTATCATTATGACCATATATTCTTAATTCAGAAGATGGCTTGAGTGAAATCTGTGTAAAATGTTTGTGTTCTCTCGTCTAAACTGCTATAGCTGGAGAGTAAAGGGATTCCAGATAACGCATGATTTACGATGAGAGGTGAAGAAAATACCACCTCTCAGATAAAGACAGTGCCTAATTGGTCAGATCTCATCCAGGAGGCTGGACAAACAGCTGAGTTTTAAAATCCTAGACCCGAACAAAGCCTTAGAATTATGTTGCTGTTATACTGAAGAGTTATGCTAGAGTTATGTTAGAGTTACGTTATGCCGTCATGTTAGAGCCATGACAGAAACACAGACAGACAAGTAACCATGTAAGACGAGCAGACAAAAGAACCCAAATAGATCAGAAGAACATGGGTTCAAACAGCTTAATTCAAGCCGTCTCACTTTTCTTTCTTTTCTTTTCTTTTCCGTTGAGAGTCTCGGTTCTTAGTTAAATTTTGCTGCAAAGTTTCGACTGCAAAGCGCTTCGAACTTCAAAAGACTTTCATCCATCCGCCAACACACCACGTGATTGGCCGCCCCAAGATCTATCCAGAAACCCCCTTTTACGCAGACAAAAGGGAATACCCAAGCAAGTAGCACTCCAGACTCTTAACTGAACTGGTGCAATGATATTAAATTGAATAACCCACCTAAGAAACGATAGAAGGGTTAAATTAATGATTGATGGTTTGTTCAGGTCATGTCTTATAAGTGCATTTAGAAACTTGGGATTTCACCATCTCACTCTTAAAACTAATTCTTTCCTCACTCTCTTTCTTTCTGCAACTCGTATGAATGTGTGTGTGTGTGTGATTGTGTTAGATATTAGTTTTATGTGTTAGAATAATCAATAAAGGCTTGTTTATATTTTAAAGATAATTGTTCTTGTGTTATGTGCTTACAGATTCAATGTCTTAAACTGCTGATCTAATTTACCTTGCTAATAAATAGTGTTTCACTATAGTTTGGATATTTATATCCGCTGCAGAGGTTATAGTGGTGGCCCGTTCGAATGAACGCTGGACGAGTCATTTGTTCGGCCGTATAAGTGATTCTGTTAAGATTCCCTATAAATTAATTGATAATTCCTTTTGAGCTAAATTGGCCTGTCTGGCCCCTTAAATACATATTTTTATTATATATTATTATACGTAAGTTGTCTTACACAAATATAGTGTGTCAAGTAAGTACACATAGGCTTAGCCTTCCTCTGGCCACAGACTTGAGACTAGCATGGAATTTTCTGTCTCAAACCACTGACTGCTGCTGCTTGTGATTGCTTTTAGAGGGAAAAGCTGCCCATAACTGCTGGTCTAGGATCAGTTTTCTCCGTAATAATAGCATATTGGCGAAAGAGATGGTGTTTGCGCTCATGAGAGCGTCAAAGGTTTCTATTTACATGTTTTTGCAACGTTGAGCAATGTAGCCAATCACAAACATATCTGTTGATTTCTTGAACACAATTACCAATCAGGCATGTTTAAGTTAGATTCCACTTATCTTCCAAAATGCCAGAGTTTTTGTCCAGTGCTGAACTCTACAATATTGCAAATCCTCTCGTTATAAGTAGGGATGCACCAAAATTTAGGCTACCGAAATGGTTTTAGACGGCCGAAATCAGTGACCGAATCGTTTAACCAGACGTTAGATTATAAATAATGATGTACATTTTGAGCCATAGTCACGTCTGTCAGGAGGTATGTGACAGCCTGACCATCATGAGTGACAAGCCTTAAAGCTTGTGTACTTAGGCCTTCAATTAGATTTCTCTTCAGACTTTGATGTAATTCTTATGTAAGTTGTGTGGCACTCCATATATAAAAGGGAAAATAGATTTGTATTTATTTTATTTATGAAGTATTATAATTAAATAAAAATAAACATAACATTATAAAGAGAACACAAGAAGCGCGCATCTACAACAGGAGTGACACATTCTGACTAGCACGTAACTTAAGTTCAAGTTCACTTATGCATTTGCGCGTCATTTTGTGCATATAGATGTTGTAATATGTTTATGTTGCTTAAATATCTGATTAATCTCATGTAGGATGTGTTTGGTTGAATTAATAAGCCCTCTAACAAAGCGCTTTAGTTTCCCGGTGTTCATTCAGCTTCAGCGCACGCAGCTCAAACAGCAATGCTGTTATTTGAAACAGAAATATTAATTTAAGACATTTCCTTTTCAAAAACATTAATGCATTATTAATAATAACTAGCAGTTTTATTTTTCTCATATTATTTTCATCAACAACATGGGTTAATTAAAATAATTTCATTATTGTCTATGCGGAGGCTATTCCATTTTATTTATCCATGGCACATGCATTTTTATTCTTTATACCTAAGCAATTGTTGTCCAATGAATTGTTTGCATTATTTAGGCATTATTTTATTCATTTGTAAAGCAAAATATTTATTTATTTTTTTTATAAAGAATGTTGGTCATAGGAGTGTTACATTAATTTTAAAACTTACAGTGGAGAAAAAAATTATTTGATCCCCTGTAAGTTTTGTAAGATTTTGTAAGTTTGCCCACTTACAAAGAAATTAAGGGTCAATACTTTTTATGGTGGGTTTATTTTAACGGAAAAATCCAGAAAAAACACATTATATAAAGGTTATAAATTGTTTAGCATTTGATTGAGTGAAATAAGTATTTGATCCCCTACCAACCAGCAAGAATTCTGCCTCCCACAGATTGGTTATGTGCCCATATGAAACACAGATTAGTCCTGTCACTTTAAGAAAGTACTCCTAATGTCAGCTCGTAATGTGTATAAAAGAAACCTGTCCACAGAATCTGTATCTTCCATTTCAACCTCTTCACCACCATGGGCAAGACCAAAGAGCTGTCAAAGGACATCAGGGACAAGATTGTAGACCTGCACAAGGCTGGAATGGGCTACAAGACCATCAGCAAGAAGCTTGGTGAGGAGGAGACAACTGTTGGTGCCATTATTCGGAAATGGAAGAAATACAAAACCATCAATCACCCTCGGTCTGGAGCTCCATGCAAGATCTCGCCTCATGGGGTACGGATGATCATGAGAAAGGTAAGGGATCAGCCCAGAACTAATGCACCCGGAAGGTGCACTTGAGCACCTGGTCAAGAAGGAACATGTACAGGCCCATCTGAAGTTTTCCAATGAACATCTAATTGATTCCGAGAAGGCTTTGCAGAAAGTGCTGTGGTCAGATGAGACCAAAATGGAGCTCTTTGGCATCAACTCAACTTGTCATGTTTGGAGGAAGAGAAATGCTGACTTTGATCCCAAGAACACCATCCCTACAGTCAAGCACGGAGGTGGAAACATTATGCTCTGGGGCTGTTTCTCTGCTAAGGGTACAGGACGACTTCACCGTATTGAGGGGCTGATGGACGGTGCCAAGTACAGTAAACTCTTGGACGAGAACCTCCTTTCCTCAGCCAGAACACTGAAGATGGGTCTTGGATGGGTCTTCCAGAATGACAATGACCCAAAACATACTGCCAAGGCAAAAAGAGTGGCTCAAGAAAAGGCACATTAGGATCTTGGAGTTGCCTAGCCAGTCTCCAGACCTTAATCCTATAGAAAATCTGTGAAGGGAGCTGATACTTCGAGTTACAAAGCGACAGCCAATAAACCTTAAGGATTTAGAGAGGATCTGTAAAGAGGAATGGACCAAAATCCCTCCTGAGATGTGTGCAAACCTGGTGACCAACTACAAGAAACGTCTTACCTCTGTGCTTGCCAACAAGAGTTCCCTTTCAGTCGCTCAAGTTCGACGTAGTCGACGTTTCGACTGATTGGGATCACGTTTAGAGAGCCTGTCATCTTCGAGTACTATTAAAACAAGCCAATGAATTTGGCGTGCGTGAAATGCATCACACACTCCGCCCCCGAGCCGCGGGTAAAAATACGGAAGTGGATGCACGCACTAGTTGTCTTTCGCTTCAGAGCCGATCGTCTTTGATGTCTCTGAAGAGTGCTGTTGTTTCAACGAGCGAGTGTGTCGGTGTTCTTTTTGGAAGACTCTCCCGGTGCTGGTGGTTCTACAGTGCGAGTACAGCTGTGATCGCGAGCTTTGAGCTCTCAACTGCTGTTTTAACAGCAAGTAAATTTAACTGTATTTGTGTGTGTGTTGACGGCTGGTTGAGGGCGGAAAAGTGAGTGCTTCACTATTTTCAGTTCGCTGAATTTAGTGTTGCCGCGGTCATTCCCTGTGTGCTCCGGCACTGGTGACAGGTCCCATTTCTGAAAGAGCAACACGGGTGAGTTTTGTGTCTTTTTCATAGATGCCATTCCATCCGTGCGTTTCTGGGTGCGGTAGGGCTCTGTCCCCCTCTGGCGGTCACAAGAGTTGTATCACGTGTTTTGGCTTAGAGCACGCTGAAGCAGCTCTTGTGGATGATTCATGCTTTCACTGTGGGAACATGATCGTCTCGGTGCTAAGGTCAAGACTCGCCTTCGTTCGCGAAGGTGGAGTCCCCATCCCCATGCCCCGCTCTACTGTCTCTTCTGGGTTACCTTCCTAGAAAAGGCATGGAGTGCCGTTTGGGCTAGGTGATCTGAGGATTACTGTGAGGGGTAATCCGTCCAGCAAAGCCCCGTGGATCCCTCACTCCTCTTAGAGCTCCCCGACGAGACTGCTGGTCCCTCTGTGGTGGACCGACCAGCCATCTCGTTCGGGGCCCCACCAGAGGACAGGATGTCCATTGTAGCATCGGACGGGGAGCTGGGCTCTGGAAATGATGACTTGGCTGCGCTTCCTCCCTCTGGGAGACCAGCGTTGCCCGAGCCGGATCCAGAGATGGCAGCTATGCTAAAGAAGGCCGCCGAGGCGGTAGGGCTCGAGTGGAATCCTCCACCGTATCCCGAACCGTCTCGGTTGGATGATTGGTTTATCGGAGCGGGCCGGTCTGGTTCTCAGCCCGCCGCTCTGGTACCTTTCTTTCCTGAAGTGCATGAGGAGTTGACGAGGGCATGGATGGCACCTTTCTCTGCCAGAAACCGCCTGAGTAGATCCTCCCCCCTCACTACCCTTGATGGGGGAGCGGCGAAGGGTTACGAGGCTATCCCTCCAGTGGAGCGGTCTGTTGCGATGCAACTGTGTCCGGCGACCACTACCTCATGGAAGGGGGATCCTCGTCTCCCCTCTAAGGCCTGTAAGTTCGCGTCCATTCTCACGGGCAGAGCTTACAAAGCCTGTGGGCAAGCCGCTTCCTCTCTGCATGCCATGGCGTTGCTTCAGGTCCAACAGGCCCAGGCACTCATGAATATGCACGAGGGTAGCCCAGACCGTGAGCTCGTGGATGAGCTCCGCACTGCAACTGACCTCGCCCTCCGGGGCACGAAGGTTGCAGCTCGCGCGGTCGGTCTGGCGATGTCCACTCTGGTGGTCCAGGAGCGCCATCTCTGGCTCAACCTGGCAGACATGAGAGAAGCGGACAAGGTTCGGTTCCTGGACTCTCCCATATCCCAGGTAGGGCTGTTCGACGACGCGGTTGAAAACTTTGCCCAGCAGTTCTCAGCCGCCCAGAAGCAGACGGAGGCCATCTGGCACATCCTGCCCCGACGACCTGCTGCTGCCTCCACCCGTTCGACGGTGGCAGATCCTCCGCCTGCTCGTCGCCGAGGGCTCCCGCCTGCAGCCGCCTCTGCTTCTGCTGGACCATCACAGCAGCCTCCACCTAGGTCTCAGCGTGGAGCCGGCCGCTTCAGGCGCTACCAAACCAGGTGGTAAGCGACAGCGAAAGCGTTGAACCTGAGGCGGGCCACCCAGGGATGGAGGAAAAGCTCTTGGAGATGGTCACCGGCCACTCCCTTCACTCGTAAGAGGACCGAGTGAAGTTTTGTTTTTGTGTGTGTATTGTTCCGCCGTTGGTTCCCATAAAAGCGGAGCCAGCGGTACCCACATTTTTAAAGAAAGAGCAATTTCTCACTTCCTGGGCCCCAAGAGGGCTAGTTGGCGGTGTGTGACCCTTCAAAGCTTTGCACCCTTCAGCTTCCTCTTGTTCGCCAGACGGCACCCGGGTGCGGTTCGAGGACCCGGTCATCCGCCTTCTCACGCATCACCTGCCGTTCGTGGAGTCAGGTAAGTGCTGCACTGCACACTCAGACCCTCCTTCGGACCGCCTCCGGGCCTCTCGAGTTGGGTCCCTGTTCTCCACCTCGCTGCCCCACCTCGGGTACGTCTGTAGTCTCTCTGGCCCATGGTATGGTGTGTGTAAGCCTGAAGTGCTTCCTACCGCTCCACTGGGCCCTGAGTTGACTAGCAGACTCGGCTTGCGATTACCGGTTTCTTTTATCCGTACTTCATTGTTCCCTAGATATGTGGTGGGTCATGGCCATCTTGGACCTGTGTCAATTGAAACGGGCCCTTTTTTGAAACCCTCCGTTCAATTACTACACAGAAATGCATTTTCAAATGCTCTGTCCCCAAGGTTGGCCTGCAGCGTTCGACCTGAAGGACAGTACTTCAGATCTCTATCCTACCGCTCCACAGACCATTCTCTGTTCTGGCGTCGAGGGTACAAAGTATCAGTACAAGTCCTACCCTTCGAGTGCTCCATAGCCAGTTGGGTCTTCAGGTCAACTAGGAGAGAGTAATCTCGCCCACGGGCTGAGTATCTCTTTTTCAGTTCAGGAGAAGGACTCGGTCCAACACGTCTCTTCAAGAAGAGTGTGTTAGGCTAGTGCTAGAAGTGAGAAAGGGTCCCACTGAAAATTTCAGAGGCTCCTGGGGCATATGGCAGACGCAGCCGCTTGGCTTCCTCCATATGAAGACCGCTTCAGCACTAGTTCGAGTCCCGAGGTGACCGTGGCAGAGCGGCACGCCCTGTGTGATAAAAGATCACCCCGGCCTGCCGCCAAACTCTCAGCCCGTGTTCAGACCTTCAGGTCCACTAACACCGACTGAGGGGCCATGTACAAAGGGCATGCTTTAACGGAGGCCTGGGCGACCTCCGACTACATTGGTATTCGTTACCTCGAGTTGGCAGTTCACCTCGCTTTGAGCTACCGCTGCTCAGTGAGCTTACTGGTCTGAAAAGACAACATTGCGACCGTTGCGCTAAGCTTCCCTCACATGTCACAACTCGCCCGTCACCTCCTCCTTGGAGTCAGAAGCTTCTGAGGTCGCTTCATTCCACTATAAAATTCCTCTGGCCTGCTCAATCGTTCCGCCAACGAGCCTCACGACAGCTATGGCCAGGGAGAGTGGAGACTCCAATCCCCTAGCGGTCCAGCTGGGCAGGGACCACTTCGGGGCCGCACAGTTACATCTGTTGCCCCTCCAGACTCGTCCCTCTGCCAGTTGTGTTTCTGTCTGAGCGGACATCCCTTGGATAGACACTGGCTCTCAGCTGACCACGGGGCCCCACAGAAATGCGTTCCCCAGTGAGCCTTCTAAGAAAGCGGCTATGCGATTCATTACCGCTTTAAGTTCAGTGATGTTCGTCACACTCAGGTCAGGAGTAGAACAGGTCTTGATAGTTGCCCCTTTTTGGCCCAACCAGATCTAGTTCCCTCGACAGCCTTCCTGACTTCCCCTGAATACATTTCGGGGATGGGGCATGATGGCATCCGCGTTCAAAGAACTGGACGGGGAGGTTCAGGTCGCTATCACAAGGATATGTGGTAGTGACCATCACTTCTGCAAGCACCCCCTTAAGATAGGGCAGTTGTACTTCGCTAGTTAGGAGTGGAACCTATTCGTTGAATGAGTCTTCTTTCCGTGAGGAGATCCTGAGAGCGTTCGGTCATTTCAGTGCTCTCTTTTCTGCAGGTTGGGTTGGAGTAGGCTGTTCCTTCACCCTCAATGTGATACAAACATCATATGTAGAAGTATGGGAAGCATGTCCTGATAGTCAGGTTCCTGAGGGAGCAAGGGTCATCCCTGTGCCCCTCTTTATCCTCTTGGGCCTATCTCTGGTGCTACTGCAATGCAGAGACCGCCCCTGAGCAACTGCAGGCAGTGAGTTAAAAATTCTGTTTTTAACAGTTCTCCTGCTCGCATGGTCTCTTCTAGAGGGTAGGGACTTGCTCGCTTTCGGTCAACGACTTGTGCCTGGAATTCGGGCCGGCTAACTCTCACTAGCTGAGACCCCGGCCTGGACATGTGCCCAAGGTTCCTACCTCTCCCTTAAACTGGGACCAGGTGATGAGCCTGCAAGCGCTGCCTGGAGGAGGCAGACCCAGCCCTGGCTTTCTCTGTCCGTCTGCTTCATTGCGGTTTGACGTGCACAGAACGCAAGCCTTAGGACCTCAGACCAGCTCTTATCTGTTAAGGAAATCAGCAGAGAGGGAAGGCTGTTTCCAAGCGAGGTTGACCCACTGGAAGTGGCTGCCTTCATCTTGGTGAAAATCCCGAGATGGACATGTCCACTTAGGTGGTGAGCTCCTCTTAAATGAGTATGTGCTCCCGCGTAGGCATCGACACAGAGTGCTTCGCTGACAGATATTCTAGAGTTGAGGGCTGGGCGACACCTTAGTCGAACCGCTGCTTCCCGTGGGCTCCCTTCACATGAAGCCAGTTTCACTGTAAGCCCGGTTCGTTGTGTCGGCTTGCTGTGCGCCATTCCCCTCCTATGGACTGGATACGTGCGCAATTCTTGCTCCAGTTGAGTTCCCCCTTTTAGCCGAACCCTGTCGAGTTCCTCCATACCCTTCGGCAACGGACATGGCGGAACGTCCGAAGCCAGGCCTATCACTCGTATGCACTGGTGGAACCTGTTAGGCTGGGTCCATATGCTGTGATACCTACGGCGATCCCATATGTGTATTCTTCCACGGTATGGCTCCCTGCGGCGAGCCCGTGTCTTCCCTTGGCAGAGTCTGCTCTGCAGTCACTGTTCGGTTGAGTCTCCCCCTGTTTAGGCTTAGTCACTTCCTTCCATGTTCAGGGAACGCTTTCCCAGTGGTCCTGTAGGAACAGCAGTGACTTCCCTGGCCTAAGCTCTGTCCCTTCCCCGCCTTAATTGCAGGGGGATCTGGAGGCTTTTGTCTAGGCAATGGAAGGTGGCAGCACTAGATGGCGTTTTAATTGGGATCCCAATCAGTCGAGACGATGACTACGTCGAACGTGAGTGACTGAAAGGGAACGTCTCGGTTATGTATGTAACCCTCGTTCCCTGAAGGAGGGAACGGAGACGTAGTCCCGTCGCCACTATTGCTGGACCACCGCTGACTCCGAGTTACGCTCGGCTCCTCAGCGAAAAATAACTAGTGCGTGCATCCAGTTCCGTATTTATACCCGCGGCGTGGGGGCAGAGTGTGTGATGCATTTCACGCACACCAAATTCATTGGCTTGTTTTAATAGTACTCGAAGATGACAGGCTCTCTAAGCGTGATCCCAATCAGTCGACACGTCGACTACGTCTCCGTTCCCTCCTTCAGGGAACGAGGGTTACATACATAATCGAGACGTTTCTCCACCAAGTTCTAAATTATGTTTTGCTTGGGGATCAAATGCTTATTTCACTCACTGAAATGCAAATTTTATAACCTATATATAATGTGTTTTTTCTGAAATTTTTGGTTGATATTCTGTCTCTATCCGTTAAAATAAACCTACCATAAAAATTATTGACCCTTCATTTCTTTGAAAGTGGGCAAACTTACAAAATCATCAGGGGATCAAATAGCTATTTTCTCCACTGTACTGTTACGAAACAATCTACTGGAGGCAAGCTGGTGAGGACCCAAATGCAAACTTTATTTTTTAAAACATAAACAAACATAAAACAAGGGCATGGCAAGGAATTAGACAAGAACAACGGCAGGAAACATTCAACACTAGAAACTTACAATCCTCGACAAAGACACAGGGCAAACATGAGGGCTTAAATACACTGACTAATTACAAGACAAGGAACACCTGTGAACAATCATCAGACAATTACCGGCGTGATTACTCGATCTCAATACCGGCGTGATTACTTGGACTTCCAAAATGACTTGTAATGTTGCCTGAATCATGCACTGTTCCTTCGTTGGCCAGAGGAGAACTGGCCCTCCGACTGAGTCTGGTTTCTCCCAAGGTTTTTTTCTCCATTCTGTCACATGATGGAGTTTTGGTTCCTTGCCACTGTTGCCTTGGCTTTTGGCTTGCTTAGTTGGGGACATTTAATATTCAATAATATTATTGATCTTCCTTACTTAAGGTGGATGTTGACGCACCCTCCCCCTCTCTGGGCTGCTCCCGATGGCCATCAACACCAAAAACAATAGCTCAGGAGAGTGCTGCAGAGAAGGCGGTCTTGGGGGAGGGATGAAGGGCCAGGCCCGTGCAGGGGAACGGATCCAGGACATGGCAATGGCGGGCCTGGTCCATGGAGCGTGGGCGGACCTGGGCCGAGGAGCGTGGGCGGACCTGGGCCGTGGAGTGTGGGAGGCACCGGCAGTTCAGGGTGCCAGGGCGGACCAGACAGTTCAGGGGCTCAGGGCGGACCAGACAGTTCAGGGTGCCAGGGCGGACCAGACAGTTCAGGGGTCAGGGCGGAGACGACCCTTCGTGCGGCCAGGGAGGAGAGGACCTTTCGGGCGGCCAGGGTGGAGACGACCCTTTGGGCGGCCAGGGTGGCCATGGCGGTGTGGCCTCCATGATCCCATTCAGGGACCTACTGCCCCCTAAGAAAAAAAATTATTGGGGGCAGCTATGGGGTTATGAACTGGAACAGACACTGGCTCAGGAACAGACACTGGCTCAGGATCAGACATGACGTGAACAGTCTCTTATGCAGGTGGCACGACGTGGACAGTCTCTTGTGCGGCGGGCACGACGTGGACAGTTTCTTGTGCGGCGGGCACAACGTGGACAGTCTCTGGCTCAGCGAACACGACGTGTACAGTCTCTGGCTCGGCGGCCTTGACGTGATGCGCAGGCTCGGCAGGGCCGGCGTGAAGAAACTCAGGCTCGGCAGGGTCGGCATGAAGAAACTCAGGCTCGGCAGGGTCGCCGTGAAGAAACTCAGGCTCGGCAGGGCCGGCGTGAAGAAACTCAGGCTCGGCAGGGCTGATGTGGAGCGCAGGCTCGGCAGGGCTGACGTGGAGCGCTGGCATGACGTGAAGATCAGGCCGAACAGGCATGACGTGAAGAGCAGGCTGAACAGGCATGACGTGAAGATCAGGGTGAACAGGCATGACATGAAGAGACTCGGGAGTGGCGGCCATCTTATAATGTGGCTCTGGAATGGTGGTCTCGGTGGAACGAAACCCGGGAAAGGTGTTCTTGGCGGAACGAATCACTGGTTGGGTGGTCTCGGCGGGACGAATCACTGGTTGGGTGGTCTCGGCGGGACGAGACTCTGGGTTGGGTGTGGCGGCCACCATTCTGGCCAATCGCTCTGACATGAGCGGTGGTTCTGTCACGCTGAAAATCAGTCCTGGACGCCCAGAGATTGATCCGGTGATAGGTCTGATAGCTGGCATGACGTGAAGATTCTCAGGATGGGGAGGCGTGACGTGAAGATCAGGCTGGTTAGGCGTGATGTAAAGATCAGGCTGGTCAGGCGTGACGTGAAGATCAGGCTGGTCAGGCATGATGTGAAGAAGATTACTGATTAAGATGTGTAAAGCAGGTACTGTGGGGTTGCGGGGCTCCTGCTCTGCAAAACTCCTGGTAAATATCGAGCAACTTATCCGAATGGCAATGTCAATATACTGGGTCAACGTCCATTGCGGGGTGTTGTCAGGCATAAGGTATTCCAGGAGGTCCGTCAGGCCGTAGCGGAACATGTCTTTCAAGACACCATCGTCAACGTCCACCCCATAGCAGAGCTCGCAAAACTCCTCCACATACCTCTCAATCGGGCGGTCACCTTGGCTGTGGCGAATGAGACGGATTGCTGGGTCCATATTTTGGTCGAGGATTCTGTTACGAAACAATCCACTGGAGGCAGCTGGTGAGGACAGGGCAACCAAACAGGGAATCCCATGACAGACAAGAACAAGACACAAAACCCACACCGTGACATGTAAACTGATTTCGAACTAGGCTACTGTACTGTATGTATGATTTACTGTATGTTGAAGTGCTTCGGCTTTCAAATATAACGAATTATCGTATTGGTTTTCAGCCAAAATATTCATATCAGTGCATCCCTAGCATCATTGCTGTTGGAATTTCTTTTGCATGCTGCTTGAATTGATTGAATGCACTAAACTCAATGATTTGATTATTAATCGCTAAAAACAAATACCACAATGCACATGAATTGGCTTCCAGATAACATAATAAATGGCACGTCAGTTCCCCACTAATGCTGGAAAAGAGGCAGAAATATGAGCCTGAACATATTCTTTTAAAAGCATTTCAGGTTTGATTTATTTGTTCTTGGTTAGCTGCCAGCTAGTGATCCTCTGTGATCTCTCTTCCACTCTGAATGATAATTACAGATTGAGATCATCCATAAAGTAGAGTCTAGTTTTTGAAAATGCTTCACTATCAATGGGCATTATATTAAGATATAATGTTATAAAGGCTAAAGTCAAATTAGATACATACAGTGTGGTACAACACGATTTGTATTTCCAGTGTGTTTGAGGACATGCTGTGTGCTCACAAATTTCCTCTCCCATATTTCTCACCAAACTGCCTGCCAAATGCAATATTTCTGGCTTGCATTGTTATGATGGTATTAAAAAAGTTGACAAGTGAAATAATTTAAAAGAAGAAAGCAGGATAAACTAACTCAACAATTTAAGGGACAGGCACTCACATTTATAGAGGGCATTATTTACTTATGCAATTAAATATATAGAGTTAAACAAACTAAACCTGCCTCTGTAAAGGGTAAGTGACTGATGGTTTTCAGAAACTATTAAAACTTGCATAAAAGCTGCCAATTAGTCCCTTGACCTATTAGACGACTCTTAGATCATTAAAAAATATCAAAAATGTATTGCAGACTGTAACTGTAAGCCTACACAGGACACTCTGTATTTTCAAGATTAGAATGCAAGTCATTGGGCCCTATTTAGCACCCAGCGCAATTGACTTTGTACACCGACGCATGTATCATTCGTATTTTGCACCCGTGCAAAGTGGACTTTTCCCTCCACAGACGCACGCCAGCAAACTGGGGAATGAACTTGCGCTCCCTGGGCGGTTCAGCCCAAAAAAGGAGGCGTGTTCTGGCGCAAACAATCCCTGGTGCTATTTTGCAGTTCCAGAAAACAATTGTGCCACTGACCAGAAAAAAAAATAGTCTAAAGTCAGTGGCGCGTTGCGCGTACATACAGATGCTATTTTAAGCGCGCATGATGGCCATAATACAGAGTGTGAACAACGCGCATACACTGTAGATGAATCTCTCATCTACACAGATGTATTTTACTTTTTGCAAATAATACATTATTATAAGGAAAAATATTAAAACACGAGGGAAATCATTGTTGTGTCCATGACGATGGGAAAAATAGGCATAAAGCTTACACATTTACTCAAATTATTATATGCATGTTAAACCGAAGCTAATTTGGGTGGGTTTGTCCCATCCCCAATGTCACTTCTCTTTCTTTTACGGCCCTGACGAGAACATCGATCTCCTCGGCTGTGAACCGATTCTGAAGCGCGCCTGGTAAATGCGCCGTTATAATTGTATTGCGCCATGGAACAAGCGCACCTCGTTCATCATGCTCTTAAAGGGAATGTGATATGACGCTCTTATTGGTTTGTTTCCCGTTACGCCCAAACCACACCTATGAATAATGAAGCTACTTCAGACCAACCCCTTTTAGATTTGCGTTGAGCGCAAGAGTCATTTATCCCGCCGTTAAATAGCAACAGCGCCGAGATCCGGCCACAAAGTTACTTGCGCTTTGCGCTTGACACTTGCGTTTTAGATCGTTAAAATAGGGCCCTATATCTGCTTAGACAATCTAACCTTTTCTGTTTGGACAGGAGCAGTATGTATGTGTATTTTCACAGACTGACAGACTAGTGCCAAACCACTTGACATTCTCTGTACTCTGAACTTTATCTTTAAAACCTTGCTTCCTACCATTAGACCAGCGTCTGTTGTGTTGGAAGCATAATTGCTGTAAGATTGGATATTGTAAGATCCTGAAAAAGCTTCCAATGCCATTTTCACTATTGCTTTGATCATAAAAAAATCTATACCAGACTTAATAAACTCATTGAAAAAAAGTTAGTAGCTGTTTTGATGTTAATGATGATCATGTAAAAATTCCAAATTTGAAAAATGATTGTGATTCTAACTAATGTTTTTGTAGTGTCCATCAAAACTATTAAACATGAAAACTATTACATTCTGAAAAATACGATTTGAAATGGTTTGAAATTTCTCCTGAAAGTTGATGCATGAACAATGAATGTTTTCATGTTTATTTTATCTTAGTACAAAACATGCACAATTCATGGTTTAACATTTTAGTAATTGAAATATGAACTGTGTTCTATTGGAAACAAGAAGCCAGGCTTGTTTTTTATGAAATACTTATTTTGATATTATTGGCTTACTGTATTGTAACCTAATATCTCACTCTGATGTGTGAACAATAGTCCTCATAAAATTGCCATATCTATTTTAAAATTGACAAATGTTCAGTTAAGCATGCAGAAATGGGATAACAGAAAAGAAAAAACTGACTGAAAAAATTAAACCGCATATTGTATTCCATGTTGTGATGCTGGTGAAATGAAATGTTAGTAAGGGGAATCATTATGGTGATTATACTACCAGTTTGAAGAACAGAGATGTATTTCTAATTAGTAAAAGGCAAAGGACCTTTGGATCTGATCGTTAGAAGGAACCTGTAGTTAGTTAATATGCTATATTTTGTTAGTTCTGTCTTAGCTTGAGTAATTTTGGCTTTCAAGAATAACACTGAAAAAACACTTCATACACAAATAACACCAGCACCACTTTAATATTTGTAGTGCTCCTTCATAGGAGTTTGCTTTCCTGGTGAGACAAGCATTGATCTGTTGTCATATCTTTATATCAATTATTCAAATATTGGAACTGTCATTTGATTGATTTATAATATTATGTAAATAAATATAAATTTCATGCAGCATGCTGTTTATGTCACGAATCCCCGGTCATGATCCTGGCTTTCTTGCTGCTCTGAGATTGCTGGTGGGCGTGGTCTCTAGTTCTCCTGTCTACTCACCTGAGGCTCATCATGTCAATCAAGCACACCTGTTCCTCATCGGGCAATCTACTCTCCTATAAAAGCCAGATCAACTTTCCAGTCCCTGCCAGATTGTTGTATCACGCAAAGTTCCAGCCTGAACCTTGGATTCAGATCATTCACCAGCACCACGGAACACAGAGCACTGGAACCTGGACCACAAACCATCTTCCCTACCAGAACATAATCATTCAGTTCACATCTCTGTTATGATTCACTTGTTGTTTAATAAATTCACCAAAAATTGAACTAAAGACTCTAGTCTGCGTTTGAGTTCTGCCCCCGGACCTGCGTGTCCGACAGGTCCTCCATCGGCCCCTGGAGAACCGCTTGTTCGTCAAAGCAGAGAAGTGCGAGTTTCACGTCTCTACAGTCACCTTCCTCGGCCACATTATTGCCAGAGGTCAGGTGAGGATTGATCCGGAGAAGGTGAGAGCAGTCTTAGATTGGCCCCGACCAGATACAAGGAAACAGCTACAGCGATTCTTGGAGTTCGCCAACTTCTATAGACGTTTCATCAGAAATTACAGCCGCACGGCTGCACCATTAACCCTCTGAGGTCTAAGGGTTTTTGGGGTCCTTGAGGTGTTCTGACATGCTCTGACATTTGTGCTTTTTTCAGTTATTTATAGACCCTTTGCAAACACGTGACCACGACCACGTGACGACGCCATGCTGGACGGCAAAATCACTGGACGCACAGGCTAAACAGTAGTAGACGCGCGGGAAGTTTGATTAGTTAAACAGGTTAAAATAGATAAGATACCACTAAACTTCATGGCTTCTTTTATTGAAAAAGTTGTCGTGCCGTTATCGGTCGAGGTAGGGCATCTGGTAGGTGCTCACAAAGAGCGGTATTTGGAGAAGTTGGAGATAGCCGGATTGGATACCGACCCATACCTTCTTCCTCCTTCAGTTTTTACGGACCTCATAAAATCGCCGAATCTGCCCGACTTCAGCCCACACGATTTGTACCACTATGTGGTAAACGGGGTATCACCATACACGGGTGCTGATCTTAAAGCCTTTAAAAGTCTGGATGCTTACCAGTTCTTTGTAGCTGGCTGGGTTACAGGTACGCGATGATACGCTAACGGCGGAGGGAGGTACATCATAATGGCAAAGCATTTTAACTGTTTTTATCCAGCTGCTAGCTAACGTTACCTGCTGTCAAGAGTAGAGTTAAATAGCCTCACATGGCAATGTTTACGTTGCCTCTAAAGTAAGTTTATGAGCATCAGAGAGAAGCATAGACATTTAAGTGCACCAAAATCTGCGTTGTTTTTTGTGTCAGATACAGATGACATTATTGAGACGGGTGATCAGTGTGAATGGGTAGACTGCACAGCCCTATCACGCTCTGGTAACGTTACTTGCTCATTACATACCTAGGTTACTCATGTTACAAATTTTAATTTGACTGGGTCTCTATCTGGACATTGATGACTGTATGGTTTTACAAAAATGAATTACACGTAACTGGGGAATACATGAATCTTACCTAGTAAAAAATGCTCGCTGCAAATCCTGGAGTACTTGGAGGGCTGCCAGTCCTTTCGGCGGATAGCAGCAACCCATCGCTGCCTTCTCTCCCCATCAAATGGGATTCAATAAAACGATATATTGGCTTTACCCTGTCTATTAGCACAGCCCACGGCACAACACGAAATAACCATTTTATAACCAGAACGAACACAAACACGTACTCTTCTGGCTTGCCGTCCGTCTACAGAATAGCTCTTCCGCCGTCCGTCATGGCGTTCAGAATTCGCGCGAGTAGAGCGTGACGTCACATGCAAAGGGTCTATAAACATGTTAATGGCAAAGGTGTAAATTCACTCAATATAGCACAAACTGGGCTACCGGAATTTCTGAGCAACAATTATGAAACATGTTTGTATTTTTGAGAGAATATTGCTTATGCATGGTTATTGAAAAAACTAAAACTTAAAGTGTCTGAAATAAGGCCACAAAACACATACTAAATATGTGTCCACAAGACTTTTGACTAATGAGTGTTGTTGCCTAGAATTTTTGCTTCAAAATGATCTGAAAATCATCCTGCCTAATCATTTACACAAACACATACACTGATTTAAATTTTATTAGAGACCTTTGGTTTGGAAAGGCAATATGCGTGGAGGCGTGTTCACACCTGAGAAGACAAAGGCCGGATAACGTGCCGCATAATGAGCTGCATATTAATTAGCCCTTTCACACAGGTGTGTCACAGGATCCCAAAGAATGCAAGGACAAAAGAAATTATCTATATAGCCTATACATATTTTACAATTAGAAATTGTAACCAATTACAAATAGGTTACAATTACAACAACAATTACAGTTTTAACAATATTTCAAGTGTATTTCTTTGTAAAAAGTATACATTTTATCATACGTATTAAAAAAAAGGTAAGGATTCATTAGTTTGAATATTGGAACAAACACTATAATAACATCTTAGTTGATAATTCAATATACCTACTTTATTTTTGACAAAACATCATACTATAGTATATTTAACTATGAGCAGAAATTGGTGAACAAAAGCGTACCTATTTAATGTGACAGTAGTCTTTTTTTACAGTCAAAACTTTATAATCTATCCAAAACTAATCACAAAATCGTGTCTAAACATTCATATTTAGTCTGTAATATATTATGTATGATATATTAGTATATACATGTGAATTTGCAGCTTGTTGCTTATACAGACATTTTATTTCAACATATTTCAGTCTATTTGTACTCATCTTAGTAGGCTATAGCAATATAGTTTGTATGTGTTGTTCATGTAAACATAACGTTTACTAATATAGGTGTGAGAGTGAATGAACAAGGCACGCGCTGTATAACTGTAGTAAACAAAGCGCGCGCGCCTATGCCGTTCACTCATCATTTAGCCTACACACAGACACGCAATTCATATTTAAACAGTCTTTTTGCGGTTTACAGTCCGACAAATTCAATATCACGATTAGAACAAAGCACTAGAATAAATGACTTACTACATCAGCTGGATCCGTTGCTCCTCGAAATGAAACTACCAGCACTTCTGATACATTTTCCAGGATTAGATAGTATTATTCCTCACAGCGAAAGGATACGCTGTGTACACAGCTGTACAAGATACTTACTAAACACGATGTATTTTATAATCCAGCTGGTGGGCGTTGGCATGTTTGAACGGCTTGTCTAAGATCATTTGCGTTTGAATAGCGCGCGCTCTCCGTGGGCGTGGCACATTAACGCGTAATTAGGTGTAATGAGCTGGAAAGAAAAATACTGACATCTCTCACTTTTCATACAGATTACATAAGCTAAGAATATTTGTTTTTTTATATAAATTCATTCATTTAAAAGAAGAGAGTTCAAGCTTCATTATGGAAAAACACTCGTGCCTGTATGACAAGTATTCGCAGAATTAAAAATAATCTTAGGACACGTTTCAGAATGGACTTCACTGACAGAGAGAAGGCAGAACGCGCATCATGTTTGTTTTTCTTTATTTGGTGAAAAGCACAACACTTTGTTTTTATTGTGAGTATCCACAAAAAAATAGACACTTATCAGGATCTAATGATGTACAACACTTAATATGTAAGATCAAAATCAACAGAGTATTTTGAGTTTCTTTTGCACTGATAAGAAAAAAGCGAGACTATCGCGCCGGCGCGATAGCCGACCTCAGAGGGTTAACTGCACTTACCTCCCCTGCTTGGCCGTTTCATTGGTCCTCTGAGGCAGAAGGAGCCTTTTTGGATCTCAAGAAGAGGTTTACGTCAGCTCCCATTCTCATCAACCATGACTCGTCCCGGCAGTTTGTTGTGGAGGTGGACGCCTCGGATGTGGGAGTGGGGTGCAGTCCTGTCCCAGATGTCACCCGAGGATAACAAACTTCACCCTTGTGCCTTTTTATCGCATCGTCTATCTCCCTCAGAAAGAAATTACGATGTCGGAAACCGGGAACTGCTGGCCGTGAAGATGCCTCTCGAGGAGTGGCGACACTGGCTAGAGGGTGTAGATCAACCGTTCGTGGTTTGGACCGACCATAAAAACCTGGAGTACATCCGTTCGGCGAAGCGCCTGAATCCTCGTCAAGCCAGGTGGGCTCTTTTCTTTGGTCGTTTCAACTTTGCCCTTACCTACAGCCCCGGATCCAGGAATGTGAAGCCTGACGCACTGTCTCGGCTGTTCAAAAAGGAGGAAACTACTGCAGAACCTGACACCATAATACCCAGAACCTGTATCATTGGGGGAGCCATTTGGGAGATTGAGGGAGAGGTGAGAACGGCTCTGCAGCACCGGCAGGCTGGTGCTGCATAGCCGTTCTCACCTCTCCCTCAATCCAGGTAATGGCCCCCCGGGCCATTTGTTTGTGCCTCACTCTGTTCGTCCATCTGTATTACGGTGGGGTCACTCCTCCAGACTCTCTTGCCATCCTGGCGTGGCCAGATCGCTGGCCTTCCTGCACAGACAGTTCTGGTGGCCATAGATGAGGACCAATGTCCAGACCTTTGTCTCGGCCTGTCCCATCTGTGAACCCCCCCCCCCCCCCCCCCCGCTTCCCATACTTCGTCGTCCGTGGTCTCACCTGTCGCTGGATTTTGTATCCGGGCTACCACCCTCGAAAGGCATGACTGTGGTTCTCACTGTGGTGGATCGATTTAGCAAGTTCGCTCGTTATCTGCCTCTTCCTAAACTGCCCACAGCTAAGGAGACTGCCGAACGCCTGGTCTCTGTGGTGTTCACGGGCCACGGCCTGCCCTTGGACATCGTCTCGGACAGAGGTCCACAATTCACCTCAGCTGTCTGGAAGTCATTCTGCCGTGCCATCGGGGCTACCGTTAGCCTGACCTCTGGGTTCCAACTTCAAGCAAACGGCCAAGCGGAAAGAGCCAACCAGAAACTAGAGACCACCCTGCATTGTTTGGCTTCTTCCAACCCCACTTCGTGGACATCTCAGCTTCCATGGGTCGAGTACGCCCACAACACGCTTCCTACATCTGCCACAGGTCTGTCACCCTTTCATTGTGTCTATGGTTTTCAACCCCCGTTGTTTCCCTCTCAGGAGAGAGAGTTGGCGGTTCCCTCCGTCCAAGCATACATCCGCAGATGTCATCGCACCTGGCATCGAGGCCGGCCCACCCTTCTGAAGACCTCTGCTCAGTATGAACGCCACGCCAACCGTCGTCGGACTCCTGCACCCTCCTATTCCGCGGGGGACAAGGTATGGCTCTCCACCCGAGACTTCCCGTTAAAGACGGACTCTAAGAAATTGTCACCTAAATACATTGGTCCCTTGGTGATCGAGAAGGTCATCACCCCCGTGACCGACCGTCTCTGCTTAAGCCTGTCCTCATCAGTCCACTGCTCCCGGCCCCTCCACCCCCCCCCCCCCGGCTTATTGATGGCCATCCGGCGTTCACGGTTCACCGAATCTTGCTGCTCTGAGATTGCTGGTGGGCGTGGTCTCCAGTTCTCCTGTCTACTCACCTGAGGCTCATCATGTCAATCAAGCACACCTGCTCCTCATCGGGCAATCTACTCCCCTATAAAAGCCAGATCAACTTTCCAGTCCCTGCCGGATCATTGTATCACGCAAAGTTCCAGTCTGAACCTTGGATTCAGATCATTCACCAGCACCACGGAACACAGAGCACTGGAACCCGGACCACAAACCATCTTCCCTACCAGAACATAATCATTCAGTTCACATCTCTGTTATGATTCACTTGTTGTTTAATAAATTCACCAAAAATTGAACTAAAGACTCTAGTCTGCGTTTGAGCTCTGCCCCCGGACCTGACAGTTTATCTTTAAAGAAATGGTGTGATATAATTTATGCCGGCTTTATATCACCCATCGACCACCCTGATATCAGCATCGACATCTGCCATCAAAGACTCATTATCGTTCGAACACTATGATATTGCATTGTCGATAAGGTATATAATGTCTTAGTGACCATGCTGTATTGGCTTAACTTTCAGTGAGATCTGCAAATGAACTTATTGACTCAATGAACGAAGGCCTCAGCAAATCCAGATAATCTACTGAATTTGTGGTTCTTAATGCTGCTCAAATGGACTCCTCTTCCATGGCACTGGCTGTTCTTTATCTTCATTAGTATCACTGCGCGGTGAAATCGATTTTCTGCGGTGATCCGTGTGGTCTGTCTGAGACTCATTATAGTATTGGTTTTAACATCTTTGAACAGCTGACTGGGTATCTGAATAATTTTCAAGCTCTCTGTTGTTCATTGTGGCTGTTGTCTCTCACACACAACCGCAGCCTCCTGTTCTGTCATTATCTGCCCATCTCATGACTTATACACTAGACCTCGATTGACCAGCAGACAGGGAAAAGGAATTCAGGAAAAAAAAATCAGAATTACTATCGATTTGGTTGCAACATTGTGTTTCACTTGTTTCATTGATTAGAATAATTGCCTCAGCATTGTCAATGGGAGACATGCTTCACTGCCTCACTCCCAAGAGCTCCGTTTGCATCCTCACGACCTGCTCTCTTATTGAAACAACCATCGAGGAGGAAGTCATGAGTTATTGTTATTAGTGAATCTTTGGCTATATTACAGCAATTCATTTCAGATCCTCGCGCATCTTGTGACGGCAGCTCGGTTGAATATGGGTTTAATGTGATGGGCTAAGAATCATAACTTGAGAGGAGGACAGGAGACATTTCAATAGTTTTATATTTTACTCCATTAGAGTAAAGCAGATCCAATGACCTCAAATGACTGAAAAGGCAAAGACAAGGTTAAACACACTTTGTGCTGTAATATTGTCATGTCTCTTCCTAAAAGAAGTGCTTTATAATATGTGTACTCATGGGGAAATGGAAGAAAGCCTTTTAGCAAGTCTGGTGTCGACAATTTACTTTTAATGCCACTGCCTCAAAAAAAGAGAAAATCTTAGATACGAGACAGAAGTTTAATGTCTCACTTTTCTCTGTTCTGCCTTCGCCAAATGCACTGACAGACTACATATTTAGATATCTTTTATGTATGTGCACAGAAGTGTGACATAATAGAATATAAGTTTTCTAGTTACTATGCATTTGCATTTTTCCTACAGTTTGTTTCAGTTCAGTAGTTTCAGCGAATGATTTTAAATGTCATCTGCTTTCTTGCTCAGGCTGTTCAGTTATTTTTGTATAGAGTCATTTGCCCAAAATAGTTCTCTATTTAATTTGGCTGTGCACAACGATCCCAGATCCACCAGTTAGAGTGATACCAAGATCAACAACTGGCCTCTTGTCTTAGCAAGAAATGTATTTTACTGAACTATTTTTAGAATGCAATTGAAATAATTTATTTTTAAATTATGTCTAGTCCTTCCTTTCAGTGGAGTTATATTTATACATTAAACAACAAAAATCAATGGAAAATCAATTAAAATAGCTCCTTGTAAAATCACTTTAGTTTATTATTTTATTATACAGTTATAATCGAAATGATTCAATATTGAATAGTTGCAAATCTGGTTTATATTGGCAAAATTTACAGACTTTCAGCTGTTTGCAATGAACTAATCAAACAAAAGTAATGAAAAAATAGCTCAACACAATTGTTTCAAGTGGTTTCCCCAAATTCAACTGAAAATGCAACTTTTTTGATATTTTCTGCAGTCTCAAAATTATTCAACCCCTTCATGGCAAGAATCTTTAGTATTTAGTAGAACACCTTTTGCAGTTATGACCTGCTGCAAACGAGATGTGTAACCAGACACCAGCTTCTGGGAGCATTTCTGAATAATCTTAGCCCATTCCTCATGAGCAATGGCCTCCAGTTCAATAAGATTCTTGGGTTTGCGTGTTGCATTCACCTTCTTCAAATCCCACCAGAGATTTTCTATGGGGTTCAAATCAGATGTCTGGGATGGCCACTGTAGAACCTTCCAGGACTACTTCTGTTTGTGGTATGTTTGGGATTGTCCTGTTGGTCCAATGACGCCCAAGCTTCAGCTTACTCACTCATGACGTTTTCTCCTAGGATTTCTGATTTGTCAATGAATCTTACCTTCCACACACTGCAGGTTTCAGTGTCAGAGGTGAGCGAGCTGTCAATCATAGTCCGCGTGGACCGGAGCGGTCATTGTTGATATGCTGGAGCACTGTCTATGAGCAGAATGGCGTCTAAGCGATTGTGGTGTTCTGTTCTTGGGTGTAATAACGAACACAGCAGTCATTTTAATGTTCCTAAATCCGAACCGCTTAAGACTCAGTGGCTGAGTTTTGTTTTCGAAGGGAATATTCCCCACGAGCAACGTCAATGCTTTCATTTTTGCGCGAATCATTTCTCACCAGACTTATTTATAAAGGAGGGTCATAAAGCTGGTTTTGCTAAGAAGCTGCTCCTGAATACAGGATCGGTACCAACTATTCGTGTTCCTGCTGAACCTCCAGAAGAACTTAAGTGAGTGTAACGTTTTATTAACTGTTATATTAATACTTATATTAATCTTTGCAAATCGCTTGCACGCTTCACCATGAATGCGTCTAAATTACACTCAGGGTACATTACGGCATGTTTTCTATGTACGATGTTCTCAATATAATTTATAATCCCACGTTTATAATGAACAACGCATTATGGTTATTGTGTTACAAATGGTGTACGCACAGAACAGAGGGGCGGGGTGAGCAAAGCTCATTATCATTAAGTCATATGCACTGAAACGGCGTGCTGAAAACAGAGCTGTTTTTGACCAGTTAAAATAAGTGTTTTCTTACAATACTAATGAGAATTTTTAATTAAAGTATATTACAAACTTTTAATTTAGACCCTAAAGAATCATATTAGCTTGTACAAAAATGGCATTATATGACCCCTTTAATGCGGGGACTTCAAAATACCGTGAAAAATTATAGATCGGAATTTAGACTTTTAGAACGCGCATTAGCTTATTTTCCATCAACCGCTTAAACAACACAGCGTATATGTTGCGCAAAACACGTGCGCACTCTGATGTAAACAATCCCCACTGTGTGCATGGGGTGCAGTGCGCACTCTAGTCTAATGTAAACAATCCTCACATGGAAAAGAAGCATGGCGGAAGGAGGAATACTGCCGACGATATATCCCTCTTCTAAAAGCAGGGCTGTCAACTCTCACGCATTCAACGTGAGACACGCAATTCGCCTTTGGCTAAGCCACACCCTAGAATGTAGATTGACCAATCACAGCGCAGCTAAGAACGAGCTGCCACAGAGGTCCGACACTTTTTCACAGCGCTCCATTGACTTTAACACAGGCGTCGTATTTTTGGTCTCGACCGGCTATTACCGTCGTGGTTTTATCAAAAACATGGTTAAACGTTGTGCCTGGGGCATTTGTAACACAGATACGCATTTCCCAGAGAGGTTGGAGGGGGGTGTCCGTTTTTTTCCCTTCCCAAACCGAAGTCAAATCCTGACAAGTGTCGTCTAGCACACGCTGCTAATAAATACAACGTTATACTCGCGTAGTCCGTTTGCTTTGTAATAACGATTATAGAAGTGAATAGAGACCTAGCTGCTACCCAGCTTTGCATGAACAGTGTTGCTCCTTGATATTGTTAGTCCCAGCCTCCGTCTCGATTAGTAGGATATGCAGTGGTTCATTTTTTGACTGACCGGTATGCTTTTGTTTTGCCTCTTTTTGGATGCCTTGTTGTTCCTTGGGTTTCACCTGTATGTCGTGAATATAGCCTTCGAACGAATATTTTAGCAGCCCCTTTTGCCTAGTTTGCGATACTTTATTTGCTGCTATATAAAAGTTTGACAAAATTTCAGCAGGAAGAGCTGTCACAGCATAAGCCACGTTGTTACCAGAGCACAGATGAAGTTTGTTTGTCGAACGTAGCAACATTAACTAAGGGGGGGCGGGGCTTAGCCAAAAGCGAATTGACACCTTTTACACGCTCTCGCGCCACACATCCATTTTCTCACGCAGAGAAAAATCGCGGAGCAAAGAGGACACGGAGACCGACAGACAAGACAGAGCAGGTTGAATATTAAAAAAATATCAGCTCTCAGGTTCTGTCCATTTTATTACGAAATTCAGACAATAAATACCGTCTTGGCGCTTGTAAATGTGACGTGACAGATCGCTGTGCCTCAGTTCAAGTAAACCGATCATCTGTTACTTTTTATTTAAAGATACAGTACAACTTACCGAAAGGTATACATAATATCGATCAATCAGTGTTTTTCAACCACGGAAAGAGGTCAATAAAACTGCAGGAGAACAATTATGTCACAGAATGTTACATTTACTTCAGGAAAGCCATTTAATGACCAGCACGTTAGTTGACTAGAAAAAATAGCTATAGGCTAGAGAGGAGTATTTTGCTAAATATGTGCACTATATTAAATATTTTAATATGTGTTTACTTGTCATTACATAATTGTTATTATAATGAAAACCGCATTATATTTAATTTCTCTCTGTATGTTTAAAGCATTATGTGAGATATATTTTTTCTTAAGAAAAATTTAAATGCAGGCTATCTACTGTAGCCTACCTAATATTTATCCAAATGAGTCAATATTGAATCAAGATTGAAATCAAATCCAAGAATTTAATTGAAATCATGAAAATTGTGTTAAGCAATAATACAAACAGTAGCCTGTCACAGTCATCATCTGCACCATTCTGTCTTTGTCTGCAGTGCACTACACTTCCCAGAATCCTTCTCGTCTTCACACCTGAACTCACTCCCTCATTACACACCTGTTCATCGTCATCATCATCCGTGTCACCTGTCCTCACCTCGTTAGTGGTCATTTGTATCTGTATTTAGTTTCCCTCTGTTCAGTCAGTCCTGTTCGGTTCTTGTTAATGTTACATTGTATAGTGTGTGTGTATAACCTTCTGCCTGTCATCCCTGTACCTGTTTGGCTTTAAGTAAATGTTTGTATTGGAGCCTTTTGACTCTGCCTCTCCTTCAACCTGCACCACACCCGTGACAGAAGAACCGAACCACATCATGAGCTGGGAGCTCGCTGGACAGATCGCGGCCTTGGCCCTGGATAGCCGCGATCTGTTCCACTACACCTGGGAGTTTGTTCCTCTCACTGCCTCATGCTCTCTGAGTGATGAGGCGATTAAGGCCTGTTACCAGTTGGGGGCGAAGAACGTCGATCCGAGGGAGCTCCCAGATCTCTTCGGTCTGGACTGGAGAGAGGCGCTCTCCAGATGTCTGGAGAGCTTCCTCCCGCGGCAAGCCATGTCACCGCTGGTCCCGTCCAGCCCAGAGCCTTCAGAGCCCCGCCGTGCCAGAGACTGATTGCGCCATGCACATCGAGCCAGAAACCGTTTATGTGATGGTTCCCAAGCCTATCCCTGTCCCAGAGCCTGTCCCAGAGCCTGTCCCGGTCCCGGTCCCAGTCCCTGTCCTAGAGCCTGTCCCAGAGGCCTTTTATGACTCTGTCATTCCCACCAAGAATTTTTTTTGGGGGGGTGGGGCATACGTCCAGCCCAGAGCCTTCTCCGCTGATCCCGTCCAGCCCAGAGCCTTCTCAGCTGGTCCCGTCCAGCCCAGAGCCTTCTCCGCTGGTCCCGTCCAGCCCAGAGCCTTCTCCGCTGGTCCCGCCCAGCCCAGAGCCTTCACCGCTGGTCCCGCCCAGCCCAGAGCCTTCACCGCTGGTCCCGTCCAGCCCAGAGCTTTCACCGCTGGTCCCGTCCAGCCCAGAGCTTTCACCGCTGGTCCCGTCCAGCCCAGAGCCTTCACCGCTGGTCCCGTCCAGCCCAGAGCTTTCACCGCTGGTCCCGTCCAGCCCAGAGCTTTCACCGCTGGTCCCGTCCAGCCCAGAGCTTTCACCGCTGATCCCGTCCAGCCCAGAGCTTTCACCGCTGGTCCCGTCCAGCCCAGAGCCTTCACCGCTGGTCCCGTCCAGCCCAGAGGTTTCACCGCTAGTCCCGTCCAGCCCAGAGCTTTCACCGCTAGTCCCGTCCAGCCCAGAGCTTTCACCGCTAGTCCCGTCCAGCCCAGAGCCCAGCCCATACGTCAACCGCCATGGCCACCCTAAGGGTCCTCTCCGCCATGGCCACCTGAAGGGCCCTCTCCACCATGGCCACCCGAAGGGTCGTCTCCACCTTGGCCGCCCGAAGGGTCGTCTCCACCATGGCCACCCGAAGGGTCCTCTCCGTCATGGCCGCCCGAAGGGTCGTCTCCACCTTGGCCACCCGAAGGGTCCTCTCCGTCATGGCCACCCGAAGGGGCGTCTCCGCCATGGCCGCATGCCCAGCCTGCTCCGCCCTGGTCGCCTGCTCCGCCCTGGCCGCCTGCTCAGCCTGCTCCGCCCTGAAGGCTTCTTGCTCCTGTGAGGCCAGGCCCTGATCAGCCTTCAGGGCGCCCCTCACCCCCCACCCCACCCACCCCTGTTGATGTTCCACGGCATGAGGTCACACCTACCGGGAGGGGGGAGTTATGTCACAGTCATCATCTGCACCATTCTGTCTTTGCCTGCACTACACTTCCCAGAATCCTTCTTGTCTTCACACCTGAACTCACTCCCTAGAATAAAGTTATTGTCCAGCTAAAGTTAGTTTTGATTGATTCACTTCCGTTGCAACAATCATTAGTTATTAACGTATGACTAGTACGTGCCTTATGCTGTGCAAGCTGAAACCTCAGTGCCTGTTGCCACCAAGTCTTGCTGCAGGTATTTTTCAGTCATTGAACCTGTCCTCAGTTTGCTTCAATCTGGTTGCAGCCGTTGAAAGCTTTATTTTTCTTAATTTTTTTTACTTTAGAACTATGCTTTCAACTGTGTCTGTAGGAACATTTCGTGCCTTCACTATCTTTTTGTATCCTGTTCCTTGTTTGTGAAAGCTGATGATATCTTCTCTTTACTTTGTGGACCATTCTTTTGACTTAGCCATATTTCTAACATGCAGTGAAACGTGACAATAAACCTATCCAGTTTAGATATTTCATGTGTTCTAGCTCAAGCAAAGCTGGTGCAACTAATAAAGCCCTTGATTAGTTGCCTCAGGTGTGCCTGAGTGATTGTATTCAGGGGGTTGAATAATTAGGAGACAGCAGAAGTCATTAAAAGTTGCATTTTCAGTTAAATTTGGGGAAACCACTTGAAACATTTGCTGTGTTGAGATATTTCAATTCCTTTTGTTTGATTTGTTCATTGCAAATCAGGTTTATTTGAAAAATTGACAGATTTAAGCTGTTTGCAATGTCAATTACAACTGTGTGTATCTTTATTATTTACACAGGGTTATGCTATGTATGTATGAATGTATGTGTGTATGTATGTATCCCCCTTATTTTTAGCTGTACAAAAACAGCTCAATGTTGCTTGATATTGCAAACTGGTATTTCTTACCATATTATTTTAACGTATTGTCATAATTATAAACACATTTGTTTGTAGCGCAAATATTTTTTACCAATTAAGGGACTTTGTTATACTTTTAGTTATTTACCTATAGTGGCTAATGAGTCTCACACATTCACAGAAAATAGGCCACCTATAACTGTATATATCATTATATTATATATATATATTAATTTGAGCCATCATCTTGAATAATGGATGTAGACAGTATTTACAGCTCATATAGACCATATGTTGAACATGTTAATTTCCCAATAGGATGGCTGTGCGTGCTGTGAACTTGCAACAGGAGTGTAACAGTCTCCCTTTTTGCTTGTTAAGTCTCCTCCTTGTGGTAGATCACAAGAATTACAGCACATTAAGGTTTTTTTTTTGTTGAATTAAGTGTTGTCATGTTTAACACTATGAGAGAGAGAAATATATATTTTTTATCATATAATATTATATAAGTGTGATACTGTGTCCGCCAATAACTGAAGTACTAACTTTTTTTTACATTATCCTTTATTTCTTTGAAATATTTAACAGTCATTTTCAGTAACATACTGAGCAGTTTTGGAAATGCTGATGATTTGAATATAATTGATTTGATTGTGTATAAGGTCATTGTGGCCAGACATTTGTCTCTGTGTGGCCAGATATTTGATCAAATGACAGAGGAAGATTGAGTGATCCAAACCTTTCTCTGAATAAGGTCAAATGTTGTGAAATGTCAATCTATATTATTCATTTTCACTTCAGCTCTGATCTTTCAAAGGACATAATGGCCACAATAGTGATCATAGATCGGTAAGGATTTTGTTGACGACGGACCTGCCAGGGGTCTCAGAGCTGTTAAGCAGTATAAAGAGCATTTTGCAAATGAGTGACAAGGTGCAGAGTTCTAGAAGCATATAATTTACCACCAAGTGGGATGCAAATGTATCATGTTTGATAATTCAAACTGCCTAATAGATTTTATATAACCACTCAGTCTATTTCCCTAAGGCTCTGTTTTATAGTTGTACAGTGTAGAGCTCGAGGAATCGTGGGATAGAAGCAAGCGCAGCCGAGTCTATATTTGAGTGCAATGACTGTAATTAGAGTGTGATTATTCCCGGAGACGGTTAGAAAAAAAGGCAGCCGACAGTGAGGGAGGTTGCTATGGAAACCGACGCGGAGGCAGTGAAAAGGTCCGTTCGCTGGTGGTTATGTCGTGTATCTGGTGTGTAAAAGGTCTGGTATGTAAAAAGTTTGGACATGGCAGGTTTCAAGTCAAAAGGAGGCAGAGTAGGATGTTTTGCTTGCATAAACTGAAGCTGCTTTTGAAGACTAAAGCTTTATTTGTTGTCTCAATTTAAATTCTTATTCTCTTGATTTGTTCCTCTCATTGCATTGAATTATTTTTTTGTTGCTCTTATTCTCGCTCACTCTTCCCTACTGTGTTCTAACATGCTCATGTTCACATATTAGACCAATTTCATTCTGCTAAAGACCTACACAAATCCCAGAATATACTAAGTGAGCCATTCTGGAATTTACAATGGCGGAATTATTTGCAATAAAACAATAAGGCAGATTGTATTGACCGTCTGACAGAGCTCATCACGTCATGGCGCACTTAAATATATAAAAAATGCTCTTACATGGTGAAGGAACACTTGTGGTCATTAGTATTCCTCGCGAGGACCACGGCTATACCCTGCATCCTCCCTGTTCGCCCAGATAGCCATTGAATTATGAAGCCAATCTGAGCCATGGTTTGGGTTGCCTAGCAACAGACTATTGAGTGGGACTGGGTCCCTGGTGATGGGGAGATAAACAAGGGGCCAGATAATGTGTGTGTGTCTCTCTATATAGGTGTGTTACCTGATGGCCTGTGTGCTTATCTTGAAAGTGTCAAGAAAGAAAGAGAAAGAAAGAAAGAAAAAGCCCTACACCCCAGTGGTTGTTATGACTCCAAGCAGAAACTTCAGCCTTATAAAAATAAACGGATGGCCAGTAGACACAAACAGTTGTGCTTTTCCCTTCAAGCCTAACATGGGTGGGCAGGTTTTCTGTTATAATGGTCACTATCACAATCTAGAGGAACAACACTGCATTATACAAATCAGACTATTATGGTTTTTGCATATTTATTTTGCAGAAATTTAATTTAATTTTGCTCAATAAATCATTTATTGTGATTGTCATACCTGATTATTTGATATTTGCACAACATGATGTCTTTTATCAGAGTGGTTTGTATACATACTGTATGGTTGATACCTTGAGTTATAATAGTAAAAATATAATAAAGACAATTTATTTATTTTATTTATTATAATAGATGGTGATTAATGTACATGATGTGGTTGTAAGAGGTGTGTGTTTATTTTGCAGATCGGCTGTTTGGTGGGTGTCAGAGTTATTTGGGGTCAGTTCCCTACACTTACGACGTGACTCCAGCAGCAGTGCAGCGTTTGAGGAATGTTCTTCAGAAGCTTGCCCACAGAGGTATCACTTCTCTTTCTTTACCTGCCTGTTTTTGATAACCTTACTACCAGTACTCTTGTGTGCTTATTTATCACGTATCTCATTGTTTTCTTTTTCCACAGGGTAAGATACATTTCACTGTTGAAATTGTTATGTATTCACAAGTCCATTGTCTGTTTTCTAATTACACATCTCATTGTTTACCAGCTTCCCTGACTTTTTAATTGTTCAGTTCTTATCGGCTGTCAGTAACTTAGTATTCAGTCTGTTAACCTTTTTTTTTAGATCTGACATTAGCTTGTTGACTTCATCTCACTTCACCTGTTTATTTACTGCCAATTATTTACCTTTTGCCCTTTTATCTACTGTAACAAAAGCGTGAAGTACGTAAAAACACAGGTTTATGTCTTCTAAATACTTAGACTACCATTGAAAAGTTTGGGGCCTGTAAGATTTTTTTTTTCAAGCAAAAATGAAAACATTTATGCAGAATGATGCATTATTAAATTGATCAAAAGTGACAAAGACTTACATTGTTATAGAAGATTTCTATCTAAAAAAAAACTATTTCTACTCATCAAAGATTCTGGAAAACATTTTATCACAGTTTGTACAAAAATATTAAGCAGCGCAACATTGATAATAATAAGAAATGTTTCTTGAGCGTCAAATCAGCATATTAGACTGATTTCTGAAGGATCATGTGACAATGAATACTGGAGTATGCTGAAAATTCAGCCTTGACATCACATAAATAAATGACATTTTAAAATGTTTTCAAATAGAAAAGAGCTATTTTACATTGTAATGATATTTCACAGTATTACTGTTTTTACTGACCAAAATTTTGATCAAATAAATCGCCTCGGTTACGACTGTAACCTCGGTTCCCTGGAGAGGGAACGAGACACTGCGTCGATTGACGCTAAGGGAACGCTTTGCGTGATGATGTCTTGAAGCACATGTAAAATCAGTCCAATGGTGTGGCAGAACGTCAGAGGCGGGTGACGTCATGAACCAGGAAACTATAAAGCCTGCCCAAACATAGCTTCTTAAGGTCTGAGCAAGTCGCTTACAGGCACGTAGGAGATATGGCAGGTGGCGCAGGTACCCTCAGTCGTAACCGAGACGTTCCCTTTCAAGGGAACTCGTGTTGCGTCGATTGATGCTAAGGGAACGTCTATACCAATGCCACCATAGCGAGAAGTGTCTGTCCTGTGTGAAATCATAAGAGCAGCCCTATGACGAAAGCACCCGAGACCCTGGTGTAGAGTCCAAGTCCAAAGAATAAAATCTGACGAATGTATGCCGGTGAGGACCACTCCAGCACTGTACCAACCGGGCAGTTAACTGGGTCCAACTGACCTGGTCACTACACCATGAAGTGAAAACTCTCCACTCCAGGGCATAAAGTTTCCTCGTGGAGGGAGCTCTAGATTGTAGAATGGTCTCTACAACCTCGGTTGAGAGGCCTGGCCCTATGAACTGGGCCCCCTCAGAAGCCAGCGCACAGGTTCCACAGTTCGGGTTGAGGGTGAAAAATAGAGCCCTCTGCTTGGGACAGAAGGTCCCTGCTGACGGGAAGCTCCAGTGGAGGCCTGTCGTGGAGAGACACTAGATCGGGGAACCAAACTCTGCCCGCCCAACGCAGGGGTATAAGGAGCAGGCGTACATGGTCCCTGCGAACTCTCTCCAGAAATCCCGGGAGCAGAATGATCGGGGGAAAAGCATACAAACGTAGCCTCGGCCACGTCTGTACCATTGCGTCCAGTCCGAGAGGAGCTAGATGCTTGAGGGAGAACCAGAGTGGACAGTGAGACATCTCTCGAGGCGCAAACAGATCCACTTGTGCCTGTCCGAAACACCCTCCATATCTGCTCCACCACCTCGGGGTGGAGCCTCCATTACCCGGACCTCGGCCCCTGGCTCGACATGATGTCTGCTTCAATATTCTGGGCCCCAGGGATGTAAGCTGCTCTGAGTGACAGCAGCTTCCCCTGAGACCGCAGGAGGATTTGTTGCGCCAGTTTGCATAGCGGACGCGAACACAAGTCCCCCTGGTGATTTAGATAAGCGACTACCGATGTGTTGTCTGTGCGGACCAGGTCTTTCATGTGGGTGAGGACGAAATCTCAATGCCAAACGGCCAACTGATGCGACTGAGCTAGAATCAACCAACCATCGATGTAGTTCATGATGCGAATACCCTGCAGACGCAGTGGTGCTAGAGCTGCATCTACGCATTTCGTAAAAGTGCGGGGTGATAGTGCTAGGCCGAACGGAAGAACTCGATATTTGTATGCTTTGCCCCCGAAAGCAAACCTCAGGAACTTCCTGTGATATGGAAGGATAGAAATGTGGAAGTATGCGTCCTTGAGATCTATCGTGACAAACCAGTCCTCGGATCTGATCTGTGGCATGATTTGTCTCAGTGTTTAACATTTTGAACTTTAGCTGCATGACTGACTCGTTCAGAACTCTCAGAACCAAAATGGGACGCAACCCCCCATCCTTCTTTGGAACGATTAAATACTGACTGTAAAACACGGTATCCCTGCTGGATGGAGGTACATGTTCTATGGCCCCTTTCTCCAACAGGGTTTTCACTTCTTGTTCGATTACCAGAACCTGCTCGGGGCCCACCACAGTGGATAGGACCCCCATAAACCTGGGCGGGCGAGACCCGAACTGTATTTGATGACCCTTTCCTATGGTCTGCAGGACCCAACGAGAAATATTTGGCAGTAGCTTCCACGCTGTCAGAAATTTTACTAGAGGTACCAGCCTCTCGAGACTGGTTTCTGGATTTAGTTGTTGTTGAGCAGTCAATCCGTCGCCCTATAATGGTGACCCGGCAGTGAATGACTGAACTGACTGCTCTGGGACCCTCCTCGGAGGCGGCGGGCATCCCAAGACCACTACGTTTCCGAGTGGACCCTTAGATCTGTGCTCGCCGGAGACCACTGCGCCCTGAAGCACATGAGGTGGCAGGGTTAGCATGAGTGGACCCTTAGATCTGTGCTCGCCGGAGACCACTGCGCCCTGAAGCACATGAGGTGGCAGGGTTAGCATAACGGTCCCCTGAGGGCACGCAGTGCCTTCGAAATAATGACGGTCCTCAGATACGTCTTACCCCTAGAAGGCTGCAGTTGAGTGCACTTTCTGTGTCCCCAGTCTTTGTGTGGGGAAGCACGGGAAGCCACGTTTTTGTGTGGCACGGTGTGAGGAGCTGGCTTTAGATGTTTAGGGCTGCTCCCGCTCAGCAGCCCCGGAGACATGGCGGCCCTGAGAGACAAATCTGTGGGCTGACGCAGTTCGCAAACCGCATCCGGACCAATACCCCTGCCCTCATCAAGATCTCCTAACAGTTCAGCCTGGTAAGCCTGCAGCAGTGACATGGTATGAAGGCACGCTGCAGGCTGACCAGCCGGTGAATAAGCCTTACCCACCAAAGCTGATGTTACTCTAACTGGTTTGGTGGGTAATACCAGGGCCTTGAGGGAAGATGCTGATTCAGGGGAGAGATAGCTCGCGAGCATCTCTTCCACCTTTGGCATCTCCCCATAACTTTGCTCATTATAGTTTGAAATAGTCAAGTCAAGTCAAGTCATCTTCATTTATATAGCGCTTTTAACAATGGATTGTTTCAAAGCAGCTTTACAGAGATAAACATATAATTTAAGGTAACAGATTGTTTTGGCATTATAGCGGTTCTTGAATAATGTTATTTCCAGCTAAAGTTAACTTTGATTGATTCACCTCCGTCGAAATGATCAGACTTTTAAACGCGAACCTGTGATTAACGCTGACGGCGTTCACATGCTCATTCAGAATTGATTCTATAGTTATGTGCTTTTTAAAATATGTGCGCAGGTTTATAATTCATACAACCCAGCCTAAACAAACTACTTTTCTTGCCTATAAATTTTGATACAGAATTTTGTTTTATTTTATCACTTCGGGGTACGCGAGCCGGAATTCACAACGCTTTATCTGTAGAGTGGGAAAGGGATCCTCCATAGGGAGAGGATAGTGGACACTTCAGCACTGCATTGTCATCGGGTCCAGGCGGATCTCCTTCGTCAGATCTGGACACGGCCTGGATCCGTCAGGCTGCGGGAAAACCTCTGGATAAACAAAGACACTAATATTAGCATAGATGCCATTCTTCTTATGATGTAGCGAGTACATCGAGATTTAAGGGAAGTGTTCCCAGTTCCGGCTGACCTAATCTATGCAGCCTAACATTGAATTTATAGAAGTCTATAGTGTGTTATGTGTATGCTAGGTCAAAGTTTGTGGACTATAAACTGGTTTCTCCCATGTTCTACCTCGGTGTGGAGATCAGGGAAAAACGGAAGCCCCCGGCGTTGAGGTTTTGAACGAGAGGGCAGGAAGCGTTCGTCTAGTTGGCTTCTAGAAAGAACGTCCTGCTAATCTGCCGGCCAATCGATGCCGGCCAATCGATCTTTCGACCGCTCTCGTTACAACCTCAAGGTGGCGACTGAGGTGGCGAGTGCTCAGTATCTCCTGCTTCAACACTAACAACATCTAATTCCTCAGAACTAGGTAGCTGTAGTGTCTGTGCCTCAATCGGGGCAGAAGTAACCGCAATGCGTGCTTCCAAACCCTGAGAGAAGGCACTGGATCTGTCAGGTGAAGGCAGAGATAAGGCTGGGCCCGTCTCTAACCCCACTGACAAATCCATTTGCGAACCCCAAGTCTGAAGCCTTCGCTGTGCCTCAGCAGCAGCAGGACCTGAGCCTTGGGGAATGCAAGCCTGAGCGTCCTCACTCAAGAGCGCCAGGCGGGATCGGGGTGTCCGCAATGGAAGCACATCACAGTGCTCTCAGCCAGCGCCCTTGAGCGCTGACCGTGCATGCTCCTCACCCAAACAAACAACACACAAAACATGTGTGTCCCCACCCGTTAAATAACGCGAGCAGGGGTGCACACACATTCTGAATAGCTGCTTCTTACTCACCATAACTGAATATATATATATACCGTAATTCCTCAAATAAAAACCGGTATTCAAATAAACGCTGGGCCTCTGATAGTGGCCGGGTGCGTGATCAACGCGGACAAATAAAGGCCGGTCTCAAATTAAGGCCGGGGGAAAATAGTGTGAATAATCTCCTAAATGCCTTTCATTGAAGAGATGTTACACCTGTCCACTTCATGCGTGTTCTGTGATCTGATCGTGAAAAGACCATGTATAAATGCCACCCGAAGCTCATTCGAGACTATTTTAATCCGATCGCTCAAACCACTTCTTCAGGAGGAGATCTGAGACAAGATTTCAGACGAAACTGCACAAGTGTAAATCAAATGCATCTGATTGTTGAAACCACGTATCTAAATTTTGCTTCTCCCCAAAACGCTAAAAAATAAAAGTGAGAGAACGTGTTATAGGCTATGTAATGTTATAGGAAGATGTGACAACGCTACTGCAACACGCATCATGGCAGCTGAGCATCTATTCATAAAGCCAACGTGCAAACTATTGCAAATTAAAGTGAAAGTAAGTCGCAGACAATTCTCCTCATCATTAAAAGTAAAGAAACGAAATGATCTTGGGTTGTTGCCGCTCTCTCTTATTGTGGTCTTTTGATTTAGAAATTAGCTGATCTATCAAATGCAGCTCATATCTGTTGCTTTCGGTGACGTGCACTCCGTTAAATCTGCATATAGCGTGGGAATTGAAGATTTACATCCGTTTTGCGAAAACGCATTTGTGAGCAGATTTAAGTACAATTGTTTTGATAAATCGGATAGCTTTCCGATCTGAGAAAACACATGAAGTGGCCAGGTGTAAACATCCCCTAATATGCATTCAAGTTCATCGTGACGTACAGCCAATAGATGGTAGCTAGTAGACAATAGATTTAACACAGATATAATTTAGTGCTGCTAGTGTAACGGTCTTTTCAACAACTTTGTTGAAAACGAAATTGTCTTGAGGAGCATGGAACCCAGACGGAAATTTGATTTTGATTTTTTTTAAATAAAGGCCTGCCTCTAATAAAAGCATGCTTCAAATAAAAGCCTGTTACCTTCTGCAGTTTAGGTAAATAAAGGCCCCGGCTTTTATTTGAGGAATTACGGTATATATATATATTAGTGCTGTCAAACGATAAAAATATTTAATCGCGATTAATCGCATTAATGTCGTAGTTAACTCGCGATTAATCGCACATTTTTATCTATTCTAAATGTCTCTTGATTTCTTTTTGTCCCATTATTTTTTCTCATTTTAATGCTCTTATCAACATGGAAAAGTGGATCGGCTTGTTTTGTGCAAATGTTTTTATTGAAAACAACATTGGCATATACTGTGTTCAAATTCACAATAAAAAATTCTCACTTGGAGCAAATAATCTCTCACACAATGTAACACTGTCCATCAATAAAAGGGCGAAAGAAATACTGACGAGGTCCTGATATTGACGAGGGGGCGGAGAATTTGCATCAGCTGTGTGTGTGTGTGTGTGTGTGCTTGGCCATCATCAAGCGGTATTTCAGACTGGACGCGCTGCGATGTTGATAGCTCAGTTCACAACGACAAAACACACAGATCACTTTGGTCTTGTCAATGGAACCATTTGGCAACTTTTTAAAAGTAAACTTTCCATTCAGAATCTTATTGGCACCCATTTCGGCGTCTCGCGCTCGCCATCCACTCAAAGCGTAACGTTAACCTACTATTTGGCCGCCGTGCAAGCCCAAACGAGTGTGTGCGGCGCGCCTGTTGTTTTGTTTCCGGTCTAGCTAGATCCGCTTGCGCTTTGGTCAACGAAGCAACACAACGTCCTCGCGCGGCACAAGCCATTGCAATGAATGTGTTTCATAGCGCAGCGCGCGCATGCCCCCGGCTTTTATTTGAGAAATTACGGTATATATATATATATATATATATATATATATATATATATATATATATATATATATATATATATACCGTAATTTCTCAAATAAAAGCCGGGGCCTTTATTTACCTAAACTGCAGAAGGTAACAGGCTTTTATATATATATATATATATATGTATGTATAGATGACACCAAACAGACAAAACAGTTTCACATAGAGCGCTTGTGAAGACACAGATGCTGGCGCTGCTTTGTTTGGGCAGGCTTTATAGTTTCCTGGTTCATCACGTCATCCGCCTCTGATGTTCCGCCACACCATTGGACTGATTTTACATGTGCTTCAAGACATCATCATGCAAAGCGTTCCCTTAGCGTCAATCGACGCAGCGTGAGTTCCCTTGAAAGGGAAGCGGCCTTGGGTAGCATAGGAGAAACATCAATTCTTTTTACAAAACTCATACTTTTGAACAATAGTATACTTTAAAGTAGTAAAAAACCCCACCAAAAACACACAAATATTTACTTGTTCACTATTGTTTTGTGCCACCTACTGTACATCTCTGTACTAATTGGTATCTTTCTAGCCAATATTGAAGTTTTGTATTACAGCACATATATGATACTATCTTCATATACTATCTTGCTAATATGTTGCAACATTGCTCAGTAGCATTAAGTTGCGTTGGGTAGAAGTGTCAGCTAAATGAATCATGTAAATGTAATCACTGGCTACTTTAGCTATATCGACCTTGATTGCTGTGCACCTTGTTGACATGACTAAATGCTGGCCAAAATCATGAAAATCTTGAAAACTTCACTGACGGCAGTTTCTGGTTTCGTCAATGTTCTTAGCTAGTAAGTTTTATCCTTGGCAGAACCTTGTCACAATCAGTTGCAGAGTTCGTCAATTCAAGTCAAAGCTGACACACAGCCAAACGTGCACTCATCTTTTGTGGCACGATGTTGCTGTCTGTCACATGGACAGATGAAAGAGAGTGGGATGAAAGGATGAGACTGAGCACTCATCCACTGCTCAGGGGCTTGGAATTGGACATCTGAGGGCTTTCGTGACAGAAAGGTTTCTCGGTAATACAATGTGTTAGCAGGGCTGGACTGAATGTACTATCACTGATAGAGGAGAACTTCTGCAGAGATGTGAGTCTTAATCTGTTCAAGCTGAACATATTGTTTGAACAGACCTCTGATATGAAGATCTGTCTTACCTAAGACATTTGCGATTACACACCAAACTCTGGGTACTTACTGTGCTAGAAGTGTTGAATGTGTTGCAGCTTTGCTAGAATGTGGTTTCATAACAAACATTTTGTGTTTAAGTGAAAAGCTTACTAGTAACACTGAAGTGATTTTGATGCTCAGTGGGCTGATCAGTGGGTGTGTGTGTGTGTGTGTGTTCACTCTCAACTGTTTATCTAAACCAGTTCATTACAAACTATTTCCTTCTAAGCTCTTTCAATTCATAGCCAAACTATACATTATATATGTTACATAACTTACATACAAACTATACTCACCCTATAACAATTACCTCTGGTTTCACAGACGAGGCTTAAGCTAGTCCCAGACTAAAATGCAAGGTTGAGCTGTTTTAACTGTAAGTAACATATCTTAAAATATGTCAGTGCCATTGTTTTGTTTTTTTGCTATATTTTTTTTCTAAGGCAGTTTATAAAAGCTTCTTAAATGTCCTAATTGAGCTAAGGTCTGATCCTGGCTTAATCTAAACCCTGACTGTAAAACCAGGCCTAGACTTTCAGTCAATCATTTGTAATTTTAATTCAGAGCATTCAAATTCAATTCAGAGAGTACAAACAATGGTTTTATGGGATCAGTCACATTAATTTAACTATAATAATACAATTTACAAAACATTTTATATGAAATAGATCTGTTAAACTCCAAGGTAAGAGGACTTAATAAAATGGATAGCTCACCTAAAAGATGAAAATCCTGTCATCATTTGCTCACCCTCGTATCGTTCCAGACCTGTATGACACAAAAGAAGATATTTTGAAGAACATTGGGGTCCAAAACTACAGAGCCCCTAAAGGGACGTGGTGGTGGAAAAAAATTTAGGATGGGAGATTTTTTTTTTGCAAATCTTTTGCGTTCCCTCGCAAAACTTTTGCGTTTCCCCGAGAAACTTTGCGTTCCCCCGAGAAACTTTGCGTTCCCTCGCAAAGATATTGGCGTTCCCACGCAAAATTTTTGCGTTCCCACGCAAAACCCGTTGGCAGCTCGGACAGACGCTTCCTGTTTAATGTCCTGCTGGCAGTGTTTCAGAGCTCCGTACGTTAATGGAGCGTTTCATAGTGTTTTAACTTGGACTCAAATATAAAGAAATGCGGTCAATGCTTAACTCAAGAAGTTCAGTGAAGTTGGCAATATCAGCTTAGGCTACACATAGGCTATTCAAACTTCCCGGATCAATATTCTTGAGCTAAACGTTGTTAAAACACAGACGACACCTTTTTACAATCACAGTAACCTAGACAACGAGCTACAACCCAATTCTCCTCAAAGAAGCCGATTGAGAGACAAGTCCGAATAAGGGACCGTCTGCCAAGTGCAAATCTCAAAACCCTTCTGCACATTTTATATTATTTAACATATTCAATTGCTTCAATGTGATACACTGTAGGCAACTGTCACCAAATTCAGTTCCAATAACTTTACCCTTTTTAGAAAAAATATTCAGTAACTTCACACTGTTATACAGTGTAATTCCATAAAATTCAGTCAGCAAATATAATGCAAAAGCTATGGTTGTAACTATTATGTCAGCTGCGTACAGTACCAATATAATTTGTGTAAAGAATAGGCCTACTTATTTTTTATGTGCAATTACTTCCCAAACTAAGTGTTGTATAACCAACATTAGAGCAGTGATGTGTGAACTCAATTTGGTGTGTTACAGTGAAGTTATTAAATATATTGTTTTATAATATAAAATGTGCAAAAGCAGTGCAGTATGACCAGTGGGTTTACCATTGATGTGTAAACTGAATTGGGTGGTTTGTAATATTGAAGTTAATGACTATTTTTATATTTTTCACTATGAGTTGATGCTGTAGTCGTTTTTTGGGTTATATTGCACTTTGCAGATGGTCCCTTCGGACTCAGCCGCCTGCTCATAGAGATCCATTTAGCCTATATTATAAAGCTCGTTTTGAGGAGAATTGGGTTGTAGCTCGTTGTCTAGGTTACTGTGATCGTAAATAGGTGTCGTTTGTGTTTTAACAACGTTTAGCTCAAGAATATTGATCCGGGAAGTTCGAATAGCCTATGTGTATTACCAACTTCACTGAACTGCTTGAGTTAAGCACTGACCGCATTTCTTTATATTTGAGTCCAAGTTCAAACACTATGAAACGCTCCATTAAGGTACGGAGCTCTGAAACACTGCCAGCGGGACATTAAACAGGAAGTGTCTGTCCGAGCTGCCAACAGGTTTTGCGTGGGAACGCAAATAACTTTGCGAGGGAACGCAAAACTTTTGCGTGGGAACGCAAATAACTTTGCGAGAAAACGCAAAAGTTTTGCGAGGGAACGCAAAAGATTTGAAAAAATATATATAATTTTCCACCACCACGTCCCTTTAGGGGCTTCATACAAAACAACATGGGACCTGACTGAATACTTTTTTTTTAAACCATTCTTCAAAATATATTTTTATATTTTGCAGAAGAAAGAAAGTCTTACAGGTTTGGAACAACATGAGTATGATTTGGTGGGATGTAAATAAGAACACCAGCTCATGCTCTGCTTTTTTTAGTGCAGTGTTTATTCAAAGCAGCTTTTTGTGACGCCAATCAGAAAACAGGTCTTATTGTTGTCAGTTTCCAGCATAGCCATTTGGGGGCAGCATGCTCCATCCTGTCTGTCTCGGTGAAGGATCTGAGCTGTTAATAGGCTGCAGAGGCTTGCTCCCAGCTTGATCTTTTCAAACAGCCATAAATGAGAGTTGAAAAGCGTGGAAGGCACGCAACCGTCTTTGGGTAAATTACCAACATGGTAATGAATATTAGAGAGCCAGAGAGATGGCCGACTCCAATTACCCAAGCCAAATAAAGAGAGAGGGATCAGGGGGATGAGAGGCTGTGTTCAGCTTCCTCTCTCTCTCTTTTTTTCTTTTTGGATGCAGATGGTGTCTGAAACCTTGGCTTTTGATTGACGAGCTGTGTTGCAGTGTTTTTATTTTAATTTCAGAGCGCTTTGCGAGGGAGCTCAGACTTCTTTAGATGTTCCTCTTTGTGCGTTTGTGTGTGGATGAACGGCTGTGTGTTGTGTGCATGTTTTGTGTTTTTGTGCATCCGTCTGTGAATTTGTGCCCAATTCAGCAGGCAGATGACAAATGTGTGAACCATTAAATGTTTGCAGTTATCTTGTTCTCTGATCCGTGTGCATTTGTATGTGTATCTTTGAGATAATTTAGTACACATGTTTTGTGTGTTTAAGATAACTGATCACATTCACCTCGCAACCATCACATTACACTCGTCATACTTACAGAACCCTTTACTAGACAAACATCCTTCCACGTTCCTCCTCACAGGAGAGATGTAAATAGGCAGATAGATGTTGAGAACCTCAATGCCATCGACTCACAATACTCTTTATCACGCGTTTAGAGTAGCTGCAGAAATCGTGCAATATGTGGAGCCACCGCCGCACACCCTGCACAATGTCATTAGATCGATGCCATTGACCGGATGGCAAGAATGCTATCTCTTTGTCATACGGGTCCATTACGGCAACTGACAGCCCTCCCTGCTGTGAGCTGCCCCATATTTTCATGCCATTGTCTTTAGAGGTTCTTCAGATTTCCCGGCTCCTGGATTTGAACATTATAGCCTGCTTGTAATGCGTCGTGCCATCTCTTTGATCTTCAACCGTGGTCAGTGTGTCTACAGATAATGGGAAGTTACAGATGTCTCCTGGAGTAGACGGCTATTAATGAATAGAGAGGGACAGATAGGAGGTGATAGACAGACAGTTTGGTAAGGAGCAGCTGGAAGGGAGAGTGAGAAAGAGAGGGAATTAAGACGGATTTAATGGCTGAACTCGTAAGTGCAGTAACGAATAGTGGACAGCTGAAATACCTCAGAAATTATTCTCTGAAATAATTTAAAGTTATTTGTTCTTTAAAAAAAACTCATGCAACTCAGTTGCATGTCAAAGTATAATGTTTCTCATGCTGTTTAGAGGCTCAAAACCAGCATTGTTTTATTATAATACTAGGTCTGACAATCAACTTTCAGTAAAATTTGATTGAATTAATTTTATGAATCACAATTCTTTGCTTATTTGCTAAAAAACCAAAAATCATCCAGATGAATGAATACACACTTAAAAGTTTGGATGTAAGGTTTTTTCTTCCACCGAAAAAAAATTCTATTCATTCAGGAATTCTGAAAAAATGTATACTGTTTCCACAAAAACATTAAAGGGGTCATATAATGCCATTTTCATACAAGTTAATTTGATTCTTTAGGGTCAAAATGAAAAGTTTGTAATATACTTTAATTAAAAATTCTCATTAGTATTGTAAGAAAACACTAATTTTACCTGGTCAAAAACAGCTCTGTTTTCAGCACGCCGTTTCAGTGCATATGCCTTTAAATGATAATGAGCTTTTCTCACTCCGCCCCTCTGTTCTGCGGGCATTGTTTAGACGTGGAGTGTTGCCTTGACAACAGTTGAGGGTATATTTTGGAGAAAGAATGGCAGCGGGAGTCTCTGAGGACACATCTGTGCAATCGTATCAGTTTGAACCGGAGTCGGACCCGGAACAAGATGACGGCCGCAAAGAAGTTCGACAATTAAGGCTCGAACAGGACGTTTCTGAATGGTTGGTGAACATAATGTCACTTTTTATCTATCTTTGTATGTACTGGCAGGGTAACGTTAGAGTAACTTAGTGAGATGTACAAACGCTATGTGTTTACTGATGTATACGTACTCAGTGTGTAATGACACAATGACCATAACGTGTTGTTCGATTATATACGTGGGATTATGAATTATATTGAGAACGTCGTACATAGAAAACATGCCGTAATGTACCCTGAGTGTAAACCTTAGCCGCATTCATCGTGAAGCGTGCAAGCGATTAGCAAAGATTAATATAAATATTAATACAATTTTACACTCAATTCTTCTGGAGGTGCAGCAAGGACATGAATAGTTGGTACAGATTCTTTTTTCAGGAGCAGCTTCTTAGCAAAACCAGCTTTATACTGAGTCTGACCGTCGTTTATAAAGCAGTCTGGTGAGAAATGATTCGCGAATCGCGCAAACATGAACGCATTGACGTTGCTCGTGGGGAATATTCCCTTCGAAAACAAAACTCAGCCACTTAGCGGTTCGGGTTTAGGAACATCAAAATGACTGCTGTGTTTGTTATTACACTCAAGAACAGAACACCACAATCGCTTAGACGCCATTCTGCTTCTGCGTATCAACAATGACGGACTACGATGACAGCTCGCTCAGGGCGGGGATGTGTTTTTAAACGCTGCTGTCAATCAACAATCGTGGGAGGGGCGTCCGACCGTGGGACGTCACACGGTCGAACGGCTCGAATTGAGACGGGAGATTAAAACAAAAACACTGGATAGATTTTTATAATTATATGATGGTTGTGTACAGGCACTGCCAACACACATTTCAGTACAATCAACTTGGAAAAGTGCATGCACCATTATATGACCCCTTTAAGCAGCACAACTGTTTTCAACATTGATAATAAGAAGAAATGTTTCTTGAGCAGCAAATCAGCACATTAGAATGATTTCTAATGAATCATGTGACACTGAAGACTGGAGAAATTATGCTGAAATTCAGCTTTGCCATCACAGGAATAAATTGCATTTAAAATATATATTAAAATAGAGAACAGTTATTTTAAATTGTAATCATATTTTAAAATATTACTGTTTTTACTGTATTTTTGATTAAATAAATGCAGTCTTGGTGAGCGTGACGAAAAAGCGTATGGACTGACCCTAATCCATAAATCTATTTTGCAGTCTGTCCTAGGTAGACTTAGGATGTGTTATTGTGTTCAGTCTGTGCTATTTAAAAAAAAGAAAAGAAAAAAAAAAGGTTAATATGCAGACAGGCTTCTTTGGTTATTTTTTCACGTCTTATGCCATGAACCCCACATTTTTAAGATGCAGTGTTGAAATAATTGAACTTTGAAAAACGTGTCTCAAGATCCCCGTGTTCTTTTCCACACTAGATAATATACTAACTACATACAGATACTCTTTTTTCCTCATACATTTTGATTTGACATGACGTCTGTTACATTCTTAAATTAGTGACTGTTTTTTCTCCAGAATAGGTGTACTGTATACAGATTTGTTCATAAGTATATGTTATGTGGGTTCTGGTGGGCGGGTTTCAGGTAACACAACAACACGGGGTGTATGAACAGACACTGCTGCCATGAGATGTGTATAGATGTGTAACATGGCCCTTCAGGCTTACCAGTGACCTCTGGCCCTACCATCATCCATGAAGAAACTCCATGTTCAGATAAAATCTCAGCGAAGCAAACTGATTCACCTTGACATGTGGATTAGAGCTACTTACTCCCATGGCCCACTGAGAGATGAGACATGGGGGAGCAAGAGCGAGAAAGACAGAGAGAAGGAGAGCACGGGATAGAGGAAAAAATGCATTAGTCACATTGGTGCACTACATTTTTGACGTATAACACTTAGCTTCTGCTAAAACCATCCATAACACCTGTGTGGTTGTTTGTGTGCAAGTGAGATGTTCGAACAGCCCTTGGAAATTCAACCAATTTTTTAAATATCTTTCCACAGTAACGTGTGGAATAAAATAGTATAATAGCTTTTAGATGGTCAGTTTGTTTTAGATACTGTGATTTGTACCTGTAGGTCCATAACAAATACAGTTATGCATAGCTCAGTATTTTAACCTAATTTATTTCACATTGTAACCTAATATTTTACTTTAAAGCTTGAACTGAAAAATGAAAGACATGACAAGGCGAATAATTAACGGGCACATTCTGTGAAAGTATGGTAACTAGCAGTAGAACGAAAACACTGTTATAAAACTTGCAAGTGTCATAACAAATAACATGAAAACAAACAGGAGAACACACATGAATTACAGTACAGTACAATACAACAGAAATAATAAGGCAACAAATTAGATTTCAGCCGCCACAATGCATGCTGGGAAAATGCTATACTCTGCCAAGCAATCTTTGGTGTGCTACAAATGTATTTCTATGTGGTGTTTATTTGATAGTGTGAGAGAAGCACTATATCTGACAGATCAGGCTATGAAAAACGCATTTGATTGGTACCTGTTAGCCAGTATGTAAGCCCTCCAACATACTAAGTAACGAGTCCTATATTGTACTTACATTTCTTCATTGCACACTTTATAGTTAATTGTCAGAAGGACTGGTAAAAACCAATATTGCAAAACAGGGACCATTACATTGTCATTTCAAAAAACAAATTGTTGGTAATTTGTTGAATCTTTGCTTTATCACTGCAGAAGTGCATGTGTCCTTGTGCATATTTTTATTTATCTGTCTTTAAAACATTTTATCAAACAACCCTGCCAATACAATTCACAATTAATAGCAATTACTTGCATTTAGTTTTAGCGAATTTTATTATTATTATTATTTTAATTCTCCAGAAGTGGTTTTCAGTACAGTAAATGTCAACAGCTTCTACAGAGCTCTCGGCTGTTCCCTTTTACATAGAGGACTTATGAATATCAAATTATTATTAAATAGGCCTATAATTATCTTTCTGCATCTGTTGCTTTGCAGCAAAGTTCACATCATTTTGCATGTGCTTCACTTAAGACAGAAAGACAGTCTTAATCTGTCCAGAAGCCCTCTCTTGGGGAATTTCTAATTTCTTTCTGTTTTCTGTTTTTGCCATTTTCTGGGCAATGATGATGACTGTTGCAGTAGATCGGGCTGTGATGTTGTGTGTAGGAGGCAAAAGTAGTTTAGATTACCCTTCGTCATAATTGGATAGGGAATATTAGATCTCAGATCCTTGGTTGTCAGAATAAGATGGTACTAATAAAGCTTTCAGTGCTTAATGGAGACCGGATATAGGCAACATTGGCAAATACTAAAATCTGTTAGTTAATCATTGTTCTGTAATTATTAATGGTTTTGTTACTTTTTTTAAGAACAGGGCGAAAGCATGCAGTAACAGGGTTGTACACAAAATGTGTTTGGTAATTAAAATGAGTTAATGTCAAACATTTTTTTGCTACAGTGAATTAAGACTATAAATCACAGTTTGTAAAATCTGTTTAAAATAAACTACTGTTCATGCTAATTTCATTTTATTTTAGATAATTTATCAAACAAATCTACTTGATATCACTACAATAAATATTAGATTTGTGCCTCTAATGTTTAAAGTAATGGGATAATATTGCGTACAGTATTTGAGAAATGTGCCACCTGAGTTAAATTAATTAGATCATGAAGATACTATGGAAAGCCCACCTGCCCCCTTGTCTAATTTATGCTATTATAATATCACAATAAATTAGGCAATGTATGATGAACAGAATTTAATCAATGTTAGTCAGCTTCACTAATTGGACGATGGTTCCACATTAACTTGTGCACCCATTTGCGTATTGACCTGCACAACCAAAGGCAGTCAAAACAAAGAATGGATGGCATGTCTGTTGCTGAATATTTGAAGATCATGGTGTTCTTTTTATAAAAAAGAAAAAAGAAAAGAAAAGCAGTAGATGTCTAGAACAACCCCCCACCACCATCACCCCACACACATTTATTTATTTTTTTGATAGGAGAAACATCAATGGCCGGGCTGCTAATTAGTAATAGCACATTATATCAGGCTCCATCCAAGACCTAATTAGGTGGACCTTTGCTGAGGCAAAACGGTGCAGTGCTTGTGGGTGACAGGAAGGTAATAACGTTGTAAGTGTGTGTGTTTCCATAGAGGGTAAATTCTGGTGTAACACATAAATGCTTAGCTGTCCTTGTGCTTGCTATTTCTCTTATGCTGTTCACTTAATATTTATACAGTTTTTTCTTTTAGTCAAGAGTTTTGGTTTTTGACAGAAATCACCTTTAATTTTTGTATGTCATTGTGGCAAGCAGGGCGGGGCCCGAGAGCCGTGGGAACGGAGTGAGGTCAGTGGCACGAGTGCTAATGAGTAGGGATGGGCATTTTTCCAAAAATATTGTATTCAAATATTTGGGCTCATAAAAATCAAATATTAGTTTATTTAAATGACGTTTAATGAGAAAGACGTAATTTTTTTTATCAATCAAGTTTTTGTCACTATTTCTGAACAAGCTTACGATTAGGCAATAAACATAACAAGCTTGCATTATATTTTAAGGTTTTCGTTTAGTTGAAAACATTAAACTAAACAAAAAAAATATATAAAGAATAAAAGCATTTAAGCTCAAGCAGTGCGAACAGGGGGAAACACTAATAAAGCAGACTGCGCCAGTTATATCGTACAGAACGTATATACACTCGAATCAGCATAATGTTATTGTGTATATTGTTTCACATGCTCATGTTAATTAAAAACAATGATAACCACATGCTTGTATTTACCATATTTATAACCATATTTGCTGCCTTTTACTGCTAAGAGGCGCTACAAATTACAGACTTTGAAAAGTGTCATTTTATTCTCTCTATTGCGTAATCTGACGCGGCTTGTTGAGAACTGGCCAGCAGATAGATTCAAGTGAAACATTTTAGTTAAACGAATTCATAATCCCAATACTGAAATAACAGTACAAATTTAGAACTAAAACAAATGTAGGCTTCTTTTTTTGGATCAAATTTAAGCAAAGTAGGCTAAACGTTAACATTGTGTGCCCAGTTTTTCTATAGCTAGAAAGGCAATGCATGTAAAGGTTATGTGTCTTATACTTCGTGTTATTTTAAAGCTGCAGTCCGTAGCTTTTTTGGGGTTAAAAATGATCCAAAAAACATATTTGAGAAAATACATAACCAGCCAGTGTTCAAAACTATCTGCTTGCCTTAGCTCGATTCAAAGCGGTAAACTTGTAATAATGTTTTTAATTCCAGTGGTACTGGTGGATTTCCGCGGGAGATTCGAGCATGTGTTTGCGTCATTACGTCACATCTGTACATAAAGAAGGAGTCTCGGCTAGTATAAGCTAAATTGCATGTGAGGATGTTGGAGGTGGAGATGTATTGCCTTTTCTCACAGCACTTGATATAATTAAACTTATCAACTTGATGGCGGATCCAGAAAGGTTCAAACGACAATCACCAGTGACAACTAAAGATTCACCCGCTGTAAAATGCAAAAGACTTAGTTTGGACTTCAGAGTGGCTACAGAAAAAAAGATACTGCAACCGGACCCATGCGAAAACAAGGATACATATCAGAAAGACATTACATGTAGTCACGCAATGCTGACGTTGTTAACATTAACAATTTGAGAATAAAGTATAATTTGCACGGTTTTGCGTGATATGATAACTTATAAGCGATTGTTAGATTTAGTCAGCGCGATTTACTGCAATGTCAGAACCAGAACAAAAGTGGATGTTACTTACTAGTTCAGATGATATTTTCCGGTGAAAATTCTTATGTTGGTCATACTTCCAAAAAGTATAATCTGTGATTCTGAGTGCCAGTATCCACATCGGCGCGGTGACTGACAGCTGCACACTCTCCTCAAACATTGTGTTCATCCGCGCTGTGCCGTGTCGAGGGTGTTGAAGTACAACTCACGTAAAGTTGATAATTCCGCAAATAACTGCAATTGCAGATTTCGAACAGAGATGGCGACAAAGAGGAAAAACGCCGGACTGCAGCTTTAATTTGTTAGTAGGCATAGATTCATGAACTGAAAAATCGTACAATTAAAACATTAGCTATGTTTACATGGACACCTTTTGGTTCAATCAGAATGAAATCAATCCGATTGATGAATCCGAACACAGTGTTTACATGAACGATAAATAAAGTAATGGGGTTGATGTGCACGTTTATATGTCACAAGAGTCAAATACGAATTGATTTTTTGACATGCGCACACTGCACGAATATACTGCCGCTGTTCGCGCATAACTATTCTCCTCTATTGGTTCTTTATTTGTTTTAAACAGCAAACTTAATATTTATCCGTCTCTGGTCATGATTTGCAGAAGATGAACATATGAACCGTTTTGCCATGCTGCTTATATTTATCACGCAGTAAAACCCCGCGTCGTCTGTGGATGAGAGTCTGAAACAAGAACTGATGGGACGTTGTCCTGCTCCACTTCACAGACGCTGAGTGAAATGAGAATTTATTCAACAGGAAGAACCCGTCATTCCGTGCGTCATACGTCATTACGCTATTTCAACGTCATTGCACACGCACAGTTCTTTCAGTTTCGGTTTTCAATCCGATCAAGTGTTGACATGTTCTCTTGATCGGATTACAAAAGGAATAAACCACCCCTTTCAATCCGATCGAAATTCCAATCGGATCGAGCTTAATCAGATCGATTAAGGTGTTTACATGAAGGTTTTCAATCGTCAATCCGATTATAAGGGTCCATGTAAATGCAGCTATTGTCAGGACTGGCTAACTGATGTTAGTCGGCAGCATTTGTGTTTTGGGATTAATTAAGAATTAAATAGGCTTACAGTAGATTGTTATGATTAGCATAATTTTCTTTAATAAATAATGAAAACATTTCAACATAAACATTGCAATAAAAAATGTCACATCAATGAGGTTTTGCGTAAGCATAAGATGTTAAGCTCATGCTCATAAGACAGCGTTCAGACGATAGTGTGAAGTGAAGTAGACAGACTGTGTGCGTGTGGTCAACGCTTCAACATGTGCCTTGCATGTGCCTTCAAATGGTCTTAGTTCGAATCTCAGCTCTACCATCTTTATTATGTTGTTTCTAGTTTAATATGCTATTTGTCAAAAATAAAAACTTCTGAAATGTCCATTTATTTTTTTCGAAAACACTTTTCAGAGCATTGTTATTCAATGTCTGTCATTTTTATTAATAGGTGTTCAGACGATAACATTGTAGCCTATATGCTGTTAACCGATGTTGGCCGACAGCGTTTGTTTTACCGTTCTTGATGCTTAAATAGGTAACAGATTATTAAAGTCAAGCGTTTTGTTTAATTAATAATGGCACATTAAAACATAAATTTGCTACATTCCAGTTGAGCCTCTGTTGCGCTGTACAGACGACTGTAGCAAATAAGCTCTATGAAATAATAATAATCTATCATAACTTGTTATAATTGATTATGAATATTTGGATCAGTTAATCGTGTTAACTTGATGTAGCTACATTAACATTACAACCAATTACTCGGTTCATCCCGTGAACACTCAATATTGGTTATTAATTGATTCATAGAAATGTACATTTTCGGGGCATGGGAAATGTCTTTCTTACTACGTACTAATAAGAGCAATTAGTCAAGATATATGATTAGTGACTCCAGATATGAGCTTGAGACATGGACAACTTTACGTGTGACATGAACAAGACATTATTAACTAGACTAAACACTTAAACTACTTCTAACATACACATACATACATGCATACAGTTTGCCAAGGGAAAGAGAGCAGAATACAGGAAAGCAAGAAGTTATAGCATTGTTTGAAGTTCAGCAGATCAACAGCCTGAGCAAACCATCAGTTTAGTTCTAACACGCCCTTCTTAAAAAGGGGTAAGGATACTTAATGTATCAAATAATGAGACCAAGTTTGATACTTGCATGTTTCGCCCATTTGAATTAAAGGTGCAATGTGTAAAAATTTTGAGTATCTATTAACAGAAATGCAATATGACATCCATAACTATGTTTTCAGTGGTGTATAAAGAACTTACTTAAAGGGATAGTTCACTTTGAAATTAATTTTTGATATGTTTTAGCTTACCTCTAGTGCATCCAAGATGTAGGTGTCTTTGTTTCCACAGTATCTTCAATTTTGATAATTTTAGGTAAAACCGTTGTTGTCTGTCAGTCATACAATGGAGGTGAAGGGGGTCCAACTCAAAGAGCAGTCAAAATTAAACATTATTTAATGACTCGTAAATGTAAGTACACATTGATGCCCTAAGACACGAAACGAGTGGTTTTTGTGAGAAAACGAACAGTATTTATATCTTTTTTAGCTCGTGTAAGCATATCCATGTCCAACTGATCTGAGAGCAGGGCGCTTCGGTCTGCGCATGCGTACAGCGTTCGCCGGAATGCCCCGGTTGTGTTCAAATAAATAAGGTTGTGAAAAAAAATCAACGTTGTCTGTTGGTATATAGAAATCGTCTTCCATTGCGATCCTGTATATCTAAATATGTTTAGATCTTCACAGTGTAAGGTAAAACTTCCGAAATCTCTGCATAAACAATGAGTGACGTAAACACGCGCGAGGGAGCCCTTCCGGGGCATTCCGGCGAACGCTGTACGCATGCGCAGACCGAAGCGCCCTGCTCTCAGATCATTTGGACATGGATATGCTTACACGAGCTAAAAAAGATATAAATACTGTTCGTTTTCTCACAAAAACCACTCGTTTCGTGTCTTAGGGCATCAATGTGTACTTACATTTACGAGTCATTAAATAATGTTTAATTTTGACTGCTCTTTGAGTTGGACCCCCTTCACCTCCATTGTATGACTGACAGACAACAACGGTTTTACCTAAAATTATCAAAATTGAAGATACTGTGGAAACAAAGACACCTACATCTTGGATGCACTGGAGGTAAGCTAAAACATATCAAAAATGAATTTCAAAGTGAACTATCCCTTTAATAAACCGTAATGTTTTTATTACCTTAGAATGAGACATTTATATCTACATAACCGCGGGCACCCCCTTCTATGAAAGTTGACATATTGTGACGTCATGTTTCTACCGTAGCCGACAGCGAACAAACAGCGCTACAGAGCGTGTTTCGTCACTACCTTGAAAGAGAAGCAGCAGAAAGCTAGAAGCTAACCATAAACAGAGTGAGTAGTGACTTTTCCCTTGTCAATGGTGTAAAATATGGAGTTGGATTGTTTAATGTAACTTAGTTCTTCTCTCTCGCTGTGTTATGGCTTTGCTATGTAGGGATAAAATGTGCTGGTTACGTTCTTGAGACAGCTGATTAGTACTCTTGACCGTAAAACAGTTTCCTGTTACAGGAATCACCAATCCGTCGATCGCGGTCGACAAGTCGATCTTGGAAGCATTTTAAGTCGATCGCGAAGAGTTTTCAAAATTTAGAGGAAAAAAGCCTATTGTGTGTAGTAAATGGTGTCTAGGGGATGCGGAGGCGCGCGCACTGTTACAATTATGCCATTTTTTGCCAGTTTAAACAAGGCTTTACGCTTTAACCAGCTCAGCCACAGTAACTGCTCATATTAGCCAGCTAAACTTTTACTACCCTGTTAGAAAAAATATATAGTTGCATAGTTTCATGTGGTTCTTCTCCCTCGCTGGATTATGGGTTTGCTATGTGGGGAAAAATGTGCTGGTTACGTTGGTGAGACAATCAGCTGATAACTATTATTATATATATTAAGACCCTTGATCCTCACCTGACTATGGCTTTGTAAACTTTATCCATGATGTGGTTTATAATGGACTGTGGTACAGAAACAGTGACAATGTTACACACTCTTGGCTTACTCTGGCTATTCTCTGGTGTCTCCAGACGACGATATGTTTGTCCCGTTTTAGCCACCGTAGCTTCTTCGAAAGGGAGAGGTGAGCAGTGGGCTGAGCCCTTGGTGCAACTCGCAACTGAACCGCTAGTTTCGCTAAAAAATACACACTGCAACTTTAAACTGTCTTGCTGCAATTTGTTGAGGCACCAGTTGATCTTTGCTGATGTGGTCTTGATGAGAGAGAACCAGTGGGAGTCAGAGGATCTTTGGTGAATGGAAAGACAAGGCCGCAGCCTGGCACAAGCTTGGGAGTCCTTGAGGGACTTCTAGTTCAGCATCATCTTCACATTAGAACTTCTCAGGCAGGCCCAAGAGAGTAAGAGAGCAAGGGGCTAAGGCCTCGTCCACACTACTGCGTTTTCGTTTAAAAACGGAGAATTAAAACAAATACGATCTCCGTCCACACCAGCGTTTTATCTGCGTATTAAAATTGATCTCCGTTTATATTAAATTGACTGAAAATGCGGATCACGTGACCATTCACCAACACTGGCATGAGCGTGCCGGTGTAAACGGTGGCTGACGAATCAGGGAAGGACACGTCATGACTGATGACACCCAATCATAGAGCCGAGCGTGAGCCTCTGAGTCAGCGTTTCGAAAGTCCTCCGTTTTGTCCTGTCTTCACTAAAACGCGCTCCGGAGATTCAAAACGCAAAATGGAGCTGCAGCGTTTCTAAACTTCTCCGTTTTAGGTCTTCGTTTTTTCCGTTTTAGTCTGGACGGGAGGTGCAAACGTAGCAAAAGGTCTCCTTTTCAAAACAGATCCATACATTGAACAAATCTGAAAAAAGACTGATTTTATTGACTTGGCTACAAAAAATAACAGACTAACTAAATTGTATTGCTTTCAATTAGGGCTGCAACAACGAATCAATAAAATCGATAAAAATCGATTATTAAAATAGTTGGCAATAAATTTCATTATCGATTCATTGTGTCGCACGATTATTACGCCAGTCAATAATTCGCAGAGATGTTTGAGTATAAATTTAAAAAAGTTGAGTTGAGCGCGGAGCGGAGTAGATCTATGAGGGGTCGGACTGGACAAAGGCGAAGTGAACTCCGCGAGAGAGGCCGAGTGTGTCGGAGATCGCGCGCGAGAGAGGCCGAGTGTGTCGGAGATCGCGCGCGAGAGAGGCCGAGTGTGTCGGAGATCGCGCGCGAGAGAGGCCGAGTGTGTCGGAGATCGCGCGCGAGAGAGGCCGAGTGTGTCGGAGATCGCGCGCGAGAGAGGCCGAGTGTGTCGGAGATCGCGCGCGAGAGAGGCCGAGTGTGTCGGAGATCGCGCGCGAGAGAGGCCGAGTGTGTCGGAGATCGCGCGCGAGAGAGGCCGAGTGTGTCGGAGATCGCGCGCGAGAGAGGCCGAGTGTGTCCGAGATCGCGCGCGAGAGAGGCCGAGTGTGTCCGAGATCGCGCGCGAGAGAGGCCGAGTGTGTCCGAGATCGCGCGCGAGAGAGGCCGAGTGTGTCCGAGATCGCGCGCGAGAGAGGCCGAGTGTGTCCGAGATCGCGCGCGAGAGAGGCCGAGTGTGTCCGAGATCGCGCGCGAGAGAGGCCGAGTGTGTCCGAGATCGCGCGCGAGAGAGGCCGAGTGTGTCCGAGATCGCGCGCGAGAGAGGCCGAGTGTGTCCGAGATCGCGCGCGAGAGAGGCCGAGTGTGTCCGAGATCGCGCGCGCGAGAGAGGCCGAGTGTGTCCGAGATCGCGCGCGAGAGAGGCCGAGTGTGTCCGAGATCGCGCGCGAGAGAGGCTGAGTGTGTCCGAGATCGCATATTTTTTTCTATTCTGTTTTGTTTGTTTATTTTTTTTAACAAAATTACAGATGTAATCAGTCTCATTCTTGTTGAAATAATGAAAAAAGTTTTTTACAAGACCTTGTGCTGTGTGTTTTTAAAAAATAAACAGATAGCCTACAAACAGAGATATATTATAGTTTACTGTTCGTTCAAATAATAGTCTATATTTATGTATTGTTTGTTTAAACAACATTAACCAAATTTTCTTTATTTATTTAATAATAAAATTATTACGTTATAACATGCAGTTTCAACTCCACAAAATATTAGGTTGTTTCATTATTGTACAGCAAATGTCAATAGCTCTTTTTTATTTTTCATGTTTGTTGTAGGTTTATTTGGAAATTACCATAGTTTTAGTATTTCATCCTTACTGTTAATTGACACTAGCCCCACTTACAATTCAAAATGCAGCAATTGCCACTGTTTTGCAAAATGTCCCTTTGCGCCACCTAGCGGTCATTTCGAGAACGATTTTGAAATGCGACTGGTTTATTTTTGCCGCAGCAGCTAGCATGGCGGTAATAGTTGTAGTTGTGTGGTTGGAACGACAGCTCTCGACCTGTGGTTAGAAGCATAGTTTCTTGTTTGCATGACATGTGGACTTAATAAATCAAACCACACAACTTTGCGATGCTGTTTGTGAATGTTCGTTGGAACGATGGTTTCGGGAAACATCGACTCGTTGAACTATGCTGATAACGATGGAACTTGTGACCATAGATGGCTAACGATGCTTTTGGGAAACGCACCCTGCTTAGCATGTACCCCTTTTCTTATATTTTCTAATTTTTGTTAAATCTGTATGCTTTAAATGTAAGCATTGTCATGATACACTTTTTGTTTCATCCATGTTATTATTGGTGAAAAAAAAAAACTTAGTTAGCAAACATTTTCTTTGGGAATTTAGATGAGAAATACACACACACACATATATATATATATATATATATATATATATATATATATATATATATATATATATATATATATATATATATATATATTAGTGCTGGGCAACGATTAAAATTTTTAATCGCGATTAATTGCATTAATATATTGCGATTAATTGCGTTGTTACGCGCAAGAGTGAATAATGAATTCTAAAGTAGTGTATTGCGCACTTTTGATTTAAATGTACTGCTATATACTCAAAAGTGCAATAACATGTGGTTTGCCAGCAGTATTCCCTTTACACAGTAGCAATAAAATATTTATTGTAAATCTCAACTTAAACAATAATGTAATCAAATATTAAAACAAAGCTGTGCCACTGCCAGGGCATTACCTTTTTAAAACGAATCCAGTTTTCTTGATTTTTTTCTGAACAGGTATCAACAGGTACAGTGGCGGAACTAGAGTTTTATACATGAGGTGGCCACTGCTACTTTCGGGGGTACACAGTACACACACACAGTGGAAAAGCTTGTGGAAGGAATTGGGTCACTCTGTTTGTGTCTATGAGTGTTGAACATCCAAAATATTTGCAGAAAACAAAGCTGAAGCACCAAGTAGATAAGATACTGCATATGAACTGCTGCATTTATTTACAAAAAACTCACATTTACCAAAAATTTATTTTATTTTTTATTTTATTTTATTTTATCTTTTATTAGATACAGCAGGCATCAAGTAGACATGTCCTTGAAAAAGTTAAACAATTTTATTGCCCATCATATAAAATCTTATCTTGGGAAGATTAAATACAACATAATTTTTCTTTATAATAATTTATAATAATTCTAATTCTAATTATTTAATTTATAATTTTTTTTGTGTGTTCATTTTTGGGTGAACTATCCTTTTAATCTGGCAAAATCATCTCAACTTAAATTTTGGGTTGAGTTGGGTATGTGATTGACTGCCTGTGTCTGGTAGATGCTCTGACCTGTTGCTGGTTCTGAAGTCGGACCACACTGACTCTGACTAGCCAGCCAGTGGTGATGCAAGGGCTGGGGGGTCTGTTTGCACCTGATCTGCCTGTTAGTCCAGTCATTTTAAGCCAAAATGGGGGTCAACCTTGAACAAATTGCAACAAGCAAACTCAACTGATTTTGTATCCTCAATATGTCCTGAGTAAGGCAAAAAAAGTCCCAAAGAATCCCATTAGGGAAAGTTTAGGGAAAAAAAAACAAATATAGCTATTCATATGCCTATTCATTCTTTTTCTTACGAGAATAGGGTAAAAAGTTTAACCTTTAGATATCACCATGAAAATTACTGAGTTGATTACTTGCATCAAGACGAACAAAAAATGTATTCCAAGTTTTTTAAAATGGTTTGTTAAGATGGACAAACCGTGCATAATCTAATTACGTACGTGCTAATTTGCATAAATACCACAACAGATCTAAACATTGGGTCTAGCCAGGTGAAAATGTCTTGTTGAATCTTGTTGACACATAACAGTAAAATACTTAATGTTTAAGTCTGAATGGAACCCATTTAGGCTACCCATGAGCATTAATACATAGAGGCAGGAAGAAATACTTTAGAAACCAGCCTTTTTGAATTATTAAGAGATGGGGTTTGGGGCTGGGTCTGTGCGACTGTTTCTGGGGGATGAGTCTAAGGGAAGAACAGGAGACAAGGGTAGGAGAATGCAGAAGACAAAAGGTAAGTAAAATAAAAAGTGAATCCCCAGAAACAGATTTCGAAACTTTCCCCAAATGGGATTCTTAGGGACTTTGTTTCCTTACTCAGGACATAATAAGGATACAAAATTATTTTGTTGAGTTTGCTTCTTTTGCAATTTGTTCAACCTTTTTTTCATAAAATGACTGGACTATGTTTGTGCTTATTTTAAAATAACTCTGATATCTCTCCCTTTCTTTTCATGTTTAATTGACCCAGTTCAAAAATATGACAAATTTAAAATATGATTCCAATCATATTCATATTCTAATCATCATCCAATTACCAACATTTAACTCTTTCTCGCCAGTATAAAAACAATGTGGTTTTGGTAATTTTCACAATTTCATGGCACCCTAGAATATTTTGTTGTATGAATATCTGAACATACCAAAAGAAAGAACAAACCCTGTGCTTTTAAAACAAAAACAAAAAAATAATGTTATTCTAGCTTCGTGCGTCTTTTTTTTTTAATCAACACTTGAATGTTGGCAAGTTTTATAAAAAGCAACATGAGCAAAAAGCTGAGAAAATCGCATTTTTATCAAAGACTACATCTAGATAAGATTCATAATGATGATCAAAACACAGTAGATCGAGTCCATCAACAACCTACACCCATAAAGCTTCATAGTCCTATAGTGATCGCATTAAGATATCGCTTGTTTCTGCTCTTCTTTGCCTGCGTTTTGATCTCCTATCCTCACATTAGCTAGAACATTTGTGTAACGTAGGCCTACTACACACGGCAAGGTACTGTATATGCGTGTATTAGGCCTAATGTAGGCTATTGGGAGCAAACCACCCTGATGCTAAACCTTAAAAGCTTACTTCAAATATGATGTTTTCTTATTCGGTGAAGTTCGGTATCTTGCAACCATCTCTCGTCCTCTGCTCGTCCGTTTGAAAACTAACTATGCGCGCCGCGCTCCCGGCGAACGTTTTTTTTTTTTTTTTTTTAAATCAGCATCAGCAACTGCCAGTAGCAAATAAAATTTTGGGGTGGCACCCGGGGTGGCCAATCGCATGCCAGGGGTGTCCACCCCGGACCCCCTCTGGCTCCGCCACTGAACAGGTATCTTTTATCAGGGAGCAGCTGCAGCAGAAACAGTCTATGTCATGACTGTCATGAGTCATGCCAGAGGTCATGACCACTACTACAGATATAAGTCGACCAACGTTACTTCTCTATAGTAGCTTAGGTTTGGTCATGACATGGTTTCCCACGTACACTAGATTACATTAAACAGATGTAAAGCCCAATTTATACTTCTGCGTCGAACTCACGCCGTAGCTACGTACCTGCTGTGTGTAGCGCGCGTACCCTGACGTGCACCTCTCCAAAAATGTAACAATGCGTCAATTCTACGCGTACCGCAAGCGCTATGATTGCTAGAACCGCTCCCCGGGTTTCACATGCATGCTCCCTCTGCATGTGTAATTGCGCGTCAAGGGGGACAACGAAGTATAAATAAAAACCAACGCGTAGTCTATAGCGTAGAGGCTCCGGCGTAGGTCCGACGCAGAATTATAAATCAGCCTAGAGTGAGGTGAAGTGGTCGAGCACAGGTGCAGCGACAAGCGGGTGCGTTCCTGTGAAACTGTTGCGGTCATGCTCGCCTCACGCACGCGCCCGCGCCCTCCCGTTGCCGAAGTTGAATTGACGACGCGCAGCACAAAGAGAGACTGATCCTCGGCTCGCTGTTTGTGAGTTTCCACAATCTTTATAGTTATCAGGACGTCATCAACAGAAGGGAATTCACATGGCAGAGCATCTCCGCTAAACTAAACACAGGCCTATCAGGTAAAGTTATGTATAATTTTCATTTAAGTTCAAAAGGCTACAGCTGCATAGCGCACAGAAGCCGTTGCCATGGTTACTATCCATAGAGTGCCTGTCATTCACTTGCGGAGCGCTGTCTCCCTTTCTGTTCACCGGAGAGAACCTGCCAAAGCCTCTCCACTGCTTGTTTGGGTGGGTTATTTGTTGGCTGACCAACATCCCACTCCTCCTGTGATCCATGGTTTGACTGTAGGCCTATGTGTATTCAGAGCCAGTGAGCAACGGACTTTCAAAATAATAATAATAAAAAAAAAAACTGCGTTAACGTGCGATAAAAAAAATTGTCGGCATTAATTAATAAATGCGTTAACGCGATAATAACGCGTTAACTTGCCCAGCCCTAATATATATATATATATATATATATATATATATATATATATATATATATATATATATATATATATATATATATTATTTTTTTTTTTATTATTTTTTTTTTTTTTTTTTTTTATTTTTTTTTTATTATGTTTCAGTGTTATATTAATCCTCAAAAAGGCTCAGCATCTCGAATGTGACATTCTCTCTTCTTCATCCAACATGCTATGCGGTTATGTCTATAATCCACAGATGGTGGCAGATGATATTTAACTGAAAGCCTGAGCTGAGCCCCCACTGTAAGGCTCTGTCTTTTTCCTTTTTTTAGAGTTATATGTAAATAAAAGATAGATTTGCCTTGTTCAGTCCCCCTTCTCAACCCCACACATCAGGTATCCAAGAAAACAGATTAACAGGACTGAGTGTCGGAGGCTGGTGGAAGGCTAAACAGGTCACATCTATAGGGGCTTAAGGAGATACTCTTCAGATCTTTATTCGTTCCTCCGCATCTGTGGCTGGATAATGGTATTCCTCCCATCCATCCATTCAATCATTCACAGCATATCTGTGTCCCTTAGTGTGGTGAACAATCTCAAGTATGTCTGATTGGGTGACATTTGCATGAAAGCTGAATGCCTTTAAACACGTCTTTAGAATGCACAAGATGGGATTTGACGTGTTAGTTCGGTGTTTTTCTATTTATCTTTCTTCTCCCTGGAATTCAGAAGTGTTAGTATTTTTATTGAGTTGAAGACAGTGGGTGTGAGATGGTAGAATATGGATCCTGGCCTGACGCGGCTGAATGCAGATGCAGAATTAGATTTGATGTTGACCAGAAGTTTAATATTTCTCAGAATGTGGGATTTAAAAAAAAAAAAAAGGTAAATTCAGGTGAATGAGTGAAGTGCTCTTATGAGGTACCTACACAAATTCTTCAGATTACTGTCTTTAGTCTGCAAGAAAAGATATTAACTAATTGACGTGAATACTTTAAATATCAGCAGAAAGTTATTTAACGTTCTGCTGGTGGGCAAAATGAGCAGTAGTGTGCTTTAACCATGATGGTGGCTTAAAACAGTTTCTCTTGTTGGGACTTTGTAATGTCAGCTATTCAATGTGTAAATATATACTACTTTATGGTTCTCTCTGTCCCTTTTATTATAGGATATACTTGGCTGGATGACACAACTCAGGAGGTAATTTCAAAAGAGCTCTCACAACTACCCAAGGTTTCTCTTGGTGGATTTACAAACACCTTTTCTCTTTACAATGGCAATTCCAGGTGAGCTCCTAAATCCTCTGTTGTGTTACATGTCCGTGACTATAATGTGTTTATGAAAACTTTTTTGTAGTTATTGTTGTTGTGTTCTTATATTAATTCATGTAGCTAATGCATTATTTAATGTTGACAAATTGAACCTTATAGTAAAAGTGATAATCCGATATGGACAGGTTTGTATTCTAGGCACTTTTTTTCTACTGAAATCTGTTTATTTTGAACATTCCCAATGGGAACAGGAAGCTAAAGGCTCAGAAAGAAGAAGTGAGCAGGGTACTGCAAAGGTACCTTCAAGGTTTCCTGCCTTCTGATGTTGCCTCCTTCAAACAGAGTCCTCAAAGGCAGCAAGTGCTTTGGAAGGTAAATCTCTAACAATAATATGAATAAGGCTGTATACTTGCATATCACTTGAAATATAAGGATGCAAATTGACTATATGGAAGTAGTCCTTAAAAGTGAACTGATTCCTAAAAGTGCTTAACTTCAGCTTGGAACTGTAAACAAATGGACATAAACTAGCATGCATACATGGATAGGTTGTTTTTTGTACAAAATATAGTAGTTTATAAATGCACAATTATTTTAATGCACTTCTAAGTAACAAAGTGATCAGCACTTCTTTAGACAACTGGCACATAGCTACTGGGGACATTTAATGTGAGGTATAATCTGCTTGGTACCCATACGCCATCACCAAACAGTTGTTCTTGATGTTGTGCGAGTTGAAAAGTTCACTGCACTATTGAACATTAGTATCCTGCAGTGCTTTTGGAGCCAGCGTGTGTATATGGTGGTTTATTCATCGAAGCCCACCCTGCTGTTCTAAAGTCAGTTTGGCCTTCCATTCTGCAGGGGTGGGAAGAATATAATTGTTTTATATAATCTCTCAAATAGAGCAGAACAATATGCAGAGCAAAAAGAGGGAGGCTGACACTCATGGATTTATTTCCATGCACTTTAAACATTATTATCTTTGATCAGCAACAACAACATTTCCCTAACAAATTGGTACCATATGCATATTATCATTTTGGAAAGAGGACAAAATGTTTTATAAAATTCACAATATGATGTTTTTTTTATTTTTTATTAATTTACATATTTTCATTTTACCCCCCAGTACAAGGGAAATGGACCCCATAATCATAAAGGTTTTATGCAGCTCAAAGAGAAGCCTCCTTCACCCCACATCTCCTTCCTACAAGGCCGACCTGACTTCCAGGCCATTGTGGAACAGCCTCCCCAAGGTCAATCATTCTTCACTGGGTTTGAACAGGATCGTACTGGAGTCCCTCTTGCTGAGCTTCAGCGGTATCAAGCTGGGCCCATGAGAGCACAAAATCCCGGTAAAGGTCAAACACAGGGAAAGCTGCGTTACTTAAGCCTTCAGCGCACTCCTGCTACCAAAATAGAAAAACTGCCAGGAGCTTCCAAGCAACCTCCAAAGCCCCAAATCGAAAAATTGTTTTTCAAATCCTCAGCAAGCAGCCCTGCTTACAAGGAGGCCCTGAGTTCAGTAGATGGTGAGCTTCGTCTCTATATATATTTTAAAAAGAATAAAAAAATATAGGATGTTGGCTGGGATGAGTTTTTGCATTTTAATTATCCATATTCAGGAAATGAAGTGACTGTGACTGAAGGACTGAAGAAACATAGATATCATTATGATCATTTCTTTCCCAAAATTTAAAGCACAATTTTTTAATTATACATTTACCCTTATCTTAAAGAGACTCTGAAACAGAGGTAGAGATGAGAAACAGCCTGACTCCAAATATGTTTTATGTCAGGTGCTATACAAGTTAGAGCAGGATGATTTTTGTACACTTGCAAAAAACTTTATTAGATAGTTTTTCTATCTTTACTTTTATTTTCTATCAGAGAAGTTCATTGATGGAGTGGTTAACCAGCTCGGCCGTCAGAGCGTCAATGTGGATACTTTAACCCGAAAAGACCTGGACCAGCTCTCCAAGGCCATTACCCAGGCCCTGCAGGTGGTTGATGGAGTGGAAGGAGTCAAAGGTAGAGAAGCCACACCGAATGAAGTGGAGGTGAAGAGGGAACCCAGTCAAGAGTCACATCAGGTGGAGAAACTAGAAGACGGCACCACACATAAAGGTAGTTATCCCTTAATAAAGATAAATATTTGATTAGGTCCTCGTTACACATGCTTTAAAACCCCAGTTACAGCCCTTAAGTTTTGAAAATTTTGATCAATCAAAAGCCATGATCTTTACCACAATTTAAAATTCTGTTCACAGAAATTCAAACTGGCCTTAAATCTGATGACAAGGTAATTTGTTTATGCAAAGATCCATTTGACTATGATATATCTCAGTGATGAAGTCAATAGAATTCCCTGAGTAATTTTCTGTTTCCAGGACAAAGGTTTTATCAGCCAGCTGCTTGAGTTTCTGGATCATAACTCTGGCCATGGATCTGCTCGGCCTCCCCAAGCAGAAGAGCCTTTTCTGGGGTACATCAACCAGCCAAACGCTGGAAGCCCGTTGAGAGCTAGTTTGGAGAACGTCCAGAGCCGGACAACGCAAACAGACCTGGACCTGATGAGAAAGAAAATGGAACCTGACACTTTGGATATAGAGCCAATGGTGGACGCTGAGGTAGAACAGTGGATGCATGGTTCTGTAGACTCTCCGGAAGTAAAAGCTGAGGTTCATCCAGGAAAAGTGCCACAAAATAATTATGTGGAGAAAGAGGAGGTGGAAAAGAAAGGTGTGAGAGTGGAGGTGGATATTACAGCATATTCAAGTCCACATGACGGAGACTTTGGCTACATTATTACTGAAGAGTAAGTAAGAATAGAAACAGTTTCATAGACTTTAATATTGATTTCTCGATTTTATCCGATTTTATTTTTATGAACCGATATAGATTCTTAAACCCCAAGAATCGATCTTTTAGTCTATGCTGTTTTCAGTTGATGAATGAACAGAACTTTGTATCACCCTCCCATCCAATTAATTGGAATAAGTTTTGGCGTGAATGATTGTGAGGATCCTGAATAAAGCCCTGATTCACACCTGAGAAGACAATGAGCTGCATAATGAGCCTTTCACACAGGTGTGTCACTGGGTACCAAAGAATGCGAAGACAAAAGAAATCGTCTCGGTTACGTATGTAACCCTAGTTCCCTGATAGGGAACGAGACGCTGCGTCGAACGCTGCGGGAACGCCTCTGCGTTGTGCGTCATGAAGCACGTATGGAATCAGCCCAATGGAGTGATGAAACGTCATAGGCGGGTGACGTCATCGACCAGGAAACTATAAAGCACCCCAAAAACATAAGCGCAGTAGCTTCTGATAGGCCTGAAGGAAGCGCTAACGGGAGTGCCGGGAGTATGGCGGAACGACGCAGCGTCTCGTTCCCTATCAGGGAACTAGGGTTACATACGTAACCGAGACGTTCCCTTTCAAGGGAACTCGAGCTGCGTCGAACGCTGCGGGAACGCGAATAACCACGTCGCCATAGGACCAAATGACCGCCATGTGAGAACTAGCGCACAGAGGACGAGAGCACTTGTGCCCCAGGGGTAGAACTTAAGTCTAGGTCATAGAACTTAATAAAGGTATGCGGTGAAGACCATCCAGCCGCATCACAAACATCACTCAGGGAAACCCCCGATAATAGAGCTTTGGAAGCAGCCATACTCCTAGTAGAGTGGGCTCGAACAGCCAAAGGTGAAGGCTGACCAGCCGACTCATAAGCAAGTGAGATAGCCTCGACCACCCACTTGCTCATTCTCTGTTTAGACGCAGGGCACCCTTTCCTGGATGGCCCGAAACATACAAATAGTTGTTCTGATTTCCTCCACAGGGCAGCTCTGTGGACATAAGCGTCTAACGCCCTAACAGGGCAGAGTAAATTAAGTTTCTCCTGGTCCGATGACATAAATGGAGGAGGACAGAAAGCCTGCAGAACCGTAGGTCTAACAACATTAGTAGGGACCTTGGGAACGTAACCTGGTCTAGGATGCAGAAAAACCTTAACCATGCCAGGCGAAAATTCCAGGCACGAGGGTGACACGGACAGAGCCTGCAAATCTCCGATTCTTTTTAATGAGGAGATAGCAAGTAAAAAGATAGTTTTAAAAGTGAGAAACTTCTCAGGAACTTCTTCGATAGGTTCAAAAGGAGCTAGGGAAAGACCTTCCAATACAATGGCCAGATCCCAGGTCAGCACCCTCGTACGAACTGCTGGCCTCAGCCTCAAAGTGCCACGGAGGAAACGAGTTACAAGCGGGTGTCTCCCAAGAGAAACTCCACTGAAAGGGACGTGGTAAGCAGCTAGTGCCGCCACATACACCTTTAGTGTGGAGGGGGATAACCCTGTGGAGAAGCGCTCCTGCAGGAACTCCAGCACTGCACCCACTGGGCAGTTAACTGGGTCCTGCAGGTGTTCTCCACACCAAGAAGTGAAAAGTTTCCACTTCAAGGCATAAAGCTTCCTCGTGGATGGAGCTCTGGAGTGAAGAATGGTCTCAACAACCTCGGTTGAGAGACCAGACTCTATGAGCTGGGCCCCCTCAGAGGCCAAGCCCATAACCTTCATAGATCTGGGCGGGGGTGAAGTAACAACCCGCTCGCCTGAGAGAGAAGGTCCCTCCTCAACGGAATCTCCAGAGGAGAGAAATTAGGTCCGAAAACCAAACTCGGGCCGGCCAGTACGGGGCTACCAACAGTAGACTGACCCCGTCCCGGCGAACCCTCTCCAGAACTCCTGGGAGCAGAGCAATCGGGGGAAATGCGTACAGGCGTGACCTCGGCCACTCCTGTACCATTGTGTCCAACCCCAGAGGGGCTGGAGGACTTAGGGAAAACCACAGATGGCAGTGTGATGTTTCCCTGGATGCAAATAGGTCTGCCTCGGCACGACCGAAATGTTTCCATAGGAGCTCCACCACCTGAGCCACCACTGCAGTGGTCTCACGTACAGCAGGCCGCAAGGTATAACGTTGGATGCTGCTGCCCTGAGACCCAGAATCCTCAGATATCTTTTCACAGTGAGTGACTGGCCTAGCTTTGCCTGTTTGATGGCTGAGAGAATCGAAGCTATACGAGCAGGAGACAGATGTGCCTGCATCGTCGTCGAATCCCAAACCACGCCCAGAAAAAGTGGTCCTCTGTACTGGAGAAATCACACTCTTTTTGGCGTTGAGCCTCAACCCCCACTTTTTGATATGGGCGAGAACGACATCTCGATGCCGAATCGCCTGATGCTCCGATTGAGCCAGAATCAACCAATCGTCGATATAGTTTAAATGCGGACGCCCTGGAGCCGCAGCAGTGCCAGAGCTGCATCCATGCATTTCGTAAAAGTTCGGGGAGAGAGTGCTAGGCCGAACGGAAGAACCCGATACTGGTACGCTTCGCCCCCGAAGGCGAACCTCAGGAACTTCCTGTGTTGTGGAAGGATGGAAATGTGGAAGTATGCGTCCTTTAGGTCTATCGTGACAAACCAGTCCTCGGATCTGATTTGAGACACGATCTGCTTGATAGTGAGCATCTTGAATTTTAGCTTCCCTACCGAGCGATTCAATAGGCGCAGGTCTAAAATTGGACGCAACCCCCCATCCTTCTTTGGAACGATGAAATATCGGCTGTAATAACCTGACTCCAAACTGGGAGGAGGAACCCGTTCTATAGCCTCCTTTTGGAGGAGCGTTTTCACCTCTTGTTCCATTACCAGAGCCTGCTCGGGGCCCACCACTGTGTGCAGAACCCCTCTGAATTTTGGTGGACGACACCTGAACTGGATAGCATATCCTCTTTCTACTGTCTGCAGGACCCAATGAGATATTCTTGGAAGGCTTTTCCACTCTGCCAGAAAATCTACTAAGGGTACCAGTCTCTCGAGACTGGCCTCTGGTGTAACTTGAGCAGCAAACACAGCGCCCTGTAACGGCGCACCGGCAGGGAACGACTGGTTTGACTGCTGTGAGACCCTCCTCAGAGGGAGCGAGCGTCCCTCGGGAAAACGCTCGCTGGGACCGCCTACGCCCCGGCATGAAGGCGGGGTTGGCAGAACGGCCCCCTGAGGGCACCGAGGAAGAATGGGCACCGTAAAGAGAGGTGAACTCCTTTCCGCCTCGGTGGGGACCACCCTCAGCATCCTGAACGCCTCGGCGTCAGGACTTCTTCTTAGCCGAAGCCTTCTTAGACAATATCACTGTCCTCAGATCAGGTCTATTGCTAGAAGACTTCGGCTGAGAGTGCAGCGCCTGAGCCCACTGTCCAGCAGGGGGAGCACGAGACGCGACACTCTGCTTCTGTTTTTTTTTTTTTTTTTTTTATTCAGAGGGAGCGAGCGTCCCTCGGGAAAACGCTCGCTGGGACCGCCTACGCCCCGGCATGAAGGCGGGGTTGGCAGAACGGCCCCCTGAGGGCACCGAGGAAGAATGGGCACCGTAAAGAGAGGTGAACTCCTCTCCGCCTCGGTGGGGACCACCCTCAGCATCCTGAACGCCTCGGCGTCAGGACTTCTTCTTAGCCGAAGCCTTCTTAGACAATATCACTGTCCTCAGATCAGGTCTATTGCTAGAAGACTTCGGCTGAGAGTGCCGCGCCTGAGCCCACTGTCCAGCAGGGGGAGCACGAGACGCGACACTCTGTTTCTGCTGCGCCCTATGGGATGAGCTTGTAGACAGCCGGGGCTGCTCCCGCCCAGCAGCCCCAGGGACGTGAATTTTTAACGGGAGAAATTTTTTGAAAGCTGCAGCTTGTTTTTTCTCTTCCTGGAATTTGTCTATAACAGAATTAACAGCTTCGCCAAATAACCCCGATGGAGAGAGAGGAGCATCTAAAAGAAAAGCTTTTTCTTTGTCTTTCATATTTGTCTGATTTAACCAGAGATGTCTTTCTGCGGCCACCAGAGCTGCCATAGATCGACCCACTAGCTTGGCCGATTCTCTGGTGGCGCGCAGGGATAAATCAGCAGCCTGACGCAGTTCTCGAACTACGTCAGTACTGACTGCCTCACTCTCACTCACGTCCCTCAGCAGGTCAGCCTGGTATGCCTGCAAGATTGATATTGTATGCAGACATGACGCAGCCTGACCTGCAGCCGAATACGCTTTACCCACCAAAGCAGATGTATTTCTAAGGGGCTTGGTGGGTAATACCGGTGTTTTAAAAGATGACGCCGCCTCGGGGGAGAGATAGCTCGCGAGCGTCTCTTCCACGCGAGGCAAAGCGCCATAACCATATGATCTAGCCCCCATTATATTTGAATATGTTGATGTCTGGGGACTAAATATTCTATATGAAACCGGTTTCTTCCACGATCTCGACACCTCAGTGTGGAGATCGTGAAAGAACGGCAGACACCGGCGTGGAGGCTGAACACGTGAGGGCAAAAATCTTTCATCAAGTTTCGATTTTGACACAGACTCCTGTCTAATCACTGGCCATTCAATACTGAGTTTTTCAACAGCTCGTGTTAAAACCTCCATAAGCTCATCACTTTCGGGAGAGTGAGGTGGCGAATCCTCAGTCTCTCCCTCCACACTAACAACATCCAGCTCCTCAGAACTGGATAGCTGTAGTACGGGTGCCTCATCCCGAGCGGAAGAAACCGCAGCGCGTGCTTCCGAACCCAGGCATGAGGCACTGGATCTCACAGGTGAAGGGAGAGATAAGGCAGCGCCCGTCTCAACCCCCGCTGAGAGATCCATCTGCGATCCCCACGATAAGCGCCGCCGCTCTGCCTCGGCAGAAGCGGGACCCGAACCGCGGGGAGCGCGCACCGAACCGCTCTTCTCAAAGAGCGATCGGCGGGAGCGGAGCGTCCTTAACGGCAAACGCTCGCAATGCTCACAGTCTGCTCCCTCGAGAGCAAACTGGGCATGCTGAACTCCCAAACAAACAACACAAAGATCATGTGTATCCCCGCTCGTTAAATAACGCGAGCAGGGAGGAACACACTTTCTAAACTGCTGTTCGTCCGCCATAATCTCTCAATATATATATATATAGGATAAATTGTTTGTGTGGTGCAGGGTATGTAAGACAAACAATATCACACAGGGACAGATTCACATGTAGCGCGACTGAAGGCACAGAAGCTACTGCGCTTATGTTTTTGGGGTGCTTTATAGTTTCCTGGTCGATGACGTCACCCGCCTATGACGTTTCATCTCTCCATTGGGCTGATTCCATACGTGCTTCATGACGCACAACGCAGAGGCGTTCCCGCAGCGTTCGACGCAGCTCGAGTTCCCTTGAAAGGGAAATATATATATATACTGTGTATATATTTTTTTATTATATTTGAAGTAATAACATCGCTGCGAGATCTAGTGAGACACATTCACATTTCTCCGTTATTAACGGATCAAACAGCGCTGACGTGGAAACCAGGAAGAAACATTGTGCCATGAATGAACTAATCAGTGTCCACAGATCAGCAACATTTACCATGGATCTGTAGCAACACTACTAACTTTAACCATGGAAGTTTGGCAGGAATAGTCGGCTATAATGCTTTCAAGTAACATTAAGTCGGTTTTATTTTGACATTATGAATACAATTGCTGCCCTCAAATGTTAATCTGAACTAAAATAAACCTTTGTTTACAACTACTACAATATTACATTTCATTTTGTCCAAGGAGCGTTTTTATTTTATATGCTCCTAAGAAAAGTCAAGTATAGCTCCATCATTGCTCAAAGTAAAAAAATATCATACTTTATAATGTTAGTTTTAATAAAAATATAATAAAAAAAATTAAATCAAGGACATTTCTCTGGCATTTCTTTCTTTTTGCTGTATCGAACCGTACCGAACCGTGACCCAAGTGTATTTTATCGAACCGAACCGTGAATTTTGTGAACCGTTACACCCCAAATATATATATATACCGGTATATATATATATATTTTTTTTTGGACCTCGCATTCTTTTTTGTGGTACCCAGTGGAAAAAGACACATTTTTAAAAGATATTTCAAAATCTAACTTTTAACCAATTCTGTAGAATGAATATATATATATAGAATTGGTTCAAAGTTAGAGTGAACCTGAGATATATCCAAATGAATCGATATTCAATCGATTTGAATCAAAATCGGAATCAAATTGAATCACAAGCGTGGGGATCGAAATCGTTTTGAATTGTGAAATTTGTGTCAATAACCAGCCATAATAGAAACCTTTTTCTAACAGTAGCTGCTTTACATGGACCCTAATAATCCAATTGTAATCGGACTTAGTAGCACAGTCGGAATAAAAAAGTCATATGTAACATGTCAATTGAAATGAATTGGCCAAATCCAATTAAAATTTCATTTGGATTGTAAGGGGTGGTTTAAACCTTTTCTAATCCGCTTGAGGGGATATGGAAACACTTGATCGGATTGAAAACCGAAACTGGAAAGGACTGCGCATGTGCAATGAAGTAGAGATGGTGTAATGATGTATGATGCTTGGAACGAGCTGTTGTTGTTGTTGAATGAAGTGTCATAAATGACTGCCGTGTCATTCTAAAATCCTTCCACTCCTTCCACTAATCGTCTGTGAAGTGGAGCAGGACAACGTCCCACCAGTCCTTGTTTCAGATTCTCCTCCACAGATGCCTGTTTTGGGTGCAGGAATGGTTGTTTTTAGCTTTTTACTGCTTGATAAATATAAGCAGTACGGCACAACGGTTCATATGCTTGTCGTCTTCTAATCAGGACCCGAAATAGATAAATATTAAGTCTGCTCTTTAAAACAAAGAAAAGAAGCAGTGTTGGAGAATGGGTAGTATGCGCAAACAGCGGGAAACTCTGTATATTTGTGTAGTGTGTGCATGTCAAAAAACCTGTTTGAAGATTGTGACGCATAAACACGCACATCAACCCAATCACTTTATGAAGTGTTCGTGTAACTCTAAGTTCGGAGTCATCAATTGGAATGAATTAATTCTGATGAAAACAAAAGATGTCAATATAAACATAGCTATTGTCAATGTCTTTAATGTCACTTTTCTTCAATTTAATGTGGTCTTGTTGGATAAAAGATACTATTATTGTATGTTGAGTACATTGATTTAACCATGTTAATTAGGAGTCATCTGTGGTACATGGTTATGGTGTTGCTTAAAGCTGCAGTCCGGCGTTTTTCCTCTTTGTCGCCATCTCTGTTCGAAATCTGCAATTGCAGTCATTCGCGGAATTATCAACTTTACGTGAGTTGTACTTCAACACCCTCGACACGGCACAGCGCGGATGAACACAGTGTTTGAGGAGAGTGTGCAGCTGTCAGTCACCGCGCCGATGTGGATACTGGCATTCAGAATCACAGATTATACTTTTTGGAAGTATGACCAACATAATAATTTTCAACGGAAAATGTCATCTGAACTAGTAAGTAACATCCACTTTTGTTCTGGTTCTGACATTGCAGTAAATCGCACTGATTAAATCTAACAATCGCTTATAAGTTATCATATCACGCAAAACCGTGCAAATTATACTTTGTTCTCAAATTGTTAATGTTAACAACGTCAGCATTGCGTGACTACATGTAATGTCCTTCCGATATGTATCCTTGTTTTCGCATGGGTCCGGTTGCAGTCACTTTTTTTTCTGTAGCCACTCCGAAGTCCGAATGAAGTCTTTTGCATTTTACAGCGGGTGAATCTGTTGTCACTAGTGATTGTCGTTTGAACCTTTCTGGATCCGCCATCAAATTGATAAGTTTGATTATATCAAGTGCTGTGAGAAAAGGCTATAAATCTCCACCTCCAACATCCTCACACGCAATATAGCTTATACTAGCCGAGACTCCTTCTTTATGTACAGGTGTGACGTAATGACGCAAAAACATGCTCGAATCTCCCGCGGAAATCCACCAGTACCACTGGAATTAAAAACATTATTACAAGCTTACCGCTTTGAATCGAGCTAAGGCAAGCAGATAGTTTTGAACACTGGCTGGTTATGTATTTTCTCAAATATGTATTTTGGATAATTTTTATCCCAAAAAAAGCTACGGACTGCAGCTTTAAAATCAGTTAAACTGTCATTTCTATGCAGAATGGAGCCTTTCATTCATTGTCACATTTCACTCTTATGTTTCCATGCTCAGTTTATGTTACTGCATTCCATACTGCAATTTGTTTGGTTTCCCTCAGCCGTCCTCTTCATGGATATTGGTGTCAGTATGTAAATTGTTGTGTGAGTTTTGTACAGTACATCCCTCAAAGTGAAAGAGGATGGTATCCACAGCCACTGCATCTCCAATAACTTGATTTATCTCACAGACACTCCAGGTTTTTGGCTCCCATTACTGCAGTCCCATTTAACTTGGAGTACCTGAAATGCATAATCTTAAGAAGTAGATTTAAAAGTGTGTAAGTGTGTATTAGAAAGGAGTTGTAGGTGTAAAAAGGCATCAGGAATACAGCTGAACTCATGTTCAAATTCTTTTTTTCCCCCCATGTGTGTGAATACGCTTCCATTTGGATGCTTATCATTCTTTAGGCTTGTGTGCAAGTCGCTTCGTGTGTGTTTGCACGTTTTCTGATGTGTGAGCGAGTGTGTGTGTTTTTAACTCGGGCTGGCATGGCCATATCATAAAGACATCACACTTCACAGGGATTCCATTTACACCTTATTGTTTGCCTTATTGCTGGAAAATACAGGTGATTTATCAAAGCATGCAAGCCACCTGTGTCCTATTCCCTATGTGTTTTATGCACTCTCTGCTCTCTGTATTCCTCCTATGTGCTGTGTTCACTGTTCAATGTTTCAATATTGAATTGTATATGGTATCCATCCATCCAGCAACATCAAGATCTGTATAGTTAATGTTTAAATGATCTCATGTATTGCCTGAAGACCACACATTTTAATATTTTATATTATTAAGTGCTTTTTGTTTTAAATGTAAATTGGTCAACTTTGCAGATTTTGTCATGTTATTCCTAGAAAAAAATTATTAATTTCTGCAATCCCAAGGTTGAGAACCTATGTTGTAGCCCTTAATATTAGTGTAACTACGCTATGGACATGAATCATACATCAAATGAAGCCGCTTGTTTAAAGGTGCTCTAAGCGATGTCACGCGTTTTTTAGGCCAAACATTTTTTTGTCACATACAGCAAACATCTCCTCACTATCCGCTGGCTGCCTGTCCCCTGAACACACTGTAAAGAAACGCGGTCTCTGTAGACAGCCCAGGCTCCACAAACAGCAACAAAAACAAACTGGGCTAACCCGCTCCACGAAACATGACAAACAGTTCCAGCCAATCACCGACAAGAAGGACTTGGGGGCGGGGTTTGGGGGGTTAGTGCGCGGATGAGGAGGAGGGAGGGTCTAGCTAGCCTCCGTTTTGTTTGACAACACTTTAAACGTCAACAAGAAGTGACGTCACCCGACATCGCTTAGAGAACCTTTAAGTAGAAATGTCATATTACTGTTTTAAAAGATTGGACTTTTGATTTCACCTGACCAACAGTAAAACTGGTTAAAAACATCTTATAGACTTACAGTAAAGGAGAGACCTGAGTCAGTCCAGATTAATAACAGAGACTTAAGAAAGGGCTTTTTTAAGTTTCGGACAGTAAGCAACCACCTAGCTACTGCATAGCGACATTCTAAAAACTACTTAGAACATTTTTGTAAACATCCTGGCAACCACCCATAAAACCATATCACCACATTTTCTGGTGAGAATGTACAAATCTAGATAATAATTTTTTTCTCTATTTCTCTTCTCCTTTTTGTCTTTTTTGTCATAGTTCCCTGTCCACTGATCAGGGGCTGAACCTCATGGAGCTCTTAGCTGAAAGAGTCAGCCTTCATGTAACAGATTTTCTACAACTCTCGTAAGTACACACACACAAACATACTTGTTGAAGACAGTCTCATGCTGGTCGACACACTAATGGCACTAATGGAACACTCAACCTGTGGTTTTGTTTTGTATTTCCATTTCACAGTTTAGTTTGGGCTAAGTACTTATTTTCAAGTGACAGCTCAATGATTATGAGTGTGTTCTTAATTCTGTGCATATAAGTTCAAGCTTTATATAAATGGTTCACAGAGAGAATAAGAGAGAATGCATCTCTGTATGTGTAGGTGTGTGTTATTCTGACCTGCCTGCAGTGGTAAACTTCAGTTCAATTACAGCACATTTCTGATGATAGCCAATGTTCTCCGAGTGCACAGATTAAACACAGCTTTCTGCTTAATTGTTTGGAATGCAACAAATGCTTTCTGCCACATCTGTATTTTCGTGAGGAACTTATTGTGGTTACATTTCACTCACGCAATTAATAAAGTGGAGCTTTATATATATTTTATATTTAAAATATTTTATATATTTTTATATTTATATATATTTATAATTTGAATGTTAGAAGAAGTGCAAATATATTTTACATGCTTGTGACTGTCATTGTATCTTTGTGAATGGCATTTTACACATTAGTGACTACTTGTCTGCAGCTTCAGATTCAGAATACAGGTTTGTGACTATTGTCTGCGAGTGCAAATCTCAGCGTTCAAGTTCAGATTTTTATTTTACAGGTTTTCACATTGGAGCTGTGAGTGTAAATGTTCACATACAAGTACGAATATTGATTGTACAAGTTCTCAAATTCACATCTACGCGCTCTCGAGTATTGCTACTTCATAGTGTAGCACCTCTCTGAACTCCAGACATGACGTAAGGGCTGTACTGTGTGGAGACAGTAGGGGGCACAGAAAAACACATACTCAGTCGTGGATTTGCAATCAGACGGTCTTGTTCTCTTATACACATTGAAACACTAAAAGACGCACATTAATTTACACTAATTCTACCTCTCTTCTGTTGTCTCACTCGTTATGTATTCTTCTACATCCCCCCCCCCCCCCCCCCCCCACCCCCACACACAGTCTACCTGTCATCTCCATCCCACACTCTCCCCCACAGTGCAAAAGAAGCCGAACAGAAACAGTACCGTTACATTATAGCTTCCCTCCCTCTGTGTCCTGGACGTTGGTGGCATTTTACTGATAGCTTATCAGCACTGATGGTGTTATAACCAGGAGTCTGGGCCATTGTGTTTATTTAGCTTTGACAGTCAGTGTTTTCATCAAGAAATTTCCAGATTCTCTGGGAAAAGAAGCCAAACAGAAGTGTGTTCCGGTATACAAAAGAATGCAAAATATGGAGGGAAATTGGTGTAGTGAAAGTAAATACAAGTGGAGTGATAATGTTCCCAGGGTGCATGTGTATATTTGTAAGGGGGAATTATGTTTTTGTATATTAAAAAGGTAAAGTGTATGTATGAGGACACTGGTAGGCAAAACAATGTGCAAGGTGTTTTTTGTCCTATTACACCGACATCAAAAATGAAGACCTGTCACGCCTAACGGCAAATAATAATTATATATAATTACGAACACACACACAGACAGACACGCACACACACACACACACGCACACGCACACACACACAACACGCACACACAACACGCGCACACACAACACGCACACACAACACACACACACACATTAAAACCATACATTACGTTACATATCTAATTCTTAGCTCTTTTACCATACAGCTTCCCAAAACAAACAAAAAACAGTTCATCTTAAGATCTTAAGACATTTATTCTTAAATCTAAAGTAAGGTAAAGGTTTCTCTTTAATGTTTTAATGGTTTTTTTGTTTTGTTTTTTAGATTATTGCTATGCTGTTTCTCATATCATCTGTTATTCCCACTGTGAATATCATTTTTAAAAATGAAAATGTGTCTTGATTGGTTAACATTAAGCCATGGTTTACACTTATTTAAAATATAATAAGAATGAAAGGACACACAAGAAACTAGAAGCACTATTATTTCCAGCAGATATCTGGGTGTCTGTGTGTTAATTCTGCTGAGGATGAGAGGTTGCCTTTGGCCACCTGCTGACGTGTGAATGGGATTTTGTTCTGGTGACAGATCCATTCCTCCAGTCTTCCACCTCTCTTTCTTTTTCTCCCCTCTTCCCCTTTTTTTCTCTCTCTCTATTTGTGACCCTCACCTCACCCTGGTCGGTAGTGGGAGCAGCTTCAGAGCTGCATCCCAGATAAATGCATCTGCCTCAGAAGCAGGGAACGGGAAGATCCCTTGTTGAACAACTGAATGTTTATGAGCTAACCATCATATTCACTGCTTTAGTCATCTTAAACAGATAAACAGATAAACAGATATGTCGAGATGAACAGTAGCTCATCTACAGGTATGTTTTGATGTCGCGGGCCAGTTAACAGATCCTTCTCTTCCTTTGCCTGAGTCTGTGTTTTTTAATCGTGAGGGGATGTGTGACGGTTTGTTTAAACTGTGCCAGTTTTGAGTATACTCAGCATTTACAAAAAATTATTTCCATTTCCTTTAAAGGAACAATTTGCCATGAAATATTATACTTCACAGGATTCTCTGTTAGAATAGATAAATGAATGAGGAGTGCTGCTCGGATCTCACACAGACAGCTGTTTGGCTCAATCACAAATGCCATTTGTGCGAAATGCCATCGTGCATTTGCACAACATTTCTGGATCACCTATTCAAATGCTGCAAAGAGATTCATTTACAATGCATTGAGCCTGTGAGCATTTTTTTAAAGAATGATTTCTTTTACTTTTTTTATTTTGACCTGTTTGCTTGAATGGACTTGATCTACTAAACATTTTAGATAACTCTAAGAACATCAGGTTTCCCGTGAGGATTTATTTCATGGAGGAAAAACTTGTCAATTTATGTCAAAAGCAGAAAGGGAAGCTAACGGCACAGATCTGTCATAAGAAAATGAACCAAAACGCAATATTCCCCAGTGATCTGATGTTTTAACTGTGCAGTTGCGGTACTGCAGTTGACTGTGTCTGCAACAATGTATTTTTTAAATTATAAAAGATTATGTTCATGACTCAAAGCTGCAACAGTTTTGTTCATCACACTCATTTCATACTTAGATCTCTCTTCTTACTTGTTTTCTGCTTATTGTCTCATTCTCGCTTTGTCTCCTGTATCTCTCAGGGTTCTGGGTCCAGCAGTAACCTTTCGAGTGCGCCCCAATGCTCGAAACATCAGCACGTCCCAGCTAGCCAGAGTGGCAGGTACGCACAAACACAGACATGCACACACACACACACGTACACACGTACACACACACGTACACACACACACACACACACCACTCGTTCCACTACTGTGTTCTAGTTGCTATTCTGATCGTCTCCTGACACATTGGGGAAGATCCTCTCATAGTGCCACGACCTTGATTGCAGCATTAGTTATTTTAAAGGTTTAAACCCCCATTTTACACAGTTCACATAAGAAAGCAAGAAATCAAACAATAACAGATACAAAATATCTAACTTTTAGTAAATATGGACTCTGCTGTCTCCAGGCCTTGTGAAATCACTGTTATATGCATAATAAACAGTGTATGTACTATATTGTTTTAGTTTAAATGGGTGCGATGTGAGGATGTCATCCATTTCATTTGTCTTTTTGTCTGCTGGTGTTTTGTACCAGTATTTATTTAGGATGGGCTTTGCAAATTGTTCCCGGTTTTGATTTAAAAAAAAAAATGTTCTTTTCTTTTTTTGGGATGAGTAAAATAGCAGTGATACATCTTCCTTTGTGAATCATGGTATATATAATTTTTAAGTATCGACCAATACCAGGATTGGACAAAATCCTAAATTGATTAATTGATCATTTGAGTGGAAATTTTAATTGTATTGGTCCCACCCACAGAAATTTGTTGTTGTTACTGTATTTTTAATCAAATAAATGCAGAATTGGACGTCTTTCAAAAAAAAAAAAAAAATCTTACCGACCCTAAACTTTGGAATGGTAGTGTTGGTTATTTAAAACAAAATGTCTATAGCTGACATTCAACCAGACTGATCTGTTTGTACGGTTTATAAAACTTTCAAGCTTCAAAACTTTCAGACAAGGATTTTTCAACTCAACATGGCAAGTTTTTATTTTAACAAATCTATTCTAGGTTAAAAATTTACACTTATTACAGTAATATTCTATGATTTTCTTTGTTTTTCCCCCCCTATTTTAATTTAAATTGCAGATCTGCATCCTGATAGAATAAAAAGCACTCTTAATTTAATGCTGAATGCAGCACAACCCTGGAAAATACTGACCATGCCTTTTAATTATGACTTTGCTACATTTTGAAATTCTAAAACAGTTGTTTTGCAGTACCGTTTGAATTTTCATCATTGGTGTCAGAAATTCAGCATTTATAAACTGGAACAGAATAGACTGCAGTATTGCATCCCTTTTTCAGTCACTGTTTTAACATTTAACACTCAGGATTTCATATTTGATCTTTAATGCACAAAAGAAAGGGCAAAGAATGAAAGGAAAAACAAAAGGAATCTGACATCATAAGGTCTGGATTCCCTTGATCCATCATAATTACTACTAGGGAAAACAGATTCATGTGAATTTGTCCCATGTCTGTCTGTGCTTCCTGACAGATACGCAAGAGATTAGACAAGAGATACATACGCAAGGGAAAGATTTCACAGGAACCTTTGCAAACTGGACCTGAAATACCCAGTTGTTTTAAAAAATAAAGCACTCTAGGTATGTGTTAACTCTATTACAGTTTGACAGTCATTATGGGCTCTTTGTTTATTAGTCTTTGTTTATATCTGCAGCTACAAATAATTTTCACTATCGCCCATTGAAATAATGACATATGCAGCCAACAAGCCAGTACTTGAAGTGTATTTAATGAAAATGTTTATTTTCATTTATTTGATTGTCAGTGTTTTGACCTCGGTAGTGAATGCACTCATTTCAGTTCTACAGATAATGCATAAGTCTATTTGTGTGTGTTGTCCTTCTTGTGGCTGGTTGCTGGAGTCGTTGGACATCTCGTCCTTCTAGACCCAGTTCTGTGTGTGTGTGTGTGTGTGTGTGTGTGTGTGTGTGTGTGTGTGTGTGTGTGTGTGTGTGTGTGTGTGCAAAATGCAAATGTATTTGTGCATGTTTCAGCATCTTTGGGAATACGCTCCAGTTTTGTCCAATTTTATTTGGTGTGAATTTCGACTTTTATTTGTGTACGTGCGTCTGCGCAAGTGTGTATATCTCCAGTCTGTCCTCCCTTTGAGAGTCTCTTGTAGCATGTTGAGAGAGTTAATGGCTGGGCTCGTCAGACCCAAATGTCAGACAAAATGTTAAGTCAACATGATCAGCCGCTCTCACACAGCCGATAAATTATGAAAACCTTGGTGCCTGAATACCAATTTATTACTTTATTTAAACAGAGAGAATCTCTCCTCACACTTTATTACTCCTGAATACACACCGCTGTTCGCACCTAATCATTTATTCAAATGTTTTGTGCCTTTGACATCACATACACCCCTTAGGCATTTAAGCAACTTCACAGTTTTTGTGATCAGTGGAAAATATGGTGGAGTGTTGAGGATTATGTTTGGGTTGTAACTGTTGATATGTTTATATGTCCATGATTTACATCTCTGGTTACATCTCCTAAATCTTTCCAGAAGCAGTATTTTTACATTTAAAACAACCAAATCTTGCTTATTTAACTTCTCAAGTGCTTACTGCAATTTTCAAGGGATATTAGAAACTTCTATTATAAGTAGCTTGAATGAGTTGAATTTGGGTCTTGCTAAATATTGTGCAAAAACCTTAATATATGTGGCATAATTGGCCACTAGCTCAGCAGTCTGATTTTTAGAAGCACTGAAAGGCATCAGTCTTTTGTGCATGTATGGAGCTCTTTTGTAGCACATTTCTAAATGACACTGAAAACCACATGCACTGTTGACCTGAGCACATTAGAGAACATTAGATCAGCCTGTTAGGCAAGAGTCTTCCTTTATATATAACCCCCCTCCATTCAGACACGCAAAATGGAGAATGTTTTCATGGGTGTCTGAAATGAACATGTTCCACTTATCTAGTTGTATTCCTCTGGTTCTGCCACACGCGTCTGTCTATGACAGCAGCTCCCTTGTGTTTTGTCGTTGTTGTTGTTGTTGTTGTTGTTGTTTTATGTCATACAAATGTGTCAATTTATATTTAACTTCCTGTATTTCCCTATTGGGGACAAAAAAGTCCGTCTGTCTGAATTTTATAGTGTAAGAAGAAAAATAAATACAACTACAATACCACAGTACTTAATGAAAAGTTATAGATAAGATAAACTTTTTTATAGTTTATTCTCAATCGGTTTATAATACCAAACATGCATTAATTATTTTCTAGCCAGTCATATACCACATTACACTCTGTTATTGGGTAACACTTTATACTACACCTATTTATAGGGGATTTGCAATTTTTGAGTTAATAGTTATTTAATCATCAAGCATTTGCTCATACATTATTAATATATCAAAATGCATGTACAAAGAGTACATCATTTATAATTAAAACATTTTTTAAAGTCAAAACTATCTGTGCAAGATAAGTCATTCACCCATTTTTCCCAAAGGTTGGCCTTTACAATTTTGTTGTACAACAATTGCTGAATAAAATACATTTATACATAGCATACACAAGGATCCTGTGTAAACTGTATGATACATTGTATACTGAACCAATGAAGAATATATATGGCAAATATAGATATGGAATATGAAAATATTAATATGAAAATGCACAATATTGATGAATAAATGTTGCAAATGCTTTAGAGCATTTAGTTATTGTAACATGTTGTTCTTATTTGTTTGATGCCACACACTCTCTCAAAAGTTGGTTTGAAATTGTTCTGAAGTTGTTTCGGTAACCATGGCTTCACAAACATGTAACCATTAATTATCTCTGACAAAAAAATTATCACTTCCTGCCAAACTATTTCCAGTGAAGGAGCAGTATAGATGTTTGTATCCTGTAGGGTCTATGTATGTGGCAGGGATTTAATATTCTGATGCAAAGCTGTGCTGAAGTCTTTCAAACTGCTAGCAACACAGCAACTAACTGAAGGGCTTTATGGGGGGTCTGGGGTGCATTCATTAGGATTGAGGAATTTGCTGTTGTACTCTATTCATCTGAAAAGAAAGCTTTGGACAAAAGACTGGATATGGTAATCCCTGCCTGGTCTCAAAACAAAAGATGAACCCCTGCTTTCTCTCTCTCTCTCTATCTCTCTCTCTCTCTCTCTCTCTCTCTCTCTCTCTCTCTCTCTCTCTCTCTCTCTCTCTCTCTCTCTCTCTCTCTGTGTGTGTGTGTGGGTCCTTCACAATCATTTATCGGGCCATTGATTCATCCATATTGTTGATGAAATGGCACCCTAAATCTTACAATGTGTCATCTCTCTCTTCATCTCTCATCACTCTATCTTTTCTCTCTTTCTAACATGCTCTCTTCCTCCTCTCTGCATGTCACATTTAATTTCTGCTTGTCTCCCACTTCTGCTCCTACTCACCTTTTGCAGTCCTCAAGTTAATTCATGTAGCTTATTTTTTGTCTTTATACTTTGTCTAGTGTGCGCTCTGTCCTCTTTACTAGTGTCAGATAGCACTCCATCTTTACTCTTGACCATAGATGTCACTAAATCTCATCTGAACATCAACATGTTAGATTTATTTCAGCTGGACAGAGGTTAAATAATCTAATATTTTGTTAAATAAAGTGATCAGTGAATGTTTTTATGTTGCTTTTGAAACCAGAAGGTTGCTAATGCTTTTTCATTATTATTATTTAACGTAATTCTTATAATTAATGGAGTTATTTAACAATTCCATTAATTATGTTAATTTCAAAAATCTCCATTCATCATAACCTGTAGACTTATTGAGTGGAATCATTCGATCTTAATTTATAGTTTATTTGTTATTAAATCCCTTCTAATTAAAAATATAAAAACATGATTCATATAATCATATAGTGTCACAGTTACATTCCTCACATGTGTTTCCCTGTCTGTGTTTCCCGCCACTGATCTGTCACCATGGACACTAATCACTTTCATCACAGCTGCTAGTCGTTTGTAAATCATCTCTGTGTATTTTAGTTCCTGCTTGTGTTTTGTCTGTTGTCCAGTATTGTTTGTGTTACCTAGTGTGTGCGTCTATACCTGTATCTGTCGGAATAAACCTCTATTGCGTTGATCTCTCTACATATATAATAATTAAATTTTACCTCACTTTTATTGTTCTGTTTAGTTGAACTTTGACTTTTTTGTTTGTTTGTTTGCATCTCTATTGTGGTATACGGGCATAGATGTTCCAACAGGATGACTGCAATCTTGTATTTTCATAAATATCATATACACACACATATATTCTGTTTCTATTTGTTATAACATCCTAAAAATGCTCTCAAGAAAACTACATCGGTTATCATAATTTTTTTTAACATCTATTTTATATATCATTCGATGTTTAAAGTGAATAAAATAGCCTTGACAGCCTACTTACTGGAGTTCCACAACTACTGAAGAAGTTTGTTCTCTCCCAGCAGACTTGTGTGTGTGTGTGTGTGTGTGTGTAGGTGAGGTAAAGGGGGAAAGCAGGCAGTGGACTAAAGCACTGGGAGGGGGGACTCAAAATGTTTCTAAACCTAAAATAATTGTGTAAGTAGTAAAACAATACAAAAATTCTAATGGGGCAAAAAAGAGCATTTTAATATATTATTTACAATATACAGCGTGGTTTTTAACCCTCAGATATTAACATCATTTAACAAATATAATTTACACATGGCTATGACCAAAATTTAACCTTATCAAATATAACAAAGAATAAATAAACTAACAGCCTTTGTGCCACAGATTTAAAAAAAAAAATCTTAAAGGTTCTGAGTTTTATTTTATTTGTGTTTAACAATAGGTAGGCTAACTAGATATAATGTGGGTTCCCATGATCATTTTGGCAATAATTTATCAGCTTAAATATATTGGCATATTTTATCGAATCGATAATGTTAAAACCTCAACATTTACTGTATCCGTCTATGGCCGCCACATTGAACATCCCTAAAATCTACAAAAACAGAATATGCCTCACATTAAAGTATGCCTGTGCTTTTTTTTCTTCATATATAGCAACTAAACTGAAACACTGAGATTGAAGCAAGAGTATCTCCAAAAGAGCACATCCACTCTACAGAAACACTGCCTCACTCACACACACTAACACACCTCCCACACAAACATTCCACTTTTAAGTGTATGAAGCACAATGCATTCTGTTTTATCAAAAAAGCTTTTGCTCCTCTATCACAGGGAAATCTACACTGTCGCACGTTCCCTTTCAGCATATGAATTTAGATGAGACCATTTTCTCTTTTGATTGATATGCAGCATTATGAGTTTAATATCATCTGATCAGAGCATCATAAAAAATGCACCAGTGTATAACAGACTTTAATGAAATCTCACCCAAAAGACAAATGATGAAGCAGAATGCTCCTTCTTGAAAATGTAACTTGCAGTTCCCTTTCGTTGTCACTCCGAGTTCCGTCGGATGACGACGAATGGGGTTTCGCTTAGAAAGCCTATCCGCTTCGAGTAATACAAAACAAGCCAATAGCAAAGAAATGCCATGGGTCTGCAGAATTTGCATGGAGCAGCTCCGCCCCACCTCGTGGGTATAAAGGGCGGAAATTCCAGCAAAGCAGTATGTTTTTCGCTTCGGAGCCAAGAGTATCTCTTCACTCCACAGCCATTTCTGACTTCACTCTACGAGACGAGCCACTCTCTCCGGAGTTGGTGTGACGGCGATCTGCAGCGAGTTCACATTGCCTGCTGATCTGTGCAGTGATCTGCCAATGAGTGTGTTTCTCCCTGCTCGCTTCAACATCGCGGAGTTTCTTCCTCCTCTCACAAAAGAGCTCGCACGCGGCACATCTTTTTAAAGACGGCTCGCCCGTGCATTTCTGGTTGAGGTCGACTCATTTCCGATTTTGATGGGCACATTCTCTGCTCTGCGTGCTTGGGCTTCATCACGCTAGAGCAGCGTTTGTGGATGACTCACGTTCTCCCCGCGGGAACGTGATCATCGCGTCATTACGGTCGAGACTCAATGATCTCGTTAGAGAGAGAGTCCCCTCATCCACACCCCGATCTAACACTCTCCACGTGAGGTGCTACTTCGGCTGGAGGCCAGGGTGACCTGAGGGTGTGTGTGTGGAACAAATCCGCCGACTGTTTGTCCGTGGACCACGCCCCCCTCTTCAGTGACGCAACCCGCGAGTGTTCAGGGGATTCCCCGGGTCTATTTTCGGATGCCCCGCGGGTTTCCCTTGACGCTCCAGAATCGGATCTGTTGTCCATCGCAGCATCACAGGGTGGGCTAGAATTTTCAGGAAGTGAAGATTTGACAGTGCTGCCACTTTCGGGTGTGCATATGGCATTTGTCGAGTCAGATCCTGAGATGACGGCCATGCTTTCCCGGGCGATTGGTTTTTGGGTGTGGCTGCTGACTCCTGTCAGCGTCCACTCCAATACCTTTTTTCCCGGATGTGCATCAGGAGATCTCGAAATCCTCGAAGACCCCCATGTCTTCCAGCGATCCCTCGTTGATCTCCTTCGCCCTTCCTTCCCTCGACGGGGCCGCTGCCCATGGGTACACTGGGGTCCCCCGGTTGAACGCTCTGTTGCGATGCTACTGTGTCCTCAGAGTGCTTCCTCTCCGCGCGATCCTATGCCTGTAGTTTTTCGTCTACACTTGTGGCGAATTCCTATAGCGCTACAGGACAGGCAGCCGCCTCACTGCATGCCATGGCCATTCTGCTGGTCTACCAGACCCAGATGCTCACGGACATGCACGAGGGCGGGACTGACCCAGGGCTCTTCAATGAGCTGCGCGCCGCCACTGACCTTGCTCTCCGAGCGACGAAAGTGGCCGTACGTTCCCTGGGTCAGGTGATGTACACCATTCTGTGGCTGAACCTGTCCGATGTGCAGGATGTCGGGCGGACCCATCTGCTTGACACCCCCATATCCCAGGTCGGCCTCTTCGGCGGTGCGGTTGAGGGCTTTGCCCAACAGTTCTCAACCGCCCACGAGCAGACTGAGGCTTATTTTGCCCCGACGGCCCTGCCGTCCGAGCTGATCCCTCAGTCTGCCCACCGCCGAAGGCGCCCTCCTGCGGCTCCCACCCCGCCCGTTCACCCGGGCTGGCTCTGGAAGCCGCAGGGGGACGCCACAGCCCTCTCCAGCCCCGCCCCCCGCTATACGCTGGGTTAAGCGGCACTCTTGAGATGGGCTCCTCAGAGATGGGACTCAGTTCTTTCCAGGAGCTGGTAGCAGGGCCACTCCTTTCCCTGGTGGAGGGCCGGGGAAGAATCCTTATTCAGAAAGAACTGACTTTCCCATTTCTGAGCACACAGAGTTCTCGGACGACACGGAGCGCCGCCCCCGGGCCGTGCACCCCTCGCCCCCCTCTGTCCCAGAGCCGGATGACAGTGCGCACCGTCCCCGGACCGTGCCGCTCTCATCCTCCTCTGTCGCCAGACACCTGGTAGAGCAGACCCCCGTGAAACGTTCGTCCTTCCCTGGTCTCCTCAGTCAGGACGCGGTCTATGACTGTGCCCCCACACCGGGCCGCTATGCTGTCCACGTCCGGGCCAGTCATACCGCCTCGCTGCCCCACCGACGGGAAGTCTGTGGTTCGCGTGACCCTGCTGGTACAGTTCTTGGGAGCCTGGCTAGAGCTTCCCAACCTGTCATGCTGGGTCGCACGAACGATCAGGCTCGGCTACGCGATTCAGTTCGCGCGGTCTCCTCCCCGCACAGGGGAGTCCGCTCCACTATGGTCGGTGGCAATGCCCCTATCATGAGAGCGGAGGTTGCTACCCTGCTGGCGAAGGGTGCGATCGAGACTGTCCCTCCAGCCGAAATGAGGTCCGGCTTCTACAGCCCGTACTTCATTGTCCCCAAGAAAACTGGTGGGTTACGGCCAATCCTGGATCTGCGCGTGCTGAACCGCTCCCTTCACTGGCTGCCGTTCAAGATGCTCACCGCCAAACGCGTTTTCGAATGTGTGCGGCACCAGGATTGGTTTGCAGCGATCGACCTGAAGGACGCCTACTTTCATGTCTCCATTCTCCCTCGACACAGACCGTTTCTTCGGTTTGCTTTCGAGGGGCAGGCATATCAGTACGCAGTTCTCCCTTTCGGGCTAGCCCTGTCTCCTCGCGTCTTCACGAAGGTCGTCGAGGCAGCCCTTGTTCCCCTTCGGGAACACGGGGCTCGCATCCTGAACTATATCGACGACTGGCTGATTCTAGCTCACTCTCGAGATCAGCTCTGCGAACACAGGGACTTGGTGCTCCGCCATGTAGCCCGTCTGGGCCTTCGGGTCAACTGGGAGAAGAGCAAACTTTGCCCCGTGCAGAGGATCTCTTTTCTCGGTATGGAGATCGACTCGGCCATGTCCGCGCAGCTTACGAGCGAGCGCGCACAATCACAGCTGACTTGCCTGAGACAGTTCGAGGGCAAGAGTGCGGTTCCACTCAAACTTTTTCAGAGGCTCCTGGGGCATATGGCATCTGCAGCCGTGGCAACGCTGCTCGGATTGCTTCATATGAGACCGCTTCAGCTGTGGCTTCGCGACCGAGTCCCGAGGTGGGCATGGCATCACGGCACCTTCCGAGTACCAGTTACTCCTACCTGCCGTCAGACCTTTACCCCGTGGTCGAACCTCAGTTTTCTACGGGCCTGAGTGCCTCTGAAACGAGCTTCGCGGCATGTTGTTGTAATGACAGATGCCTCTGCCACGGGCTGGGGCGCCATGTGCAACGGACGTGCTGCCGTGGGCTCCTGGACAGGACCCCACCGCTAATGGCACGTCAATTGCCTCGAGTTGCTGGCTGTACAGCTCGCCCTGCGCCGCTTCCGAGCCGTGCTCAGGGGCCAGCATGTGCTAATCCGTTCAGACAATACCGCGACTGTAGTGTACATCAACCATCAGGGTGGTCTGCGCTCCCGCCGTATGTCGCAACTCACCCGCCACCTCCTCCTATGGAGTCAGAAGCATCTGAGGTCGCTTCGTGCCATTTATATCCCCGGAGCTCTGAACTGTGCAGCCGACGAGCTCTCACGGCTTCAGCCCCTCCCTGGAGAATGGCGACTCCATCCCCAGTCGGTTCAGCTGATTTGGGACCAGTTCGGGGACGCACAGATAGATCTGTTTGCCTCTCACGACTCGACCCATTGCGCCCAGTTTTATTCCCTGACCGAGGGCACGCTCGGCACGGATGCTCTGGCGCACAGCTGGCCGCGGGGCCGCAAATATGCGTTTCCCCCAGTGAGCCTTCTCGAGCGCAGACCTTGCGCAAGGCCAGGGAGGACGAGGAGCAGGTCATTTTGGTCGCGCCGTACTGGCCCGCCAGGACCTGGTTCCCCGAACTTGTACTCCTCGCGACAGCACCTCCTTGGCCGATTCCTCTGAGGAAGGACCTCCTTTCTCAGGGACGGGGCACCCTATGGCACTCTCGTCCCGATCTTTGGAACCTCCACGTGTGGCTCCTGGACGGGACGAGGTAGGTTTGAGTACCCTACCACCAGCGGTGGTGGCTACCATCACTTCCGCTAGAGCTTGAAGTGGAACCTCTTCGTCACCTGGTGTTCTTCTCACCGAGAAGACCCGCGGAGATGTTCGATCGGTGTTGTGCTTTCCTTTCTTCAAGATGATTGGAGCGAAGGCTGTCTCCCTCCACCCTCAAGGTCTATGTCGCCGCTATTGCCGCACAGCACGACCTTATAGAAGGTAAGTCCGTAGGGAAGCACGACATGATCGTCAGGTTCCTGAGAGGAGCGAGGAGACTGAATCCTCCTCGCTCTCCTCTCGTACCCTCTTGGGACCTCGCAGTGGTGCTAACTGCCCTGCGGAGTGCTCCCTTCGAGCCTTTGCAGTCAGCTAGCTTAACTTCCTGTCAATGAAGACAGCGCTTCTGACTGCATTGGCCTCCATCAAGAGGGTAGGGGACCTGCACGCATTCTCCGTTGACGAAGCGTGCCTGGAGTTCGGGCCGGCTTACTCTCACGTGATCCTGAGACCCCGGCCTGGATATGTGCCCAAGGTTCCTACCACTCCCTTTCGGGACCAGGTGATGAACCTGCAAGCGCTGCCCCCGGAGGAGGCAGACCCAGCCTTGGCACTGCTCTGTCCAGTACGTGCTCTCCGCATCTATGTAGACAGAACGCAGTGTTTCAGGACCTCAGACCAGCTCTTTGTCTGTTATGGTGGGAGACTGAAGGGAAAGGCTCTCTCCAAGCAAAGGTTGTCTCACTGGATAGTGGACGCCATTGCTTTGGCTTACCAACAGCAAGGTCGACCGTGCCCCCTTGGTGTAACTGCCCACTCCACCCGGAGTGTGGCGTCCTCTTGGGCTCTAGCGCATGGCGCCTCGCTAACAGACATCTGCAGAGCTGCAGGCTGGGCGACGCCTAACACATTCGCCAGATTTTACAATCTCCGAGTGGAGCCAGTCTCCTCCCATGTACTGTCTTTTTCAAGCTAACATGGGACCCGTTAGGTGTCTTCGCTTGCTCGCCATTCCACTCCACGGACTGGATACGTGCGATATTCTCCTCAGGTGAGCTTCCCCGAAAGCCCTGAGTTCCTCCAGCACTCCTGATGCTGGCGCCAGTGTCTTTTGCCTGCGCGTCGGCTAGGTGCCTCCCGTGTGGATGGTACCTCCTCTGAGCTACCCCCACATGTGTATTTCCACTGTAAGCCTCTTTGAGCATGTGTCTTTCCCTTGGCAAGCCACCTTGCCACCCCTGGGGTTGAAATATTCCACCTGCGGCTGGACACCCCAGTGATCCCCATATGCATCCCTCGGGTCATATGTGTATTCTCTAAGTCCCCCCCCCCCCCCCCCCCCTCTGGGTTGGCAGTAATTGCATATTCCCTTAAAAACCTTGGGATATGCTCCCCAGTGTACCTTGGTATTCCTGTGCTAATAGGAGTCCTTTGTCCGTGCTGTCTCACGACAGGGATCTCAGATTACGCAGGGCACTGGAAGACAGCCGAGAAGGTGGCGTGATTAGACTGATACTCCCATTCGTCGTCATCCGACCGAACTCGGAGTGACAACGAAAGGGAACGTCTCGGTTACGGATGTAACCCTTGTTCCCTGAGTAGGGAACGGAGACGTTCCGTCTTCCTGCCACTTTCCGCTGTACCGCGGGGATCGCCTGAGCTCAGTCTTGGCTCCTCAGTGAGGGAACATACTGCTTTGCTGGAATTTCCGCCCTTTATACCCACGAGGTGGGGCGGAGCTGCTCCATGCAAATTCTGCAGACCCATGGCATTTCTTTGCCATTGGCTCGTTTTGTATTACTCAAAGCGGATAGGCTTTCTAAGCGAAACCCCATTCGTCGTCATCCGACGGAACGTCTCCGTTCCCTACTCAGGGAACGAGGGTTACATCCGTAACCGAGACGTTTTCCATGAGTCCACTATGTTAGCAATTATAACATTACCTAACATGTTTGGAAGCTTGTTTAATACCTTAAGTCTCCCACTACAACTAACAGGCGATAAGCCTTTGTGTGAACTGATATTAGGCTAATATTATAGATCTACCTTTGTGTTTTGTTTTGCTCAACATGAGCAAAGTGGCAGATCAGTGGGCTTGCTGCAGTTGTATATCTAAGTAAGAGATGTCCTCTGTCCCAGATGAAACCTAAAATACTATGTGGAGGACACAAGATAATTTAATAATCATAATATGACAGTGATATGATATGATGGTGACATAATATGATGGTGAACCTATGAACTAACTTATATTTAAACAACCATCGCTTTGTGCGCAGTCCCCATGCTATACTACCGTAATAATAGTAGTAAGGCTTTCCTCTGTGTACACATATCCTGACGAGTAAAATTTTGGCTGTATTATTTGTGTCCCCTTCTAAAATTGCTCTTGAGAAATATTGTGTTTATTTTCCCCCCAACTGTTAGATTAAATTTACACCTATGTATTAATGTGAACAATTTTGTTGCGATTTGTCTCATTGGCATTATTTGTCTCATTGACATTATACCAGTTATTGGCTTTAAAAACTAGTAGGTTTAAAGACCCCTTGTGGTGAAAATCAAGTTTTTATGTTTATATGTATATGTGGTGTTTTTAATATGCTTTGAGTGGGTGAATTATGTATATGATGTATATTACGATGTTATGATGAACTATACAGCTTTCTCCACTGATGTTCTAAGTTGTTCAAAGTGTTTCTAAGGATGCTGATTTTTAGAAAGCAACTGTCTGACTCTGAGGTGACGAACGGGAACATGGTTTGTGTAACATTAGCAACACATTATTAGCTGTTTGATAACGTAGTCAAGCTAAAGGCTAATCATATCTAAACGCGTTACCATTCTTATACATCGAAATCTGCTCTTCCACTTCTTCTGAATTATTTTCTGGTTCAAACATATATGGCTTAATTAAACCAGTATTTCCACTTGCCATTGTGCAGCGTTGACACAAATATATGTCTGTCTAAATGATTATTACAGAATTAAATATTGTATGAATGCATTACTTCTGTATCTTCAGATAATATCACAAACACACACATCACAAACACACACATCCGCATTTAAACACACCAAGGACAATGTCGGCCATTACACTGTGTGAGTGAGAGGGGTATCAGGCTGTGTCTCAGGCTAGTGGGTGGAGAGATGACCATTCGTTGTCAGGCCAGATCTGTAGGGTAGATCTTGGGGGTCTCTAAGGGGTTGACCCCGGTGGTGTGCCCGAGCCGTGAGAACCCCGCACGTGTCCGAGTCTGGACAGGTTAGGGCAGTTGGAACATGGATCTCTGATAGTCACGTCCCGTCGGGGAAAGAATCAGAGCCACTGTCAAGGCCATCTAGAACTGCTACCACAGCAGAATTGAAGAAAGAGACAGGGATTTCAGTTCATGTAAACAGATAAAAGAGAAAAGGTGATCAGTGTGTCAAAAGGAAAAATATACTAAAGGTTAGAAAGGAGTAAGAGGAATCGGGACCTGAATTGCTATTGTTCATGTCATAGGTCATGACCTTCTTGAACAATAATGGCCATGCTCTCACTTTAACATAGGTCAGAGTGACAGTTTGCTACAGCCTCATTTATTCCTTTCTTTATCTTCCTCTCCCTTGCCCCTCAGTTCACTTTGAGGAAGTTAAACTGAACCGCCGTCTGTTTAAGAGTCTGGTTACTTCATCTGATTTGTACTCCCTCAATCTCATGTTGTCTTTATTTTCCTGCTGACATTTCTTCACATCCGTCCACATCTCTGACATCTCTGCCGTGTTTACTTCCTCACCCACTCATCCCTTTCTCTCTTGTTCTATCTTTCTCTCTCTGTAATTGCAGTAGTGTGGTGCAGGGGCTGCTCGTCTGTGCTCCAGCTGGGCAGATTAGCATAGATCTCCCACGCAGACACAGTTGACCTTCACTCCACCAAACACTTGTCAAAATGCCAGCCATAATTACCCTGGCCTCTCCAGCTAAAGTAATGGCTTACATATACCTGACTCACTCTTTGCCACCAATTGGATGTGAAATATATGTGAGCGTGTGTGTGTGTGTGTGTGTGTGCAATGAGATTATTGTGTGTATGTGTGTGTGTGTTGGACTGTATCTTCTCACTGATCCTTTGAGCGTTTTATGAGGGTTATATGTGTTTTCAGCACAAGTGTACAATAATTCATATCTCATCAGAATTTGACAGACAGTCCAATAGCATTTTCCTTAAGGATTTCGATTGACTTAGCTATTTATGTAATTGTCAGTGTCACAGACCATTTAATGTAGATTGTGGATATTAAGAGTTCAGGGTTTGCATTGTGCAGCATAAGCGGAAGCATGTTCCATTTTTAGTGTATTCAAGATTTTTATGCTTTTTAAAGCCCTCTAAAATAATAGAATATATTTAATTTATGTGTTGCTTCAAAAAACATGGTTGAATAGACATCAGCGAAGAAACTGAACAAAGGGATCTCCGCCTGGCCTTCCTCAGGGGGAAGGAGTGGTGTGGTTACCATCTCCTGACGAGCAATGTCCTCCATCGCTGGGTCCCATGTCTCAGGAGTTCCGCTTGCTCTTACGCTTTTTGGGCCTGGATGTGCCTGATCGCCTCCGTCTGCTTCTGTGCAGCCGAGAACTGCTAGGCGAGCTGAAGAGGCCAGCCTGGGAGATTTCGGAGTTGAGAAATTTGTATTTATCGGTCTCCCTCATATCAGCCAGGCTAAGCCATAGTTCCTGGACCACGATTGTGGACATATTCTGACCCAGGGACCGCGCAGTGACTTTCGTCGCACGTAGGGCAAGGTCTGTCGCTATGCGCAGTTCCTGCATCAAACCCGGGTCAGAACTACCCTTGTGCAGCTCTTTAAGTGCCTTGGCCTGGTAGACTTGCGGCAGGGCGATGGTGTGCAGGGCGGAGGCAGCCTGTCCAGCGGCTCTGTATGCCTTGGCCGTAAGCACGGACAAGAACTTACAGGCCTTGGAGGGAAGACGTGGATTTCCCCGCCATGCGTCAGTGCTTTGTGGACACAATTGCATCACAACCGCACGCTCCACCGGGGGGGATGATCTTCAAGTACCACTTGGCCACTCACCATCGAGGGTAGTGGGGCCGGAAAAAGCACCAGCTCGTTTCGGGCAGAAAAAGGTGCCTTCCATAATCTGGTAACTTCTTCATGCACTTCCGGGGAGAAGGATACTGGGGTGGGACACTGTTGATCAGCGTGAGCCGCCCCAAGATACCAATCATCTAGCCTTGAACGTCAGGACACGGTGGAGGTCTCCACTTGAGCCTGACGCTCTCAGCGGCCCGGGAAACGCATAGCAGTCAGACTTGGGCAGCACTACTCTCCCTGAAGGGGGCAATGCAGCCGAATCTTCATCCCCGTTAACTCACATTAAAGGACAATTCCGGCGCAAAATGAATCTAGGGGTTAATAACACATGGGTACCGAGTCGACCGTTCTCTGGGATGTGTTTTCATGATAATCGAATGTACCCAGGACATTAACTCACCCTCTGATGCAGCGATTGACATCTGGTCCACCGGAGCCCAGAATGAAACGCTAGGTCCCCAATGGAAAGGACCAGCGACCTCATCCAGAAGCTCCACAGCTTGCGATGCACTAGAGGAGAGGGGCGCCCACGGAGATTGGCTCAGCGGGTAATCCCCCACTGTGATCTTCAGGTCACCCTGTGTATCCACCGAAGTTGCAGTCACCCTGTGTATTCACCGAAGTAGCCCTCTGCTGATCTCCAGCAGAGGAACTAGATTGGGGCATCGCAGAGGGCACTCCACCGCGTTTGATGTAATGGAGTCTCAACCGCAGCACCGGGTTCTTCCGACAATAGGAACATGACTCATCCACCAAAGCCACCTCAGTATGCTTTAAGCCCTGACACGTGATGCAGCGATCGTGAATGTCAGACGGAGCCAGGAAACGACTGCATCGAGAAACACACAGGGGGAATGACATTTTTGTACCTGCTCTTTTAGGGAAATTGCTCTTTTAAGAGGGAATGGATGCAGCACAACTTGCAAGACCTTTTAGCAGCCTGCAATGTGCAGAAATTCTCTTTCAGGAAGCTGCAAAAACAGCAGGAAATTTGTCTCTTTCGTCACCACCGCTGACGCGACGTCACACCAACACTTGTCTAGACGAGCTTCTTCCTTGTAGCACACTCTTGATGTTTGTAGAGCAGAACAAACACTCGGCTCCGAAGCGAAATCTTGAATGTGCGATTGCACGCGCTCTTCTTCATATAACCGCTTCGCTGGGCGGGGTGCGCGATACAAATCTCGCACGCCAATGTGCATTGGCTCGTTTAGTTACACTCGAAGGTGATTGGGCTATCAGACGAGATCCCATTTCGTCAGTCGTTTTGACGTAACGTCGAGCGTGACAGACTGAAAGGGAAAGTAAGTCACACGAGGGTGAGTTGGCAGAGCAGAACACATTTGGACTTTTGTGTAAATCCACTTGGGTTCAGACTATTTAGTTTTTCCCACAATATTTTTGCACATCTAGTACAATTATGGGGTTGTAGCGAGATTCAGTTGTTATGGGAAGAAGGAGGCGGGAACCGGCGAACATTGAACAAGTTTAATAAAGAAATAAATACAAAAATGAAAGTATAAGCCAGCAGCCCCTCGCGGACGACTGCTGGCTACACAAAACAGAAACAAAACACAAAATCAGGATTGTTCCTCTCTCCATCTTCACTGTCGTCGCTCCTCCTTTATGCTTCCGCTCCTCCGTGAGAGATACGAGACCGGTGCATCGCGCAGGTGTCGCTCATTATCAATCACACCACCGGCCTCGCGCCATTCTCCCACGGCCCTCGACCTCGTCCTGCTCGCCACAGGGGTTTTGTTTCATTAATACAGTGTATACTTTTTCTCTTGATTTGCCCCCGAAAAAATGGAAGTGAAATGTGACAACTTGCCTCATAGGTGGGGCATGTTGTAACTTGTGAGGGGCACATTGTAACATGACCATATGACAGCTTAAAATGTTATCTGATCTAATCAATAAACTATGCAAGACAAACTAAATATTGGGCCAATAAAATACAATTATCAACTTTTTCATATAAAATAATGGCATTTTTTTAATTTGATAACAAACACACCGCAAAACACAGCTATACAGCTTTGTTCAAAACATAATAATAATAATTTCAGAACATTGACTCTCTGTCTTTATTCACCTTTTTTCTCATGGTTCTCAATAGAATTTGATGATGTTACGTGAACGATGTTAATGTGAATTATATTGCTATATTGCCCTAGAGGTACCGAGCTCCACCCACAAAAATACTGTGGGAAACACAGTAGGCTATATGATGGTCTATGAAAAATACAAATTAAATGATCTTATTATTAAAACACATGATCAGGATTTTACCGCCTCCGCCTAGTTTTGAGCCAGCAAAAACCCTGCTGCTGCTATTTGGATCGATTCCGACGGCCAGGACGACAGTACAAGAAACGCCATGATTTGATTGGCTAAAAAAACGAGGGGGTGTTGTGGGGGTGGGATGTCCCCACCAAAGCTGAGACCAAACCTACGCCCTTGCCCCGCTCACCTCTAAATTGCTTGATTTTCTTGTTTTTTATGTTTGAGTGTTAACCCTCTGAGGTCTAAGGGTTTTTTGGGGTCCTTGAGGTGTTCTGACATGCTCTGACATTTGTGCTTTTTTCAGTTATTTATAAACATGTTAATGGCAAAGGTGTAAATTCACTCAATATAGCACAAACTGGGCTACCGTAATATCTGAGCAACAATTATGTAGATGTTTGTATTTTTGAGAGAATATTGCTTATGCATGGTTATTGAAAAAACTAAAACTTAAAGTGTCTGAAATAAGGCCACAGAACACATACTAAATATGTGTCCACAGGACTTTTGACTAATGAGTGTTGTTGCCTAGAATTTTTGCTTCAAAATGATCTGAAAATCATCCTGCCTGATCATTTACTCAAAAACATACACTGATTTAAATTTTATTAGACACCTTTTGTTTGGAAAGGCAATATGCGTGGAGGCGTGTTCACACCTGAGAAGACAAAGGCCGGATAATGTGCCGCATAATGAGCTGCATATTAATTAGCCCTTTCACACAGGTGTGTCACAGGATCCCAAAGAATGCAAGGACAAAAGAAATGATCTATATAGCCTATACATATTTTACAATTAGAAATTGTAACCAATTACAAATAGGTTACAATTACAACAACAATTACAATTTTAACAATATTTCAAGTGTATTTCTTTGTAAAAAGTATACATTTTATCATACGTGTTAAAAAAAGGTATGGATTCATTAGTTTGAATATTGGAACAAACACTATAATAACATCTTAGTTCAATATACCTACTTTATTTTTGACAAAACATCATACTATAGTATATTTAACTATGAGCAGAAATTGGTGAACAAAAGCGTACCTTTTTAATGTGACAGTAGTCTTTTTTTACAGTCAAAACTTTATAATCTATCCAAAACTAATCACAAAATCTTGTCTAAACATTCATATTTAGTCTGTAATATATTGTGTATGATACATTATGTGAATTTGCAGCTTGTTGCTTATACAGACATTTTATTTCAACATATTTCAATTTTTACTCATCTTAGTAGGCTATAGCAATATAGTTTGGATGTGTTCATGTAAACATAACGTTTACTAATGTAGACCTGTGCGAGAGTGAATGAATGGCACAGACACACGCTGTATAACTGTAGTAAACAAAGCGCGTGCGCTTATGCCGTTCACTCATCATTTAGCCTACACACAGACACGCAATTCATATTTAAACAGTCTTTTTGCGGTTTACAGTCAGACACTATTCAATATCGCGATTAGAACAATGCACTTAAGTATAAATGACTTACTACATCAGCTGGATCCTCGCTGCTCCTCGAAATGAAACTACCAGCACTTCTGGTACATTTTCCAGGGTTAGATAGTAGTATTCCTCACAGCGAAAGGATACGCTGTGTACACAGCTGTACAAGATACTTACTAAACACGATGTGTTTTATAATCCAGCTGGTGGGCGTTTGAATAGCGCGCGCTCTCCGTGGGCGTGGCACATTAACGTGTAATTAGGTATAATGAGCTGGAAAGAAAAATACTGACATCTCTCTCTTTTCATACAGATTACATAAACTGAGAATATTTGTTTTTTTTATATAAATTAATTCATTTAAAAGAAGAGAGTTCAAGCTTCATTATGGAAAAACACTCATGCCTGTATGACAAGTATTCACGGAATTACAGTTAATTTTCGGACCCGTTTCAGAATGGACTTAACTGACAGAGAGAAGGCAGAACGCGGATCATGTTTGTTTTTCTTTATTTGGCGAAAAGCACAACACTTTGTTTTTATTGTGAGTATCCACAAAAAAAAATAGACACTTATCAGGATCTAATGATGTACAACACTTAATATGTTAGATCAAAATCAACAGAGTATTTTGAGTTTCTTTTGCACTGATAAGAAAAAAGCGAGACTATCGCGCCGGCGCGATAGCCGACCTCAGAGGGTTAAAGGACAATTCCGGCGCAAAATGAATCTAGGGGTTAATAACACATGGGTACCGAGTCGACCGTTCTCTGGGATGTGTTTTCATGATAATCGAATGTACCCAGTTTTAGCTCGAACCACAGATTAGTTTATAACGCTAGTATATAGGGCGTAGAGTAAGTAAAAATAAAAAAAAAACGCTAGTTAATACCACTAACAAGGCTCAAAATAGCCCCACACTAACACGGTAGCATAATGAGGCAGAGACAGTACACTTCGCGTATAGAGGCAGGAGCCATCTTTGGAAAACAGTCTCGACCAGTCGAACCACGACCCGGCGTGCTACGTGAGCTGAACTATGACTTGGAATCTCATATGGTCCGTTGTTTCCGGAAGAAAGTACTGAGCGCATAAGAGCGTATTTTTTGGTAAAAATATAGAAAGTATGGGGCCCCTTCTTCCCTTGTAGTTAGTCACCCGTATATTTTAATAAACAGATATAATTCATGCATTTCCATGTAATTAGATTTCACAAACGTAATTCCTATCGACCAGCACATAGCACGGCAATCGTGGTTCGACTGTTCGAGACTTTTCCAAAGATGTCTCCTGCCTGTATACGCAAAGTGTACTGTCTTTATAAAGTATCTTCTTATTAAACTGTCTGTACACTTACAAAGTTCTCAATGCTTCGGTTTGCAGGTAGGGACCCTCATTGTGCTACCGTGTTAATGTTGGGGCTATTTTGAGCCTTGTTAGTGGTATTAACTAGCGATTTTATTTTTACTTACTCTATGCCCCATATAGCTTTATAAGCTAATCTGTGGTTTGAGCTAAAACTGGGTACATTCAATTATCATGAAAACACATCCTAGAGAACGGTCGACTCGGTACCCATGTGTTATTAACCCCTAGGTTCATTTTGCGCCGAAATTGTCCTTTAATAGACCTCTTTGATATACAATTTTTAAAACCATTACTCATTATGGAAAACACACACTTCTGGTGTTGTTTAAAAACCAAGAAGGCATGCCAACTAATATAAGTCAACATAATTGATGATCATGCACAATAAATGGCTTTTAATGAATGAACACAGTTTTTGTCATCGTTACACTGGCCGTCAGGGAGCTTGTACAGTTTGTGAGATGCAGTCATTTAATGTCTCTTCATGTCCTCATTAAATAGGAACTGAATCACAAAAGTGTTGTTTGGTGTTGACTGGCTTACGTTCATATATTTGTAGCACATTTGAAAGCACATTTGTCTTCAAAACAAAACCTCAGATGTAGAATGACACCCTCATTTTGGCCCACTGCCGCCTGTCTGAGTTTAGTTAATTCCTGTCCTTCTTAATTTCCCCGCTATCTCTCATCTTCCCTTTCTCTAATTCCCTCCTCCCCTGCTTTCTCACACTCTGTGTGTCTCTGTTCCCCTCATTCGCCTCCCAGCCCTTTCTCCTTCTCATCCTTGACTGCCCTCCTTGGTTGAGCGCACTTAGTTCTGTGATAAAAAATGTCCTCTTCCATAACAGGCTGTGGATGAGTGAAAGGCAGAGAGGAACAGAGGATGATAAGGTTTTCAAAATATGCGTGAAATAAAAAAAAACACATAATTTATTAAATAATTTATTTAAAATAAATTGATCCTCTTCAAATTTTTGGATCTGTGTTTTTACATTTTTATATGAATGTATCTGTGTTAGAGCAGTAAGGGGGCCTTTTCCTCCTTAATGGGCAAGCCACAGTCTCAGCTTCTGCACGGATGGCACATGTCAGTCAAACGCCACTTCGGGCTCCTACTCTCTTTCATTCGCTCTTGAAAGGAGAAAATTGTATTTTTGGTGAAGTTAATCTATGCTACAGTTCTTATATTATGAATGTACACTACTATTCAAAAGTTTGAGGTTGGTGTACCCGAAGTACAAGGTGTACAAGTCTCATTCTCACAAAGGTTGTTGAAAACGGTTGTGCTGCTTAATATTTTGTAATAAAAAAATTTCAGGATCCTTTTATGAATAGAAAGTTCAAAAGAACAGCATTTTTAAAAAAAATAGAAATCCTTAGTAACAATGCAAATGTCTTTATGATCACTTTTGGTCAATTTAATACATCCTTGTATTTAAAAAATATATATTACTGAGCCCAAAGTTTTGAAAGGTAACTAATGTATACTTGTTTGGGTTCAGTTGAACTGAATTCTTTTAATTATATTTTCAAATTACAGTATCAACATCAGTACTGGGGTATTTGTTTGAGATTACACAAACATGGAAGATAAAAGAAAACCTTCCATCAAGTTTGTTAACCTGTGATTACTGATGAAAATATGAGCCAGTTTATCACTCTAAAGTCCCAACCGGATGCTTTCGCTTTTTTTTTTCTTCTCACCATCAGCTGGTTAATTTGAACCAGTGCCTGGCTGAGTTGCCGGTTTCTAGACTATAGTTTTGTGCTATCATGTAATCACACTCGCAGTGATTTTGAGACATTATGCAAGCCTTTGATTAGGTAGCATGCTGTCATCTGTGCATTTGGGTATGTGTCTAGGCTTTTCTCTCAGTAAAAATCCTGAGTTTGAAACTGTGAAATTTGGTCCGTGATTACAGCAATGTCAGGGCGTGCTGTACTCTCGGCATACTGTATGGCATCTCGATTAGGGCCCAGGGGGTTTTGTACATGGGGCTTTATCCAGCTTTGAAACTAAGAAATGAAGTGAAGGAGAGAAAGATTTTTTCAGCTCTGTGATATTTTCTGTGTCAAGGCCTTTTCACACCAAATGCAGAATAAATTGTTGACCAAAGGTCTGTTTAGACTAAGGCTGAAATGAATAGTCTCTGGCCTACATGAAACCACAATTCACTCCTGTTCAATAGGTGGCGCTGATTGAGAAACGGACCACACAGAAAAGCATGAAAGATGAAAACTCTGTCCATACTTTAATAGACCTGTCAGCAGAGATGGTCTTATTATTGGCAGATACGAGGGTCCTTGGCTCTACCATTGAAGAAAGCATAATGGCCAACTTGAATCAGGTTTGCCTTGACATCCAATCACATTACAGCCTTGATGTCATTGATGCCACAAATTTCATTGTTGAACAGTCAATCATTAGCTATGTTTCCATCCACTTTTTTTATGCGCATTTTGGGATTTCGCATTAAAACCTGCTGGATGGAAACGCCAAGATGCACATCAATTCTAAAAATGTGCATTTAAAAACGTATGCGCTCGTTTGAGTCGGATACATTTTTTATTTGCTAAGAAAATATGCGCATACACAATGATAGAAACACATTTACCGAAGAAATTCCTTGATGAACAAGATCATGTGACTACACGATGGGACGGCATATCTGGACTAATCAGCAGACCGATCTTGTTGCACAGGATCTGAAATGCTGTTATAGTTGTTCTGTTTTATTTGTTCTGAAATGCTCTGTCATCAAAGTGTTTCAGTATAATAACCTTCCAGAACTGTCTTACACGACTGCCAAACAGCTCATTTCATTGTGCACAGCTCACAACAGTTCATTGCGTTTAGTCTGTGCGCTCTGAGACGCAAGTAATTTATTATATACAAATAAAATTATTATATAGTTGTAATCGAAATGATCCAACCCTGATTGCAGAACCCACTTATTTTCCAAATTTACTGACTCATTCAAACAAAAGTAATTTAAATAGATCAACACAACAAATGTTTTTAGTGGTTCCCCCAAATTCAACTGAAAATGCAACTTTTAATGACTTTTTCATTAAAATTCATGAAATTATTCAACCCCCGCACAAATCTGCAAAACAGGTGTTGTCTCAAACTCACCTGATGCAACTGATCAAGGGCTTCATTAGTTGCACCAGGTGTGCTTGAGCTAGAACACATGAAATAACTGAGCTAGAACACATGAAATAACTGAACTGAACTGAACTGAACTGAAACTGAACTGAAATGAACTGGCTAGGTTTGTTGAGTGTCACGTTTGACTGCATGTTAGAAATGGCTAAGTCAAAAGAATGGTCCAAAAAGTTAAGAGAAGATATCCTCATCTTTCACAAACAAGGAACAGGATACAAAAATATGGCAAAGGCACTAAATGTTCCTAGAGACACTTTTGGAAGCATAGCTTGCAAGTTCAAAGTTAAAGGAACGGTGGTTACACTTCCTGGACGGGGCAGAAAAAGGAAGCTATCAACGGCTGTAACCAGATTTCTGAAAAGGCAGGTTCAGAAAAACCCTTGAGTGACTATGGCTGGGTAAAAAATATCGATTTCTCGATATTAATCGATTCTCATTTTTACAAACCGATATCGATTCTTAAATCTCAAGAGTCGATTAGTCATCCTGTTTTCATTTGATGATCGCGTAGAACATTGTATCGTGCATCCCATCCAACAAATCGAAATAATCTTTGTGCTTTGTGACTATTATTATGAAATAAAGTCTCAAATTTCGAATTACGTCCATTTTCTTACGAAATTCAAAAACAAATACCGTTTTGGCGCTGTGGCGTGAGATCGCTCTGGCTCAGCTCAAGAGAAGCAGCAGCACGGAGCGCACATGATCTCATTCTCCTCTTCCGCCTTAATAATACCAGTTACTCCGCCTTAATAATACCAGTTACAGCGCCAAATAAACATCAATGAGCATCTGAAAGTGTGTTAAAAGATAGAGTACAACTTCGAAATCCGTATCATGTAGTGTGGCATCGCTCAATCAGTGTTTCATCCGTGGAAAGACGTCAGTTAAAAAACAGCAAGTAAACAATGGCATGTAACGTCACATTTACCTCAGAAAAAAACATTAAACTTAGTAACTTAGACAGTTAGTCAGCTAGAAAAAATAACCCTAGACAGGAGAATTTTGCTAAATATATGCACCATATTACAAATTCATTATAATTTTTAATGTTCTTCAATATTTAATGCATGTTTGAATAAATCTGGCAAGTTTTTATGACAGCCACCATTTAAATGTTTATATTTCATATAACTTTCTTATTATAAAAATAAATAAGTGTAATTTAAGTGTTTGTATAGCTTCAAATCAGTTAATTTTTACCTTCAAAATTATAGTAGGCTAATGAACCCTAGTAGGCTACAACTGACTCCCATTAGTTTACAGCATTAGTTAAGAGATTTCTTTTCCTTGTGTTGTACCTGATATCCAAAATAATCAATATTGAATTGAATCGAATCGAATCGTAATCGAAATCGAATCGAATTGCAAGCTTGTGAATCGAAATCGAATCGAATTGTGAAATTTGTGTCAATACCCAGCCCTATGAGTGACTGCAAAAGACCTGCACCAAAACTTGGTGGCAACAGGCACTGAGGTTTCAGCTTGCACAGTAAGGCGTGTACTAAACCATGCCAGAACTCTTAAGACGTACACAACCACTGACCCAAAAGCACAAGAAAAGTTGGCTCCAATTTGCTCAAAATCATATAAATAAGCCACAGAAGTTTTGGGATTCTGTTCTGTGGAGTGATGAAACAAAACTGGAACTTTTCTGCCCTATGGATCATTTGCCTGGTCGCATTGTTAATACGTAGGTCTTAATACGTAATTTTCAAAGACACAAAACTTTCACTTTTTTGTACATTTGGACAGATGCTGAAACGTATAATATGGACGTATCTGCAAAATTTAAACGTAGAATAACTATATAAAATGTTAATCCGACTTCGCTCTGTGAAGGCGCACATTTCTCAATTTTAAATCTGTGACGAAGCAGGCGAGAGCCAATGAGCGTTTGATATCACTGCTGTAAAACATGTCGTAACGAATCTTGAGGGTGCAATTTCTGAATTTGAATTCATCATAACGAGCGCAGGGTTTTGATGGTCGCTGCTGAGATTGGAGATGAAGATTCTGGCTGAATTTTGAATCTGGCTGAATCTGTTTCTTGCTAACGTATGTATTCTAAAGATTTGGATTATATCACGCAGATAAAATAGATGTCTTTTGTGAATGTATGTTATGTTTTGGTGTATTTTATGGTTATAAAGGAGAAAACGCCTTTTGTGTCTCACGATAAATAAACTAAATATTACAAAAGAGTTAAACGATTAAATAAATGTTATTCGTGTTAAGGTTATCTTGTTTAACATTATGTAATCCTCTGAAACGAGATTGCAGCATAAGTCACGGACAGAGCGAAATATTTCTTAAGTGAAGGATAAAACTGCATTCAATAAATGCAACTGAAAACGTAATTGATAAGACAATTGAATGTAATAGTCAAAATATTAATGCCACGATCTTAATATGCATTAATAGGAATACGTACACATTTGTACGTCGGTAGAGTTGTTTATACGTAAATAATTTAAGGTCTTGTTCTGTCAATATGTAAATATTTTACGTTTTAGTGCTGTAAATACGTCAGTATTATACATTTCTGTGTGTATAAATCGTAAGTAAATGTATGTGTTAGAAATACACTTTACGTAAAAATTAGTGCTGTCAAACGATTAAAATATTTAATCACGATTAATCGCATTAATGTCATAGTTAACTCACGATTAATCGCAATTAATCACACATTTGTATCTATTCTAAATGTCTCTAGATTTCTTTTTGTCCCATTATTTTTTCTCATTTTAATGCTCTTATCAACATGGAAAAGTGGATCGGCTTGCTTTGTGAAAATGTTTTTTTTTATTGAAAACAACATTGGCATAGACTGTGTTCAATTTCACACTAACATTCTCACTTGGAGCAAATAATCTCTCACACAATGTAACACTGTCGATCAATAAAAGGGTGAAAGATATACTGAAGAGGTCCTGATATTGACGAGGGGGTGGAGAATTCGCATCAGCTGTGTGTGTGTGTGCTTGGCCTTCATCAAGTGGTATTTCAGACTGGACGTGCTGCGATGATGATAGCTCAGTTCACAACAACAAAACACACAGATCACTTTGGTCTTGTCAATGGAACCATTTGGCAACTTTTTAAAAGTAAACTTTCCATTCAGAATCTTATAGGCATCCATTTCGGCGTCTCACGCTCGTCATCCACTCAAAACGTAACGTTAACCTACTATTTGGGCGGCTCGCAAGCCTAAACAAGTGTGTGCGGCGTCGTGCCTGTTGTTTTGTTTCCGGTCTAGCTAAATACGCTTGCGCTTTGGTCGACGAAGCAACAAAACGTCCTTGCGTGGCGCAAGCCATTGAAATGAATGGGTTTCATCGCGCATGCCGCGTCCTGTTGCAAAAGCATGTGAAAAAAACGACAAAGTTTGCTAGGGCAAAAAGACCGTTAGTCGCGCGGTAAAAAAAATTTACGCCGTTAAAATGGGTTTGCGTTAACGCCGTTAATAACGCGTTTAACTGACAACCCTAGTAAAAATACAAACGTATTCTCATGAGATCACGTTGGGATCAGCGATATGTCTGGAGGAAGAAGAATGAAGCATATGCTGAATAGAACACTGTCTACAGTTAAGCATTGTGGGGCTCGGTGATGCTCTGGGACTGCTTCGCCTCCTCTGGCACTGAAACCTGTAGTGTGTGGAAGGCAAGATGGATTCATTGAAGTATCAAGAAACCCTAGAAGAAAACGTCATGCCGTCAGTGAGAAAGCTGAAGCTTGGGCATCATTGGAACTTCCAACAGGACAATGATCCCAAGCATACCTCAAACAGAAGAAGTCCTGGAAGGTTCTACGGTGGCCATCACAGACATCTGGCTTGAACCCCATAGAAAATCTCTGGTGGGATTTGAAGGCGGTTGGAGCACGCAAACTCAGGAATATTACTGAACTGGAGGGCATTGCTCTTGAGGAATGGGCTACGATTACTCAGAAACGCTGCCAAAAGCTGGTGTCTGGTTATACATCTCGTTTGCAGTAGGTCATAACAGCAAAGGCTTTTCTACTATAAAGATGCTTGCCATGAAGTGGTTGAATAATTTTGAGACCGCAGAAGTCATTAAAAGTTGAATTTACAGTTGAATTTTGGGAAACCACTTGAAACATTGAGCTTTTTCAATTACTTTTGCTTGATTTGTTCACTGCAAACAGCTGAAAGTCTGCAAATTTTGCCAATAAACCTGATTTGCAATGGGGATTGAATAATTTTGATTACAACTGTATACAGTGGCTTCTCCTACTTTTCTTAGTGATATTTAGCACCTGTATATCAGGAAGTGATGATTTTGTTCTCTTCGACTCACTGAATGGAAATGCTGCTTTATTCGCAAATGTCTTATGTAGGGATGCCGATACCAGTATCGGTAACAGGCCCATTACTGTGCTTATGTACTCGTACTCATTAAAATTCTGTGACACCAACAACCGATACCACGTAGTGTGTACAGTGCTCGTGACAACAAAACACCTACAACAGAGCAAACAGAGAGCAGAATGGATATACCGGTATCAGAGAAGTATGTTTATGAAGGAAATGTATCAAATGAATAGAATGTTAAACAAATTAAATATTAACGCCTATTTAGCTGCTGTGGGCTATAAGCAAAACGAGGAGTGGATTGAGCGTGCAGCTTGTCGAGCGCACATCCCTTTTTCCCCAGACATCGCTGGAATGTTTGTAGTTCGGCCTGATAATGGAGTAGCAAAGAAAGTAAAATGAGGAGCATATTACTAATGTAAACTGACGGTAAATAGAGAGAGCGTGCACTTCTGTTGGATGCTCTTGATTGGTGATCGTCTTTTGAATTAAAACTAAATCGTATGTGCAAGTAAAAACATGTAGTGTGCAAGTAAAAACATGTAGTTACATGATTTATGTATAACAAGGAATGTAAAGTTCCCTACATTATTACAGGAAAACACATGACGTTTTCTAAAAGTTTTCTGTGTGCAAACATCCACAGCGCACGCCCAGAAGCTGCGTCTCAGACAGCAGGCGAATAGCCTATTAAAATGAGTTCTCTTTTATATCTTCTTGCACTTGAACGGACAAATTCACACACAATTAAGTCAAAATGCCCGTATAGGAAAGTATCCTTGTGAAACATAGTCGGTTATGTCTTAAGTGAACATAAAAAGTTGAAAAGAAAATGCGTGTTTAACAGTATGTTGTATACATGCAGCTCTTAAAGTGACAGCAGCCTAATAAACCCACTGCTTTCTTTGTCCTCAATAGGCGCGTTTCCATTACAGATTTGCGCAAAACTTTTGCGATTTTTTTCTAAATGTCGATAAAACACTATTGCGAAATGACGGCGTTTCCATTAACCGATGTTATGCGACTAAAACGTCCTTTTTTCCTCTCGCGATAAGTCATTCCAAAAATCATGGCAACGGACGTTGGTAGGTTTATAGCCTATATCACAGCCACCGCACTAGACATTATGTATTATAATGTCGCGGTGTGTTATCCAAGCATTAATGGCTGCGAACGGCACAGGCCTATGGCCTAAGGAGTTTCTGGGTGTTTCCCTCATTTCTGCTCCGAGGTCTTGATTGTGGCATTTCTTTGAGGTTTAGAATCCAGTATTCCTGAAATGATTGCTTCTTTTATGAATTTAATAAAGAACTCTGTCTCGTATTCTGTCCAAACAGTCAGTGTACTTTTGTGTCCATTGGTTTTTCCTTTTTTTAACCCGTAATTGCAAAACGAAAAATGAACGGTTGTTGTATTTTTAAAACGCAAAGTTAAACACCAAATTTTTAAAAATAAATATTGACGGATTTTACGGATTTTTTTTATGACTTTTTGGCCCTTTATGAAACATTTAAAATATTCACAAATTAATATGGGGGGGGAAAATGTAGATTTTACTGGTTCCCTTTCAAGGGAACTTCGAGCTGCGTTTGAGACGCGGTGGGAACGCTCTGCGTGATTACGTCGTGAAGCACATGTAAAATCAGTCCAATGGAAGCCCGAAACGTCATAGGCGGGTGACGTCATAGACCAGGAAACTATAAAGCACCCCTGAATTCAGACCGCGCCAGCTTCTGTACCTTCAGCAAGCGCTCTCTGTGAAATCTGTCCTTGTCTATTTATTGTTGTTTGTCAAAGCCCAATATATATCACTATCTATCATTATAGCGAGCAAGCAAGATTATAGACGTTGTGTTGTTCCCTGCCCTCGTTACATCACGGATGGGGACACACATAAGCTTTTTGTTGCTGTTTGGGAGTGGAGCATGCCAACAGTCAGTTCTCGAGGGAGCTGACTGTGAGCATTGCGAGAAGCTGTCCGTGAGGACGCTCCGCTCCCGCCGGGCGTTCTTCGAGGAGGACGGTTCGGTTCGCGTTCCCCGCGCGGGTCTCTCTGTTGCCGAGGCACGGAGACGACTCGCATAATTTTCGGGGTTCGCAAACGGATCTGACAGCGGGGGTTGGGACGGGCTCCACCCTATCTCAGCTTTCACATGCCAGATCTAGTGTGCAGCGATTTCCATCGTTAGTGTTTTGTTTTAAAAAGAAAGATAACAAAACAAATACAAATATTAAGAAAAAGGCAGATGTTTGAGTTTTCAATGAATAAATAAATAGTCAGCTCATAACTCTGCTGAATAAAGAGGAGCTTTTTAAAAAAAGGAGGTTTTATAGTGCTGTTGCCAGTTAAATATTTACTGGCCAGCTGAACATTATGAGATTGAAAATAAAGAAGAGTTTGTTAGATGAAATGTATCTTAAAACAGGAAAACTCTGTATCTCAGCCTCCTCGTCGGGGACTGCGTTTTTTTCCCTATCTCCACACTGAGGTGTCGGGATCGTGGAATAAACCGGTTTGTATTTTATGTGTTTAATCCCCAGATGTCTAACTATAGTAATTTTGGGGTATTAAGTATCATAGTATGACAGTGCCTCGGGTTAAAGAGACGCTTGCGAGCTTTCTCTCTCCCGAGTCGGCGTCATCGTTATTAACCCCGACGTTACCCACCAGCCATCTTAAATAATGAATACATTTTTATTAGGCAGCGCTGGTGGGTAAAGTATATAAGGACATGGATGAATGTGAGGGGCGACTCTCTGAGGAGAGTCGCAGCGCTGCCAGTTCAGTTGTTTCCTGCTGGTGGCCACAGAGTGATATATGTATGTATATATATATATATATATATATATATATATAAGTTTTTCTGATATAAAGATAAAGGAAAATAAAGATATAATTATGTCTGTTCTTCTGGACGCTCCGCTTTCAAGAAAACTAAGATATAAACCATTCAGCGGCGTTCCAGAGGTTTCTTCCTCACCAATCTAATGTTCCTGAGACTGCTGGGCGGGAGCAGTCTCGGCCTATTAAGCTCCTCTCAGCACAAAGTGCAAAACAGAGCGTCGCCATTCGGGCTCCTCCGCAATTGAGGGGTACTTGGGTGGCGGTCGCAGTCTAGCTAGTTAGAGACATGCAAGATCTGAGGACTGTTTTATCTCTAAAACAGCTTGGACAAAGAAGAAGCCCTGACGCCGAGGCGATCAGGCTTCTAAGGGTGGTCCCCTCTGGGGTAGGGACAGTTTTGAGAAATCGTTTCTCCTCAGCGCCCTTTGGGGTACGACTCTCTGAGGAGGGTCGCAGCACTGCCAGTTCGGTTTCCCTGCCGGTTCGCCGTTTCAGGGCACCAAGGTGTCAGTGTCCCCAAACGAGCCTTCAAATAAGAAAAAAGAAGAGCAGTCAGTTCGGTTTCCCTGCCGGTTCGCCGTTTCAGGGCGCCGAAGTGCCTGCTTTTTCCAACGATCCTCCGAGGAGGGTCGTAGGAACTATGCTAGTTAGAGGTAGGCAAGGTCTGAGGACTGTCATCATCTCTAATAAAGCTTAGACAAGAAGTCCTGTCGCAAAAAAACGAGGCTATCAGGCTTCTGAGGGCTCCTCAGGGGCAGGGACGGTTTTGAGAAATCGTTTCTCCTCGGCGACCTCTGGGGTGCGACTCTCTGAGGAGGGTCGCAGCGCTGCCAGTTCGGTTGTTCCCTGCCGGATCGCCGTTCAGGGCACCGAGGTGTCAGCGTCCCCATACAATCCTCCGAGGAGGATCGTAGAACGGTCAGTTCGGTTGTTCCCTGCCGGTTCGCCGCTTCAGGGCACCGTAGTGACTGTTCAACCAAGGGACGGTTTTGAGAAATCGTTTTTCCTCTGCGCCCTCTGGGGTGCAACTCTCTGAGGAGGGTTGCAGCGCTGCCAGTTCGGTTGTTCCCTGCCGGTTCACCGTTCAGGGCACCGAGGTGTCAGCGTCCCCATGCGATCCTCCAAGGAGGGTCGTAGAATGGTCAGTTTGGTTGTTCCCTGCCGGTTCGCCGCTTCAGGGCGCCGTAGTGACTGTTCAAACAAATCCAGAGGCCAGTCTTGAGAGACTGGTTCCCCTAGTAGAATTTCTGGCAGCGTGGAAACTACTGCCACATATTTCTCAGTGGGTCCTGCACACTATAGAAAAAGGTTTCAGAATTCAGTTCGGTTCTCGTTCGTACAGATTTCTAGGGGTCCTCCTCTCATTGGTGGACCCCGAGCAGGCTTTGGTTATGGAGCAGGAAGTACTGTCACTTCTGCAAAAGGAGCTGTAGAAGGGGTTCCTCCTCCCAGCAGACAGCCATTACTTCATTGTTTCCGAAAGAGGATGAGGGAGGTTCCCGAGGTTTGCTTTCGGGGGCGAAGCATACCATTATCGGGTTCTTCCATTCGGCCTAGGTTTTTTACCCCACACCTTTACAGTATGCGTGGATGCAGCTCTGGCTCTTCTGAGACTCCAGGGCATTCGCGTATTATACTACATCAATGATTGGTTGATCCTGACCCAATCTGAGTTTATGGCAGTTCAGCATCGAGATGTCGTTCTGTCTCATTAAGGATGTTGGGGTTGCCTCTCAACGCCAAGAAGAGTGTGCTCTGAGGACCACTTTTCTAGGTGCATTTCCCGATATCTTTGCTCCCGGGAGTTCACCCTCTTTTGGAGTTTGGATACTGTGGGCTCGGCCTCTGAGGGGGCCCGGCTCATAGAATCCGGTCTCTCGACTGAGGTCGTTGAGACCATTCTCCAATCCAGAGCTCCTTCCACGAGAAAACTATATGCATTGAAATGGAAATTATTCTCCACCTGATGTGGTGAACGTCATTTAGATCCTGTTAACTGCCCTGTTGGTTCAGTTCTTGATTTCTTGCAAGACCGTTTCTCTGCTAGGTTATCTCCTTCTACCCTAGAGGTTTACGTGGCGGCTATATCTGCCTACCACACCCCTCGGGGGGGGGGGGGGGGGGGGGGGGGTACTTCTATCGGGAGAGATCCTCTTTTTACTCGTTTTCTCTGTGGTACACTGAGGTTTAGACCTGCACTGCACTCTAGAGCGCCGGCTTGGGATTTGGCCATTGAACTTGAGGGTCTGGCTTTGGCTACCTTCGAGCCCATTGAAGAGGTTTCAGAGAAATTCCTCTCTAAAAACTTTATTTCTCCTTTCTATTTCGTCTATCAAGAGATTTGGAGATTTGCATGCCCTGTCGGTTGCTGCTCCATGTCTGGAATTTGCACCTGGTATGGTGAAGGCATTTCTCTACCCTAGACCAGGTTATATTCCTAAGGTCCCAGTTAATGTTGGGGGCCTTATAGTGCTGCAGGCATTTTATCCTCCACCTTTTAATACCCCAGATCAGGAACAACTGAACCTGTTATGTCCAGTTCGGGCATTCCTACGTTCACAGGGCTGCCCTGTGGCGTAAGTCTGAGCAATTGTTTGTCTGCTTTGGGTCACTCAAGAGAGAGTGCCCTGCATCTAAACAGGTAATGAGCAAATGGATAGTTGAGGCTATATCATTGGCTTATGAAGCAGCCGGTCAGCCTTCACCTATGGCTGTACGGGCCCGTTCTACAAGGAGTATGGCGGCCTCTACGGCCTTAATTTCGGGTGTTTCCCTTCTTGATATCTGTAATGCGGCAGGTTGGTCCTCTCCACATACATTTGTCAGGTTTTATGACCTTGACCTCTCCACTCCAGGGGCAAGGTTGCTTGCTTCTTAGTGTGCACAAGGACTTCACACAGAACGGGCATTTGTCACTATGGCGTAGTGGGTATGGGGTTCCCACCGCGTCTCAAACGCAGCTCGAAGTTCCCTTGAAAGGGAACGTCTCAGGTTACGTATGTAACCCTGGTTCCCTGAGAGGGAACGAGACGCTGCGTTTACCTGCCATACTTCCTGCATGCCCTGATCGACTTGCTTCAGGTTTTTTCAGAAGCTGGCGCGGTCTGAATTCAGGGGTGCTTTATAGTTTCCTGGTCTATGACGTCACCCGCCTATGACGTTTCGGGCTTCCATTGGACTGATTTTACATGTGCTTCACGACGTAATCACGCAGAGCGTTCCCACCGCGTCTCAAACGCAGCGTCTCGTTCCCTCTCAGGGAACCAGGGTTACATACGTAACCTGAGACGTTTTCTAAGGCCAAGTTAGAACCTGTAAATTATGTTTTTCTCGCAGTGCTAAATGAGAAGAGCCATATATGTCTCTGGAACCACAGCCCACAGAAAGGTGATTTATAGGTGAGTTATAGGCTAATGATACTACATGTATCTGAAAAAATAACGAGGCATTTTAATTGTTTATTAATAAACTATTGTTTTCTAAATCAGTGTCAGCTAAAAACATATCTCCATCTCCGCTGTAAGGCGAATCCACCTTTAGAGAGAAATGCACCTTTCATACGGATTACATAATCAGAAGGTAGCCTATTAGCTTTCGATTAGAATTTGTTCGTTTTAAAGTGGACATTTCAAGCTTTAGCCTACATAGGCTATATTTTGTTTCAGTTCTCGCGCTCCAGTTCACGGAGATCATGAAACCGCGCCTGATTGTTTTATTTTATTTTATAAAAGCACAACATTTTCTTGTTATTAAGTTAGGCCTAAGTTTACACAAAAACAAGTAGTTGCGAATAATGTATTATTGTTTTCTGTATGACCAGAAATGATAGAGTAAGCTATTTTAAGTTGTTTCCACTGTTGATAGGGAAATGCAAGTGTTCGTGCCCACGCCTCCCTGCCATGCGCGCTCCACACTCCGCACAAACACTTAATTGGATATGCATCAAAATCTTGTTTATTTGTGATAATCTTAGCCCTGTATTATTATTGTCTAACCTGTAAACATATGGGATTAGAGTTGTTTAAAATAGACATGACACAAAAAAGTTCCGTATTAATTACAAGGTATTGCTTTTGACTTATAAAGCTCAAAATGGTTTAGCTCCAGTCTATTTAACGGATCTTCTATCGCCCTACAATCCATCGCGCTCTTTAAGATCACTAAATTCGAGGCTTCTGGTCATTCCTAGGATATCCAGATCCACCAAAGGAGGCAGAGCATTTTCACATTTAGCTCCGAAGCTCTGGAATACCCTTCCTGATATTGTTCGTTGCTCAGACTCGCTCTCACAGTTTAAAACTAGACTGAAGACGCATCTATTTAGCCAGGCATTCATATAAATTTTTTATCTTACAGTAACTGTAAATTCGGCCTCTAGTTCATAAACGCCAGAGGAGAACTGGCCCCTGACTGAGCCTGGGTTCTCCCAAGGTTTTTTTTTCTCCATAGGGTCATCTGATGGTGTGTTAGGACACCTTTAGGTCACTGGATGGAGTTTTTCGGTTCCTTGCCACTGTTGCCTTTGGCTTGCTCAGTTGGGGATATTCAAATTAATTAATCAATCATACCATTGATCAGCTCTACCAAACTTGGATGTCTTTTTTTTTCAGTAATAAACAAACATTGTTAAGTTGTTTTGATTGATACTGTGAAGCAGCTTTGGTACAATCTGTATTGTGAAAAGCGCTATATAAATATATTTGACTTGACTATTTGACTTGACAAATGACATTTGACGAATTGCTTTGTTCCTTTTTTGGATAAAAGCGTATTCTAAATATGTAGCCTAATAAATGTTATAATAATGATGATAATTATTATTATTATTTGCGTACACGGACCCCAGACACACCGCTTCTTCTAAGTCAGGTGACTGTAAATGCGCAAAAACTGTTTCCATTGCAGTTTTGCGAAATATTCCTTTTTCGCATTGCCTGAAAAACCACCTCATGCAAGCATAAAAACCTTTTTGCGATAAACGAGAGTTTTTTCGAAATTGACGTGTTTCCAATGTGCGTATTTTCAATTCGCAATTTCAATTTGCGCAATTTGAAGGGTAATGGAAACGCGGCTAGTGTTAATCTAACAACAAAAGACAGAGAAAACAACTCTCTGCTCTTGACTGGTTGAGCCCTGCTGGAGCAACTAAATATTCACTGTTCTATTAAATTTAAGATAAAATATGATAGAGCAATAATATGAACAGTGAAAGTAACAGTAGCTCCTACAATACATGTTAACATGCTTAATTATGCATGAAAATAACAGAGGGAAATATCTATTTGCTAAACCAACCAATTTTATTCTTATTCTTTTGGTTTCTCTGCCTAAACAAATTTAAATGCAATGAATATAATGGTATCGGTGTCACGTGTTGTGTGGGAAAGACTAAACACAAATAACACGAAGATGATAAAGAAGGTAACAGGCTTTAATTCCAACAGGTAAATCCAACAAGGTTCATCCAAACACAACTACGAATAGACGAGACCAGACAAAGACACACAAACAGAACTTAACTTAAATAGTGAGAGGATAATGAGATGATTGATAGGTGCACAGCTGAAACTGAGTGTCCATGACAATAAACTAACTAAGGAGGAACGGTACTGATTGAAAACAAGAGTCCATATGGTGTGAGAGTGTGACAATCGGTATGCGATATTCCCATTTTGTGCATTAGTTAAATTCACCACTTGGGATGGAAACCTGTTTGCGGAATCCTACCTGTCATCCATCACTTCTCTTATAAAACAGCATTTTTTTCTGTGCAAACTCTAAAAATAGATCAATCCAAAATGAAGAGCAAACATGTTGAAGATTAGCCGATGGGCTGTCAATTCATTAAATGATAAGCCATTTCCCCACAAAAGCAGTTTATTCAGCGTAGTGAAGCCTCTCCTCCATTGTCATCCATTCAAAAAGCCTCTGGTCTCCTTCCCTGTGTACCGTATGGGAATTCTTATTTTTCAATCTCATGTTACTGTTTTACTTCAATCAATTTATCTAAATATTTTATATTGAACTCATTTTTATTCATAATAAATTAAGTTCAGTTTAGTGCAGCCATGTCTACTTGTTTTGGGCTTGTTTTGCTTTTCTTTTTTATATCTGACAACCATTCACTGGAGCTTTATTGCAGAGAGGGAAGAGTTCAGAAGTGAGTATAAGGAAGCAGCAGTATGCAAACTGAACAGTAGCTATTGTTAGTTTTTTTAAATTATACACACCTTGGAACCTTGTTATTATCTTACTCTAGCCCGCTGCCACTCTCCTTTCATATTCGCCTCTTACAGCGTGAGCACGCACGTGTCTTTTACATCATTAAAATGTAATTGTTTATGTGAGCGTCAAGTTGAGAGACGTATCAAATCAAAGGAAGGGATTATCAGCTGGTTCTGATCAGTGGCCGATCATTTGTACTAAGATAAATATAATGTGCGTTGTATTCTCAATATTTCTTTTTTTCCAACCCGCGGGTCCCGCTTTTATGAAATTATTTGGCCCGCCCCGGCCCGCCCCACTGTATCTATTTTTATAACTTCCACCCGCGACCTTTAAATAGAAATACTACAATACTAGGCATTGTAATGTAAATGAAAACAGCCTTTATTTCAGCCTGAAAGTGCTTAAACATCGCCCTGTAAACTGGCAACAACAGACGATTATAAATATGAACCATAAATCAGGTCATATTAATAAGATAATGATAAACATTTTCAACATTTATAAAGCAGTGTTTGTATTCATCTAATAGGCTAAACAATTTTTTTTTATTTCTTAGACCCCCCACAAATATGTCTTGACATTCTGGAAGTGCCCGTTTTGTGGCTCTCCTGTTTGTATATTTTTTCACACAAGTTGCACTTCACGTCTCCTGCTGCAACTAATTCTGAAAACCGGTCCCAAACATTAGATTTAGCAGCCTGACCTTTTTTTTCTTTTAATTATGTAAATTCCCGACCTTAATTTGTCCCACACCTCGTCTTCCATCTTCACTTTTATTTCTCCGTTCTTGTCGTGGCTGCGGCGGGAGCTGCTTGGCGCACCGATTTCGTGACGTGTCACGTGACGCCAAAGGTTTGGGGAAATCACACAAGTTACGTTGCTACGGCCTTCGTATTGTAACCTTATCAAAGAACCTAATAAAATATGAAAATAGATATTCCCAAATATTTAATTTAGGCTGGAAATTGCATACAACATACCGGTACATGGATTTTTTTCTATTTTGCTTTTAATAACCCACCCTATTCCGCCCCGCAAATAAAGTAACAATTTCTTTCCCGACCCAACCCGGTCCACGGGTTATGAGACGACCCGCGCATCATTAGATACAATGCCTCAGATACAGGATGTTTATTAGCTTTTACAAGTAGCTATTGTTCATTACCACTGAACTGAAATTACCATTACTGTCCATGTTGAGCGCGCTTATCATGTGTAAAAAGTACGGCCCTGTCCCAAATGGCACACTTCATATGCACTTACGGTCTTGTGGACTTACAATGGCTGCCATGTGCGCGTGTCAGCTAAGTCCATGAGACCGTAGGGTGTCCTATTTGTCATTTTGGGTGTCAGAAGGGCGCGGTCGATATGCGCCCTCGATGCGCGCTTCGTGAGTGTTTAGGGTGCCATTTGGGACGGGGCCTACAGTACCTGTACACATAAGAGGCGGCAAGATCGAGTGAAAAGCTTGATGTGTGCTGATAACCATACATTAATTAATACTATTTTCTATTCGTTAAGATTTTAATACAGGAATTGTTGTCAAGTAAGCTTCATTCATAATGCTTCCCCGTTGCAAGCATGTACGTTCTCTAAACTGTCCGGGTGCCGCACTGCTTTCACAGTTGATTGCTGCCACCTTTGTTCCGACAACATCACGTTATTAATAAACATTTATAAAGTACCTTTTTGAAATGTATGAATCCATTCAAATCGTTAGAAGATAGAATTGTGATTCATATGTGAATCGATTTTCCCCCACCCCTGCTGAACAGTTGTATTTTTATTAACTAACGTTAACAAATATGCATAAATACTGTAACAGATGTATTGCTCATTGTTAGTCCATGTTAGTTAATGCTAAGTAACATTAACTAAGAGGATTTTATTGTAAAGTGTTACCTCAGTTATTTTAAATCCAAGATTATATTTTAAAATAATAAGGTACAGTGTAATGATTAATGCACATTCATTCAGTATTAAACATTGTGGCGAACAGGACGAGGGCGAGGGCCATGAGAGATACGAGACCGGTGCGTCGCGCTGGTGTCGCTCATCGTTAATCACGCCACTTGTCCTGCTCGCCACCAACATTAACAAAAACACCATGTATCAGGTACTTCCGGACCATCTTCTAGGGCAAAATAGCAGATGACTGTGTAGGAGCATAGGCTCCGTAAACATGACCAAAAGCTTGTATCTCATTGGCTTTTTCTGACAACAAATGTTCATGCATGGTTTGAATGGGTCCATAGGAATCCATAGTTTCTATTCAAAATCTCATTGGCTTGCTCAAACATATATAGCAGTCCTACACAGCTCATTCAAAACGTCCCACCTTCTTGGATCATGCGTTTTATGCAAGCTCATTGATATCTTCAGACAGTTGTAGTCCAGATGAGGCAGTCCCCAATCTGTGGCAAGGTGACAAGGCAGTAAGCTCTCACTGTGTCAACACAGATTTGTGGTGAGGAACTTCAAAACAGTGGCAGCCAGTTCGACAGCCGGCCAGAGCTCTTGTGTATTGGTGGAGGCTCTGCCCGTGGGCACTGTTTTTGTTTGCTAATTCTCCCAGCGAGGTATTTGTGGAAAACAAGCATGAATAATATCAAGTGATTTCTGCTTGATGAAGACGAAATGTTGGCAAGTGTGAGAGATTAAGGAAAGTGACAAATGAGACAGGCTGTCAGAGAGAGAGAGAGAGAGAGAGAGAGAGAGAGAGAGAGAGAGAGAGAATACACACAGTTCAGCAGAGACTGAGAAAAGGTATGTTTTACCCATGGTGCCCCTATCCATACCAATAGAGTTTTTGTGATTATCATACAGTATGTGTAATAAAGCTGTTTGAAAAGGGTGATGGAAATTTTATGTGACAATGTGCTCAATCTCTAATTATCAATATTGCATTTTGCCAAAAAAAAAATAGATACATTCTGCAGTAGTTCTAATTGTTAAAATCTGAAACAATTAATGGTCACCAATTCTACTAGTAACATCTAACATTATTAAAAATGTTCATACTGGCATATCCATTCCAAGGAGTGGAGAGGAGTTGGAGTGGGTTCTGGGGGGTTCTGAAATGAAGCGATGCGTTCGTGTAAGAAAAATATCCATATTTAAAACTTTATCGACTAAAATAACTAGCTTCCCCTTGACTTCCATGGTATTTTTTCCATAAGTGGAAATCAACAGGTTTGGAACAACTTGAGGGTCAGTAAATATAATTTTCAAGTAATAGTCAGTAGTAAAGCAGTAGTAAAGCAGAATAAAGAAGCACAAGCATATCTTTATATGGGCAGTGAGTGATTTTCTTTTCGATTATTTTTTCTATTTTAGTTTGATTATTATAAATGACATAATAGACAGCAGCAGATCTAGTAGGGTGCATTCACACTAATGCACAGATCTGTTTTGATGTTTTGTCCCATCTGTTTACAATCCATTAAGACATAATAACTGTTTTTATTCATTTTGTAAAATCAGAAAGGTTTTGGGTATTGTTGGATTTTTAGTGACAATAAGTAAATATGAATAGTTAGTTTCACAGAAAAGAAAATACTATTTTAGTGTTTCTACTTCAAAATTAAATGTTACTTACCAATTCTTTGTAATTATTTGTAAAAAATAAATAAATAAAAAATAAAATAAAAACTAGCAATTTCTGAGTGAAAAAAAAGTAGATTTTACACCAATTCACTTTTTTTCGCTGTAGGGTATTGATTTGCCCTAAACCTCATATCAGCATAAAAAAAACCTTCAGGAGCCCACCATGCATAAGAGAAGTGTCTGACATTAATTGTTCAGTCACTCAAAAATTCAATCACATTCAACAGGTCCTTGTCACATTGGTATCATCTAATCTGTTTATAAATCAGCAGTCTGCAACCTTTGCTACTCATGCCACCACACAAATAAGAATGAGAAAGATTAATAATATTAAATAATATTAAATGTATTTATTTGTGTGTGTGTGTGTGTGTGTTTTTTATAAATATTGAATTCCCCCGCATTTTTATGACAAATGACCTCTTGCAGTAATCCTTCTGTATTATCACGCAGCGGATAAACATATTCAACCCAGCATACATTTTTAATAATCTATTAACAAAATGTAATGATTTTGACACTCAAATTCATTAAGGAAAGAGTTTCACATTAAATGATCACCACATGATGCACAAAAAAATTGTTCATTCATGCTGTGGTGGGAAACTGAGTCCAGCATCCACCACTGCAGAGTAAGTGAATAAAATGAATAAAAATGGCACTTAATGACAGAAAGGTTATCAACCCCTGCTATAGATAAAAATTTTAAGGCATGTGTTTAAGTCATACGTGTTTCTCCCTGATTTTTGGAGTGTTTTAGAGTCTTTATTTTGGCCTTTTCTCAATATGCGTTCTTAAGCGATCTTGCGTCCTTGTGTTCTTGTGTTCTCGTACTACGAAGAACTGTCGAAGTTTAATTCCAATAAGCAAGTACAGAGGATGCATGAAAGTACCCGGATGTGTTCTTTATACCGATGATGCATCGAATGCAGACTTGAGAGAATCGAACCTTTAGAAATCCCAGAAGACTCTGTGGGCAGACCACGTACAGAAGCCTGTAAGCTTTAAACTTCTTATTTTTACTTAAGAGATTCCACCTGCAAGCTCGCAAATATGTGACTGCTTGTGAAAGTAAACGTTTGTCATTTTGTTTAGCCTAATTTTAATAAAGTGAAAAAGACCTGTAGAATGTCCTCAGTATTTGTATTGGCATATTAAAAGAATCTTAACACTAACAAAGCATAAGTAACATTAAACATACATATTCACTTTTACAAAAACACAAAAAATTAAAACAATATAAAGTACTATGAAAATAATATCTATAATATGAAATAAATGTAACACTTAATTTTAGGGTCCAATTCTCACTATTAACAAGTTGCTTATTAGCATGCATGTTACTGGGATATTGGCTGTTTATTAGTACTCATAAAGCATATTTTAGTGCCTTATTCTGCATGACCATATTCAACACCCCTTAATCCTTCCCAATACCTAAACTTTACAACTACCTTACTAACTATTAGTAAGCAGTAATTAGGAGTTCATGAGGCAAACGTCATAGTCTCACGGGTGGTTGCTGGCAGACAGATGAGGAAGACGTACGATTCAATTCAAAAGGTTTATTCTCTAAAGATCTAACAGGAAGGCAAACGGATAGCATCACACACTGAACATGGACAATACCGGACACTGAACTGAAACAAAACTGAACATACATACAGGTGTTAATGATGGTGACTGCACAGCTGAACGTGATTTGTCCGTGACAACAAATGAGTGACGTAGGCAGGTGATGAAAAAACATAACGAGTCCAACTAACGTGAATGTGACACATAGTTAATAGTGAGAATTGGACCCTAATCTAAAGTGTGACCAAATTAAATGTTTAGGTTATGACTTGTTTGTGATGTTATTTTGTATTTATTGTGCATTGATTGGACGCTACTTATAATCAAGCGGCAACCTCCCCGTCTCTCTCCTGAAACCAACACGGAAGTGAGTCAAACTGCAATTCATCGACTGGCCTGCTTGAGGCTAGATGCAAAAGTGAGTCAAATCTTCCCCATGTTAAAATGCCCAACGTTACAGCAGAAAAAAACATGTTTACAGCCTGGTGCAAAAAGTGGTCTTGGTCTATTATAGCCAATTTTGCCCTTCATGACAACTGTGAGGGGGGTGAATTTTCATTCATTTGAAAGTTTTATATAAATTGTATTAAGCTGTAAAGTTCTGCATAATTAAGGGCGTGGCCACTTGAGTGACAGGTGGATTGCTGCTGCTGCCACTACTAGCCGTTTGTCTCCTATTAGCCATCATGTAACCTCAGCTAATTCCAGCTGCTGAACTTGGTTTTTGCTTTTTCGGGATTATTTCATACAATTTAATACACGCATTATACAATTCACCCACGCCTTTGGATTCCGTCGTTGTCGAGTATGGAGAAAACAACCAGCGCTGTTTTTCAGTTGTTTTCCTCTTTGAACATGCACTCATGGATGTCTGACAATTCCGTTGCTTTTTTGAAGTTTTCAGATTTAAAAACATCAATAGATATAGAGACTACACTCGTTTTGCTGTACCGTTGCTCTCACTGAATAGATAGACTAGAGATGCTTGTGTACCGTCAGATGAAAATTCCTGGAGGTGTCAGTGCTTTCTCTCTGTCCATGCCAGGGCCGGCCCGAGGCATAAGCGAACTAGACGGCTGCTTGGGGCCCCCTGGCCACCAGGGGGCCCCCCAATCGAGTTTTAAAAAAAAATGTTTTTTTTTAGATGACTTAAACAAGTGACATAAATGAATGAATGAATATGACTGAATGAATAATTCAAGACAAGGAAATTCTGATTTCTTGATCAATATACCTGCCTCCAACTACTGCTGTGTCGAGTAGGGGGAGGCTGCAGACCTGGAGCCGGTAGATACACACCCCTGGCAGTTTTACGCCCCTGACAGTTTTAAGCCCCTGTTGTTCCTGATGCGTCCAGTAGGGGGAGGCTGTACAGCGACACGATTTCTTTTTGAATTAATTCATTATTTTTGTATTGCAAACAAAGGATACAGACATTAACAGTGAGAAGAGAAAAAAAAACAAGGGGGACATAAAAAGACATTGAATTAGGCTACACAAATCAATACAATGTTATATTTTGTCAATATAAAAAATTAAAAGTTCTTTACAAGAGACTCAAGGATATTATTTGTTTTAGAAACCTTTGAATTTAAAGGTTTTGCCATTTTCTTAAAAGAAGAAAAAAGGAACTTTATATCAGAGGACAATATTCTTAAATCAGGATCATTGAATGGTTCTGTCTTAATGAAGATGAAACTTGCCCAGAAGACAAAGTAATAATACTGTATAATCAAGATTAATATCGTTAGATTGAAAATCTGACAAAAAAAAGATAGATTCTGTCATTTGTATGTTAAATAATCTTGTAAACTCTAAAAAGTTGTTGTTTAGCAATGATGCAACATTTATTATTTATAAACGATTAGCTCGATAGAGCTATAGGGTAGGTAGATATCAATTAATTTCTACATATCAATGGATGGGTCTATAATTTATTTCTAAAGACAAAAAGTTCTTGACGGTCAGGTTTATGTTCTATCTGGCTTAAACTTAGTTTACCACGTGTACGTTTAGCTGCCCCTAGTCTTCTCACTTTAAAATTCATTTTCTTTTAAAGTTTCTTTTGTTGCCTGTCTTTAGCTTGTGTGAGATTCTGGTAAGATCCTGTTAACTCCTTGCATTTAAACATAGCCTACTCCACATGGTTTCTGGGGGCAATGACACATTTATAATAGGCATGTATATATGCATGTAAATCTCTCTCTCCAAGTAAAGAGATGAACTGCACACTCACTCAAATATTTTGATTATTTTTATCATGTCATACATGATAAAACCCACATTAAAAACTTTTCCCATATGGTTTGAATGTAGATTCTTTGAGCTGTTTCATCTAATTTATATCTTAATAAACATTTTTTTCTTAAAATAGCTTACTGGTCTGGACTAAAATGTAGGGTATGTGCACCTAATGTGGGTTTTATCATACTCTGTCTTTACCAAATTATTTTTAACTTGCATTTCATAAAGGTGTGCTTTAGCTACTTAAGGGAATGAAAATCTCTCTCTCTCAACTTATAAACACCCATCTCTTTTCTTAAGACTTACAAAATAAACGACTTACAGAGACATGGACATGTTTTTAATGTCATTATCAATTTTCTCTGCACAGTCCATCATCAGTGACCAAAATAAATCAAAGTGGCTTGACACTTTTTCCACTATTGTTCCACCAACAAGTGCTTGTGCCGTTGTACTTTGAAGATCAGGAGCAAATTGATGCAATCCACACTCACCTGACATCAGTTCTGGGCAGCACACACACACGATCAAATCACCATGGATGTCCTTTTTAATTTTTTTTATGTTTAATTTTTTTTATCAGTGTGCGGGAGCCCTTTGACAGGAGGATAGAAAAATAGTTAAAGAAGAGTGGCAAACCATAGGGGAGTCATCATAATTCATAAATGGTGTTAATACATTTTTTTTTTTGTGAACAACAATATTGTCTCTTTCTTCTAAATGGCCCTTGGAATTTTAGAAAAGGGATAAATTGTGTTTGTCTTCATAAAATGCTGTGTAGGACACTGTTTTGTAGCTGTATGACGACCAATAGAGAATAGTAGGCTATAGCAGATATTTCATAGAGGATCCATATGATTACATGGTACATATCTAATGGGCTAAATTTGGTTAATATCTAAATGTAACTTTATAAAAATTCACAACGACATCTACTGTATATTAAAACCTACGGTGAATACTAGGCCTATAACTGCAGTAGGTCATATCATTACTTGTTATTACACATCGTTGATCCAATGTGTATTTTTAATTTTTCAATTCACAAAAACAAATAGTCTTCTGTGGGCTGAGTGAAGAGAGTGAAGCCCAACTGAATATCTATATTTTAATCCGTGCAGATCTACACTGTAACGTTTATATTTAAATGAATAAAAAACAGAAAATTGTCAAGTCTATGGACGGGTTATTAATGTGTACGCGTCGATTTAATCTATTTAATTGTTATTTCGCAGTATATCCCCCTACTGGAGGCATCAGGAACAACAGGGGCTTAAAAGTGTCAGGGACGTAAAACTGCCAGGGGCGTAAAACTGCAGGCTCCAGGTCTGCAGCCTCCCCATATAGGGCTGTGTCTATGGGGTTAGAATTCGGTCACAATTTTGCGCGCGCAAGATCACATTTTGAGCGCGCAAAATGGCATTTTGCACGCGCGTGAACTGAGTTTTGCGGAGAAATGTTCGTCTCGCAGATAAGAAAATATTTCGAGCGAACGAAAATCAATTTTGCATTTAAAATAAGTATTTGGATGTGCGCAGATGTTCTCTTTCGCATGTGCAAAGTTTCACTTTCTTGCTCCTTTCATACCATCCGTAAGCGCTCTTGGAGCGCAGACGGCTCGCGTGCTCAACACAACCCAGCGTTACAATATGCCATAATGCCAGCCAATCAGAGATGAGGCTGCTAAATTCTGATTGGCTAGCTTGAAAACCAATCACAAGACTCCCTGAATCACCGACTGTGGACGAGTAAAAATACATGGTGGAACTGGAAGATATTTATGTTTAATTTGTTTAATGGATTGAACACTTCAATTTAAGTTCAAGTAAACAAAAACATTCACAGCAGATGTTCTGTAAAAACAACTATCATACTAAAAAAATATACTGTATTTTCTTATATACTATTTTAGGATGGATAGTGTGCACATTGGGGTGCAGGCTTGTTCCCCTCACTGAAAAAAAAAAGAAAAAAAAAGAAAGACATGTGGGTAACAATGCAAACATATATGCAAATATAACTGTAAGTGAAAATCTTGGGTGTGTGACCCACAACTTCTATATAATTACTCGCATAATTAAAAAATTTTTTTTTTTTGAATTTTAGTTGTTTTTACATGACATCTGCTGTGAATGTTTTTGTTTAAATAATTCCAAGAATATGAAGTAGATTGATTATTATTTTAACGTTATTACATTGCATTTCTACGTTTATTTGATTGCTTTTTTTTATTCTGATGTGAGTGATGTACCGTTTTTACCCACTTATTTCATTAAAAGGGGAAAAGTCTGTCCATCTTCATTTCTGAAAATGTGTAACATTTGAGACCCCAGCTCGGTCACATTCATATGTCACTAATGTTAATTACATAACTTGCAGTTCAGAAAGAAGTTATAACTACCTCTTGACTGGTGTAGCAAACACTGGGACATGCCATTATGGACAGTAATAGTACGATTTGATTTTGATTAAAAATAAGCTAAAGAAAATAAGCTTAAAATAAGCTAAACAATAAACTGTGAATTGAACTTAAATAGAAGTGTTCAAGCCATTAAACAAATTAAACAAACATCGTCCACCATGTATTTTTTCTCGTCCACAGTCGGTGATGCAGGGAGTCTTGTGATTGGTTTTCAATCCAGCCAATCAGAATTTAGCAGCCTCATCTCTGATTGGCTGGCATTATGGCATTTTGTAACGCTGGGTTGTGTTGAGCACGCGAGCCGTCTGCGCTTCGAGAGCGCTTACGGATGGCAGAAAGGAGCAAGAAAGTGAAACTTTGCACATGCGAAAGAGAACATCTGCGCACATCCAAATACTTATTTTAAATGCAAAATAGATTTTCGTTCGCTCGAAATATTTTCTTATCTGCGAGACGAACATTTCTCCGCAAAACTCAGTTCACGCGCGTGCAAAATGGCCTTTTGCGCGCTCAAAATGTGATCTTGCGCGCGCAGAATTGTGACCGAAATCTAATCCCATATGTGTCTGCCAGCGTTTAAATCATGCGCATAATCTAGACACCTCACGCGTGCATAGACAATTCGTGCGCAACTGTGCATAGTCACGGTATCGGTTTAAGTTGGAGAAAATAGCCACGGGAACTTAACCTTCTAGGTGTAAGGGTAGCAGTTTGAATAAATAATAAACATAGCAGTTTGAACTCTTCTCCACTTTATTATACCACACATCAGATCACTAACTCCAAAAACCCACGACCCATTCCTATCTACGGCAAGCCCCGGGGGGAAAAATACATTGCATACACACACATACAACGAGCGCCATTACATCATTACCGGTATTATAGTAACAGACTTTGTTGGATTCTGTCATGTACAATCCAACAAAGTCTGTTGCAATAATAATAATAAAAAAGATTTTGAGGACAGTTACACTGTATTGAGACAGTTGAGAAATAATAATATTTTTACCGTTTTCAACAATAATTGTCATTGTTGAACCCTTGCTCTTATTATGTTTCTGATTTCTCAGTTTTGTCATTATTTTAGCAAATAATTTATTTTATATGTTTTGAGACAGTTTGTTTTAAGAAGTTTTAAGAAGAGTTAGTAAAAGAGTAAAGTAAAAGTTAAAACTTTTTTATTTAAGTAGGCATCTTTTTTTTTATTAAGTGTTTATTTTGAATTAATACATAACCTCACTGTATTCATTCTAGCGCATTTACTTGAACTTCTTAGGTAATATCAATGGTTTGACTATTTTGAGTCAAACCATTGATATTACCTAAGAAGTTCAAGTAAATGCGCTAGAATGAATACAGTGAGGTTATGTATGTTATGGTTCCAAAATCAGAATTTAAAATGGCAGACATCCCAAGTCTCCCGGAAGTTCCGTGAGTCTCCCGCATATTGCTAGCGTCTCCCTGATGCCCGCAAATTAGTTAAAATCTCCCGGAATCTAGAGCGAGATAGAACATAATGCGCGAATGAGACATATGAGAAAAATATGAGAAAAACTCATATTTAACGGCTCTGACTGCGCGCGCGGCGCGTGCAAGGCAGAGAGGGAGAGAGCGAGAGACCTTGCGAGTGTGCCTCACGAAAGTTAGTCAACCTCCCCCCACCCCCACCCCCCGTCAACAAGAGCTAGTCAACCCAAACCCCCCCCCACCCGTCAACAAAAGCTAGTCAACCCCCCCAACAAACCCTAGTCAACCCCCCCCCCCCCCCCCCCCCCAATCAACAATCCAGTCACCAAGATATACCTCCCTGAAATGACTTCTTGCAGGTTGGGATATCTGAAATGGACTGAAAAAAGGTCTCTACGAACTTGACGTGCGATGCCGCGCTGGCTGACAGGTTTGCACATGAATCACAAGCTCACAGTATATTTGTAAGTTAATACACTTTTAACTAGCACAATAATAGAGCATCACGATACACATAGTCTCACTTTTAGCTATGTCTTTTAAATATTAAAGTATTTTGAAGGGCAAAAACATGAACTTTAATTATTGGCTTTACTTCTTCAAGTCAGCTGTCACTTTAGCGCGAGGCTAGTAGCATATAGCATTAGCTCCTAAGCCTGAGCAAACTTGATCACGTCGAGCTAGGCGAGCTTCAGCAACCAGGCACCTCAGCTCCACCCACGTCCCACCTCTGCCTATTTTCATTTATCCGGGAGTGACACGCTGCCAAGATGGCGACGGTCGGCTCCGCCCACTTTTGGCTTCAAAACTGCTCTTCAGAAACCTACGGGTTACGCCACAGACACTACGCCATATTTTGCTATAATATGCTTGGACGGTCAGTTGAGCAACAAGATTGCAGAGATCTCAATTCTCACAAGGATGCGTTCTGTGTCCTTGCGTCCTCCTGAGTTTGTTCTTTCACAGCCTGGGAAGACCAGTCTCCACTAGAACGCAAATCTTGGTGTTCTTGGAATTGAGAAACCGCCTTTGTCTTTGTTATTGGTCCTTTCCTGTATCCCTGCTTGCACAAAATGGTATTGACAGATTTTTTGATAATTAGAATCATTGTTTTATTGTTTTGTAAACTTCAAGATTCTTATGTAGTAGTTTAGTCCTGATTAGTTACACAAATTCTCAGATCCATGCCAAATAGGTATGATTATTTAGAATTAAATTAGTTTAGATTAATTAGAATTAGAATTAGTTTTGCCTACGAAGCTTTGCCCATTTCAAAGACTAGATTCCACTCTTTACTCCAAAAAACATAGTCAGCTGGTTTCTTACAGGTAGTCTGTCAGGAGGAGGGCGATATGATCTATTACAGCCACAGGAGGTCTTCTACATGCTGGCAGAATGTTCTAGTCTTCCTCACACTGCAGCTCTAAACAACACATTCTTCCTCTTCTACATCTTTCTCCTCTCTCCTCGTCTATCACTGGCCTCTACCGCTTCGTTTTCTTCTTTCTGCCCTTCTTTGCGTCTCCTGGATGCCCTCAGATGGCAGGCTCTTGATGGGAACAAGTAGTGGAATGAATTGATTGGTCAAAGTGAATGCTGATTGTAATTGCACAGAGCCTTATTTGGTTCTCCTGCTTGACAAATTCAGGAAGTCATAGGCTTTGTTGCTTCAGGGTTTCTGTGATTTCAAGGTGGTTTGGCTTTGCTGGTTTGTATTTACCAGTAATATACCTCTGATTTAACATTGCATTGTCACGCTGGATATTATTAGGCACTTGGGAAAAATTAATATTCAAGAAACAATTTAATGACCTGTTTGCACAAATTACTGGTAACTGTCCACACCATTGTTATTTTTTCAAACGAAGTACCATATACATTTTATAGTAATATTCTTTTAAATGTTTACATGCAGAATTCATAGATTTGACAGCCATTTGTTTCTGAGTGCTAAATATTCTTTATTGAGAGGGTTATACAGCTACATGCATAAAAATAATATTGCATTGTATCATGGTCAAGCTCCTCCTATCTATTCAAGACTGTTTGTTTGTGTTTGTACATGTGTATATATTTTCTTTTTGTATGAAGGAAAAGTGTGTGTCCAAGATGCCCTCTTGAAAGCAGTAGTGTTCTGTCTCACTCACTTGTGTTTTGTGAACACACACAAAGATAGAGAGAGAGAGAGGGTGGAAAAACAAAGACAGGCACCCTTCACTTCAAAGCAAGCGAGTGACATTTAGGGCCCTCTGTGTTCAAAGCTCCCATTTTGCTTTTGTAGCTCCTCTTTGAGTATAATTAATATATTTCCTCTTCTAAAGGACTTATTGGGAGTTGGATTAACACACGGCTTCAACCAGTCTTTACTTATTTCATTATGCAGCTGCACTAAAAGAGAAATTCATGAAATCTTTGTATTTTCATTAGAAACAAGTTAGCTTAAGACCATATCTGCTACCACAGAGGCAGAAAAAACATAAACTGTGAAGAAAAACTTACTAGTTTAATTTTCAAGGCAGTTGACAGAATGACAACTGAAATGATTTTCGACTGAGAAAAATGCCTTTATTTCAATGACATTGTCTGTTTTTATACAGATTTCACATCCATTGTGTTGATGTGAAAAGCTATTTGATCAGATTCTCAGTTTATCCTTTGGTTTCTCATTAACTCAACTGTCATAGCGTCTTCTATCTGCTTTTTAAGCCTGTATTTCCCACTATGCCTTTTTTGTCTGCAAATCAACTCATCAGGCTTATTGTCACAAGGCTCCTCGAGCTTTTGTCTTGTGGGTAGTGGCATTGCATCTGAAAGTTTGACCTCGTTCACTTATTTGACCTCACATAAGGAAAATAGAAAGGATGACAGGATTATAAGGCCTGTGTATTTCTTAAACAAAAAATTCAGTTTTTAATTGTGGTCATCGATTCCACAATTCCACATCGATTCCCAGTTTCGATTCCAGTAAGGTAAAAACATTTATTCAAACATTTATATCAAACATATTTATTCTGTGTCTTTTGGGAAAACGTTTTGTTGCAGCTGATTTCTATGAACAAAAATCAGCAGCCTAACAGGTTTTAAAACCCTTAGTTGTGAACCCCTTGCAGAAAATGTGAATAATTTTAACAAAATAAGAGGGATCATACAAAATGCTTATTTTTTATTTAGTACTGTCTCAAATAAGATATTTTACCTAAAAAATGTTTACAAGATGTTTACATATAGTCCAGAAGAAATAAAAATGCTGAATTTTATAAAAATGACCCAGTTCAAAAGTTTAGGTATCCTTGATTCTTAATACTGTGTCGTTAAGTGGACGTTACCACGACTGTTTTTTGTTTGTTTTGTGATGGTTGTTCTTGAGTCCTTGTTTGTCCTGAGCAGTTAAACTGCCCAATGTTCTCCAGAAAAATCCTCCAGGCAGGGGCGTAGCCACCATTTCAAAAGTGAGGGGGACAGAATGTCAAGTGTAATACCAGTTTTTTTTCTTCAGACTTTTGTTGAGGTTTTTGCTTAATTAGCTTAATATGCTATTTAGTTTTAAAGCAATAAAACAGAAAGAAAGTTGTCCCGTTCTTTATATTGCACATGCAGGGTTTTTCCTGGCTTAAAACGAGGCGGAGGTGGTAAAATCATGTATTTTAATAAGATATTAAAATGTGTATTTTTCGTAGACTGTCATATAGTCTGCTGTGGCACAGTATTTTTGTAGGTGGATCTCGGTATGTCTAGGGGGGTCCGGGGGCATGCCCCCCCGTGAGATTTTTTTTTACATTTTAAAGATAAATTCATTAATCTGGTGCACTTTGAGTCCCCCGAATCCACTGTTAAAAATAATCCAACTGCCCAAACATATAATTTAGATATCTGATCATCTCATTACAATTATTCAAATTATCAGTGTTAAGCATGATAATATGGTTAAATATCACCCTGAAGCTGATTTAAAAATAACATTTACTTAAAAGTTATTTTTTTGGCAAAATTACATTTTCTTACTAGCCTAAACAAAGTCTGTCTTACTAAACTAAAAATTTATTGAAAACCTTCAAACTTCAAGCTTTTAAAACTACTTCAAACTTTCTAGTTAGGCTTTTTCGAGAGAACTTAAAGTTTGTCTACAAAATGTTTTATCTAATTGTAAAGTGTTACCAAATTATGATAAACATCATATACACGTTACCACGCTGCCTGATTCAAGCAGATCGTGGCTGTTGATGCATGAAAATACAAATTCAGCATTAACATTTAGCATGTGTATTCTAATTTGAAGGGCTTTGATAACATATCTGTGAAAATAAAATGCATTACGAGTAAAATAGATTGAAAATATTGCATGTTTGTTCGGGTAGTGAATTTACAACAAAACCTGTTAATTATTCAACAATAGAAATAGGCAGAGTTATTCATCATTGTGCAACACAATTCGGATACTACATGACAACTTACTTGCAGTGCTTGACTTTTTCGTGAAAAATGAGTGAAGAGTTTTTTGCCATTTTGAACTCTATGAAACTGTTGGATTCGGCGCGGGTGCGCGCATGGGCGTGTCGTAGGCTAATGCACGAGTGACTGATTACCATGGAAACGTGAAAGTCACGGATGTAGATAGACTATCCTTGACTCTTTGGATTTTAAATCTCGATGTAGGGTATACACACCCGCGAAAACCTCAGCTTGTCGTAGACACACTTGCCCTATGAAAAAGTGCGGGGGGACACGTCCCCCGCGTAATCTACGCCTATGGCTCCAGGTCCTGAAAATTCTTCCGTTTTCCAGCATCTTTTGCATATTTGAACCCTTTCCAGCAGTGACTATGATTTTGTGATCCATCTTTTCACACTGAGGACAATTGAGGGACTCAAACACAACTGGAAAAAAGTATATTAAACATTTGGACAACTTCATCCTGCTTAAAAGTTTTCACAAGGGGAAACTGAACAAAGGAACACATGTGACTGACATTAACAAACTAAGTCAATGAAAATGAAACCAAGATCAAAATAACTGAATGTTTGTGACAATGACACAGACTGCAGCAGGATTATTATGCTGCTGTCACTTTAAGACTTCACTCAGGATCCCATATACTTTTACATGTGCATTTTCTTTCTCAACTCTTTATGTTCACTTAAGACAAAACCGACTGTGTTTACGAGTATAGTTTGACATAATTTTGTCTGTATTTGTTCGTTCAAGTGCAAGAAGATGTGTACGAGAACTCAATTCAGTATCGCTCCCGAGAGGCAGCTTTCTGTGTGTGCGCAAAGAAAACAGCACAGGGCGCGAGTGACGAATTCAGCTCTCTTTCACGTCGTCTTGTGCTTGAAAATGGTTTGAAATTACATTAAAATGCGCACACAGGAATCGTTTAGTGGAATCGAAATCCAACCCTAGTAATATTTAGGGTTGGGTATCGTTTTTTTTTTTTTTCAATACCGGTGCCAAATCGATACTTTTAAAACGGTGCATTAATGTCATTTACCATCGTTTTGAGGCTCTCTTCTTTTTTTTTAAGTATCGGTTTAGGCACCGATACTTAACCGATCTCCTGAACCGATACTTAAAATCGCCTGAACCGATACTTAAAAAAAAAGAAGAGAGCCTCAAAACGATGGTAAATGAGATTAATGAACAGCCTTTTTATTGAAAAACAATAAATTCTTACAATTTTATATATAAAATTTTTAAAGTAAATATATAAATATAAGTAGTCTAAATACAAAAAAAAAAAAATATATATACATAAAAAATTCACAATAAAACCTAACCCAAATACAATAATATAACAGTAAATAACACTACAGTACTAACAACAGCAAAGTAGTCTGTATTCTTGTTATGCTACAAACCAGCTTTAAATTTCAGCAATTCTTTTCACATTTGTTGCCTTCTCTGGCCAAATACAACACCTCTCCTGACTTATTGCATGTCCTGCACAAGGTGAGCGTTATTTTAGAACGCATCACTTTAAATCTTTAAACCCATCGTGGAAGAAGAACGCCGTCATGTTTACAACTGTGACATTTAGTGCTCAGGATCAACTGAAGGCTAGATTTACAAAAGTATGTGAAGTTCGCTGCTCTATTGTTGCAGTAAATTTCCACATTCTTGAATGAATAATTTATGAGATGTACGCCGGTCTGTTATTGTAGAGACATCGACTTCACATTTCCGCACTAAACATGGCGCGGAAAAAAAATGGTTGCGTTACATGTCAGTCAGTCCTTGGCTGATATTTTTATTCTTAAATACATGTACGTGAATGTGTTTTGTCATCTAAGAAACCTTTATTATAATGATTCATGTTAGTTGATCTATAACGCACAAGGGGCGTTAGTATGGACCGCAGTTCAGAGAATTGAATCTGTCAGATTTAGGCCTAACACATCAATTACTCCACTTCTCCCGAAATATTTTAAAGTGGCTGGTGAAGTGTGAGAAGAACAGAGTAAATTTTATAGTTACCTACACAATGTGTATCTAAACACGTCATCCATTTATAATTGAAAGGATTGTTATTGCCGCTTTGATAGACATCAGTGTGTATTTTACTAACTATAAATGTTGTTTTAGTACTTATGTGTATTTAAATGTCTGAAACTTAAAATAAACCTTATGTAGTCGAAAACAATGAATAGTTGTGATATATGATAGCGCTGAGCATCTGTCTTTCTGGCTCAGCGGCAGCCAACGCACGAATGCAGATTTGAATTTAGAAGTCGATGATCACGCGATCTGAACCTTCTAATCACACCGGTGTGAACAATCGTATGCATCAAAAGGTTAACTAGCGATCACATGCGGTGATGATGCTTGCGTCCGTTTCGGAGAACCAGAGGGCATATATTTAAATCGACAGCTGAGGCATTTATGTGGCACCGAAATGAGGCACAGAAAACTGCGTTTTGATTCTGTCGGATTACAGACCGGTTACTTGGGTACTGGTTCCATATCGGTGCCGGTTTCGGAACCCAACCCTAGGCTACTAATATGTAATATCAATTGCAGTACATTATAAAAGGCCTTCTAATATGACATTTTCAAAGAGAAAGGTTTATTTCACTGTTATTGTAAGTAGTTTTATTTGTTCCTATCTGATTAACGGTCCTGCTTAAAATTGTCTAGGGTGCTTTCACACCTGAGCGTTTGTTTCAGAACCTGGTACATTTTCTCCCTTGGTTTGGTTCGTTTGGGCATATGTGAACACAGCAATTGTGCTTGGATCCGCACCAAAACAATCGCTCTGAGATCACCTGAACAAGGTGGTCTCGGACCGATTGCAAACGAGCTCTGGGGTGGTTCGCTTGAGGTGTGAAAGCAATCCGACCCAACGGACAACTTTCTTTCTTTCCTTTTTTTTATTATCGTGCTGTATGCAATTTTTTAAAAGGTCACTTGAAAAATATTTGTATCATATTCAAAGAGAAAAAAATCCCATTTTATAATCACACTTACGAGCCACAATGATGATCATTACGTTTTTGATAGCACTTCCCTTTGTCCTCCGCATCATCGTCCCAGTCTCTGCCTTTAAGGTAACAGGGTTGCTTGATTTAAAAGTTTGGGTAATATAGAGGTTACTCTTTAAAGGGTTAGTTGTAGGCCTTAAACGAGACTTCAAGAGATTTCCACGACGCATGCGCGAGAATTGCGATCTCCTTCAACTACTTCAGTTAAGTTCTCGCCCGTGCGCGTCGTGGAAATCTCTTGAAGTGTCGTTTCAGGCCTACAAGGAAGAAAAGGAATAGTCAAATAAAGTCGTTATATTTGTTTGTTTTTTTCGCACAAAAGTATTCTCGTCGCTTGATAAACTTATAGTTGAGCCACTGTTGTGACATGGAATATTTAAACATTTTCTTTAATGACTTTCTGGGCCGTCCGGTGTCATTCCCTTAGGGAGCCTATGGAGGAGTGATCAACCTCTCAGATTTAATCATAAATATCTTCATTTGTGTTCCGAAGACGAACGAAGGTCTTACGGGGTTGGTACAGCATGGGGGTGAGTAATTAATGACTTAATTTTCATTTTTGGGTGAACTAACCCTTTAACCCTGCAATTCACATTTGATGTCAGCCATCATTTATATTCTGATGAAGATCAAAGTTCCTATTGGGGATGCGTCCTAAAATGCCAACCCCTAATCCCTCACTAAAATTGAAAGTACCCTTGTGTACACCCTTCAATAAAAGAAAAACTGAGAGGAGGAAGAAAAAGACACACATAAAGAAAACTGAGGGAAGAAGATAATGCCTGGAATGAATTATGTATCACTCCTAAGAGGAATATCGCTCCTCTTGGTTGGCCTCTCTATCTCGGTCTTTAAATCGATACAGACTCACTGTCATGGGTCACTACCCAGCATGCACTAGGGTACCACTGTGCTTCCAAAGTAAGCTATCCCCTGCTCCCCCATCCAGCCGCTCTCATGGTGATAAGTCTGCCATATCTGAGCCTTAGCTCCAAGAGGACAGACTCTTTCAATTTAACTCCAATATCCGCTTCTGATTGAGTAGCGTAGGCCGAGCGGTGCAGAATTCATATATTCATCGCTCTTCAAGGTTTGCGTGGGGGCTCTTGGCCATGGGGAATGCATCGAGAGCATGTTATTATAAACCTGCTCTGAGTGAGACATGTCATGGTGCCGCATCTGTCACCTCCATATTGTGAAAAGTAGCAAAGATATCCCTCAGATATTCGAATGAGTTTTTTCTAATGATCACATTCACAACAGCGTTTGTATTTACTCTTGAAGATGCACGTTGAGAACTATTCCAGTTTCAGAACAAGGTAAGTTCAATCAATACAGTTTGTGGCACAATGTTGCTTACTGCAAAAAGTAATTTCCACTTGTCCCACTTTTTGCTAAAAAAAAAGCAAAAATGGTTGCTGGGTTACTAGTGGGGCACTAACAATGGTAATCATAATGTTAAAATACTCACTGTTTTTAAAAGTATAGCCACAAGACAAACAATGTTAACATGATTTTAGTGTTAAAAAAATGCTTGCTAACCTTTTCTGTGTAATGTTATATCCAAATAACAACATAATTCCTAAAACCTAAATGACCATAAATATGTCAAGAACAATTTAACTCTATTATATTTTATTAGGTGTTCAAGCACGAAGTGCTGAAAACCTATTTTAATTGCTATTTGAAAAAAAAATCCCCTAAAACGCATCGTGCAGCCCAAACCGTAAGGCCTAGAGACTCGAAACTCGGCCAGGTGGTAGGCCACACTTTTGGGGAGAACCTATCAGAGTATGACCCGATTGGCCCATAGGTGGCACTACAGCAACCAAAAGTACTAAATTGCTCATAACTCCTAGGCCGTTGGTCCTAGCCTCAAGCTTTTTACACCACTGTGATCATTGGCTCAAGACGGACACAATGTTCAATTTCGATTTAGGCAAGAACAATTTTCCGCTATGTCGAATTTTGTCCAAAACCTACTTTTGCGAACTAGTCCCTGGTTTTTCGCCCGATCGGAACCAAACCAGTCTAGGCCTATTCTTTGGACTCTCTAGATCAATAGTTATCGGAAAAAAGTTGAAATTTTCCAATTGGGTGGCTGTAACAGGGTCATTTAGAAAAGCGGCGTTGCAAGATACAGTCAAAACCCTATAAATCATAAATAAAAACTCAGAACTTCACAAAAATTGATGAGCATATGTGTCATAACATGGTGAAGAAGCATGCAAAGTTTCATGGAGATCGGACCATAGGTGGCGCTATAACTGTCAAAAAGGTCTCATTATTATTAGGTGTTCAAGCACGAAGTGCTGAAAACCTATTGTAATTGCTATTTGAAAAAAAAAATCCCCTAAAACACATCGTGCAGCCCAAACCGTAAGGCCTAGAGACTCGAAACTCGGCCAGCTGGTAGGCCACACTTTTGAGGAGAACCTATCAGAGTATGACCCCGATTGGCCCATAGGTGGCGCTACAGCAACCAAAAGTACTAAATTGCTCATAACTCCTAGGCCGTTGGTTCTAGCTAGTCCCTGGTTTTTCGCCCCGATCGGAACCAAACCAGTCTAGGCCTATTCTCTGGACTCTCTAGATCAATAGTTATTGAAAAAAAAGTTGTACTTTGCCCTTTGCTTCGCTATAACAGGGTCATTTATAAAAGGGGCGTGTCAAAACACACTCAAAAGCCTATTAATCATAAATAAAACTCAGAACTTCACAAAAATTGGTGAGCATATGTGACATAACATCATGAACAAGCATGCAAAGTTTTATGGAGATCGGACAATAGGTGGCGCTATAACTGTTGAAAAGCTTTAAAACCATGTATTTCCTATGGTAAATTGCTTGTATTGACTGTATATGGTGTTTTCCATCTATGATCGTATCATTTTCATATCATAATGTTTAAAACCAGTGCAGTACAATTATCTGGACTCTCTAGATCAATAAATATCAGAAAATATAACTTCTTCATTTGGATAGCTGTAATAGGGTCACTTAAATATGTAGCCTTGACCAAGTGTCCCCAAACGCCTATATCTCTTCAATGAATGCTCAGATCTTCTTCAAATCAAGTCAGAACATGTGACACATGACTCTAAACAAGCATGACAAATTTCAGACAGATCGTACAAAACATGCCTCTATAACAATCAAAAAGGTGAAAATGATATGAACAATGGCATATTAAGCCAATAAGTGGTATTCTACTGCCCCCTTCTGTTTAAAATAGTCATTTTGTCATGCTACTAACTAATATTATTCTATAATTGACTTATTTAGACTTTATAACTTATTTAGACTTTATGAAATCACTATTTTAACATTTACACTCACATTTAGTCAAAATTCATCTATTGAAGTATATTGACTATTGTAACACATTGAGAAATGTGAACCCTGAAGGAGACTTGCAGTAAACATGTTGTTTTTCCATCACATAGTTCAAATGTGTGTATGTACAACAGAATATGCTTGTGTTGTCCTAGATTTCTGAATAAATGCTGAATAATCTTATAAATAGTTTACAAAGACATTATGTGAAATGCTTATAGACCATTAAAGTATATTTTCATAATGATACATCCCAATAACATTGAAAAACAACAACAACAACATTTGTCTTTGTGTGTGTGTGTGTGTGAGCAAATGTCTACATATGAGTGCAAAAGCACCTGTAAAAACACTTTATTAATAAGTAGAATGGCCAGCAGAGGGCAGTAGAAGACAACTTATTGGCTCACTCTCATTTTGACAGACTTGATTTTCACCAGTTATCTGCACTAAAGCAAACCAGTTTTTCCATGTTAACTATTATAACACAATCATTTTTTGTCAGAGTTTATCACTTCATTTTTATTGACACTTCACATCAATGCAGCAATGTGGTAAATCATGGTAAAACATGCTACAATCCTGGTAAATCATTCTAAAATGTGGTATATCATGGTAAATCATCCTATAACATGGTAAATCATGGTAAACTATGGTAAATCATGCTAGATTCATGGTAAATCATACTGGAACATGCTAGATCATAAAAAAAATCACACTAAATTTGGTATATCATGGTAAATCATGATAAAACATGGTCTATTCCATCTATGATGTCAGTGGTTAAATGCTTGCTACATAAAACTTACTGTCTTTTGATGCTTTTGAGCTTAACTGCCTTAACTGCTTTAATTGCTTGAATACCGCTAAATGCTGCTTGCAGCTTTAATTCTATATCTATTTTTACTCTGATTTTAGTTCTTTTATAAAATTTAATACTTCAGATTATCTGAAAATGGCCCAATTTACTAAAGCTCATACTTTATAAGCTCAACCACAGTTGCTTGATGCGTGATGTTGTGTCATCCATTTGTTCTCACGCATTAAGCAAATGCGGTCATACCCTAATATGGTCATACTTCCTGTCATGATCCGAGTTCCTCCCTTTTCTGTCTCCCTCTTGTGGCCACATTACACACTCATTCACTACACTATCACTTTAGTCTCATCAGGTTCAGCTGTTCCCGTTTACCTTAATCTCCGCTCACCTGTTCCTCTTCTCCCCTAATGCTTCCTACTATTTCTACCCTCTCTTTGTCTGTCTCTTTGTCAGTTTATTGCAAGCTATTCATGCAGATTCCTCTTACCTCTTTCTTCGAGTCGAGTCGTGTCTTGTCTTGTCCTGTGTGGTTCGTGTGGAAGCCTCTTATCGAGCTGGTATATTGATCCGTTCTCTTACTCGCTCACTGAACTATGCCCTGCTAATTCAGACGCTGAGTTCCTGACCAGACGCGGTGTCCAGTCTGCAGTTGGCAGTCTACGGTTCCCACGTTACAGTCTCCACTGGGACCTCATCTTCGCCTAGACGCGCTGCTGCGCATCAGGAGTTCCTGTGGCTACTTTCAGTTTTGTTCTATGAGCGAAGTTTTCTGTTTGACTGTTTCCTGAGAATCCTGTGAAGATTTATGTTCCTTATTGATTCTACGATTCGCTTCTCATTTCCATTAAAGACTGTATTATTGTGAAACTCGCCTTTTGGTCCTCCATCTCTCTCACCTCGTAACAGAATAAACTGACCAAAGATGGACCAGGCGAGCAGCAGCTCCTTGCAAGCGGCAGTCGAACTTCAGGGTGCCATGCTGGGCCGTCACGAGCAGGAGATATCCACCGCTCGCCAGGCAGTTGACTCCCTCGCTAACCAGATGGCTGACCTCTCTCATCGGGTTCATCAGATTCGTCACGAGCCGCCCGCTTCTGAGACCCGCGAGGTTTCTGAACCACGTATCAACAACCCTCCTGTCTATTCCGGTGAGCCGACCCAATGCCGTTCCTTCCTTACCCAGTGCGAGGTAGTTTTCTCGTTACAGCCTGCTACTTACGCTCGGGACCGTGCCAAGGTCGCCTATGTAATCTCCCTCCTCGCGGGACGGGCTCGGGAGTGGGGAGCGGCCAACTGGGAGGCAGAGGGTGATTGCGTCTTCGACTTCACGCTCTTCAAGCAAGAGATGATCCGTGTCTTTGACCGATCAGCACACGGGGAGGAAGCTTCACGACTCCTTTCATCCCTTCGCCAGGGGAGGCGTTCCGTTACTGATTTTTCCATTGAGTTCCGCACCCTTTCCACGTCCTGCGGGTGGAACGAGCCGTCGGTCCGAAACCGCTCTGTTCTCGACTTCTTCTACAGTCACTTCTCCTCATGTCTCTGACACGGATCCTGAACCCATGCAGCTTGGTGGTCTCCGAATTTCTTCCAAGGAGCGTGAGCGACGCATTACCAATCGCTTGTGTATGTATTGTGCCTCGGCAAGTCACTTTGTCACTAACTGTCCGGTAAAAGCCAGAGCTCGTCAGTAGGCGGAGGGTTACTGGCGAGCGCGATGTCTAGGAACTCTCCATCCAAGTCCTGCACTGCTCTTCCTGCACTTCTTCGGTGGCCCGTCTCATCTGTCTCCTGCGTGGTTCTAGTCGACTCGGGAGCAGAGGGGAATTTCCTCGATGAGTTGTGGGCCCGGAAGCAAGGTATTCCTCTCATAGACTTAAAGGACTCTACCCCTCTCTATGCCCTAGATGGTAGCTTCCTTCCTAGGATCAAGCAAAGGACTGTGCCTCTGATGCTTACCGTCTCGGGTAACCATAAAGAGACAATTTCTTTTTTTTATTTTTCGTTCTCCCTTTTCCCCTGTGGTGCTTGGTCATCCTTGGCTAGTACAACACAACCCCCACATAAACTGGTCCGACGGATCCATTTTGTCATGGAAATTGTCTTGTCATGTTGAATGTTTAACCTCTGCTGTTCCCCCTGTTTCCTCTGTGTCTGTTTTTCAGGAGGAGCCCGGCGATTTGTCTGGAGTCCCGGAGGGTTACCACGATCTGCGAGAGGTCTTTAGTCGTGCCCGGGCCACTTCTCTTCCTCCTCATCGTCCATATGATTGCAGTATCGATCTTCTCCCAGGGACCACGCCCCCGCGCGGCCGGTTATATTCTCTATCGGCTCCCGAAAGGGAGGCGCTGGAGAATTATCTATCCGATTCTCTCAATGCCGGTACTATTGTGCCTTCCTCGTCACCTGCCGGAGCAGGTTTCTTTTTTGTCAAAAAGAAGGACGGTTCGTTACGTCCCTGTATCGATTACCGAGGGCTGAACGAGATTACTGTCAAGAACCGTTATCCCTTGCCTTTAATGTCGTCAGCCTTTGAGATCCTACAGGGAGCTAAGATTTTCACCAAACTTGATCTTCGTAACGCATATCATCTAGTTCGCATAAAAGAGGGTGACGAATGGAAGACCGCCTTTAACACGCCCCTTGGTCACTTTGAATATAGGGTCCTCCCCTTCGGATTGGTCAACGCCCCCGCCGTGTTCCAAGCCCTTATCAATGATGTCCTACGAGATATGCTAAATATTTTTGTTTTTGTCTATCTCGATGACATTCTCATTTTCTCTCCCTCACTGCAAGTTCATGTCCAACACGTTCGTCGAGTCCTCCAGCGTCTGTTAGAGAATCGACTCTTTGTCAAGGCGGAGAAATGTTCGTTTCATGTCTTGTCGGTTACGTTTCTGGGTTCAGTCATTTCGGCAGAAGGAATTAGTATGGATCCGGCGAAGGTCCGAGCGGTCACCGAATGGCCCGTTCCTGACTCTCGGGTTGCGCTTCAACGCTTTCTTGGGTTTACCAATTTTTATCGCCGCTTCATACAAGGTTTTAGCCAGGTCGCCGCGCCCCTCACTGCACTGACGTCTATCAAGTCTCGCTTTAGATGGTCAGAGGCAGCTCACGCGGCTTTTGTTCAGCTAAAGACTCTTTTTACTTCCGCTCCTATCTTACTCTCTCCTAACGTCTCGGAACAATTCATTGTCGAGGTCGATGCCTCGGAGGTCGGGGTCGGGGCCATCCTCTCTCAGAGATCTTCTACGGACGGAAGGGTACATCCCTGCGCCTTTTATTCTCACCGCCTCGCGCCCGCCGAACGAAATTACGATATTGGCAACCGTGAACTGCTCGCAGTTCGTTTAGCGCTTGGCGAATGGAGACACTGGTTGGAGGGCTCCACCGTTCCTTTTGTCGTTTGGACAGATCATCGAAATTTAGAATACATACTTTCGGCTAAAAGACTCAATGCCCGCCAAGCCCGCTGGGCTCTGTTTTTTACGCGTTTTGACTTTTCCATCTCTTTTCGCCCGGGCTCTAAGAATGTCAAGCCGGATGCTCTCTCTCGCCTCTTTGACTCCCTCACCGCAGCTCTTACCCCTGAGGTTATTATTCCTCCCAGTCGTGTTGTGGGGGCGGCCGTGTGGGGAGTCGAGAGGTTGGTCAGACGCGCACTATCTCAGGTATCCGTGCCGCGTAACTGTCCTAGAGGTCTCCTTTTTGTTCCCGCGTCCGTTCGCCGCGCTGTCCTCCAATGGGGACATTCGTCCAAATTGTCTGCCCATCCCGGCGTGCGGGGCTCTCTTGCTTTTATTCGTCAGCGCTTTTGGTGGCCCACTATGGAGCGCGATACGCGTCGCTTCATCGCCTCTTGTGTAACCTGTGCACAGACCAAGACCGGTAATTCCCCCCCAGCTGGTTTTCTTCGACCGTTACCTGTTCCAGCTCGACCCTGGTCTCATTTTGCGCTTGATTTTATTACCGGTCTTCCTCCGTCGGCTGGCAATACGGTTATTCTAACGGTTGTTGATCGCTTTTCTAAATCAGCACGTTTCATCCCTCTCACTAAGCTTCCTTCTGCCAAAGAGACAGCCCAGATAATGGTAGATCAAGTTTTTAAGATACATGGTCTGCCCACTGACGTGGTTTCTGATAGAGGTCCGCAATTCTCTGCCTTTTTCTGGAAGGAGTTTTGCCGTCTCATTGGGGCTACTGCCAGCCTCTCGTCGGGTTATCACCCCCAGACCAATGGGCAAGCCGAGCGCGCCAATCAGATTGTGACCCGCATCCTTCGCAGCCTTGCTCATCGTTGTCCCGCGTCGTGGTCTGAGCAACTAGCCTGGGCTGAATACGCACACAATTCCCTCCCTTCCTCGGCTACAGGCCTTTCGCCTTTCCACTGTTGCCTAGGCTACCAACCTCCTTTGTTTGCGTCTCAAGAGACTGCGTCCAATTTCCCGTTGGTTCAGACCTATATTGACCGTTGTAAAGGTACTTGGAGGAGGGTGAGAACTGCACTTCGTCGCTCTAACACTCGCATGAGCATCACTGCCAATAAACGTCGGATCAAGAGTCCGCGCTACGTTCGTGGGCAGCGTGTGTGGCTTTCCACCGCTAATTTACCCTTACATTCTGAGTCCCGCAAGTTGGCGCCCCGATTTATTGGTCCTTTTCGTATAATCAAGATCATTAATCCTGTCGCGGTACGGCTTCGCCTTCCATCCTATCTCCGTCGGGTCCATCCTGTTTTCCATGTTTCGCATATTAAGCCCGTCGTTCGCGCGCCCTCTTGTCCTGTTTGTCCACCTGTTCAAATTGATGATTCTCCTGTCTACAGGGTTCGTCGCATCCTTGACACGCGCCGCCGGGGTCGTGGTCACCAATACTTAGTCGATTGGGAGGGGTATGGGCCGGAGGAGAGAAGCTGGGTTCCCTCCCGGGACATCTTGGACCCCTCGCTCATTGATGATTTCCTCCGCTCTCGCCAGTCCTCCTCCTCGGGAGCGCCAGGAGGCGCTCGTTGAGGAGGGGGTACTGTCATGATCCGAGTTCCTCCCTTCTCTGTCTCCCTCTTGTGGCCACATTACACACTCATTCACTACACTATCACTTTAGTCTCATCAGGTTCAGCTGTTCCCGTTTACCTTAATCTCTGCTCACCTGTTCCTCTTCTCCCCTAATGCTTCCTACTATTTCTACCCTCTCTTTGTCCGTCTCTTTGTCAGTTTATTGCAAGCTATTCATGCAGATTCCTCTTACCTCTTTCTTCGAGTCGAGTCGTGTCTTGCCTTGTCCTGTGTGGTTCGTGTGGAAGCCTCTTATCGAGCTGGTATATTGATCCGTTCTCTTACTCGCTCACTGAACTATGCCCTGCTAATTCAGACGCTGAGTTCCTGACCAGACGCGGTGTCCAGTCTGCAGTTGGCAGTCTACGGTTCCCACGTTACAGTCTCCACTGGGACCTCATCTTCGCCTAGACGCGCTGCTGCGCATCAGGAGTTCCTGTGGCTAACTACTTTCAGTTTTGTTCTATGAGCGAAGTTTTCTGTTTGACTGTTTCCTGAGAATCCTGTGAAGATTTATGTTCCTTATTGATTCTACGATTCGCTTCTCATTTCCATTAAAGACTGTATTATTGTGAAACTCGCCTTTTGGTCCTCCATCTCTCTCACCTCGTAACACTTCCTGGTTCTAGTAAGAACTCTAGCTGCTGCATTTTGGACCAGCTGGAGTTTGTTTATTAAGCACGCAGTGCAACCACCCAGTAGAGCATTACAATAATCTAGCCTTGAGGTCATTAACACATGAACTAGCTTTTCTACATTTGTCATTTAGAGAATGTCATCATTATTTATAATTATTTTTTACGGTGAAAAAAAAAGGTTTTTTGATAAATTGCTATCAAATAACACACCCAGGTTCCTAACTGATGACGAATACTATACTGAGCAGCCATCAAGTGTAAGAGAGTACTCTGGGTTATTATGTGCTGAGGTTTTTTGGGTCCAACAATTAAAACCTCAGTTTTTTTCAGAATTTAGTAGTAGGAAATTATTAGTCATCCAATTTTTTTATAACAACCCAACGTCTAGTGTCTCATCATTTTGTTCTCAGTCATCAAGCAAGTGCGGTTGAGCTTATTGGAAGTAAATGGGACAATTTTCAGATAATCTGAAGTTTATCATTGTATAAAAGCACTTCCTAAAGATCACGACCATGTTTATAGGTACTCTTGAAGATGTGCTTAAACTCTCCTGGAAGAGTGTGCATAAAAGCTAAAAAACAGATGATTAAAAAAGCAGTTCAACCTCAGTTATCCAGCCTGTTTAAAGGAAAAGTGCTATTTGCTATACAGTCAGACAACAGTTAATGAAAAGGTATAAATTCTGTCACAACACTGTGATGGCGGCGTTCATATTCGTAGCCTTACACCAGCGCTGCACTAATTACCTGCCTGAAGGGTGCCGTGGAGAGAGTGGCCCTCTGGATATTTTTCTACTTCACACAACACCTCTCTTTTCCTGTCAACACACTGGGGACACATCCCTCTCTCTTTCCCTTTCTCGCTCTCTGGCACTCTTTCCATCCATTGCTTCGGCCGAGGAGGTGTCACATTATCACCTGAAGGTGTAAACAGCCGAAGAATTACCTTTTCCACACCGATTTCTCATGTACACACATACTTATAGCACACACACACACACACACACACACAGGTACATATATATACATTTTCTCTTGTCCTGAGATTATGCTTACAAACCCTTTGCTATCTTTCTCTCCACGTATGCACCTCCCTGTCCTTTCTTTCTCCTGGCTGTCTCACTATCTTTTTGTCTATTTCTCTCTGTCCATCTCTTTCTTGATCTGATGGATGGCTCACAGAACTCACAGAGGTGAGAACGCTTCTGATGTTGTCTCTGTCCTCCACTGTCAAAAAAGCCTCCTAAATATCATCCTTGCATAATGCAAATCTTGTATATTTTCTCATACCGCATGCACTATCCTTTTCTTGTTTTTTCAAGTGTAAATGTGTTTACTGGGTGCTGGATGCACAGCTCAGTATACATTTATGTTTCCTTACCTAAAAGTATATAAATATTGTTCTGTTGTAGTATCCCAGAGTTAAGTTTTAAAATGAATTTTGAAAGACAATGTCACTGATTTTAAAAAGTCATTTGAAAAAAGCGAACATCCATTTACCTTGAATTGCCTTGTATTTGACAGAAAAGCTCCAACATTAAATCATTTACATAAAATTGTCAATTTTGCAATGCTTAAATGTTCCATTTTTTTTTATGCCTCAGCTAAAGAACAAGTTTTCTTTATGCTTTTTTATGCTTTAATGCTCTCAATAATAGTAGAATAGTCTTTTATAGGGATAGTTCATCCAAAAAAATGATGTCATCATTTACTCACCCTTATGTCATTCCAAAACCGTATGAAGAATATCCTGCCCATTCTCTTCTATTTAATGAAAGTTAATGGGCTCTGAGGGTAGCTATAAGCAGTTTCCACAATCGAGGTATGTGTAGCAAAGTTGTGCCATAGATGCCAGTACATGGATTTATAGATGAGGGTGCTGTTTGCAGCTGGCTGTTTGTGTGTTTACCGTTGTTTCCCATTGTGTGCGTGTTTGTATTTGCTGGCGTGTAGTTTGCCTTTGCCAGACTGTGTAAAGCTCCTGCAGTTGCTCCATGTGGTCTCTCTACTCTCTGGCAGTATTGCAAGGCCTGATGTTGGCAGTTCTGCCCTGCCAACCCCAGCAGCCCTCATCCAGACAGAACACTAGCCACATCCATTACACATTCCATGAGACACTTGCCAATGTCACCACTGCTACATGCACTGAAAGCAGACTGATCTCATAAAATTGCGTGTGTATGACACGCCAATTCGTATTTCCATTTTTGGCGTGCTATCAACACGCATAATCGCTTTTCAGCGTGTTTATAAATGCAGTTGACTTAACGTTATTACTGTATATATAAATATATGACCTACCTCAACCCCGTCCCTAAACCTACCCGTTACTGGGGTTAATAGCATTTATGAGTCTTCCCCTACCATCCTAGGAAAAAAAATATCGCTCCCCAGATGTAGATCTACATTTTGCTTCATTTCGCTCGGACATTTAATGGCGTGTACATATACGCGGAATCACTTGGACATTAATGGCGTAGACATACACGCATACACGCGGATAGCTCAAAATGCGTATAGATAACACGCCACTTGACTTGAAAGTGGCGTGTATGTTTACGCAAAAGTCATGATGTCATGTTGCAGAAAGAAAGCTTTATTGTTATTAACAGTACAAAAAATAGTAAATAGTAAATTTCATTTTTAGTACGTTTTATTAACATTGATGTAAAGCGGATACAGACCAAGTTCATCGTGTTTGAGTTTGAGCTTTGAGACTTTCCACTGACATTTTTTTCTAATGGACAATAATGAAAACTTGAAATAGAACTATTTAATATAACTATAATATATTTATTTTCTACAATTCCCAAGTAGAAATTAAGGGTGGAAGCTGCTCTTTAGATGATTTAATCTCTTTTGATGTATCACAAGGAATTGATTAGAACAGACAGTTTTTCTGTTTCTAACAACCAAGACAATTCATTTCATTAATGACTTGTAAAATGTTGCATGGCTAAACACTGCAAAAATCTTCTTCAGTATTTTTGTCCAGTACAAATATCTAAACATTATTAATCAAGATTTATAATGTCTTGTTTTCTGAAAGATTTATTTACACCTAAAACAAGAAAACGTATTTGACCATGGATGAATGGATAAATGAAGTTAATTCAAACAGAAGACTGCTTTTTTCAGTGAAGGATCAGATTAAATGCTGCATAAAATGAAACTTATCTGACACAAAACAGAAGTTCTCCACTCAGTCATATAGCTGTCTAATCATATCCATATTGATCAGCAGTGATCAAATCCTCTGACCATTTCAATCCCTTATTAGAAATATTTGTTGCGTGATACATACTTCGCTTCAACGTTTCGACTGTTCCTGTGACTAACATTTATCATACCCTTTAAAAGCTTCCATTCTCACTATCTTTTACATCTTTTTAAGCATGTGCTTATACTGTACTTAAAGGGTTAGTTCACCCAAAAATGAAAATTAAGTCATTAATTACTCACCCCCATGCTGTACCAACCCCGTAAGGCCTTCGTTCGTCTTCGGAACACAAATGAAGATATTTATGATTAAATCTGAGAGGTTGATCACTCCTCCATAGGCTCCCTAAGGGAATGACACTTGACGGCCCAGAAAGTCATTAAAGAAAATGTTTAAATATTCCATGTCGCAACAGTGGCTCAACTATAAGTTTATCAAGCGACGAGAATACTTTTTGTGCGAAAAAACAAACAAAAATAACGACTTTATTCGACTATTCCTTTTCTTCCTTGTAGGCCTGAAACGAGACTTCAAGAGATTTCCACGACGCATGCGCGAGAATTGCGATCTCCTTCAACTACTTCAGTTAAGTTCTCGTGGAACTTCTCGTTAAGTTCTCGTTAAGTTCGCGCGTGCGCGTCGTGGAAATCTCTTGAAGTCTCGTTTCAGGCCTACAAGGAAGAAAAGGAATAGTCGAATAAAGTCGTTATTTTTGTTTGTTTTTTCGCACAAAAAGTATTCTCGTCGCTTGATAAACTATAGTTGAGCCACTATTGCGACATGGAATATTTAAACATTTTCTTTAATGACTTTCTGGGCCGTCAAGTGTCATTCCCTTAGGGAGCCTATGGAGGAGTGATCCACCTCTCAGATTTAATCATAAATATCTTCATTTGTGGTCCGAAGACGAGCGTAGGCCTTACGGGGTTGGTACAGCATGGGGGTGAGTAATTAATGACTTAATTTTCATTTTTGGGTGAACTAACCCTTTAAGCTTTAAGTGCATACGTTTATTGTAAACCCTGAATAAACTCTCAGCCACCCAAAGTCTGTATAAGGTAATTTTAAGTCTTTGCATCTTGACGACATGAATCATCCTCTCTTCATCAGATCAGACATAAATATATATACACTTTTTGAACCTGGCTTATTCTCGACTCTTTGAACCTTTAAACAAACTTCTGAGCACTTGATTCACAGACAGTGAAAGGTGATGAATCTTTTTAAATGAATATGTAAAATATGCAATCTGTGTGTTATGTTCTTGTGCAACTTTTATAAATTGGGTTTTAACTTGCTGTGCTGTCAGATCTATTTGAGAGCTCAGTCAATGTGACTTTAGCTGTAAATAAAATGAGTCTCAGGGAATGATTGTTTAGTTGTTGTGACTAAATACAGGCGTTAATGTTACTATACAAATGCTTCCATTTCTGTGCCACTAGAACTAAACTGAATTGCAATTGGTTTGTTTATGTAGTCCATTGGATTTTGAACCAATATCCTTATTGGATATTGAAATAATTTATAATTTATTCCATTGATGGCAAAGCTGAATTTTCAACGACCATTACTTCAGTCTTCAGTGTTGCATGATATTTCAGAAATAATTCTAATATGCTGAATTAGTGCTTAAGAAATGTTTTTATTACGAATTATTTTGCAAAAAATTTTTGTGGAAACGTGATACTTTTTTTTTTCAAGATTCTTTGATGAATAGAATCTTCAAATGATCAGCATTTACTGTAAATATAAATCTTTTGTAACATTATAATTTTTTTACTATAACCTTTGATCAATTTAATGCATACCTACTGAATAAAAGTATTAATTATTTAAGTAAACACTAATGAAACTATCTACTCCTACTATCTGCTAATTTATGTAATTTTGTTTGAATTTAGCTTTAAGTTTATCTCAAATCATTTAAATGCAACCTATTACTAGGTTCATAATTAAAATATTAATATTAAACCATTACATTTTGCTTTTGTAGTAAACCACATTTGATAGAACCTTTTTTGTGATGTCAATTGAGTTTTTTTAAAGTAGAGTGAGTGATTTTTCAACAGTACTTCCCAAGCACAGCCGGGGTTTCCAAACTCAATTGTCTTCCTTTCCTTTCTCGGCATATTAAAAAGCAGAGAGAACTCAGCTTTAGAAGTTCTTTGTTTTAAACAGGACTTTCTTTATTAATAAAACTATCACATCTGCTATGTAGTGCTGTGGGTTGCCACTGAGCTTTTATCTCTCCTGAGAAACAAAAGGGGAAATTAAGCTCTGGGGCGGCCATTTTCAAACTTCAGTCCAACTAATGACTAACCATGCAGAGCTCTCCAAATCTGTCTCTCCCTCCCTCCCTCTAGCTAGACTTATCACTGTGCCGTATATGATAACATATTATTAAAATTTCTTCTCCCAATATTACAGTTGCTCATTATTAAGAAGTAGCAGCTGAGAGGAGATGAGAGTACAAGGCCAAAATGGAGGGAGGCGTGTGTTATGGAGACAGAGGTGGGATGTGTTTGTGAACCACAAGGTCATGAAAAGATTCAGTGATTAATGCATTTTGTGATGTGTGCGTATGTGTGTGTGGACGTGGGTGGGTGGGTGTTATGTTGTATATCTGATAGGTGTCATTTTCAACTACACCACTCTCTTTTTTCCGCTCCTCTCTCGTTGCTGCTTTGAGTGACGCTGTGTGTGATTTTTAATGACAGCTGGAACAAATGGGTTGTAATGAGGTGACCTTGCCGTGTAGACTGTTTGCCTCACCAGTTTCTCTCTCATTCTCTCTCTGGCCAGAGGGCCATGGATCATGCGTTTGAAGTTGTGTGAGGATGAACCAGCTGCAGGGGCAGGTAATGAAGCTTTTGGTAGCTTGGCGAGTTGGTGCCAAGTCGCTGATGCCTATAGCGGGTAGTCTTTGTTTGCTTTGAAATAGTTTGTGTTGTACATGTTGGTCTTTCTTCTAGATGCTTCTCTCTTTATGTAAAATACATTATTCTGAACCCTTTGTACAGTACATATGGATGCACAATTTATATGTTTGAAGACAGCATACAAACTATAGTGACTAATAGGTGCTCACTAGTTAAAGGTATAGTTCACAGAAAAATCTAACTTATATCATCATTTACTCACTCAAAAAGAAAAAATGTTGTTCCTAACCTGGCTGCAGAACACACACACACACAAAAAAGTGTTGTGAAATGTTGTTCCACATAAGATAGTAAGCCACACAGGTTTGGAACAACATGAGGATGGCAGAATAATTAACTACCCTTTAAGGCAGCTGTCAAGACCATATAGTAGATAGTTGTGGCATTGCATTGCCCTATCAATTCCCAGCTAGCATCAGTTAAATCAGATGAATAATTTATTTAAATAACATGTTTGCTGCATCAATATTTATTGAATAAAAAGTTAACTGTTTATTACTGAGATTCAGTGCCAGTAAAGCTCCTTATCTGTCTGGACAGAACTCAGGATCTAAGCATGTGAAAGCATATTCACACCCCATACCTCCTACTGCCTTACTTTTAGCCAAAATGGACATCCTCCCGCTGTGTCTCAGGGCTCCCGCAGGAAAAAAACTGCAGCTGGCGACCAGCTTGCCAGATCTCACTTCCTGGATGTGCATACACTTGGCTTTGGGACAGAGAAGCCATCGAATTAAATGAATCCGCTTTGATTGTTTCTCAGTGATATTTACTGTGATTAAAATAAAGTGATTATTTTTCACAAAAGAGTTGATTTTGACTTAATATCAACATTGATATTATTTACAAAATGTTAATTTTAGTATTGTGAATTTGCTTGCATCGAGTGCAGTTGTTCAAAGGGATGGTGATTTTTTTTTTTTTTTTTACTTTATTTATTTATCAGGGACAACGTACAAAATACATTAATCTTACGAAAAGATGTTTTGTACCAGAGTTAGCCGAAGCTAATTTTCATCTGCAGTCCCTGGGCAGGTACACACAATATTTACAACATTACATTACAAAATAACTATCAATAGTACTAGCAAGTACATATAATATTAGTCCAACAATGGTAATTTAAAAACAATCAGATGTTCAAGATAAAAGAATTAATCAAAAGACCATCACAGCCTATACTATATACAACAAAGTCAAGAACATTTACTTTAAAAATAACATTTATACATTTTAAATATGCTGATGCTGACAACTTTAGATTGTTAGGAAGTTGATTCCATTGTTTAATACTTTTAAATGAATAAGCTGTCTGTGCAAAGGCGGAGGATCTTTTCGGATAGCACAATTTCTGTGAATGAATTTTTTCATTGAGAGTGGAGCAATATTATTAACAATTTTAAAAACAGTTCTCAAATTTGTAAACCGAATTAGGGAGTCAAAACTTAATACTTTATATTTACTTAAAATACTGCAATGATGATAGCGAGGGACTTTTCTGTCAAGCACCTTTAACGCCTGATTATAGACTGATCTGAGAGGTTTAAGTGTGGTCTCGTTGGCCTGTGACCAACAGGACAAACAATAGGTGATGTGTGAAGAAATCATGGCATTAAAATACATGAAAGATTCTTCAATTGTCAAACTATTCCTACTATGTTTGAAAATAGAAATTTTATATTTAATGGAGTTAGACATTTTTTTTATATGTTTTTTAAAACTTAAAGTTTGATCTAAATGGATACCTAAATATTTAGTCTCTGTCACGATGGTAATTTTTTGTCCATTAAAATAGATGTTAGGCTTATCTTTAAATTTTTTGGACTTAGCGAAGTACATTCCAACAACAGTTTTATTCAGTATTTAGTGTTAAGCAAGAAGATTTTAGCCAGTTACTTATTTTGTCCATGGCTGAGGACAATTTAGTGGCTACTTGCTCCATATGAATTCATTACTTTAAATGTATTATTATTATTATTATGAATTTGAGAATGTATTTGTATTTGGTTGGTCCCCCATTTACTTTAATGTCAGCAGCACTCGAGCTGACATAAACTCCACAAGTATGTGCAAAAACTTTGGATCTTGAATCATGGTGGAGAACATGGTCTTCGCTGTAGAACAAAAATCTTGATTCATTTCTCATTTGTTTTTGGTGGAACTGTAATGGATGCTGTTGGTTCAGTGCAGAAAAGGCATATAAAGTGATGTTATTTTGGAAAACAGATTTAACTAACTAAATAAATATGCCTTAATTTAGCCACATTTTCTAATTTCTGGAGGTTGCATCTTGGATCCACATGTTCCTCAAGACAAACTCCTCCACTAAAGCCTGGTTCACACGGCAGGATAATTAGGCCGATTTTAGCCCCGATTTACCCCTTCCGACAATCTTAAGTATGCTCCGATTATCGTAAAATAATCTGATCAGATATTCCTGCCGTGTGTGGTGTGTTAAGAGTGCTCTCGTCTGCTCGGAAGGACGTCGGGACCGCTCCGATCTCAAATCGGGATATCCAACATGTTGGATTTTTTTGGCCCGATTTCTCCTCGTGTGTGGTGTCCCCCGGGGACAAACGAGCACGCAGCCTGTGGACTGTGGCGTGTAGCCAATCAGAAAGCGAGGTGACGACGCGCAGAGGAAGCACCGGGAAACAAAATCAAAACAGCCGTCCATGCTCTCGTTGTCTCCACTTCTTTGACCATCGCCTTTTCTTTTGATAACGTTTTTTTTCGGTTAAAAACAAACCACAAACTATCGCCACTGCATCCTCTTCGTCCGCCATGATTGTTTACTCTGAAGTCACGTTTGATCTCGAGGGATTTTGCGAGATTTTCCGTCTGACCTGGGAATGCTCTGGAGTCAAATCGGTTCGTGTGTGATGTGTTGATTTTGCCGTGTGGCTGCGCACCACACACTGTACGACCAAAACTGTTAGACCCGTGATTTTTTATCGCCGTGTGTGGAGTCTCTCAGGTTTGGAAAATCGGCCGACAATTTTAAAATCGTCCCGTGTGAACCAGGCTTAAGTTTTGAACCCTACTGTGTATAGATAACTCATTAAATGTTCCTAATCATTCAGATTGGAAATTGTAGCATTAGCGCTGCAGGATGACTAAAAGGTACTAGTGGATTAGAATATTATGCAAATTATATACAGGTTTTACCACTCGTTTTAATATGATTTATTAAAAAAAAATTATAATGTGTAAAGTTATGGTAAATTAAAGAGAAATCATTTGTTAAAAAATAACATTGTGCTTCATGTTTTTGTTTGGATGCTTTCAGAAATCCTATCAACATACCTCAGTGTCAAAATAGATGCTTTTGGTAATGAACTATAAATGGAAAGCACAATTGTAACTTATTTGAATCTAGCTGGAGTAGTATTTCATTCAGTTAAAAAGGAGGGGGAGGGGGGGGGGGGGCACCTCTCTGGGGTGCCAGCTGCTTAAATCAGTGTAAAAGATTAGCATCACCATCTCCTCTCATTTGACATGCCTATATACACAGTATTACAGAAGTCACAACCTATTAATCAATGTGTGTGTGTAACAGAGAGAGAGACGGAGAGAGTGTGTTCAAGCTCTTTCCAATGTGTCAGTCTTATCTTTGTTTTTACAGTTTCTCTATTTAAATGTCATCTAGAGTTTGAACATAAAAAGTCTGACGTGAAGTTAAGTGGGATCATTGTGTGTATCAGTTTGTGTGCTGGAAGGTGGGTGGATGCATGGTCGTATTTGTGTGTATTTGCATGATAGACTGCTGAATTTGGTTGGTAACAACTGGAGATGTGTGAAATGCACCATATCCAACAACAGCCTTATCTGAGACAAAATCACATGACAATGAACACATAAATCCAAGGATCTGAATACAGCCGTCGGCTCTAGAGTCATTAAGAGTGAGCGAAAATGATTTCATTCTATTTCAGTGGTTGCTAGGCAATTTTTAGGCCAATCAGGAAATGCATCCTTACCTCACCTCCCTGCTAGACCAATCAGGTATTGATCACGACTGATGATAAGAAAGAGGAAAAGCTAATAAATAATCCGGTTGGACGATGCGTGAAATAGATTTCAAAGATTTTCTGCACGGGCATTTGGTTGTTAATAAACAGATCCTGACAACCATTAGTGTACACTGGAAATAAGTGTCGACAGTTCAAATGTACAACGCTCTCATGCTGCACTGATTCAGCTGTAAACAGCATGTTTTCCTGAATCTTTCTTTCTCTTTCTTTCTTTCTTTCTTTCTTTCTTTCTTTCTTACTTTCTTTTTTTCTTCTCTTTCTTTCTTTCTTTCTTTCTTTCTTTCTTTCTTGAAAGAAAGAAACATTTCATGTGTGACCAATCGTCACTAAGAGTCAATTTTTTAAGTTTAGTTTTATAAAATCTGTGCCTCAGAAAAACATTGATTTGTATTGGTCAGATTTGTTTATTAAAATAAAATTAATATTAATATATTAAAATATTGTGTATTAAAACCAGACTCTGTCACAAATGTTTATTGATAACTACACTACCCATCATGTCTAATGAAAAAAAAACTGTCATCATGACGATGTTAATTCATTTTAGTTCCCTTTCAGTCGAGAACGTCAGATGTAGTCGACTGAATGGGATCTCGCCAGGGAGCCAATCATCTTCGCGTACTATTGAAAGAGTCAATGGAATTGGCGTGCGTGATTTTCACCTGTGTCCGGCGGCCGCTGGTTTTGGGGGGATCCTCGTTTGGGCATGAGTGTCGTGGTGTGCGCGATCGGTCTGGCGATGTCCACCTTAGTGGTTCAGGAGTGCCATTGTTGGCTCAGCCTGGTTGATATGGCGGATGCGGACAAGGTTCGGTTCCTGGTCTCCCCAATTTTCCAGGTTGGGCTGGTCGGCGACTCGGCTCCGTCTGCCTAAGCTCAGATGGAGGCCATCTTGCACATCCTGCCCCGGCGGCCCGCTGCTGGCTTCAGCCCACCGCCGGTGGCAGTTCCTCCGCCTGCTCATCGCCGAGGTCGTTCCCCTGCCGCGGCTCCCGCTGGGCCTCCACCCAGGCCTCAGCATGGAGCCGGCCGCAGTAGGGACGCCCAGCCCGCTCCAGGCGCTGCCAAGACTGGTGGCAAGCAACAGCGTAAGCATTCCTGAGTGGGCCGCTCAGGGATGGAGGAGGATGCTCTTGGAGTTGGTCACTGATCCACTCCCTCCCCCAGGGAGGCAAGCGGTACCCACCCTTCAAAGAAAGAGCAAATTCCTCTGTTCCTGGGTCCCAAGAGGACAAGTCTGGCGGTGTGTGACCCTGTAAAGCCTTGCACCCCTTAGCCCCCTCTTGTTCGCCAGCACGGCAGCTGGGTGCGGTTCGAGGACCTGGTCATCGCCTTCTCACGTATCCCTGGCTGTGTCGTGGAGACAGGTCGTGCAACACACTCAGACCCTGCTTCGGGCCGCCTTCGGCCTTCCGAGCTGGGTCCCTGTCCTCAACCTCGCTGCCCCACCTCGGGTACGTCTGTGGTCCCTGGCCCGGTTTGTGGAAGCCAAAAATGCTTCCCAACTGGTCCAGATGGCCCCAAACTATAACATCAGACTCAGCTTGCGATTCCCTTTCGCTCAGGCTTCCACCCAAGCTCAGGGATATTCATCACACCTAGGTCTTGAGCAAATATGCTCCTAAAAATAGTGACTTTAGTCACACCTAAGTGTTGAGCAGTGCTCCTGTCTTGTGTGCGCACATCGCAGTCTACTGGCGTAAGACGCGATGTTGCCTCTCCTTACAGCCGTATATAAGATTCTCCTGAAGCTCAGTGATATTTTTCACACCTAGTGTTGAGAAATGCTCCTGTCTTGTGCGTGCATGTCGCTTGCACGTACTGTGCTTGGTCAGGAGTGGAGCAGGTCTTGATAGTTGGCTTATTGGCCCAACCATACCTAGTTCTCCCCTCGACAGCCCTTCCTGACTTTACCCTGAAAACATTCTCAGGGACGGGACATGATGGCACCCGCGTTCAGACCCCTTGAGGATTTCAGGTCGGTCCTAAATTTGGACGCGGAGATTCAGGTAGCTATCGCAGTATTATGTGGTAGTCACCATCACTTCTGCGACAGCACCCCCTGAAAGGAGGAAGTTGTGCATACGCCAAATAGAAGTGGAACCTATTCGTTGAGTGAGTCTTCTCTCCGTGATGAGATCCTGAAGGCGTTCGGTCATTTCAGTGCTCTCTTTCCTGCAAGATGGTTTGGAGTGAGGGCTGTGTCCTCCACCCTCAAAATGTAGTTGCCTCTATTTTTTGACGCACATCATGATGCAGTAGCATGGGAAGCACGTCCTGATCGTCAGGTTCCTGAGGGAGCAAGGGAAATAAATCTCCTTCCGCCCCTCTTTATCCTCTTGGGCCTTATCTCTGGTGCTACTGCACTGCAGAGACCGCCACTGCAGGCAGTGAGTTAAAAATTATGTTAAAGAAACAGTTCTCCTGCTCGCGTGATCTCTTCTAGAGGGTAGGGACTTGCTCGCTTTCGGTCAACGATTTGTGCCTGGAATTCATGCCGGCTAACTCTCACAACCTGGCCTGGATATATGTCCAAGGTTCCTACCTCTCCCTAAAGGCGGGAACAGGTGGTGAGCCTGCAAGCGCTGCCCCGGAGGAGGCAGACCCAGGCCTGGCTTTTTCTATCCGTCCGCTTCATTGCGGTTATACGTGCACAGAACGCAAGCCTTAGGACCTCAGACCAGCTCTTGTCTGTTAAGGAAGTCAGCATAAAGGGAAGGCTGTTTCCAAGCGAGGTTGGCCCACTAAATGATGGCTGCCTTCATCTTGGTGAAAATCCCGAGATCCCGAGAGTGCTTCGCTGACAGATATTCTAGAGTTGGGGGCTGGGCGACACCTATAGTCGAACCGCTGCTTCCCGTGGGCTCCCTTCTCGAAGCCAGTTTCACCGTGAGCCCGGTTCGAATTGTCGGCTTGCTGCACCATTCCCCTCCTATGGAGTGGATACGTGCGCAATTCTTGCTCCAGTAGAGTTCTCCTTATTAGCCGAACCCTGTCGAGTTCCTCCATACCCTTCGGCAACGGACGTGGCGTAACGTCCGAAGCCAGGCCTATCACTCGTATGCACTGGTGGAACCTGTGTTAGGCTGGGTCCATATGTTGCGATCCCTACAACGATCCCATATGTGTATTCTTCCACGGTACAGCTTCCTCCAGCGAGCCCGTGTCTTCCCTCAGCAGAGCCTGCTCTGCTGTCACTGTTCGGTTGACCCTCCCCCCTATTATAGCTTGGAGTTATCCCAGTGACATTCCATATGTTGTACTGCCCGGTCATCCGCCCAGTCCATATGTGCATTCTCCACATTACCTCCCCTCGGGCAGGTTGTGGCTTCCGCAGCGTCCCTTCCATTGATCGGGTACGCTTTCCCAGTGGTCCTGTGGAACAGCAATGACTTCCTTGGCCTAAGCCCTTCCATCTCCGCCTCAAGTTGCGGAAGGTTCAGGAGGCTTTTGTCCAGGCACTGGAAGGTGGCAGCACTAGTGGCGTTTTCAATTGGTGATCCCATTCAGTCGACGTCGACTATGTCTGGGAAAGTCCTGGTTGCATATGCAACCCACCGTTCCCTGAAGGAGGGAACGGAGGACGTAGTCCTCTTGCCACTACTGCTGGACCACCGCTGACTCCGAGTTACGCTCGGCTCCTCAGCGAAAAAGCAACTAGTGCATGCATCCACTTCCGTATTGATACCCGTGCCGCGGGGACGGAATGGGTTATGCAAATCACGCACGCCAATTCCATTGGCTCTTTAAATAGTACTCGGAGATGATTGGCTCCCTGGCGTGATCCCATTCAGTCGACTGAATACGCATACGCAACCAGGACGTTCAACCAGTAATGCAAGGATGATTCTGTTTGTCTTGCCAATTCCTTTGACCTACACTCAAAAATAACTCAACTTAAGTTTAATAAAAAGTTCCTGTCTCATTTTAACCAGACTTGTATTTAGCATTCTAACATGCACTATAGCAGGTTAGAATGACACAGGAACTTATATTTATTGAGTTGGCTTAGCAAAACATTATTTGTTTAAACGGAATTGTTTCATTCTTATTGCACTAACAATTCTGTTGAAAAGTTTTTCATAATTTAATCAAGTTCACTGAACAAGCCATTTTTTTGAGTGGGAGTTCTATAAATAAAAAGTAAGAAAACATGGCTACTAATTCCACTTATGCACAATTTCAGAGGAAAATAAGTAATCAAGTGGACACATTGGATGTAACCATTATCATCGCTCATCATTTGGATTCAATATCCCTCACAGTTTCTTTAGTGATTGTGTATTTGGTTGACTGGTTTGCAACTTGCAGTTTCCTTGTTTTGCTTATGCCAAATTCTGATCCGGACCTGCTCGCTGCTCTTGGCCTTCAGAGCTGAACACCATTGATGTGTCCATGATCTTTTGAACAACGTTGATTCTAAAGTGTGGCAGCTCCTGCAATTCTAGCCATTACATATGTGATCACTTACCTGGATCTAACTCTGACTGCATATGGCCAGATCACTGCTGCATTAACCATATCAAATAACTGATTCTTATTTTTCTGACATTTCTCTGGGTGAGGCTGTTTTCCGATTTTTTTTTCCAGAGCAAACCGCTCAGATCTGCAGGCTGAGACGTGGCAGTGAGATGCTAGACACAGTCTGCGTGGCTTGTTGCTAACTGCTCAGCTGCTTGCTCAAACACCAGCTCTTTGTTGCTGCACCTCTCATCTGTCACAGTCGCTTCATCTTATTGTTTCTCTACCCTTTAATCTCTGTCTCTTCGTCCCTCTTTCTACCCTTCCATCTTCATTCAGCACCTATCTCCGTCTTTCCCTCTCTCTCTGTCTTTTTTTGTCTCCCCCTCTCTCTTTCTCTTTCAAGGTTGCACTCTTTTGCTTACTTCCTATATCACATCTCATTTTCTCTCTAATATTCATTGGTGGACTCAGTGCAAAAGGTTTCTTGCTTTGATTCTATATTATAGGCTTATCAAAGGCAGACCAGGACCATGTCATATTACCGTTGAAATATACAAGGATTGGACGCATTAGTGCAGGAGGAAAGATGATTGCTCGCTTTCTAAAATGAATAGGGGGAGAAAGCGGTTTGAATTTGTGCTTGGTTTTCCTCCTGAGACAACAACAAGTCCTGTGACCATGATACAAAGGAGGCAAGTCCATCATTTCATGTTGAACTAAAGAATTAAGTTGAACTTGAATTAAGAAGGTGTGCCTGTAAACACATCGATTTGGGTCTAGAGGATGCGTATTCATATCATGATCATCGGTCTGTAATGTAATCAGATTAATCAATCAAATGAATCTTAACTTTGTTTATTTTGTGTTTTCTCCTTTTTGGCCAGTGATTTACACTCAAAATATGAGTATAGGGAGGCAGAGAGATAGTTTGTAACCATAACTGTAAAACAAATGTACAAAAATAACTTACTTTGTTTTGACTGCCACTTCCTGCAGACTGGGGTGCCTAACACCCCATCTTCTTTTTTTACAGAATCCAAGAAAACTTAAACAACATTTTTCTGTTTGCAGGTAGTGTCTCGCTTTTGTCTATCATCGCCCCCAACATGGTTTTGAGAGGCAGTAGTAGCTACACACTGCGTCTTTTACTCGCGCAACCACTGTTAAAGTGCAATACCGCCACCTACGATGTTAGAGTGTCAACCAGATGTTACTGCCACTGAATTATTTATGATATTGTGGTATATGAAGGTAAAATGATGCCTAAAAGAATCGCGTGCGCAGGGTAAGATTTGTAAAAGTGTACATAAGATTGCAAGCGTAAATTAAATTTGCGTGTGTAAGAGAAGATTTGTAAGCGTGTAAATCGCATATCAAGTGTAAGAAAAAAATATTTGCAGCATTTTACTGTTATTGGTAAGTGTAATACATGTATTGTGAAACTGCAGCTTCATGCTACGCAAAATAAATAGGATCTGTATTCTTCTGATTCTTCTAAAGTCAGTATTTACTCAAATAATCCACCTAATAGTGCACAGGTTATTAAACAATCATGATTTATGTATTTATTTAACATGTATGTTTGCATTAAAAGTAACGAGAATGAGCCAAATGAAGATAAATATGCGTTCTGAAGACTGACGTGTTTATTGAACCAATCAGATAAGAGTAAATCGAGTGTCAGCGAGAAGCTCATCTGATTGGCTGCATGATGAAGGTGGACCCGCCCTCCTCTTCGCGCTTGCAAAACTCATTCAGTGAGAGAATCGTGCCAAAATTGGAAGCGCGGGTAAAAGAAAGACGCAACTGTACAAATCGGGTTATTTCGGGAACTTTTTTGCCGCATGTACACAATAAGTCATCTAGACATTTGCAACAGTTGATTTATTTACACAAAGTTTGATTTTACGCGATCAATCTGTTTTGCAGTCCCTGACTCTGTTGTTTTCGGTTGCAAATAGCTGTTCACAGGCTTGCAATGCTTTTGGGCGCATTTGTGCGCAAAAACCGTGCCAAAAGTGTAAGCGCGGAAAAATGGAAGTCAGAAGAATACAGATCCTATTTATTTTGCGTTAGCATGAAGCTGCAGTTTCACAATACATGTATTACACTTACCAATAACAGTAAAATGCTGCAAACATTTTTTTATTACACTTGTTATGCGATTTACACGCTTACAAATCTTCTCTTACACACGCAAATTTAATTTACGCTTGCAATCTTATGTACACTTTCACAAATCTTACCCTGTGCACGGGATTCTTTTAGGCATCATTTTACCTTCATAGTGGAATATAAAAAGTTTTTATCTTTATAATATAAACATAATATAGTTGATTTGTGAAGATTTTTTTATCTCTTTGAAGCTGTGTATACCTTAAATACGGTTACATTTTAGATGTTGTCCATTAGTCTGTATTGTATGTTTTTATGCATTTCCACGTAAAAGCACATGCAAGGATTGTGGTCTACTCCATCCAGCACTATTTACTTTTAGCATCTGCATTTGCAGCTTAACAAAACTTTGTCTACTAATTGAATGGAATTTGCTAAACATTTTCTGCCTGCCTTGCTGAAAACAAGCTACATCTTCATATATCCCTCCCTCTCTCTCTCTCTCTCTCTCTCTCTCTCTCTCTCTCTCTCTCTCTCTCTCTCTCTCTCTCTCTCGTTCACTCTCTTTCGCTCTCTTTTTGTCTTTCTCTCATTCTCTGTGATAGATACGTATAGACAGGCTTCATATGTGGTGGGTTTGGCATCTGTCATGAGGTCTGCTCTAATTCTGGAGTGATTGCTCGATAACGGTTATAGCCACGTCGGGCAGGCACTTGTCATCACCATGGAGAGGGATGGATTGATTGGGTGAATAGGTGAGCAGAGGAACATGGGTGTTGAGATGAAGATGTGATATTAAAAGATCCATGAGCGCTTTCTGGAAAATGCTTTTTTCTGTCATCCTGAAATAGCATTATGTTTTTGCAAACAGATTGGGGGAAGGCATGATGGGATGGCCCTCACTTTTATACGCAATTTCTCAATCACTCTTCCTCTCCTCAATAAAATGAAATAGATACACACTCGCCTCAGCTCAATATAGGAGGATGATAAACGAATAAAATCCATGTCGCAAAATGTATTGTTAAAAAAATATGGTTGCATGATAAAATTATAGCATTATAGTGTGTATGTGTGATCATTCTCAATAACATGCATAACTATAAATGCATTCATACTGCTACTTGTTCGGTTAAATTGTACAATGTCACTAAAGTGACCAAAGTTTTTTTCAACAAAGCCACTATGTAAGTATTTTCAAAGTCTTTATAACACTGTAAAAAATTATTGTTCCAAGTCACCAATTTTTCTGGTCATATGGTTCTGTTTACATTTTACATTCATGCTTGAGTTTCTGTTTAAGGTGGGCCACAATTTCCCAATGTCCTTCAGACATCTTGACTTTCGCAGGACAAGCATAGTGAGCTTAAGAGAGAGACGTAAAACTTGATGAGTAGTGTGGTTTAAATAAAATCCCCTGGTTCACAACCCCCAAGCAAATTAAGCTTGATTCAGAGCCAATCGAACAAGTTGTCCTTGTTCCCTGTCCAATGAATCTTTGGATATAAATTGTTTAGGTACATTTACAACCAAGTTTTAGAACCCTACTTGCCATCATGCAAATGGTATCAGTCTCAGACCTTCTTCAGCTTAAAAGTTTAAATTTATAGAGACGTAAACATTCACACTGGTCTTGTGACAGAGAGGTTGAGGAAGCCAAACTTTCACCATAGATTAGGGTTATTTTGTTTCTGTGTGTGTGTATCTTTGATAAGATTATTTTTTACTTCCAACTAAACATTTCAGATTAATTTTAAATGCATTTAAATTGGCTATTTATGTCATAAGAGGACTTTCAAAAATGTAGTCTATAAATACGATGGAGATGCTGGAGCAGCTGGAACAGTAAGAAATGCATATCTGGAATAAAACCGAAGTGACTGGTACAATAGCCAATTAAAGCCAGTTGAAAAACAACTTGAAAATCGAGCTTGACACATGTTTTCATGGGCTGTCTTGAATAATTTGGAAAGTCAAGACAATTTTTTACTGAATAAAATCAGAAACGAACAGCTACCAGTATTTGTGTGTATGTAAAACAGATTGTAATTCATATAGTTCTCTGAAATCCATGTTGTAGACTTGTGCCATTTACTATTTTTATTTGTTATATGATGAATGTCAGATATGAAATCTGTAGGAAATATGTTTAATTTTAAAGGCCTTGATATGTGACCCCATGGAAGCTTTGTGAGACCACCACCGCCAATTTTTTTGGCTGCTATCTTCTCTCATCATCTGTGGACAGATATTTTCTCTGTTTATCTTTCATTACCTTTGAACCGCATCCAAATCCAGTATACAGTCCTAAATGCAACAAAACACAAACCTTCATGATGCATTTTTTTCAAAAGCAGGGCATCTTACCCTCACGCAGTCCCTTTCCCCTGAGAAACGCTCAGGCTCCCTGACTCTGTCCCCAGCCTTTTCATTTACATTTAAAGTGGCTACAGACAGGCCTGAGTGCAAACTGGATGGAGAAGGCCTCCACAGTCTCTGAGCTCTAATAAATGGAGGCTCTGAGGGGTTCTGGGGATTGGCTGTGACATAAGGTTAACCTGGGTGCAGTTTCATTTGCTAGAGTGGTTCAAAGCTCAGCGCAGGGGAGAGTGAGATTTAGTCCCTCATGTGCGAATATGTGATGTGAGAAGGCATGTTTGCTTACGTGGTTGCATTTGCTCTCATTTAGCATTTATTAGGTGCTCTACAGAGAAAAACACATCAACAAATGATGTATGAATATTAGTGGCACAGTATTTGTGTTTGTTTACCATATGTGAATGTAGTCTACATCCTAGGTGTCCCATTGAAATATGTGTGATTTAGGGTGATGGGTAACCATTTTCAACTAAAACCAGAAAACTATTTATGCTTTTTGGCCTATCATTTACACGACAATAGTGTTTTGGGGGCTTGTAAATGCAAACGGAATCCAAATTGCAAGTTTTTGATAACGATACTGTTATCGTCTCTGTGTTAACTAAAATTTGTGAAAATGTGTGTACGTACTATGTGTTCAGTCTATAGGCTCGTAGTGTTTCTTTACAAAGTGACATCACCAACTACTGGCCTGCATGGCATACATAATACAGCGTTTTTAGTCGTTTTTGCGGATCCGTGTGAACGAGGATCGTTTTGACAACACTGTCATCTGTATGTGAAAAAATGCAAAGGAAAAACTTTTCAGTTTTTAGTACATTGTGGTCATGTAAATGTACCATTAGTTTGATCACATTCAGTTATTTAACAACATAGGTTCTTCATTAACAGATATGGGTCAATAACATAATATTGGCCTCAATCAAGAAAAATATTATTTAAAAAAATCTATATTTTTTAAAATCACTTAGAAATATACTGTTTGTGTTCATGTTTAATTTCGTAATAAAGTTTCCATTTAAAGCTGCAGTGCGCAGTTTTTCCTCTTTGTCGCCATCTCTGTTCCAAATCTGCAATTGCAGTTATTCGCGGATTTATCAACTTTACGTGAGTTGTCCTTCGACACGGCACAGCGCGGATGAATCCATGCAGCTGTCAGTCCCCGCGCCGATGTGGATACTGTCATTCAGAATCAGAGATTATTCTTTTTGGAAGTATGACCAACATAATAATTTTCACCGGAAAACGTCATCTGAACAAGTAAGAAACATCCACTTTTGTTCCAATTCTGACATTGCAGTAAAACGCGCTGATTAAATCTAACAATCGCTTATAAGTTATCATATCACGCAAAACCGTGCAAATTATACTTTGTTCTCAAATTGTTCATGTTAACAACGTCAGCATTGCATGACTACATTTTGTCCTTCCGATATGTATCCTTGTTTTCGCATGGGTCCGGTTGCAGTCTCTTTTTTTCACTCCGAAGTCCGAACGAAGTCTTTTGCATTTTACAACGGGTGAATCTGCAGTTGTCACTGGTGATTGTCGTTTGAACCTTTCTGGATCCGCCATCAAATTGATAAGTTTGATTATATCAAGTGCTGTGAATAAAGGCTATAAATCTCCACCTCCAGCATCCTCACATGCAATAGCCTATAGCCGAGACTCCTTCTTTATGTACAGGTGTGACGTAATGACGCAAACACATGCTCGAATCTCCCGCGGAAATCCACCAGTACCACTGGAATTAAAAACATTATTACAAGCTTACCGCTTTGAATCGAGCTAAGGCAAGCAGGGAGTTTTGAACACTGGCTGGTTATGTATTTTTTTCAAAAATTTATTTTGGATAATTTTTAACCCCCCCAAAAATACGGACTGCAGCACTGACAAATTTTTAAGGTTATTTTTTTTATATCACTCATTTTTGTTTAATATCATTGTTTTTGAAGTCATCACATGATATTTTCAAGTCTGAACTTGCTTTTTCTTGCCATAAAAATAATCACCCTATGTGATACTGTAATAGACTATGACCTTGACACAGTTGTGAGGGTATGCATGGGTCTTCTATGAGATCATTTCCTGTTTTATGGTTTCTTTTTCTGAATTTTGGTTGCATCACTTGACTCTGATTTGGACATATAATACACATTTAAATAAAAAAAATACCAAGCCATTGAATGAATTGCATTTAGAGATGCACCGATTACAATTTTCTAGGCCGATCCCGATTCCGATTTTTCCTTGAGTTTGACCTGCCGATACCGATTTTAGCCGATTCCGATTTTATTTTTTCAAACCACTTTACAGCACACACAAATATTTATTTTCTATCTTCTCTTTAATAGAACATTTTGCATAGAACATTTTTTGAACAGATAATCGCTATAAAATAGAACTATATAAATGACTCCTAGTGTGGAAAATTCTCACACATCTAAAGTGCAGTGTTATGGAAGAACCATTTCCTTTTCACATCCAACATCCAATAAAACAAAATTGATATATTTAGCAAACTAAACTTCTGTATGAAAACAGGTAATGGCAATAAAATAATATATAAATAACAAATAAAAATTCAATAAATATAGCCTTGCAGTATAAAGATATTTATCTCTCTCACACACACACACAGAGGCCTATTGCAATCACTTGTACATCAATGGCAAGTTATATTTCTCAAGCAGTTCTTCTCTCATCTGACACATGTCCAGCCAAGCTAAACAGGACAAGTGGAGCATGTGCAGGGAAACAATTAAATAATAATAAAAACAAGTTTAAATGGGTACATTTTCTATAAATATTTGAGTTTTCATTTTCTTTCTGACATAGCCTAGCCTACTTCAGTTCTTGTTAAAACACACCAGACATGCAAATTCTTTGCATTTTGGGCACTTTTTGGATGAAATCCTATTTATTTTATCCATCAAAAGTGTGCTTTTACTTAAATTGAGCGCAGCAAAAATAGATTCGTCGCCGAAACCCACGCTTCACTGTTGCTCGCGCGACGCTCCGGCTCGCGGTGTGAATGCACTCATTGATTAACATGCACGCCGAACAAAAAAAAAAAACGCGCTGCACCTTGTGGTGTGAAACGGCCTAATTCACGAGGTTTCCTACATGTGCGCGTTCCGTGTGCACGTGTGATGCTGATGTTGCGCGATGTTAATCATGCGGCGCCCGAGTGCATTTGACCGGCATAAAAATCGGATTATGTCAGACTGACCGGCCGGTCGCCGATCATGGCCGATCACGTGAAAACCGGCCGATTCCGGTCACCAGCCGATCAATCGGTGCATCTCTAATTGCATTTTAATGTACAGTATATTTGAACGATTTAAGATAGCACAACATTTTTTAATCATCACATTGTTTTTAGTCCTGTTACTAAAGCAAAACAAATGTTCAGCTGACAAAAATGACCATGTACGAAAAGCGATCGAATTTGCGACATCTATTTACGTGCCTGTACGACAAAATAGTATATATATATGGCAGTAATAGATGTTTACTGAGCTTGGATGATCTCTGTCTCGAGAAGTGATGATGTGGTGCAGAATAGCTCAGCTGTATTTGAGACCCAGACACTAAAAAAAGTGTCTTTCATTTTCTCTCAACCGCAGCAGCTGATAGACACTTTAGTTCACACACTCCCGCATTGTCGTTCTGTCACACACACACACACACACATACACCTGTTTATAGAGACCAGGCTTTAGTGCTGTCACAGGCAGACAGTGATGTAAAGAGAGATGAGGCGCTCAATGAGGCATCGTGCTTAATCGTATGGAATGTAGCATTAAGAGTGTATGGTGAGAGAAACGGGCTTTGATAGATTAAAATCCTAATTAAAGAGTCTCCAGCAGACAAGACCAGCACTGGAGACCAACTCAGCTGGTGTCATTAGCATAGCCGTCATCTGGGGGCACTTAAAGAACTCTTTCTCTCTCGTTTTTAACTCATTTTGTTCTGTTTTTTCAGAACTCAACTGAACGTTTCCCCCCCCCCCCCCCCCCATTTCTTATCTTCCTGCAGGTTTGACGGCCTGTTTTTCTTATATATCTGTCTCTCTCTCTCTCTTCACTATCTCAGTACTGCCTCTTAACCCCGCCTCCTCCCTCTGCCGTTTCTGCTCCGGAAAAGTAAACAAAGTCAATTATAATTTTACACTGTATAATTATTTTCCCTTCTCTGTAAAAAGCCTTTTAATTCACTCTCTCTCTCTAAATGCACTATTAAAGCTGTGCTTGAAAAGAGCAACTTGGCTGAGAATCAAGGCAAGCAGAAAGTGTTTTATATTTTTTTAACTAATGCATTTCATTTGATTCCATCATCGTAAGATATGTTCAAATCCACATACTGTATTTAGTGTTCATGCGCTCACACTCATGTTTTGCAATGTTCCTTTATTGCATGGCAGGTTAATTGTTCACACAGTTAAAATCAGTAACTGGCCGAGATCATTCCCACCTCTTATAATGAACATGTCAGATGACATATTTGTTGCTGAAAACGTCTCGGTTACGTATGTAACCCTCGTTCCCTGAGTACAGGGAACGGAGACGTGTCGTCGGGGGAGTTCCCTGACGAATTGGGATCACGCTAGGGAGCCTATTGCCTTTGAGAGAATTAAAACGAGCCAATGGAATTGGCATGCAAAATTTGCATTCCGCAGCCCGCCTACCAGCGCGGGTATAAAAAGCGGAAGTAAATATTGCGTAATGCTTTTCGCTGAGGAGCCGAACAGTGTCCAGTCCTCCGCGAAGGTACAGCAACATGGCGAAGGGACGACACGTCTCCGTTCCCTGTACTCAGGGAACGAGGGTTACATACGTAACCGAGACGTTCCCTTTCGTCCTGGGAACTCCGACGTGTCGTCGGGGGAGTTCCCTGACGAATTGGGGTCCCTAACAAAACGCCATGGTGCTGGCCCCTTCCAGCGCCCAGCTAAGCTACCCAAGCAGTTTTACAAATTACGGGAGCTAGCAAGGGAATCGCACTGCTGTTCCGCAAGACCCGCACAGTGGATAGGATAACACTGGGAAAGCGTGCCCAACCCGTAAACAGGGGAAGGGAACGCTGCGGAAGCCAGATGCCTGAAGAAGGCCTGGAATACACATATGTACTAGCCCAGGGGGATAGTGAAACATATGGCAGTCCCTGAGGTAGTCCCCTCCAAGAGGAGTGGGAGCGTACTCAACAGGGACGACAGAACGAGTCTGTCAAGGGGAAGACACGGCTAGACTGCACGTGGCATAATGGGTCACCGAAGAGACCACTGGACATAACACCCAGTCTACACAACAACTCCATAGAGGTAGTAGACCTGGCGCCGGCGGTCCGCCACGCCTGGCACCGAAGGGGTGATGGAGGAACTCACGAGGCTAACCAACGTATGGCGCCAACGGAGCGAAAGACGCACGTATCCGGCTGAGGCACGGAGTGGCGTAGCAAGCTGACACAACCTATTCCCTCGCACCACTGGCCGTAGCGAGTACTCGGGAGGAAATAGGTTCCACACGTAGGCTATAGAATCTAGCGAACGTGTTCGGTGTCGCCCAGCCCGCAGCTCTAAAAATGTCTGTCAGCGAGGCGCCTTGAGCCAACGCCCAGGAGGCGGCAACACCTCTTGTAGAGTGAGCACGCAACCTGGGAGGACAAGGCTCACCCGAAGCTTCATACGCTTGGGTGATAGCATCCACTAACCAGTGAGCTAACCTCTGCTTGGAGACGGCCTTCCCCTTCTGCCGGCCTCCGTAACAGACAAAGAGCTGGTCTGAGGTCCTGAAGCTTTGCGTTCTGTCAGTGTAAACCCGCAGGGCGCGGACTGGACAGAGAAAAGCTAGGGCTGGGTCTGCCTCCTCCTGGGGCAGCGCTTGCAGGTTCACTACCTGATCCACGAAGGGAGTGGTAGGAACCTTGGGCACATATCCGGGCCGGGGTCTCAATATAACGCGAGAAAGGCCCGGCCCGAACTCTAGGCACGATTCGTCGACCGAAAAAGCTTGCAGATCCCCGACCCTCTTAAAAGAGGCCAGTGCCAACAGGAGCGCTGTCTTAATGGACAGGATATTCAGCTCGACTGTCAGCAAAGGCTCAAAGGGAGGACTTTGAAGAGCTCTCTTTTTTTTTTTTTTAGTACCAGAGCTAGGTCCCAAGAGGGTACAGAGTGTAAAACACGAGGTGGATTTAACCTCCTAGCACCCTTGAGGAATCTGATGATCAGGTCGTGCTTCCCCACGGACTTACCTTCTACTACATCGTGATGTGCGGCTATTGCGGCAACATACACTTTGAGGGTGGAGGGAGACAGCCTTCGCTCCAACCCATCTTGTAGGAAGGAAAGCACGACTCTGACCGGGCAAGTTCGGGGGTCCTCCCGGTGGGAGGAACACCATTCGACGAATAGGTTCCATTTCAATGCATAGAGGCGCCTCGTAGAGGGGGCTCTAGCAGAAGTGATGGTGTTTACCACTGCCTGTGGTAGACCACCTAGAACCTCCGCGTCCCGTCCAGGGACCAGACATGGAGTTTCCAGAGGTCTGGACGCGGGTGCCATAGAGTGCCCCGTCTCTGAGAAAGGAGGTCCTTCCTCAGAGGAATCGGCCAAGGAGGGCCTGTCGTGAGGAGCATGAGTTCCGTGAACCAAGTCCTGGTGGGCCAATAAGGCGCCACTAACAAGACCTGCTCCTCGTCCTCCCTGACCTTGCACAGAGTCTGTGCAAGAAGGCTCACTGGGGGAAACGCATACTTGCGCAGGTCCCGGGGCCAGCTGTGAGCCAGGGCGTCCGTGCCGAGGGTCCCCTCGGACAGGGAGTAAAACCACTGGCAATGGGTCGTGTCCGGAGAGGCAAACAGGTCTACCTGTGCGAGTCCGAAAACACTTCAGATCAGCTGAACCGCCTGGGGATGGAGTTGCCATTCTCCTGGCAGGGGAGGCAACCGTGAAAGCTCGTCTGCCACACGGTTGAGCTCCCCTGGAACATGAGTGGCGCGAAGCGACCTCAGATGCTTCTGACTCCATAGGAGGAGGTGGGAGGCGAGTCGCGACATGCGGCGGGAGCGTAGACCACCTTGTCGGTTGATGTACGCAACGGTCGCAGTGCTGTCCGTACGGACCAGTACGTGCTTGTCTTTGAGGAGCCCCTTGAGGCGGCACAAAGCCAAGCGTACTGCTTGCAACTCTAGGCAGTTGATATGCCAATGCAGCTGGGGCCCCGTCCACAGACCCGAGACTGCATGCCCTTTGTACGTGGCCCCCCACCCCATGGCAGAGGCATCTGTGAAAACCACAGCATGCCTGGAAACCTGGACTAGGGGCACTCCGGCCCGTAGAAACGCAGGATCCGACCACGGGGAGAAGGTTTGGCGACAGTGCGGGGTTACTTTGACCCGGAACGTGCCACTCTGCCACGCCCACCTCGGGACTCGATCGTGAAGCCAGTGCTGGAGCGGTCTCATATGTAACAGGCCGAGCGGCGTTACTGCGGCTGCGGCTGCCATATGCCCCAGGAGCCTCTGAAATTGTTTCAGTGGGACCGCTGTCCTGCCTCGAAAAGACCTGAGGCAGGTGAGCACTGACTGGACGCGCTCCTCCGTGAGGCGCGCTGTCTGGGCGACCGAGTCCAACTCCATACCGAGATAAGAGATCCTCTGCACGGGGCAGAGTTTGCTCTTGTCCCAGTTGACCTGAAGCCCCAACCGGCTGAGATGCCGTAGCACCATGTCCCTGTGCTCGCACAACACATCTCGCGAGTGAGCCAGAATGAGCCAGTCGTCGAGATAGTTGAGAATGCGAACGCCTTGTTCTCTCATGGGAACAATGGCCGCCTCCGCGACTTCCGTGAAGACGCGGGGTGACAGGGCCAGCCCGAAGGGTAGGACTTTGTACTGATACGCTCGACCCTCGAAAGCAAACCGAAGAAACGGTCTGTGACGAGGAAGAATCGAGACGTGAAAGTACGCGTCCTTCAGGTCGATCGCTGCAAACCAATCCTGGGGACGGATGCACTCGAAAATGCGCTTCTGCGTGAGCATCTTGAACGGGAGTTTGTGCAGGGCCCGATTCAAAACTCGCAGGTCCAGGATTGGCCGTAACCCACCGCCTTTCTTGGGTACAATGAAGTAGGGGCTGTAGAACCCGGACCTCATCTCGGCAGGAGGGACCGGCTCGATCGCGTCCTTCGCCAGCAGGACATCGATCTCTTTCCGCAGGATAGGGGCATCCACTGACCGCACACGGGTGAAGTGGACGCCCCTGAACCTGGGAGGCCGGCGTGCAAACTGAATTGCATAGCCGAACCGGATGGTGCGGATGAGCCATCGAGACGGACCCGGAAGCTCTAGCCAGGCTTCCAGGTACCGAGCCAACAAGCCCACCCGGACCACCGGCGTACCCGCGGAGGGGCAGCGAGGTGGAAGGCAGGGACCCGGCTGCAGTGGCGATGTGGCCACTGGAAGCGGGGTCTAGGCGTGGAGTTTGCCAGAGACCTGCTTCCACCGAGGGGCAGACGGCAGAGAGAGCGCGTGGGCTTTCTGCTGCGGGCTGCCCCTTGGCGAGAGGAGGGGAAGAGACGAGGTACGAGGCCCTGCCTCCTCGTGAGCTGGTCTCTGCCCCTCTGGGCCCAGCCGCCGAGAGGAGCGACGCAACCGAGGAAGCGTCGCTGCTCTCTGCAGACTGGGAAGAGGGGAACGGGAGCGATGCTGCTCGGTGACAGCACCCACTGCCATTCTGACCCTCTTGGACGGAGGAGACTGTGTGCCCACCAGTCTCGACCGAGGATGACCTGAAGGAGGAAGGAGAAACTGCTCTTTTAATGAATTTTTGGGTACCGCTGACCGAGTGGCCAGCGGCGGAACAGAAAGTTTTTTCATACAAAACAAAAAATTCTCCGCCCGGCCCTCCCCCGGGGGAAGGAGGCGTGCAGGGGCACCCTCCTGAAGAGCAGTCATCTGGTCCTCCTTCAGGTCGCCCGTCTCAGGAGCGCTTCCCTCCCTTCCTTTTACGGGAAGGGGCCGGGGGCGTCTGAGCGGGTTTGGCCGACCTCTTACGACCAGACTTCCTCACTCCAGGGTTGGAAGGCTGCGCTGGAGGGGGAGCTGGCGCAGGAGGACGGCCTCGGCGACGGGAAGCAGCTGGAGGTTCAACAGGAGCAGAAGACGGACCCGCAGCAGCCCGTCTCCTGTGCAGGACGTGCCGTATCGCCTCCGACTGCTTCTGGGCGGCGGAGAACTCTTGGGCTAAGGTCTCCACCGCGTCGCCGAAGAGGCCGCCCTGGGAAATGGGGAAGTTGAGAATTCTGTTCTTCTCCGCTTCACGCATCTCAGCCAGGGTCAGCCATAGATGGCGTTCCTGGACCACTAGAGTGGACATCGCCCGACCCAGCGAACGTGCGGCGACTTTCGTCGCCCGGAGGGCGAAGTCCGTCGCCACACGCAGCTCCTGCAGCAGAGCCGGGTCAGAACCACCCGCCTGCAAGTCATGGAGCGCCTTTGCTTGATGTACTTGCAAAAGCGCCATGGCATGCAGGGTGGAAGCGGTGTCTCCACACGCCACGTAGGCATCCTTGGTCAGACCGGAGGAAAACCTACAGGCGCGGGAGGGGAGTGAAGGGGCACCCCGCCAAGCGGAAGCGGTCTTAGGACACAATAGCATCGCTACCGACCGCTCCACTGGGGGAATTCCCTCGTACCCGTGCACCGCTCCACTGTCCAGGGTGGTGAGGAGGGAGGAGCGAGGATGTCCACGCCTGGACGCAAAAGGTGCCAGCCAAGACTTCCTCAACTCCTCATGCACTTCAGGGAAGAATGGGACTGGAGCAGGCCGTGGGGCAACAGAACGGCCCGCCCCAATACACCAATCATCCAGCCGCGAAGGTTCGGGACCCGGCGGAGGGTTCCACACAAGCCCGACATTCGCAGCCGCCCGTTCGAGCATAGCAGCCATTTCTGGATCCGGCTCAGGCTGAACCACCACACCCGAAGGGGGCAGTCCTGCCGAGTCATCACCAGAAGATGACCGCTCCTCCTCCGATGCCGCGATCGACATCTGATCCTCAGGTGGTGCTCCGAAGGAGACAACCGGAACCGCCCGAGGGGGCTCCGGCCGCTCCAACGGAAGCGCCGATAGCCGCGAGCTACTAGAGGTGTGAGGATGCCGATAGGATCTTTCACCAGTCGAAACATTGCTCACAGTAATCCTCATACGCTCACCAACAGGAATCACAGAAGTAGCCGCCTGCCGAACTGAATCGACAGACGAACTAGATCTGGGATTTTCTGAAGGGACTCCCCCATGTTTCAGGGTTCTCAGTCTCGAACGCAGCGTCGCGAGAGTCATTTTCCCACAGTGAGAGCATGACTCATCCACAAACGCTGCCTCAGCGTGCGCTAAGCCCTAGCACGAGAGGCAGTATTTGTGGCCATCATCCTGAGGGAGAGATCGACCGCATCCAGAAACGCACGGGTGAAACGTCATCCTGAAAAGGACGCGAAACACCCGTGTTGCTCTTTTAGAGAAAAGAAAGAAAACTCTTTAAATGTGCCGAGGCACAGAGGGACCACCGCGGCAGACAAACGGGGAAACTGCAAGCCCGAGTGCTGCACTCACCACCCAATACCAGCCGTTAAAACAGCTTTTTTTTTTGTTTTAAGCCAGCCGCGGGAAGCGATGGTCGCTCGAGTGCCGTCACGCCAGCAGCAGAGGATTCTTCTCTTCTCCGAAAGACGCTCGTTCTTCTTTCTTCTCAAAAAAGCTTTCTCAGAGGACACAGCAGCTCAAAGAGACACACTGGAGGCTCCGAAGCTAAAAGCATTACGCAATATTTACTTCCGCTTTTTATACCCGCGCTGGTAGGCGGGCTGCGGAATGCAAATTTTGCATGCCAATTCCATTGGCTCGTTTTAATTCTCTCAAAGGCAATAGGCTCCCTAGCGTGATCCCAATTCGTCAGGGAACTCCCCCGACGACACGTCGGAGTTCCCAGGACGAAAGGGAACTGTAAATTTTTTGTTGTTGTTGTTTTTTGGCAAACATAAAGAGCACTGGAAAACAGGGTATTCTTTATGTATGTATCTACAGTAGGTTTCTTTCCAATTGTTAACTTGGAAAAGTTTCAGAGTAATAATTGAAATATATAGAAGAGGAATAGAAGAATATTTACAACAGTTTATTTTATGCATTCACTGTCCATTCAATTGAAACAATTGAGAGGTCACGTCGCTGTACCACTGAGGTTCACAACTTTTTGATTTTAGTTGGTTTAAATTGATGATTGTTTGGTTTCGGTTGTGTTGAGGAGAGACAGAAAACAGTTGCAGACGAACAGACAATGTTAAGTTAAAGGGATAGTTCATCCAAAAATTAAAATTCTGTCATCATTTACTCATCCACAGGTTGTTACGATTATGTTCAGTTAGTTTCACTTTCATGGACTTTTAGTTTGTTTATCATCTGTTTCCTGTCTCCTTTGCTCTAGTTTTTTCTCCAGTCATCTATTACCATGGATATTAATTTTATTATCACAGCTGATCATTATTGAGTTCAATATCATTGAGTATTTAAGTTCCTCATTTCCTTTCTGTCTTTGTCTGATATTGTTGGTGTTTCCTATGCACTCTGCCTCGAGTAATTGCTTCTGTTAATAAACCTTATTACTATTTTGAAACTCTTAACCTGCCTTCATCATCATCTTTGGAATCTAAGTGTGACACAAGTTGTTCCAAACCTGTATGAGTTTATTTCTTCTGCTGAACACAAAGCAGAATATTTTTTTTTTTTAGTTTTTTTTTTAAGTTTTTTTAAGTTTTTTTTGTTTCATACTGTGGAAGTCAATTGGGCACATCAACTGTTTGGTTACTGACATTCTTCTAAATATTTGCTTTTATGTTCAGCAGAAAAAAAAGAAATTCATACAGGTATGGAACAATTAAGGGTGAGTAAATAATGACAGAATTTTCATTGTTGGGTGAACTATATTATTATTATAGATATTAAGTATCACATGAATTGCTTGGTTGGGGCTGTAAGCAAACTAACATTACTGACAGAAAAATGTCAAAAGGGCTGATTTTTAACACATCATGCTTTACTTTTTCTGTCATGTCAGAGCAGATGTGGCTCTTAAAATGCCAAAACAATGGATAACCTCAAATATGTGTTGAAAGATAAAACATGTTACAACATTATTGAAATTGATACTAGTTGATTTTAGTCTTCTGAGACGTAATCAAAGGTAATTATCCCTGATCCTCTGCAAGACTGCTTAGTAGCGAACAAATTGTTACCAGTAAATGGGTCATATTTTTTAACTTTTGAACTAACTTTTTGAACTAAAGCTCTTCCATGGTCTGAACTTCTGAAACAGTCAAATGCTGAATAAAGTTCAAGAATTATTATCCATCAGCTGAAAATATGACAACATCCATAGCAATCTCAGTAATTTGGTTCTTGCATCCACATAATGCTCTTTTTCCCTACTGGTCCCAGATTCACCCTGTAGTTTAAATGTTTGTACTTGCAGGTTTCAGACTGACATCTGTTGTTTTCTTGGTGTACTTTTTGACTGTGTTTGGTTTCCCAGAAGATGCACACTAAAGTTCCCAAACATACTAAAATCCTTTTTCAGTGCTAATAATCCTGAAAAACATTGCACACACCCTCTCGCCATTTTTTCTCGTCCCCTGACCCCGTTGATTGTTGCTTGCGGATATTTATGTTTAATATCATGGTTCAATGGCTTTATATTGATTCATATATATTGTAGTATTCAGATATATAAAAAAACACATTTCAAATATATAAAGTAATTTTTGTACATGCAGCAGGCACCCCAATACTCATTCAGATGAGCCCGAACACTCCTGTCACACCCATCTTCACCTCAACACTGATGGTATACTATACCCTCTGATGTGCTCTCACTCAGTCCCTCTTTTTTCTCTTTAACAGTTGAGCAGAAAGGACAGCTGGAGAAGGAGAGTGGTCTGCAGATTCTTGAGGCTGGACTGAGTGATGTAAGTCAGAGGAAAGGAGTCTGCTTTCTCTCCCCTATTCATCCCTCACCAATGATGACATCCTCCTTTCCCAGAGTGCAACCCCTTATTGAATGTATTTTATTCACAAAATCTGTCCCTTAACTTAGCATTCTTTTATAGATGGTGTTTATATCGAACTCTAGAATGAAATGTCATAGATTAGCACTAGCACCACCAGCATTAAGTTCAAATCATAGATCTGAGACCTTATGCTATGTAAATGTCTCTTGCAGTGCTAGTTGAACATTTGTGGTGGCCAAGTACAATTTAGGGCTTTTCACACTGCTCTTAACACCGGGGTACCGTTGTTCTAAACCTGGGAGCTATTTTTTTTTAAATCTATGGTTATGAAACTCTGGAGCAGGTTTTGCACCGCAACCTCACATTGCTGTGCCAAACGTGTGCAGTGTTAAAGGGATAGTTCACCCAAAATTTAAATTTAAATTCTGTCATCATTTAATCACCCTCAAGTTTTTATGAATTCCTTTATTCTGCTGAACACAAAAGAAGGTATTTTGAAGAATATGGGTAACCAAACAGTTGATGGTAGCCATTGACTTCCACTTCAATACATTTCCATTTAGCAAAAAAAATACATTTAGGCCTACACAGGTTTGGAACAACTTGTGGGTCAGTAAATGATGACAGAATTTTCATTTTTGGGTGAACTATCCCTTTAAACAATGTGTTGCTGGAATGTTACGGCTAGCTAGATACATAGCAAACAGACAACCAATCGTGTAGTTCATATTTACAAGCTTTGGGCAGTCATTGAAATACAAAATTCTGTCACAAAACTTTAGATGGTGCTGGCTGATAGGTGCTTAACTCAATCTGCTTGCAATCACATCATTCTCTATAGGGCACAGCTAATTGATTCTTGTTGTATCAGTAGCCAATGAGCTTGGTCAGTATTTACTGTAGCAGTGCAGTGCGCTTTCAGAAACGCACCTTCCCCAGCTCCACCTGAATAGATCTGCTACGGGTAATTCATGTACGCTACATTGTACAGCAGCAGCATGTCTTTCTTACTCACAGCATCAGCGTGTCGTGTATGTATTGGCAGTAGCAAGTCCCGTACTTGCTCTGCAGCAGCAATAATCAGGAGCAGTGTAGCAGATCTAGACCAAAGACCTATCAACATTATCCATTAACATATCAACATTATCCATTACCATGCCAAACACAGTTGTCATGATTGAAATACCATGTGTTGTACTGTATGTAAACAGAAGTTTCAGCGTTGGAGGGGGAAAATGCCAAATGGTGACAGTGTCTTCTTAACACCAGGTATCTTGAAAAAAAGATAACCTAGGGTTCTGTTTTCCCGGGGTTTAGAATGACACACTATTTCAACTGTGAAAAGCCTGTCAAAGGCTAAATACAACAAAACTCATAGCACTAATCACTTGCAGTCAACTAATAGAAAAAGATTTACCTCCCACACGAAAGGTTCAATACCAGGATTGAAGTCCTGTTATCATTGCAGTTGGTTCAGATTTTTGCAAACGGCATCTGAAGCAAAATCTCTTGTGGTACTAAATGGTTACCATTTTTTTCCTTTTTTTCTATATAATATATGTATGTCATGGCATTTATGTTTTTCCCAAAGTTCTTTCAGAAAATACTCTTGTGCATATCTCAAAATGTATAGTTTTACTGTAGCATTTTGGGTAGTCTTTTGTAAGCTTGCTCAATTCCTGTGAATTATTAGATCAGATAAAACTCCAAAAGTTGAATCAGGCATTTCTTTTCTGACCCAATTTTAATGGTACTTCCTTAATTTTCCTAATATTGAAAGAACATCCTAAAAACTTTTGTAATTTATTATATGCATGTGTGTGTGCATGTGTTTGAGCATGTATTTATTGGTCTGTGATTGCCATTAAATAGAGCTAAGCGGCTCTCTCTGTCACTTTTTCAATTCGCTGTCTGTTGCAGAGGCAACATGCCAAATATACTCTGTCAATCAATACTGCCACACAACGGGGAGAGAGAGAGAGAGGATGGAGGGACAGATGGCTATTAGTTATCTCAATCAAATACATGGACAGAGATGTTTAGAGACTATTGCCTAACAGGCAGACATTTGGCAATTTCACTGGATACTTTAAACTGAAATTATTAAAAGTGCTGTTCTGCACGAAACATAAAACCAGTTATAACATAAACAATACCATACCGGGATATACCAGTTTAATATCTTAGATTGAAAATGGTAAAACTTGTTTTGCTTTTATTTAGGATAATAATCAGAGAGGATATCCTTGCATTGTTCTCGGAATTGAAGGGAACAATGAGCAAATGAGACTGTTCTTATGCTGGAACATTTGATCTCATACCCACTGACCACCTGCCCTTCAGTCTGTGTTGTTTTGTGGTAGATCTATAGCGGCCCATTCAGCTTAACAACTGCATTGATGCAACATCGCCCGTTAGACCACTGGCAGAAAGCATTATGAAGACTAGACATATTTACGATTATATCATGCTGTGAATTAACATTTATCAAGCCAATGTCAGTGATGAAACTTTTTTGTTGCATAAAATTAATACATATTTTACCTGATATATAAAAACATAAATTTAAATTAAATTATCAATCTGTTTAGGACTCTTCTGGCTGCTGAACTGTTTTGATCTTTCGGCTGAAGATGGTTGAACTACAGTTTAAATGTATTTTAATGGTCAATGTTTGAATAAGGTTGTTGCAAACTGATAATGTGTCACACACTTCCTTTCACAAAAAGAGAATCCTTATGTTTGTAAATGATCAAACATATACTATGGGATTGCTTTTGTTTTATTTTCAATTTTATCTTCAAAATATTACAACTCTGTAGGTCAGTGTAGTGCGAAACATGAATTGTTAAGTATCCACCTTTTAATTTTTATTAAAGCTAGACTAGGAAACAAGCTGGGTAAATAACAGTGCGGTAAAAGGTAAAACTATTTGTGCTACAAACCAGTGTGTTTATGATAAGAAATTAAAAGAATATAACAAATACCAGTTTGCAACATTAAGTAGCATAACAGACAGTTTTGTGTGTTAAAACAGTAGAATGTTGTATTATAATTATTAACAGCACATGATAGTGACTTGCATGAAGCAATTTAAACATACTTTTCTTGGAATATGTTTTAAAAACTGTTGTTGAATTTCTGATGAATTGCATGCACGTGAGCGTTTTCTTTTTTTTTTTTTTTTGTGACTTTGGACAAACACTGAGATAGATGTTTTACATTTTCAAGTCTCCTTCCCTGTGCTGTTTTTCGACGCTCCCATTACATGAAAACCCAGGCATTGATTGTTTGCCAAGAATTAACGTCAAGCATATTCCTATTGAAAGCAGCACTTTGATAACCCATCCTCCCACCTCCACAAATTGTTTTCCGATCCACTTAGGGTTGTCTCCATGCCAACAAAAGACAAACACAACAATAGAAAGAGGGGGGAAAATAAATAAATAAAGGGGTGCATGTTTTTTGGCACATTAAGCAAGAGATGCAGCCATCTCGCTAAGACAATAACAGGATTAGCTCAAGTGCTGTCAGTCTGTGAGCTGACATAATGCAGCCTTTAATATTCATAAAGAAATTAAGTGAAGAAGGTTTTGAGGGGCGGTGGACGGATCTGATGAAAGGGGAGGGTGCGTGTGCATCCACATTGATAAATATTCATCGAGGCCTCTCAGCGGAGGTGAGAATGTAATCAAGTAGGGTATTGATGTGCCGGCAGCCTTTATGAACCTGGTCGAAATGAGCTTTCCAATAGAAAATGTGACCATAAGACCTCAGTATGTGTGCCACAAACAAGCAAAGAGGAGAATACATCGCAAAACAAGCTGCGCTTATTCCAACTCAACTATTATCTTTTCATTCACTGTAACTGCTGGGTTGGTAGTAAAAAAGACTGTCATCGACATTATTATTTGAAATTGACAGGGTCATGAAACGGCTTTTATGTTTTACTGGTGTGAGCTTATTTAAGAACTTGTTTGCAAACTGTTCATGAGTGCATAATTTTGCAGCGTCGGCTGAAAACATATGTTGTTTATAGAAATTAATTCTAATTAACAATGAGATTGAGCTGCAGCTCATGTTTGACCTCCAAATTGACACTTTTTTTAATCAAATTTTAACAACAAGGATGTTTGTAGTGAAGTGTTAGTAACTACTGTATTTGAACCCAGAGCTCTCATTACAGCACACTGAAGATAACACTGAGGAATTGAATTCCTTTTTGCTCACACTGACAGTCATTTTCACCATGCTGTATGGGTGCTGGGCCACTGTCTAAAGTTTGTCATGTTGGCCCGTTTTGTTGGTAATTAGCCTTAATCACGACTGCTCTGCAGGGGTTGGCGGGGGCGCAAGACTCTCAGCAGGAAGGGAAAGAAGAATTATCTGAGCTGTGTGAAAATGTGATCAGATAGCGCTGAATAAAATAAAATAAAAAGCCATGCAGAGCCGTGCATATGTCTGTGTGAGTTTCACCTTGCAGAAGTGTGTGTGTGAGTAGGTGGATTGACGCAGGTTATGAAAAACATAAGGAGAAAAATATAAATGTACATGTAGCAGGAGAGAAAAAAGTATAAAGAAGATCATAAAGTTGCACAAGGTATCTGGGGGAAAGGAAAGGAAAGGAAAGGAAAGGAAAGGAAAGGAAAGGAAAGGAAAGGAAAGGAAAGGAAAAGAAAAGCCTTCCCATGGGGGCCAATCAAGTCATAGGATCCTATTACCTCACGCATGACTGAAATCCCTCTCTGTATCCGTCTGCTAAAGTAATGAAAGAAATGCTTAGCTATATGTCTGATATGCCAGTGGTGGATGGGACGATGGTAGATGTAGTCTGAGGTAAGTAAATGTCAGAGAGATAAGGAGGGAGGATCGATAGGCCTTCCACAGGTCATGCTTCCATGTGGGCACATGCAGCATTTAAAATGAAGGCATGATTTTTTATGTGATTTCTGAATGTCATATATAGCTCCTGCATGTAGAGCTTTGTTGTTTTGATATTTGTACCTAGGTTGTAGTTTTTTTTTATGATCGCACTAAACCGATACAAAGGTGACAAGGAGGCATTTAACGTTTCTCAACGAAAGCGGGAGTTTAGGGTGTTTTTGGGGGGCGTTTGTTTAAGGCGCGTATATGCCTAAGATTTACAAGGTGAAACTCTTTTTATCTACTTGTAAAAGAAAATAGTCTACAACATTCTAACACAGTGTCTACACCGGTGCATCCTTGGACACATTGAAGCGAACGTTCCAAATGCATTTGTCCGTAGTGAAAGGGTGCGGATCAAGTGCCTCAGACTTAGTACGTAGCATCTGTTTACTGTCGATGACTTGGCACACATCCAGTGTAGACAGAATCACTGATTATAATAGGTGCTTTTGACGTGACGTGACGCACCGTTCTCTTTCTTTGTAGACAGAAGATAGTAACATGCCGGTTTACACCAATGCGACTAAAATCGATGGTGTATCATTTCCATAACAATGACTATTTACTTTCTGTAGCACAGGCAGCTGCCGAAATTCCAGTGAAAACAACTTGGAGAGTCTTGCATTCAGACACAATACAACACGATATGCTTTTTTTTTCTTTCTTTTTTTTTTTCCGGTTGGAAAAATGTATATGAATGCTTCTCGTTTGAGGCAGTTTGTGATAATCTACATAATCAAAGTTTAAATGCCAAAATTTGAACATGTTTAACACTCATAAATATAATTTCTATTCAAATGCTTTTTTTGATCCCTGGGAATGTGGCATTCTTTTTAAATTATATAGTTGAATAATAGTAATAATAATATACATCAGAATATATATTATAAATAACAATATATAATATATACCACAGATCAAAAGTTTGGGGTTGGTAAGGTTTGTTTAATGTTTTTGAAAGAAGTATCTTATGCTCACCACGACTGATCAAAAATAGTCTACAGTAAAAACAGTAATATTGTGAAATATCACTACAATTTCAACAAACTGTTTTCTATTTAAATGTATTTTAAAAGTGTTTTATTTCCCTGTTTCCTGTCCAATCTTCAGTCACATGATCCTTCAGAACTCATGTTAATATGCTGATTTGGTGCTTTTCATTTCTTCTTCTTATTAGGCCTAGCTGAAAGTGGTTGTGCTGCTTATCAAAATGTGGAATGTGTGGTGGTTTTTTATTATGATTTTTTGGTGAACATAAAGATTTAAATAGAAATATGAAATGGAAAATAGAAATGTGATTTCCTAGAAATGTTTAGTATTATAATTATCTTTACTGTCTTTTAAAAAATGTTATTGCACATTTTGCACATTTACAAAATGTGGCAGAGAGCATATCTTAAGCACACTTACTAACATCCAAAAAAGCAAGATTTGAAACAGAATGGACTCATTACTTAAAGTAAATTAGGATAGCACTAAACGTCTCGGTTACGGATGTAACCCTCGTTCCCTGAGTAGGGAACGGAGACGTTACGTCGGATGACGGAGAATGGGGGTTTCGCCAGAAAGCCAATCCTCTTCGAGTATTAAAAAACGAGCCTATGGCAATGAAATGCCATGGGTCTGCGGAATTTGCATAATGTATCTCCGCCTCACTGCGTGAGTATTTAAGGAGAGACAGCTGCAACAGCAGATCATGTCTTCGCTGAGGAGCCGAGACTGAACTCAGGCGTCTACCCAGCGGTACAGCGGAAGTGGCAGGGAGACGTAACGTCTCCGTTCCCTACTCAGGGAACGAGGGTTACATCCGTAACCGAGACGTTCCCTTTCGTAGTCACTCCGAGTTACGTCGGATGACGGAGAATGGGGGTCCCCGTGTAATCACGCCACCTTCACAGCTGTCTTCCAGTGCCCTGCGAAGTCTGACCTCCCTGTCGTGATATAGGCACGGACGAAGGAGTCCTACTTAACACAGGAATACCAAGGTACACTGGGAAGCATATCTCATGGGAGATATGCCGCAGCATGCCTACCCATAGGGAGGACTTAAGAATACACATATGGCCCAAGGGGGCTACATATGGAGGAACACTGGAGTGACCAGCCCGTAGGGTGGCATCTACTTTCAACTCCAGGAGTGGCAGGTGACTTGCCGAGGGAAAGACACATGCTCAAAGAGGCTTACAGTGGAAAATACACATGTGGGGGTTACTCAGAGGAGGAACCATGCACACGGAGGCACCTAGCCGACGCACAGGCAATAGACACTGGCGCCAGCGTCAACAGTGCTGGAGGAACTCAGGGCTTCAGAGAGGAAGGCTCACCTGAGGAAATATCGCACGTATCCAGTCCGTGGAGTGGAATGGCGAGCAAGCGAGACACTTAACAGCTCCCATGTTAGCTTGAAAAAGACAGTACATGGGCGGAGACTGGCTCCACTCGGAGATTGTAAAATCTGGCGAATGTGTTAGGTGTCGCCCAGCCTGCAGCTCTGTAGACGTCTGTTAGCGAGGCGCCACGCGCTAAAGCCCAAGAGGACGCCACACTCCGGGTGGAGTGGGCGGTCACACCAAGGGGGTATGGTCGACCTTGCTGCTGGTATGCCAAAGCAATGGCGTCCACTATCCAGTGAGACAACCTTTGTTTGGAGAGAGCCTTTCCCTTCAGCTTCCCACCATAACAGACAAAGAGCTGGTCTGAGGTCCTGAAACACTGCGTCCTGTCTACGTAAGCACGGAGGGCGCGTACTGGACAGAGCAGTGCCAAGGCTGGGTCTGCCTCCTCCCGGGGCAGCGCTTGCAGGTTCACCACCTGGTCCCGGAAGGGAGTGGTGGGAACCTTGGGCACATATCCAGGCCGGGGTCTCAGGATCACGTGAGAGTGACCGGGCCCGAACTCCAGGCACGCTTCGTCAACGGAGAATGCGTGCAGGTCCCCTACCCTCTTGATGGAGGCCAACGCAACCAGGAGCGCTGTCTTCATTGACAGGATCTTAAGCTCAGCTGATTGCAGAGGCTCAAAGGGAGCCCTCTGCAGGGCACTTAAGACCACTGAGAGGTCCCAAGAGGGAACGAGAGGAGGGCGAGGAGGATTCAGTCTCCTCGCTCCTCTCAGGAACCTGAGGATCAGGTCGTGTTTTCCAAGAGACTTACCTTCAACTGCTTCGTGATATGCGGCGATAGCGGCCACATTCACCTTCAGGGTGGAGGGAGACAGCCTTCGCTCCAACCCGTCTCGCAGGAAGGAAAGCACAACGCTGATCGAGCATCTCCTGGGGTCTTCTCGGCGAGAAGAGCACCAGTTAACGAAGAGGTTCCACTTCAACACATAGACATGTCTCGTGGACGATGCTCTAGCGGAAGTGATGGTAGCCGCCACCGCTGGTGGCAGGGTACTCAAACCTGCCTCGTCCCGTCCAGGAGCCACACGTGGAGTCTCCAAAGATCGGGACGAGGGTGCCAAAGGGTGCTCCGTCTCTGAGAAAGGAGGTCCTTCCTCAGAGGAATTGGCCAAGGAGGTGCTGTCGCGAGGAGTATCAGTTCGGAGAACCAGGTCTTGGTGGGCCAGTATGGGGCGACCAATAAGACCTGCTCCTCGTCCTCCTTGATCTTGCACAGAGTCCGTGCGAGAAGGCTCACTGGGGGAAACGCATACTTGCGTAGGCCCTGCGGCCAGCTGTGCGCCAGTGCATCCGTGCCGAGCGTGCCCTCGGTCAGGGAGTAATACAGGGCGCAATGGGATGAGTCGTGGGAGGCAAACAGATCTATCTGTGCGTCCCCGAACTGGTCCCATATCAGCTGGACCGACTGGGGATGGAGTCTCCATTCGCCAGAGGTTGGCCGGAGCCGAGACAGCTCGTCGGCTGCACGGTTCCGCACTCCAGGAATGTAAATAGCACGAAGGGACCTCAGGTGCTTCTGACTCCATAAGAGGAGGTGGCGTGCGAGTTGCGACATACAGCGAGAGCGTAGACCACCCTGACGGTTGATGTACGCTACAGTCGCGGTACTGTCCGAGCGGACAAGTACGTGTTGACCCAGGAGCAACGCACGGAAGCGGTGCAGGGCAAGGCGTACTGCCAGCAACTCGAGGCAATTGACATGCATGAGGCGCTGGGGTCCTGTCCAGGAGCCCGCGGCTGCATGTCCATTGCACATGGCGCCCCAGCCCGTGGCAGAGGCATCTGTGGAGACGACAACATGCCTGGAAACTCGTTCTAGGGGAACTCCGGCCCGTAGAAAGCTGAGGTTCCGCCACGGGGTGAAGGTCTGACGGCAGGTCGGAGTTATTAGAACTCTGAGCGTACCGCGATGCCATGCCCACCTCGGGACTCGATCGCGAAGCCACAGCTGAAGCGGTCTCATATGAAGCAATCCGAGTGGCGTTGCTGCGGCTGCGGATGCCATATGCCCCAGGAGCCTCTGAAAAAGTTTCAGTGGGACCGCACTCTTGCCCTCGAACTGTCGAAGACAAGTCAGCAGTGAGTGTGCGCGCTCGCTCGTAAGCTGCGCGGACATGGCGACCGAGTCTATCTCCATACCGAGAAAAGAGATCCTCTGCACGGGGCAAAGTTTGCTCTTCTCCCAGTTGACCCGAAGGCCCAGACGGGCTAGGTGCCGGAGCACTAGATCTCTGTGTTCGCAAACCTGATCTCGAGAGTGAGCTAATATTAGCCAGTCGTCGAGATAATTCAGGATGCGAACCCCGTGTTCGCGTAAGGGAACAAGGGCTGCCTCGACGACCTTCGTAAAGACGCGAGGAGACAGAGCCAACCCGAATGGGAGAACCGCGTACTGGTATGCCTGCCCCTCGAAAGCAAACCGAAGAAACGGTCTGTGTCGAGGTAAAATGGAGACATGAAAGTAGGCGTCCTTCAGGTCTATCGCTGCAAACCAATCCTGTGGCCGCACGCATTCGAAAATGCGTTTGGCCGTGAGCATCTTGAACGGCAGCCTGTGAAGGGAGCGGTTCAAGACGTGCAAGTCCAGGATTGGCCGTAACCCACCGGTTTTCTTGGGGACAATGAAGTACGGGGTGTAAACCCGTAACTCCACCTCGGCTGGAGGGACAGCCTCGATTGCACCCTTCGCCAGCAGGGTGGCAACCTCCGCTCTCATGATCGGGGCATAGCCACCGACCACAGTAAGCGGACTCCCCTGAAGCGGGGAGGAGACCGTGCGAACTGAATCGCATAGCCGAGCCTGATCATTCGGGCGACCCAACAGGACAGATTGGGGAGCTCTAACCAAGCCACCAAACACTGATCCAGTGGAATCATCCGAGCCACAGGCGTCCCCCCGGAGGGGCAGCGGAGCGGAGTGACCGGCACAGGTGAGGGTGGCATAGCGGCCCAGCACGCGTGCACAGTCATGCTCCGCGTCCTGACAGAGGAGACCAGGGAAGGACCAGCGTTCCGCGGGGGTCTGCTCTGCCAGGGGTCTGGCGATAGAGGGGGACGAGAGTGGTGTGGTCTGGAGACGGCACGCACTGTCATCCGCACCCTCAGAGACAGAGGGGAACGAGAGTGGCGAGGCTCGGGGGCGTCGCGCACTGCCGTCCAACTCTGCGTGCTCAGAGATGGGATGCAGCTCTTTTTTAAAAGATTCTCCCCCAGCCCTCCACCGGGGGAAGGAGTGGGCCTGCAACCACTCCATGAGAACTGCAAGCCATAACTGAGCTGCCCGTAACGGGAGCGCCGCATAGCCTGGCGTACAGCGGGGCTGCGGGGCTGGTACGGGCAGGGGCACCTCCCTGCGACCACCTCCACGGCCCGGCGCTGCTGGGGCCGGGCGGGAGGGGGCGGAAGTCGCAGGAGGGCACATTCGACGGCAAGCGGACTGAAGCGTCTGAGCCGCCGGCTGATTGGCAGCAGAAGCCGCAGGGTCAGAAAAAAGCCACAGTCCACTTCTGGGCGGCCGAGAACTGTTGGGCAGAGTTCTCGACCGCGCCGCCGAAGAGGCCAGCCTGGGATATGGGGAAGTTGAGGAAACTGGTTCACTCAGCCTCGCGCACATCAACCAGGTTAAGCCAGAAAAGTCTGACCACACATGTGGACATCACCTGACTCAGGGAGCGTGCGGTCACCTTCGTCGCTCGTAGAGCAAGGTCGGTGACGGCAGGCAGCTCAAGGATGAGCCCTGAATCAGCCCTACCCTCGTGCATGTCACTGAACACCCAGAAGGATGGCAATAACACACAGTGAGGTGGCAGCCTGCCCCGCAGCTCTATAGGTCCCCGCCACCGGAGTAGACAAGAACCTACAGGCATTGGGGGGGTGCTTAGGGTTGCCACGCCAGGTGGAGGCGCTGTGGGGACACCTAAGTGTTGCCACAGAACACTCCACAGGGGGGAACCCCAGTGTACCGTAGACTGCGGCCTCTACGAGGGCAGAGAAGGCGGAAGAGGCCGCAGAGCAGTCGCGAAAAGTCAAAGGAGACTTCCACGATCTCATGGCCTCTTCATGCACATCCGGGTAGAAAGGATTTGGGTTCGCCACCCCCAAAAACCAATCATCAGCCTCAAGTGCTCGGGATATGGCAGAATTTTCCACACAAACCCGATACTCGTGGCAGCCCGGGAAAGCATAGCTGTGAATTCTGAATCAAGCTCGCTATGCTAGCACATCCGAGGACAGCAGCACAGACGAGCCATCTCCAGAGGACTCCAGCTCACCTTGTGATGCGGCGATAAACATGATTTCATCAGCTGGTGGACCGAATGAGAACGCGGGCCCGCGGGCGGGCCGGCGAATCCACTCGGGACCACGTGGGTTGCAACGTGAAAGACGGGGTGTGGACCGAGGAATTTTCGTCGGTTAGTTCCAGACCTGACGTCTTAGTCACCCTGGCCACCAGCCGAAGTATTATCTCACGTGGAGAAAAATAGATCGGGTGATGGATGAGGGGACTCTCACTCAAATGAGCTCACAGAGTCTCGACCGTATACATTGCGATGGTCACGTTCCCACTGAGAGAACGTGACACACCCACGAGCGCTGTCCGAGCGTGATCAAAGCCCAAACACGCCAAACAGCGCTCGCGCCCAACAGCTGAATCTATCAGAATACCGCACTCAGAAATACACGGGCAGATCGTCTTTAGAAAGACGCGTCTTTAAAAAGACGTGCCGCGTGCACGCTCTTTTAGTGAGAGGAAAAAAACTCTGCGGATGCTGAAGCGACCAGGGAGAGACACACAGACCGGCAGACCACTGCTCAGATCGCAGGCAATATGAAACTCGCTGGATACCGCCGTCACACCAACATCAGAGAGTTCGCTCGTCTCGAAGAGATGTAGTCACTGAGAATACTCAGGATTTGGCTTGTGGAGTGAAGAGATTCTCTTGGCTCCGAAGCGAAAAACATGATCTGCTGTTGCAGCTGTCTCTCCTTAAATACTCACGCAGTGAGGCGGAGATACATTATGCAAATTCCGCAGACCCATGGCATTTCATTGCCATAGGCTCGTTTTTTAATACTCGAAGAGGATTGGCTTTCTGGCGAAACCCCCATTCTCCGTCATCCGACGTAACTCGGAGTGACTACGAAAGGGAACTAGGGATTCAATATATTCTTCATAAACAGAATATTTCCGAAAACTAAGGAATAAATATGAATATTTTTAACTGAAAGCCAATTAAAAACATTCACCAAATATTTAGAGGTAAAATCAAAATATAGAGTTCCAGTTAAGGAAGAACCAACTGAAATGTCTTTCAATTGGTTCCACTATGGATATTTCCTAAACAGGATTATGTTACAAGTCTCTTTAACCTTTGGAGCAACAGGGTATGTCAGATAGAAATTTAAAGACACCTCAACATCGCCAAAGGCTATATCACTGAAAATCATCAACAATACTATGACCGGGCCAGATTTACTAAACAGGGCAAATTAGCATGAGAGCGCAATTCCAAAAAAGCACCGATGGGAGTGGAAAGTTCTTCACGTGATCTACTGACAACACGCAAATCAAAGAACACAGACACAGCCGGATCATTTTTATAATGACCAACACAATCTACCAAGAGCAGGGCAAATTAGCGTCTGGTTTAAGAACTTCTAGGGTGGTAAATAACGGCACAAATTCCAGTAAATTGACTAGCGCAAACCTTAGTAAATCACCTTGCATGATTCATTTAAATACTCTCCTCCCATAAATTTTTCATCTGAAAGGGAAACTCCTACAAATGCAAATGCAATAAGGCCAGGCGCAAAAATAACTTGCTATTTTTTCACTGTGTGTCTTTAGTAAATCCTGACAGTAGTTTTTTAACACCAAAAGATGGTTTTCGCTGGCGCAAGCTGTTAGTAAATATGGCCCTTAAACTTTGTAAACCAAATTATTACACTTATTGTTGAATCAATGTATTGCATCCTTGCTCAATGAGAATATTACCTTCAGTTTATTTTAATAAAGAATTCTTTATTAAATTAAGGCAAATTAAATTAAGAAATATATATCGGATATGTGTGAAATCTGGTAGAGAGCAGGGTGAGAGAGACAGAAAAGGGTGAGCTGGAAGAAGGGATAGGGAAGATTTCTTTTTTTTTTTTTTAGTTGATAAATGTGTTGATTAATGTTTTAATGAACTCATTTGCTGGCCAGTATATCATATCTTTCTCCCTGTTAAAAGATGAACCTCTTTTTAGCTCCTTCCTTGATTAAAAGACAGAGAAAGAAAGAGAGGCAGAGACAGTGAGAGAGAGAGAGAGAGAGAGAGAGAGAGAGAGAGAGAGAGAGAGAGAGAGAGAGAGAGAGAGATAGAGAGAGAGAGAGATAGAGAGAGAGGGGAAGGGTGTTTAAGGGATGAAGAAACACAGGGCCACATACAAAGGATAAAAAATAAAAGGGAACGGGAAATAGGGAGAGGAATAGGACCGGGATACGTGAAAGAGTTATACATAGCTCATAAAAGGCAAAAGGAAAAGCCTGACCTTTTTTCCTCCCTCTATCACTGCCAGAGGTCACAGGGGGGCACACAACACCTGGTGATATCACCCACCCCCTGACCACTTGTTTGTCAGCTGACCCGGTTGTCATAGCGACGGTGACTCTGCCATCCCACGTCAGCTATGATAGGGGTTTCCATAGTGACTAAATCCCTGACACACTATGAACACACTATGTCAGCTGCACAGGCCTATCGTCAAGTCAGTCATTGCCTAGCAGTTGGTGGGAAGTGTGTGAGACGTCCAGGTGTAGAGAGGTGATGGAAGGAGAGCTTTAAAAAGAACCGTCTATCTTCACCCAAAACCAACGATGCATTTTGTCTGCCTAAAAGCCTCAAGATAATATTATTGCGGTAAAACTTCAATTTGTTAACGTTAGCTAACATGAATGAAGAATGAACAATATTTTTACAGCTTTTATTAATCAGTAGGCCTACATATATTAACTCTGAGTTTGACCTATCAGCCTGCACCATCTAGAGTTCCATGCCAGAACTAGGTAATTATTTTATGATCTGATATTTTAAAATCTGATCTTTTGTGTATGATACTAGGTCATTTAAAAAAGAAAAGAAAACACAAAGCAGGTTGCTTTAGGTGAGAAAGGTTGACATTTACTAGAATTAACATGTTTCAGAGCCCATGACATGTTTCAGAGCCCTGTAATTATTGCTATCAGATGGGTCAGAGTTGGATTTTTCTGAGCCGTGGAGATTCTCCAGGCTTCTTCGCCATCAGACGCACCATTCACAATTAGACACACTCGTCAGGAAATTGTTGATGATTGGGGAAGGTCAGTTGTACTTTGTAAGTATTGTGAAGGATGTGTTTGAGGAATAAAGTGGTACTATGATTAACTCTAAAGTGCTGGAAGAAAGGTTTGGAAGCTGTTCTAGATGGAGCGTTATGAGTGACATGAGGTGAAGGCCAAGGATGGTAAGTTGGTACCCCATACTCGGAATTTTTCCTGTCAAACGGTACATTTGACTGACTTGGTGAATAAATTGGTCCAGGAATTATTTCAGGGTGTTTATGCATGGATTCAGCCATTAGCAGTCGAATTCTCTAAACACCACTTCAACAGATAATGCTGGAAGGAGCAGAAAATCATCTATGATAGTCAGGAATCTCAACTCTGTGTGCTTGTGCGTGTGCGTTGGCATGTGCGTGTCCGTGTCTGTCCTGGTAAACCCTACGTTGTGGGGACAAAATATCAACAAGGTTGGTAAGACCAGAAATCTTTGACCTTGTGGGGACATTTTTTTTGTCCCCGTGAGGAAAACCAGCTAATAAATTATACTAAGTGGTGTTTTTTGAAAATTTTTGTAAACATGCAGAAAGTTTTCTGTGCTGGTTTAGTAGGGGGAAATAATATACAGTGTGTATAGCATAAAAATCCTGTCTATGGAAAGTCCCCATTAAACATGAAAGTGTGTGTGTGTGTCTTTTTGTATGTTTTTATCATAGACTGTAAAAAAAAAAAAATGTTTTTTTTTTTAAAGAAAAGTAAGCATTTCTGCATACTTGTTTTCATAGAATAATTTTAGTGATAGGCTTGTATACCTTGTCTGCTTATTTACTTTCAGTTATTTCACCTTAATTTAGCCCTAGGCCATGTAAATGCAAATGTTCATTGTATAATGGGAGCTTGGCAGTGGCAGGTAGTTCAATGGATAGTTCAACCATAAATATAATAGCAAATAAATAAATAAATGGAGAAAAAAGAGACAGTGCTAAATAAACTGAAACATGAAAACTCTGTAATTAATAAGAGTAAATATGTAAATGCATAAAAAAGACAACATGACGAGACAAATGTATTAAATTAGTTTTTAGAGTACAACTGCATACTAGTTCCCTTTCAAGGGAACTCGCACTGCTGCGATTGACGCTAAGGGAACGCTTTGCGTGATGATGTATTGAAGCACATGTAAAATCAGTCCAATGGTGTGACGGAACGTCAGAGGCGGGTGACGTCATGAACCAGGAAACTATAAAACCTGCCCAAAACAAAGCCGCGTCAGCTTCTGTGTCTTCACAAGCGCTATATGTGAAACTGTCCTTGTATATTTGGTGTTGTCTGTGATATATATATATATATATATATATCACAGACAACACCAAATATACAAGGACAGTTAGACTATGGCGAGCAAGCAGCAGCTTAGTGTTCTCCTGCCCGCGTTATTTAACGGGTGGGGACGCACACACTTTATGTGTTGGTTGTTTGGAAGAGGAGCATGCACGGTCAGCGCTTGAGGGCGCTGGCTGTGAGCACTGTGATGTGCTTCCCTTGCGTACACTCCGATCCCGCCTGGCGTTTCTTAACGAGGACGCCCAGGCTTGCATTCCCCAAGGCTCAGGTCCCGCTGCTGCCGAGGCACAGCGAAGGCTTCAGAATTGCGATTCGCAAATGGGTCTGTCAGTGGGGTTAGAGACGGGCTCTGCCTTATCTCTGCCTTAATCTGACAGATCTAGTGCCTTGTATTAGGGTTCGGAAGCATGCGCTGCGGTTTCTTCCGCCCCTATACAGGCATCAACACTACAGCTATCTGGTTCCGAGGAATTAGATGTTGTTGATGTTGATACACATGATACTGAGGATTCGCCCCCTCAGTCTCATGTTTGTGGCGTTCCCCAATGCTCAGGTCCTGCTGCTGCCGAGGCACAGCGAAGGCTTCAGACTTGCGGTTCGCAAATGGGTCTGTCAGCGGGGTTAGAGACGGGCTCTGCCTTATCTCTGCCTTCATCTGACAGATCTAGTGCCTTGTATCAGGGTTCGGAAGCACGCGCTGCGGTTTCTTCCGCCCCGATACAGGCATCAACACTACAGCTATCTGGTTCCGATGGACTAGATGTTGTTAGTGTTGGTACACATGATACTGAGGATTCACCACCTCAGTCTCATGTTTTTGATGAGCTCGTTGAGGTTATAACGAGAGCGGTCGAAAGATTACACATCGATTGGCCGTCAGATAAGCGGGACGTTCGTTCTAAAAGCAAGCTAGACGAACGCTTCCTGCCCTCTCGTTCACAACCTCAACGCCAGGGTCTGCCATTTTTTCCCGATCTTCACACCGAGGTGTCGAGATCTTGGGAGAAACCATTGTCATATAAAGTATATAGTGCACAAACATTACATTAGTCCTCTGTATCTCAATACAAAGAGCACGGCTATGGGGAGATGCCTAAGGTGGAAGAGACGCTTGTTAGCTATCTCTTTCCTGTATCTGAGTCGTCCCTCAAGGCCCCGGTGTTACCCACCAAACCAGTTAGAGTAACATCAGCTTTGGTGGGTAAGGCTTATTCAGCGGCTGGTCAGGCTGCAGCATGCCTCGACACAATGTCGCTGCTGCAGGCTTACCAAGTTGAAATGTTAGGAGACCTTGATGAAGGTGGGGGTATCGGCCCGAACGCAGTTTGCGAACTGCATCGGGCCACAGAGACGCAAGGAGACGGCCGATATCTATCGGCCGATCTATGGTGGCCACTGAGAGACACCTCTGGCTTCTTCTGGCCTCTTCTGGATGCAGAAAATCTTTTCCCTCGTCGGACTCATGTCTCCGGAGCTGCTGAGCGGGAGCAGCCCCAAACTTCTAACTGCACTCAAAAGCAGAACGTGGTTTCCCGTGCTCCCCCACAGGAAGTCTGGGGACACGGGAAGCTCGTTCAGCAGCAGCCTTCAACGGGTAAGACGGATCTGATGACCGTCATTATCTTCTGCGAAGAAGGGTCCTGATGCCCGAGGGCTCAGGTCAGCGAGGGCATAGCTGTTAACTATGAAAGTGAGTAACTTTAGTAACTTGTGGATCAGCGCTGACGCAAGACGCAAACTGTTTCGAACGATTCAGTCCGATTTAGTGTACTGGTTCGACCGGTTCACTAAAAAGAACCGGTTCAAAAGAACGATTCGTTCACGAACCGGCCATCACTATTGCTCAATAACATCTAAATCCAGAAACCGGTCTCGAGAGGCTGGTACCTCCAGTAGAATTTTTGACAGCGTAGAAGCTACTGCCAAAGATTTCTCATTGGGTCCTGCAGACCATAAAAAGGGGGTCTCCCCCTCTTCTGGTAATGGAACAAGAAATGAAAATCTTGTTGGGAAGGGGACTATAGAATATGTACCTCCCTCCAACAGGCACACCGGGTTTCATCGTTCCACAGAAGGATGGGGGGTTGCTTCCCATTTTGGATTTGTGAGTTCTGAATGAATCAGTCAGGCAATTAAAGATCAAAATGTTAACTTTGAGACAAATCGTGCCACAGATCAGATCCGATGACTGGTTTGTCACGATAGATCTCAAAGAAGCATACATCCACTTTTTCATCCTTCCACATCACAGGAAGTTCCTAAGGTTTGCTTTCGGGGGCAAAACATGCCAATATCGAGTTCTTCCGTTTGGCCTAGCACTAGCACAAGCCTAGCACTTTCAGCATCCTGAAATACAATCAGCTGGCGGTTCGGCATCGAGATGTCGTCCTCGCCCACATGAAAGAGTTGGGATTACGGCTAAACGCCAAGAAGAGTGTGCTTTCTCCAGTACAGAGGACCATTTTTTTAGGGGTAGTCTGGAATTCTATAGTGAATTCTATCGCTCTGCTCACGGGAGTTCTGGAGAGAGTTCGTAGGGACCATCTGCGCCTACTTCGTATAGCCCCGCGGTGGCCAGGCAGAGTATGGTTCCCACATCTAGTGTCTCTCCTCAACGGGCCTCCTCTGAGCTTCCTGTCAGGAGAGACCTTCTGTCCCAACCAGAGGGCTCTATATTTCACCCTCATCCCGAACTGTGGAACCTGTGGGCTTGGCCTCTGGGGGGCCCAGCTCATAGGGTCAGGTCTCTCAACCAAGGTTGTGGAGACAATTCTACAATCTAGAGCTCCCTACACGAGGAAACTTTATGCCTTGAAGTGGAAGGTTTCACTTCATGGTGTAGTGACCGTCAGCTGGACCCAGTTAACTGCCCGGTTGGTACAGTGCTGGAGTTTCTGCAGGAGCGGTTCACTGCAGGTCTATCCCCGTCCACTTTAAAGGTTTATGTGGCGGCCATAGGTGCTTGCCACATTCCTTTGGATGGAATGTCTGTGGGTAAAAACCCCTTGGTATCTCGTTTCCTCCGGCTAAGGCCTGCTGCATGCATGAGGGTTCCGACTTGGGACCTGGCGATTGTCCTTCAAAGCCTTTCCCAGGCTCCCTTTGAACCTTTGGAAGAGGTTCCAGCCAGATTTCTGACATTGAAAACGCTGTTCTTCCTCGCTATTTCGTCTCTTAAGAGAATAGGAGATCTTCAGGCTCTGTCGGTTGCTCCCTTATGCTTGGAATTTGCGCCCGGCATGGGTAAAGCGTTCCTTCATCCTAGGCAGATAGATTCATGTTCCCAAGGTCCCCACTAATGTGGCTCGATCTATAGTGCTGCAGCCCTTCTGTCCTCCTCCCTTCCAGGATGCGGACCAGGAAAGGCACAATTTGCTGTGCCCGGTTAGGGCATTGGATGCTTACGCCCACAGAGCTGCCCTGTGGTGTAAATCTGAACAATTGTTTGTTTGTTTATGACCCCCTAACAAGGGGTCACCAGCATCTAAGCAAAGGATGAGCAAGTGGGTGGTCGAGACTATCTCACTTGCTTATGAGTCAACCGGACAACCATCACCTGTGGCGGTCCGGTCTCACTCAACTAGGAGTATGGCGGCCTCTAAGGCCTTATTGTCAGGAGTACCTCTACAAGACGTCTGTGATGCGGCAGGCTGGTTCTCACCTCACACTTTCGTCAGGTTTTATTCTCTGGACTTGGACTCTACACCAGGGTCCCGAGTGCTCGCTATGGTGGCGTTGGTATAGACGTTCTCTTAGCGTCAATCCATGCAGCGCGAGTTCCCTTGAAAGGGAACGCCTCGGTTACGACTGTAACCTCAGTTCCCTGAAGAGTGAACGAGACGCTGCGTCACCTGCCATATCTCCTTCGTGCCTGTAAGCGACTTGTTCAGACCTTTTGAAGCTGACCCGGCTTTGTTCTGGGCAGGTTTTATAGTTTCCTGGTTCATGACGTCACCCACCTCTGACGTTCCATCACACCATTGGAATGATTTTACATGTGTTTCAATACATCATCACGCAAAGCGTTCCCTTAGCGTCAATCGACGCAGCGTCTCGTTCCCTCTTCAGGGAACTGAGGTTACAGTCGTAACCGAGGCGTTTTTCATCAAAACATCACCTTTGACAAAGAGAGAGTGTTAATGTGTATTTTCATGTGTATGAGAGCAAAACCTCAAGGAGCCTTCCCAGACTCACGCCATCCCTGCATTGACTCTCTCTCTCTCGCCCCATCTCTCCCTCCCCCAACCCAGCAAAAGAGAAGAATTTGAGGCAGTGTAAATAATTATTAGCATATAATACTGTGACATGTAGGAAGGGATCTGTTGTCGAATCACATCTTCCAGGTGTAGAAACAAGAGGCTTTCTCAAATAAGTTCACAGATGCAGGCCTTTTCACCAAACCCTTCTTTCAGACCTTTGTCTGCCTTGCCCTGCTAGTGTTACACTACATGTTACATTTGTGACACATGCTCAAATACAATATGCACATTTCAGTCTGGCAGAAAACTTGAAAAATTAGCTGAAGTATGAAAATTAATGAACTATTGTGAACTACAAAAATTCAACTAAAAATACATTTATATAATTCAGCTTAGTGTTGTTGCAAAAGCTGTCCATTCTGGTCTTGAGCAAGCACAGTTATTTCTAATACTGTAATTCAGGGTTTAAATTTAAACCTGAAAAATGCCTCACACTTCTATGAAGCAGTTAATATAACAGCTCTACAGTTAGTGTGTAAGCTGATGTTTTACCGCAGCATTTGAGAAGTCTTTGGAGGAATATATTGGTTTTTCTGTTGTGATATGTAAATGTGGTTTCTGTAAAAATCCCCGTTCACACTCACGACTCATCAAGATGCTTCTCAGAGTTGCACGTGTGTCAGATATTAGACAGTCAGGAGACTGGATTAAAAAGAAAAAAAGGAAAAGCAAGCCATACAAAGGTATTCACACTTGGTTTGTCTTTTTACTTATTTGTCCCCAAACCATTTGGGGCTGGTGATGATTGCAGTGTAAATTATAATAAGAAGTTATTAAAATGCTAACACATTTTATTGAAATCATTTAATTTGAAACTCAGCATTGTATTTGTGTTTGGAAACTGTGGAAGGAAATATACTGAAATGTACCGATACATCAATTTGTATGAATGGAATATTTGATACATTTCACCATGTTGATTAGAAATGACCTTGAAGGTGTTAATCAGCCAGATAGAAAGGAAGAGACAAAGTAGGGATCACCATGGCAACACAAATATTTGTTATACTGAAGGCCAACAAATATGGCCTTCGTGTCCACTGCATGGTGGCACAAATGAATATCCCCTTTATCCCTAATGGTGGCTTTCAGCTTTTGCGCAGCCGATACCGCACTATAATGTAGTGGTTAGATTGAACATCAGTTTGCTGTGTACATTTTACGTGAGGGAGATCACAACTGCAAAGATTAAAGCCTGCCGTGAAGATCACCTCAATCTAATCAGGTGAATGATCAGATTGTTATTGATTAAGTTATAGAGGGTCAAAAACAGCAGCACAATAGGTCTGTGTGAGCTTCCATTGTGCAAGGAAAATGTGTCAATATTTACCTGGTTATTTCCTGGCTTGCATGTGAATTAATGGCAGATGCTGTACCGAGTTTGAAATTCTTGATACATTTTTTTTTAAACTGTTGACAGTTGTTGTTGGCACCACAGGTTTTCTTGTAAGTTTATTTGTTCATAAATAATTGCCAGGTTGAGGAGGGCTTACCCATGTGAGTCTGGTTACTCCCAAGGTTTCTTCCACATCTACTTAAATATCTTTTTTCTTATTACTGCCGCCTTTGTCTTGATCAATGGGGGTTTGCAAGGCACTATTTTTCTTAAAGATAATTTGAAAAAATTATATTTTTTCTAAAAACTAACACAGATGCGTTATTCTTCAGTCTGTGTGATTTTAAAGGCATTTTAAAAAGAGAACAGTGAGTAACATCCAAATTTCACTAAATATAATATACATGTTTATGAATGGAATTCCGGTTGGAATTCCAGGAAATTGTCAATTTCATTAAATTTGTGTGGTTTTAAAGGGATAGTTCACCCCAAAAATGTTGTTATCATTTACTCACCCTCATGTTCTTCCAAACTTGTATGCAAGATTTTTTTTAAAATATGATTTGAAAAATCTGTGTTTTTGTCTGTATAATGAAAGTCAATGTGGTTCTGTTGTATTGATTTTTATTATATGGACAAAAACATTTGCAGAAGAAAGAAAGTCATCCAGATTTGGAACAACATGAGAGTGAGTAAATGATGACTGAATTTGAACTTTTATGTGAACTATCCCTTTAAGGTCATGATTGGGTCTGCTTTGTTGTTTTTTGGAGCAAACAAATATCATAATCAGGATTTTGTTACAGAGTGGATTTTAACATGTCCCACTGTCCACTTTGAGCCAGGCTGGACATAATTTGTATTTGTGAGTCAGTCTAGAGATTCTTTACATCTCCACTGCAGAGCCAGGATATTTCAGCCTCAGACATCAAAGCAAATAATGTTGTTCTCCTAATGCAGGCGAAAGTGTGAGTAACACAAATGAAATGAAATCACAGATAATAAATTGATACCGAAATACCAAGAGTGCTGCACACAACTTCAAAGCTTAACCCTGTTTCCTCTTTTTCCCTATTTTCTTTTTTTCTGAGGGTCTTTCAATAGTCTGGAGATGAAAGTCCTCTCTTTTTAGTGCATATCTTTTTTTGTATGTGCGCATCATATTGCGTATGTTTTAAACATTTGAATGTAAAGACTCTGTGGCATGTCGAAGAACCCTTTACAATCATCTTTATCCAAAAGCATTTTTTTTTTCTTAATTGAAAAAGATTCAAGATCTTTTTATTATTTCTTAACCACATTGATCAACTGCTGTCTTACCTTTACAGCTTTTAATAAAGGGAGGTTATTGTTGTATCAAACCAAAAAAAAAAAACATGGCAAAAAGATTTTCTAAAGCCGTGTTTTATCTTTTATCAGTGTTGTAAATAAGAGGTCAAAGATTATGTTGCTTGTTTCTTCAAAGCTTAGCTGTGCTTTTATTCGCAACACTAACTGACATCATAAACACCTACACTCACAGCAGATGGAGGGCATCCTAACTTCCTGTGCAAAGAGGCTGTGTTAACGAGGTGCCGGGATGCTAATGTGGTGTGTAATGTTCAGATCGTGTGAACCTGTCAGATAATGTGTGTGTGTGTGTGTGTCTATGCCTGGATGTTATAACTTTGTTTATGCTGCATTTTTACAGTCAACCTAATGTGCCGACATCTGAGCTGCCTGTGATAGAGATTTCAGTGGGCACATCAACCGCCACTAACAACAGCCATGCTGTTAGAAACCTGGTCTGCTTGCTTTAAAAGTAACTTAAATGCCAGTGGTTGCTGTGGTGGATCCCTGTGTGAAATGTCATATTGGAGCAGCCGCTACAGAGTGACTCTCTCTCTTCCCTCTCCCTCATTCTCCCTCTCTCCTCTTTCACTGGAGCAAGGGCTCCAGAGGATGGTTGAAAGCAAGGAAAAAGAGGCAGACTCACGACTCTGGCAACCTTTTACTGAGGTCTGACCTTTTGGTCAGGGAAAGCGCGTTTGATGGCGGTCTGTGCAGGCATTCCCCCCCACCAATCAACCACTGAAGCATGTTTCCAAAGCAGTGTGAGAGGTGTTTTTTTAGTTCATTTATGAGTGTTGAAAGGGAATAGTGAGTAACGTGTGGGCACCTGCATCCATCCCTCATTACACCTCCCTTTTCTTTCTCCGTTTTAAAAGGTAATGGATAGGTCAACCTTAAGCTGATGGGATTCAAACCAGCTATTTCGACCTTCCCTGCACTCTTTTCACATCATCTGACAGTGACATATATGAGAGGCCAGTGGTTTAATGACAATTGCACCTTTTACTCTGTGTTATTTTAAAGTTACATTAAAAGTACTGTAAATGCTGCTGCTGCCATGCCATTAGAGCTGCTCTGACAACAAATGCTTCAAATTAGACATTACTCCCACAAATTGCTCTCATGGCACAATTTTATTCCTTGAAACACAAAGACCATTACCTGATGTTATATCAATAACAGACTGTCTCTCTGTTGATTCTAACCTCAAGTATCCAACAGAATAATGGCATTTTTTCCTGAAACAGCTAACTATATTCCTTACCTTGGCTTAATTAAAACCAGTGTTGTGGAAGCTACTTTAAAACAGTATCTTGCTAAGCAAGCTACAATCATTATTTGAAGTTTGACTACTGTTTTGTAAAAGTAGTTCTACCAGAAAGACTCGGGAGGAAAAATAACGTACCAAGTATGCATTTATTAACAGCCCAGCAAGCAAGTATTAAGATATAAAGTTCTTTGCCGTAGGCCCCGTACGTAACTTCGCAATCCGAGGGTATGGACTCTGCATTCCCTGCCTGAAGACGATGGCAGGGGCGCAGTCGACCCCCTGGGAGGTATGGGAAGGGACATTCCTGGTGGTGGTGGGGAGGATGGAGGTGAATGGAGGCATCAACATCTGCGAACTCAGACATGTGTAAGAACCGATCTTTTATACTACAAGTATTAGAACACGATTGGATAGATGAGAAGTTAATAAGTGACGTAACAATTGAGTCTTCTCGCGGCAGAACTTACGTTAAAGCTTTCATTTAGTTACACTTACAAGATAGAAACAAGAAGTATCTAACTACATTGAAGTAAAGTAGCAGGGCAATACTACCATTCAAGACTGCATTTATTTGATCAGAAAAACATTAAAAACAGTAAATTGTGAAATATTATTACAGTTTAAAATAATGGCTGTCTATAGTATTTTAATATACTTTAAAGGGTAATTCCACCGGTGGAGACATGAATATGTATTGAAAGTGGGTGATATATGTAGTAGAATAGTAGCATAAATTTCTAATTTGGGTCCTTCTTGGCCGATAAAAGGCAGAAAATGACTGTTTAGTGCTTGTGGATTGTAAACAACAATCCCCATAGTGCATTGCAATGCTCAGCTCCGCAGGCCACTCCCACCTCTACGCTACCGCCTGGAAATCATTTCACACAATTTCTAGCAGGGCCGTAGCTAGAGGATTCGGGGCCCCCTGAAAAAATATTGATGTGGGCCCCTACCACCCTCCCCAATATCATATACTGTACAATAGCTGAGCATGGAGACCCACGTATAACAGAAGATGGTGATGTTGTTGTAAAACCTTTATTTTAAAAGTTAAATGTTTATATAAAAATTACAACTAATAAAAACTAACAAAAAGCAAGAAATTGTTAAATAATAATAAAACCAATTTTTAAAATTCAGTCTGTTATAATTCATAAATCAAAAAGTAAACACTTAAAATTGACAAGAATGCAGTCTAATTAAAATAATAAAACCATTTAAAATCATTTATTGTCTTATTTTTTAATAAAGATAATATGGAACTGGTAATATTATTAAATAAAGCGAATACATTTATTCATCCAAGTGCAGTGTGTTCTCGATGTATTAAATATCATCAGCCGGCAGGTCAGATGCATAATGCAATGCTTCGTGACTTGTGAATTTAGACCAAATTTTAATCATTCGGTCGATTGTGGCGCGCACCGATAATAAAAAATGACTGTACACGGCAGACTGTAGACGGAAGTTTTCTAATTCCCAGCGAAATACCAATACATAACCTGTCTTTAAGAACGTCTTGGTCGACTGGGATACAACCACTCTCCTTGCCTCCCTCTCCGTCTTTTCGTGGCATTTCTGGTTCCCTGATTTATGTTTTCTTTTCCCCGACATTTTTCAGTCAGTCAGTCTCCTGCTCTTCCACCAAGTTCATCGTTAACTTTAGGCTGCCGCTTCAACTTTGATAGGTTCTGTTCACGAGCTGGGGTGGGACTTACAATTTTATTGGGTCCATCTGATGTTTGTCACTGACTCTGACTGAATAATTAATAAATACTTTAGGTCAGACTAAACCATTTTTATGGAGGTAAGAGAAGCAGATATTTGGAAAAATATTTAACCAAATTTAACCAGTCCCATCCAAAGCAATTAAATGATCAGTTTATAACAGTCTACTGTTTTGAATGATCAGTTCTTGCCATATGTTAGTCTAGTCTTTATTTCCTCTCAGCGTGTCATCTCATTTGAGTAGTGTGTGTGTTGAAAAGAGAGCGATAGAGAGACACAGAGACAGAGCAAGCACCCTCAGGCAGTGAGGGATAGTGGTGTGAGGTCACAGCTGGGTACAATGCTGGGGTTTAAATGTCAGCCTGGCAGGGTCTCCCTCTCAGTGCCATTTTGTGGGACATGTCACATGGTAAAGCACTGGCAGGGTCAGAAGCAGAGCAGGTCTGAAGCCCAGTGAGTGGGCAACTACTGTTTCTCACGGCAGGCGTCACTTTGTGAGTCTATCAGCAGAACACTTTTAGAGACACTCTGTAATACCACGGACATTAAAAATACACTGACTTCAGTTGATACAGTGTAGCTATATCATAGTGTTGTGAATATGTTAGCAGTTGGTGATTTTCACAGATTGCCGTCCATGCTACAGCAAAATACAGGTGCTTTGATTTGGGTTATGCAACACATAAATTATTCATTAAAACTTAAAATATGTGAATATAAAGCATAGTAGGGCTGTACAACATCGAGTTCTTTTAATATACATCTGGTATGCTGAGGAGTAGAAACTTATCCAGAAGAATGCTAAAAAAAATATATGCTAAGAATAGTGTGCTCTGAATAGATACTTTTGTTCATTAACAACTTTTTATAAACCAAAGCAGTGCATTTATTTTCATGATCAGCTCTTTATTATACATGTTCTTTTCCTTTTAAACTCTGACAATTTTAAATATAGTGTATGCCAATATCACATTTATTTTTTGTCATATGTCTGGTTTTTCTGGCGACATGGAAATAGTCATCCTAACCTTTCCTGTTTATTGCATGTCTGTCCCATTCATGCTTTTGCATATGATTGGCGCAATGTTTTTCTCCTCAGTATGTCTTTCATCAAGGTTATTCAGTTTAAATGAGGTGCTAATACAAATGCAGATTGTGGAAACACTGCAAAATAATCAAGGCTTTTAAACCCCCCTCAGCATGAGCTGATCATTAAAAGTAATGAAGTGATAATGTGCGCTAATCGAATATGTCACTGATTGTCTGTGGTGTTTGCTCAGCGCGTGCTCTGATGTACATATATTTTGATTGATGTCCTGTGAATCTGTCTGCAGTCTCTCGTAACTGTCAAAGTTTCTGTTTCAGTACAGTTTAGCTATGGTTAATGTGCTGTAAACCTCCATAACCAACACCTGCTGACTATCTGACTCCTCTAATGTTGTGTCTGGTGGAAGAACTAAGCAGAGGAAAAATAAAAACAGACAGTTCCTCATAGCAATTCATGTCAACGTGTAGGCATGGGCTTCATTACACATTCACCAGAGCTTAAGTTGAGCTTGATCTTTTGCCTTGAGGCAAAAAGAGAACAGCTTTCATGTGAACTTAAGACACTGTTAGCTCTGGTTGAGGTCTGCTGGAGTGAACTGATGGAGAAACCCAGGCTCCATAACATCATTAGCTGTTGTGACACTGTGTTAGACTAGCAGTAATTAAGCGTTGAAATCAAAATGTGATTGGCACCGAGTCAGGTCTCAGCGTTGGCCTGTCAGGAGGAATTGTGAGGAGATGGATCAAACTGGCCTGGCTCTATTCTATGCTCTTGACCATCTCTTACTCTTCAGACTCAAGGGGAGAAGGTTATGCATGTGTCCATCTAACTTCCCAAGAAAGTTACATGTAGATTGATAGACAAGCAACACGTGTCGAGAATAGTCGTCAAGCTGTGTTTCAGTCATGTTGTCATGGCAATGACTAGGCCGAGGAAAAATGTTTTCTCCCACTGGTTGTGCTGTAGTAATGAAGATGCTAATGAGAATTTATGTGACCACGATGTTGTCTTTTTTCTTCGTTTTTTTGCATTTCTTCTATGTAATGGCTCTTTCCTTAATGACTGACCTCTCTTTAAGTCAGTAACGTGTGCTTTGTAAGTCTTTGGTTGAGGAAAGCAGTGGGTGGTGGAGACAAATGAAATTATTCTCATTTTGGGAGAATTCAGAGCATGTGGCACCGGCAGGCGTCAACGTCAACTGTGTGACTTCAGCAGCCAATGATGTGATTGGTGTTTCTCTTGCTCCCCTTTGCCGTGTTGTTTTTGTGGTGGCATGTATCTGTTAAATCGAAATGTGTATAATGAGTGTTTGCGGTGTAAAAAAAGTACTTTAGGTTGTAATGGAGGCTGTATTTGCAGTGTCAAAACTCTTCAAATACATAGACCGTATAAAAAAGAATTCGCATCAGCTGTGTGTGTGTGTGTGTGTGTGTGTGCTTGGCCATCAAGTGATATTTCAGACTGGACGTACTGCGATGATGATAGCTCAGTTCACAACGACAAAACACACAGATCACTTTGGTCTTGTCAATGGAACCATTTGTCAACTTTTTAAAAGTAAACTTTCCATTTAGAATCTTATTGGCATCCATTTCGGCGTCTCGCGCTCGTCATCCACTCAAAACGTAACGTTAATCTACTATTTGGCCGGCTCGCAACAAGTGTGTGCGGCGTGCCTGTTGTTTTGTTTCCGGTCTAGCTAAATCCGCTTGCGCTTTGGTCGACGAAGCAACAAAACGTCCTCACGCATGCCGCGTCCTGTTGCAGAAACATGTGAAAAAACTACAAAGTTTGCTAGGCCAAAAAGACTGTTAATCGCGCGATAAAAAATGTTACGCCGTTAAAATGGGTTTGCGTTAACGCCGTTAATAACGCGTTTAACTGACAGCCCTAATATATATATATATATATATATATATATATATATATATATATATATATATATACACACACTCACCTAAAGGATTATTAGGAACACCATACTAATACTGTGTTTGACCCCCTTTAGCCTTCAGAACGGCCTTTATTCTACGTGGCATTGATTCAACAAGGTGCTGAAAGCATTCTTTAGAAATGTTGGCCCATATTGATAGGATAGCATCTTGCAGTTGATGGAGATTTGTGGGATGCACATCCAGGGCACGAAGCTCCCGTTCCACCACATCCCAAAGATGCTCTATTGGGTTGAGATCTGGTGACTGTGGGAGCCATTTTAGTACAGTGAACTCATTGTCATGTTCCAAGAAACCAATTTGAAATGGTTCGAGCTTTGTGACATGGTGCATTATCCTGCTGGAAGTAGCCATCAGAGGATGGGTACACGGTGGCCATAAAGGGATGGAGATGGACAGAAACAATGCTCAGGTAGGCCGTGGCATTTAACCCTCTGGGGTTGGCAATCACGCCGACGTGATCTGCTCACTTTTTTTCGTATCAGTGCAAAACAAACTCAAAATACTTTGTTGATTTTGATCTTACATATAAGTGTTACACATCATTCAATACTGTTAAATGTCTTCTTTTTTTGTGTACACTCTTATTAACATCAAAACCTTGTGTTTTTGTAAAATAAATAAAATAAACAGGGTGCGCTTTCAGCTCACACTGTCTCCGCAAAAATGTTTCTGAAACGCGTCCGAAAAATGAACTGTAACTCAATAAATACTTGTCACAGAGACACGAAAGATTTCTCTTTATGAAGCTGAAATTCTCTTCTTTTAAATGAAGTAACTTATATAAAAAAGCAACTATTCTCAGTTGATGTAATCTGTATGAAAAGAGAGAGATGTCAGTCTTTTTCCTTTCACCTAATTATAGCGTATGACGTGTTAATGTGACCACGCCCACTGAGAGCGCGCGATATTCAAACGTTAATGTTGAGGCAAGCCATGAAAACGCCCACATCAGAACGCGCTAACCTTTATCTCGTCTTGCTGCGCAGTGAGGAATAATTCCTGGAAAAGTTAACTCAGTTACCTGTTTCATTCGAGGAGCACGGATTCAGCTGATGTAGTAAGTCATTTATTCGTAAGTGCTTTGTTCTAATCGTGTTATTAAATAGTGTCTGTAAACTGCACAAAGACTGTTTAAATTTTAAATGCGTGTCTCTGTGCGAATGAATGGACGAATTCACAGACGCGCGCACGCTGTGCGTTCATTCACTCTCGCTCCTACATTAGTAAGACTACTGAGATTTGTTCTAATCGCAATATAGAATAGTATCTGTAAAACCAAAAAGACTGTTTAAATATGAATCGGGTGTCTGGGTGTGTGAACAAACGAACGCACAGATGCATAGCCTACTGTTACAGACGAAATAGATTAGAAAGTTTTTACTATAAAATAGACATCAAATAAGCTTTAGTTAGACAGTTTGTGCTCATATGGTAAATATATAGTAGCCTATGTTTTGTAAAAAATAAACTAATCAACTGTTATCCAATGCAAGCTTATAATAGCCTACTTTATATGGAAAAAAATTCTTTTCAAGATGTTTCCAACTCTAACTTAGAACCAATTCTATACAATGACCCATATAACCTATTTGACCAGGATTTGTTTCCAGGTATGACTAAAAATGGGTTTTTGACTTTCATTTATATTTTGATTATATGAAGAGTTCAGATGCAAAAGCCTCTAGTGCCATTTGAAATTTTCTTCTAGAATGATAATTTTTATCAAGCTTGTACATTTTAAGTTCAGTAATTTACTTAAATGACAATTATTAGGTAATCTTCATTGCCATTTAAGTGAAATTACTGAACTTAAATATACAAGCTTGATAAAAATTATTATTCTAGAAGAAAATTTCAAATGGCACTTAGAGGCTTTTGCATCTGAACCCTTCATATATATATATATATATATATATATATATATATATATATATATATATATATATATATATATATATATATATATATATATATATATATATATATATGTATGTATGTATGTATGTATGTTGTCCTTTCAATTTTTGCTTGTGTGACACCTGAATGAAAGGCTCATTATTATGCGGGTCAGGTGAGAATCACCTAATTATTCATGATGGGGCTTGGACTGTTCAAGGCCATTCGCATATTGCCTTGGCAAACAAAAAAAAGTTTTTCACAATAAAACCCAATTCACAGTTTTATGTGAATGATTAGGCAGGATGTTTTTCAGATCATTTTGAAGAAAAAACACTAGGCAACAACATCCATTAGTCAAAAGTCTTGTGGACACATATTTATTATGTGTTTTGTAGCCTTATTTCAGAAACTTTCATTTTTAGTTTTTTCAATAACCACGCATAAACAATATTCTTTCAAATATACAAACATGTACATACATATTATATCACATATTATCATAGCCATGTTTGTGCTAAATATAGTGTAATTTCACCTGTGCCATTAATATGTTTATAAGCAACTGAAAAAAAACACAAATGTCACAGCATGTCAGAACATCTCAAGGACTCCAAAAACACCTCAGACCCCAGGGGGTTAAACGATGCCCAATTGCCACTAAGGGGCCTAAAATGTGCCAAGAAAACATTCCCCACACCATTACACCACCACCAGCCTGCACAGTGGTAACAAGGCATGATGGATCCATGTTCTCATTCTGTTTACGCCAAATTCTGACTCTACCATCTGAATGTCTCAACAGAAATCGAGACTCATCAGACCAGGCAACATTCTTCCAGTCTTCAACTCTCCAATTTTGGTGAGCTCTTGCAAATTGTAGCCTCTTTTCCTATTTGTAGTGGAGATGAGTGGTACCCGGTGGGGTCTTCTGCTGTTGTAGTCCATCCACCTCAAGGTTGTGCGTGTTGTGGCTTCACAAATGCTTTGCTGCATACCTCGGTTGTAACGAGTGGTTATTTCAGTCAAAGTTGCTCTTCTATCAGCTTGAATCAGTCGGCCCATTCTCCTCTGACCTCTAGCATCAACAAGGCATTTTCGCCCACAGGACTGCCGCATACTGGTTGTTGTTTTTTTTCTTTTAACACCATTCTTTGTAAACCCTAGAAATGGTTGTGCGTGAAAATCCCAGTAACTGAGCAGATTGTGAAATATAAATATATATCTGGCACCAACAACCATGCCACCCTTAAAATTGCTTAAATCACCTTTCTTTCCCATTCTCACATTCAGTTTGGAGTTCAGGAGATTGTCTTGACCAGGACCACACCCCTAAATGCATTGAAGCAACTGCCATGTGATTGGTTGATTAGATAATCACATTAATGAGAAATTGAACAGGTGTTCCAAATAATACTTTAGGTGAGCGTATATATATATATAATATTTATATATATATATATATATATATATATATATATATATACATAGCACATTTAACAATTAAAAATTACCTATTGTAAATGTTGCAATTTACAAATTGTAGATAGTTGTGGTCATACATTTACATATATGCAGATTGCAGAATCTGCAAAATGTTAATGTTTTTGAGGGATCATAAAAATTGCATGTTTTATATACGTTTAGTAATGGCCTGAATAATCTACTTCAAATAGCAGATGTTTACGTGTAGTTCACAAGACAAAAAAGATTAAAAATTACCCAAATCAAAAATTTACATATGCTTGATTTTCTCATTATCTGAAAGATCAATGAAAGATCCATGTTTTTTATTGTTTGTTTGTTTGTTTGTTTTTTAGTGATTGTTGTTCATGAGTCCTTTGACTCACCTTTTTTGCACTGAGGACAATTGAAGGACTCATACAGAACTATTACAAAAATTCATGAATGTAAAGCATATTTAGCTGCACCTGCAGACCTTACTGTGTGGTTTTTAAAGCTACACTGTGTAACTTTTTTAGTTTATTCTTAGCTAAAAACACTTAGTACTTTCAAAAATATATGTGCTCATTAATGTATATTTACTTCATTCAAGTAATAAAGTATTCTCGTGAGCGTATAATATGCCATTGAAAATACATACGGGTAAGGGGTTCTAATGTCGGTCGCCATGTTGCCCCTCCATCTTGAAAGTACATTAGCCAAAGAGGGACATCAAGCTTCGCCTTTCGCGTTTTAACACTCGATGGCACCATGTCGAGGAGGTCGTACTGGAAGCCATGTTAATCTTTGACTCCATTGGCCACCGTAGGAGTTAAAACGAAATCGAAATTGAGAGGAATAGAAACGTCTCGGTTACGGATGTAACCCTCGTTCCCTGAGTAGGGAACGGAGACGTTCCGTCGGATGACGACGAATGGGGTTTCGCTTAGAAAGCCAATCGACTTCGAGTACTACAAAACGAGCCAATGGCAAAGAAATGCCATGGGTCTGCGGAATTTGCATAGCGTAACTCCGCCTCACCTCGTGGGTATTTAAGGAGCACGCTCATAGCAAATAGGCATGTTTTTCTCGCTGAGGAGCCAAGACTGAGCTCAGGCGATCCCCGCGGTACAGCGGAAAGTGGCAGGAAGACGGAACGTCTCCGTTCCCTACTCAGGGAACGAGGGTTACATCCGTAACCGAGACGTTCCCTTTCGTTGTCACTCCGAGTTCCGTCGGATGACGACGAATGGGGATACCAGTCTAATCACGCCACCTTCTCAGCTGTCTTCCAGTGCCCTGCGTAATCTGAGATCCCTGTCGTGAGATAGCACGGACGAAGGACTCCTATTAGCACAGGAATACCAAGGTACACTGGGGAGCATATCCCAAGGTCTTTAAGGGAAGTATGCAATTACTGCCAACCCAGAGGGGGGGACTTAGAGAATACACATATGACCCGAGGGATGCATATGGGGAATCACTGGGGTGTCCAGCCGCAGGTGGAATATTTCAACCCCAGGGGTGGCAAGGTGGCTTGCCAAGGGAAAGACACATGCTCAAAGAGGCTTACAGTGGAAATACACATGTGGGGGTAGCTCAGAGGAGGTACCATGCACACGGGAGGCACCTAGCCGACGCGCAGGCAAAAGACACTGGCGCCAGCATCAGGAGTGCTGGAGGAACTCAGGGCTTTCGGGGAAGCTCACCTGAGGAGAATATCGCACGTATCCAGTCCGTGGAGTGGAATGGCGAGCAAGCGAAGACACCTAAAGGGTCCCATGTTAGCTTGAAAAAGACAGTACATGGGAGGAGACTGGCTCCACTCGGAGATTGTAAAATCTGGCGAATGTGTTAGGTGTCGCCCAGCCTGCAGCTCTGCAGATGTCTGTTAGCGAGGCGCCATGCGCTAGAGCCCAAGAGGATGCCACACTCCGGGTGGAGTGGGCGGTCACACCAAGGGGGCACGGTCGACCTTGCTGCTGGTATGCCAAAGCAATGGCGTCCACTATCCAGTTAGACAACCTTTGTTTGGCGAGAGCCTTTCCCTTCAGCTTCCCACCATAACAGACAAAGAGCTGGTCTGAGGTCCTGAAACACTGCGTTCTGTCTACATAGATGCGAAGAGCACGTACTGGACAGAGCAGTGCCAAGGCTGGGTCTGCCTCCTCCGGGGGCAGCGGTTGCAGGTTCACCACCTGGTCCCGAAAGGGAGTGGTAGGAACCTTGGGCACATATCCAGGCCGGGGTCTCAGGATCACGTGAGAGTCGCCCGGCCCGAATTCCAAGCACGCTTCGTCAACGGAGAATGTGTGCAGGTCCCCTACCCTCTTGATGGAGGCCAACGCAGTCAGGAGCGCTGTCTTCATTGACAGGAAGTTAAGCTCGACTGACTGCAAAGGCTCAAAGGGAGCGCTGCGCAGGGCAGTTAAAACCACTGCGAGGTCCCAAGAGGGTACGAGAGGAGAACGAGGAGGATTCAGTCTCCTCGCTCCCCTCAGGAACCTGAGGATCAGGTCATGCTTCCCCACGGACTTACCTTCTATCGGGTCATGATGTGCGGCAATAGCGGCGATTGCCCTCGGTCAGGGAATAATACTGGGCGCAATGGGTCGAGTTGTGAGAGGCAAACAGATCTATCTGTGCGTCCCCGAACTGGTCCCAAATCAGCTGGACCGACTGGGGATGGAGTCGCCATTCTCCAGGGAGGGGCTGAAACCGTGAGAGCTCGTCGGCTGCACAGTTCAGGGCTCCGGGGATATAAATGGCACGAAGCGACCTCAGATGCTTCTGACTCCATAAGAGGAGGTGGCGGGCGAGTTGCGACATACGGCGGGAGCGCAGACCACCTTGACGGTTGATGTACGCTACGGTCGCGGTATTGTCTGAACGGACTAGTACATGCTGACCCCTGAGCACGGCTCGGAAGCGGCACAAGGCGAGCTGTACAGCCAGCAACTCGAGGCAATTGATGTGCCATAAGCGGTGGGGTCCTGTCCAGGAGCCCGCGGCAGCACGTCCATTGTACATGGCACCCCAGCCCATGGTAGAGGCATCTGTCGTTACGACAATATGCCGGGAAGCTCGTTCCAGGGGCACTCCGGCCCGTAGAAAACTGAGGTTCGACCACGGGGTAAAGGTCTGACGGCAGGTCGGAGTAACTGGTACTCGGAGAGTGCCGTGTTGCCATGCCCACCTCGGGACTCGGTCGCGAAGCCAAAGCTGAAGCGGTCTCATATGGAGTAATCCGAGCGGCGTTGCCACGGCTGCGGATGCCATATGCCCCAGGAGCCTCTGAAAAAGTTTCAGTGGAACCGCACTCTTGCCCTCGAACTGTGTCAGGCAAGTCAGCAGTGACTGCGCGCGCTCGCTCGTAAGCTGCGCGGACATGGCGACCGAGTCGATCTCCATACCGAGAAAAGAGATCCTCTGCACGGGGCAAAGTTTGCTCTTCTCCCAGTTGACCCGAAGGCCCAGACGGGCTACATGGCGGAGCACCAAATCCCTGTGTTCGCAAAGCTGATCTCGAGAGTGAGCTAGGATTAGCCAGTCGTCGAGGTAGTTCAGAATGCGAACCCCGTGTTCCCGGAGGGGAACAAGGGCTGCCTCGACGACCTTCGTAAAGACGCGAGGAGACAGGGCTAGCCCGAATGGGAGAACTGCGTACTGATATGCCTGCCCCTCGAAAGCAAACCGCAGGAACGGTCTGTGTCGAGGGAGGATGGAGACATGAAAGTAGGCGTCCTTCAGGTCGATCGCTGCAAACCAACCCTGGTGCCGCACACATTCGAAAACACGTTTGGCGGTGAGCATCTTGAACGGCAGCCTGTGAAGGGAGCGGTTCAGAACGCGCAGGTCCAGGATTGGCCGTAACCCACCGGTTTTCTTCGGGACAATGAAATACGGGCTGTAGAAGCCGGTCTTCATTTCGGCTGGAGGGACAGTCTCGATCGCACCCTTCGCCAGCAAGGTTGTAACCTCCGCTCTCATGATAGGGGCATTGCCACCGACCATAGTGGAGCGGACTCCCCTGAAGCAGGGAGGAGACCGCGCGAACTGAATCGCGTAGCCGAGCCTGATCGTTCGTGCGACCCAGCGGGACAGGTTGGGAAGCTCTAGCCAGGCTCCCAACGACTGAACCAGCGGGGTCACGCGAACTACAGACTTCCCGTCGGTGGGGCAGCGAGGCGGTATGGCTGACCCAGACATGGACGGCATAGCGGCCCGGTGTGGAGGTGCAGCCATGGACCGCGTCCTGACAGAGCAGACCAGGGAAGGACGAACGTTCCACGGGGGTCTGCTCTGCCAGGGGTCTGGCGTCAGAGGAGGATGAGAGTGGTACGGTCCGGGGACGGCGCGCACTGTCATCCGGCTCTGGGACAGAGGAGGACGAGGGGTGCACAGCCCGGGGACGGCGCACCGTGTCGTCCGAGAACTCTGTGTGCTCAGAAACGGGAGAGTCAGTTCTTTCTGAATAAGGATTCTTCCCCGGCCCTCCACCAGGGAAAGGAGTGGCCCTGCTACCAGCTCCTGGAAAGAACTGAGTCCCATCTCTGAGGAGCCCATCTCAAGAGTGCCGCTTAACCCAGCGTGTAGCGGGGGGCGGGGCTGGAGAGGGCTGTGGCGTCCCCCTGCGGCTTCCAGAGCCAGCCCGGGTGAACGGGCGGGGTGGGAGCCGCAGGAGGGCGCCTTCGGCGGTGGGCAGACTGAGGGATCAGCTCGGACGGCGGGGCCGTTGGGGCAGAATAAGCCTCAGTCTGCTCGTGGGCGGTTGAGAACTGTTGGGCAAAGCCCTCAACCGCACCGCCGAAGAGGCCGACCTGGGATATGGGGGTGTCAAGCAGATGGGTCCGCCCGACATCCTGCACATCGGACAGGTTCAGCCACAGAATGGTGTACATCACCTGACCCAGGGAACGTACGGCCACTTTCGTCGCTCGGAGAGCAAGGTCAGTGGCGGCGCGCAGCTCATTGAAGAGCCCTGGGTCAGTCCCGTCCTCGTGCATGTCCGTGAGCATCTGGGTCTGGTAGACCAGCAGAATGGCCATGGCATGCAGTGAGGCGGCTGCCTGTCCTGTAGCGCTATAGGAATTCGCCACAAGTGTAGACGAAAAACTACAGGCTTAGGACGGGTGCTTAGGATCGCGCCGAGAGGAAGCACTCTGAGGACACAGTAGCATCGCAACAGAGCGTTCAACCGGGGGACCCCAGTGTACCCATGGGCAGCGGCCCCGTCGAGGGAAGGAAGGGCGAAGGAGATCAACGAGGGATCGCTGGAAGACATGGGGGTCTTCGAGGATTTCGAGATCTCCTAATGCACATCCGGGAAAAAAGGTATTGGAGTGGACGCTGACAGGAGTCAGCGGCCACACCCAAAAACCAATCGCCCGGGAAAGCATGGCCGTCATCTCAGGATCTGACTCGACAAATGCCATATGCACACCCGAAAGTGGCAGCACTGTCAAATCTTCACTTCCTGAAAATTCTAGCCCACCCTGTGATGCTGCGATGGACAACAGATCCGATTCTGGAGCGTCAAGGGAAACCCGCGGGGCATCCGAAAATAGTCCCGGGGAATCCCCTGAACACTCGCGGGTTGCGTCACTGAAGAGGGGGGCGTGGTCCACGGACAAAGAGTCGGCGGATTTGTTCCACACACACACCCTCAGGTCACCCTGGCCACCAGCCGAAGTAGCACCTCACGTGGAGAGTGTTAGATCGGGGTGTGGATGAGGGGACTCTCTCTCTAACGAGATCATTGAGTCTCGACCGTAATGACGCGATGATCACGTTCCCGCGGGGAGAACGTGAGTCATCCACAAACGCTGCTCTAGCGTGATGAAGCCCAAGCACGCAGAGCAGAGAATGTGCCCATCAAAATCGGAAATGAGTCGACCGCAACCAGAAATGCACGGGCGAGCCGTCTTTAAAAAGACGTGCCGCGTGCGAGCTCTTTTGTGAGAGGAGGAAGAAACTCCGCGATGTTGAAGCGAGCAGGGAGAAACACACTCATTGGCAGATCACTCCACAGATCAGCAGGCAATGTGAACTCGCTGCAGATCGCCGTCACACCAACACCGGAGAGAGTGGCTCGTCTCGTAGAGTGAAGTCAGAAATGGCTGTGGAGCGAAGAGATACTCTTGGCTCCGAAGCGAAAACATGCCTATTTGCTATGAGCGTGCTCCTTAAATACCCACGAGGTGAGGCAGAGTTACGCTATGCAAATTCCGCAGACCCATGGTATTTCTTTGCCATTGGCTCGTTTTGTAGTACTCGAAGTCGATTGGCTTTCTAAGCGAAACCCCATTCGTCGTCATCCGACGGAACTCGGAGTGACAACGAAAGGGAACTAATATTCACTGGATGGTCATATACCCTTTCACCGCTAGATGGGGGTAAAAATCACACAGTGTAGCTTTAAGAAAGGAAGAGACTAAGAATAGAAGAGAGATTAAGATTTTGATACAGAATAAGTAAAGACATTGAAATCCCCTCTCATGACTTCAAAACTAATGTACGACCAGTAATAATCACTATGATTGAGGAATTGCCATTTTAGGAATACTGTCCATTTACATTTATTCACAAATACATTCATCTCATAATCTTTATTCACTGCAGGGGACGTACATTTGAGGAATGGCTTCAAGCTACCATCTGACAAAGCTATTGATATTTCAGGGGGGCATAAAATATCACAGACAAAGCTGTCATTTCCTTTCAACTCTCTCATAAGGTAGTGTGCATGCTTCTATCCTTCAAAATCTAGTTTTAGTGTAAAGAATGTGTATTGCAGTAAAGCCACTGTCAGAGTTTTACAAGCATCCTCAGAAAACAAGAACAAAATACGGAGGTTGTTTTGTGCATGATGGGTGAACGTTGCAGCATTAACCGTCTGGGGTCTAAGGTGTTTTTGGGGTCCTTCAGATGTTTTGAAATGCCCTGACATTTGTGCTTTTTTCAGTTGCTTATAAACATATTAATGGAAACGGTGTCATTACACTCTATTTAGCACAAACAGGGCTACCATAATATGTGAGCAACATGTATGTACATGTTTGTATTTTTGAGAGAATATTGTTTATGCATGGTTATTGAAAAAAACTAAAACTTAAACGTACAGTATGTAATTTTTGGCCACCAGGGGTCGCTAATCTCTTACAATAACAAAGACGTATATCGATGACGCAAAGCATCAAGCGAAATTATGGATCTTGTCGTCAAGCTGATGGATCTTTTATGGATGAGTGAATACAGTGATGTTTTTAACATGACTGTGGTATGAAGCAGGGCGCGATTGCTAATGAGAAATGTATACAAGAGTCACATGCAACGCGAGTCCTGCGGATATAAAGGAATAAGGACATTTCATTCTACCGAACTACACGTAAGTGCTGAGTCAATAAGTTACTCACAGGTCAGTTTATTAGACGAATTAAACTTGAGGTAACGCAGCGCTGTTTCACTTGCAACAGTTACACTATCACACTAAATGGCATTTGAGTGTGTTAAATGTTGTTATTTAGGTTGTTTGTTGGCTGTATGAGACTAGCAGTAAGCTAGATCAACATTAGAATAACATACAGATCATATTCTAACATTTCATCATATTGAACTAAATAACATTGATTAGTTTTATGTACATTTGTACAGTTCTAGTCCTCTTTTTGTCTCAAAGTCTGTTTGCCATGGTCCAAAATGTTTGAACAAAACAACAACAGCGTGAGCGTCCTACTAAGCATAAACCAGTTGTCCACGTCTGTCGCCATGGTTACTATGGCAGTACGAGCGGAAACCGAGGGTAACGCGGATATGACGCCACTGACTGGCCATTGACTCACCCTGCTGACACATCCCGTTTCCCTGGCTAAAATCGCAATTTTCTCACAATTTACAAATAGTTGGAAACATTGGGGATATTGTAAGCAATCAACTAAAAAATATATATATAACATTGGCCTAGTCATTTTGGGATATTTTACTGCAAAAATCCTACATATTGTACCTTTAAAGTTTCTGAAATAAGGCCACAAAACACATATTAAATATGTGTCCACAAGACTTTTGACTAATGGATGTTGTCGCGTAGAGTTTTGCTACAGAATTGGTTCAAAGTTAGAGTTGGAATCATCTTGAAAAAATGTGTCTTTTTCCACTGGGTACCACAAAAAAGAATTCGAGAACAAAAGAAATATATATATATACAGTATTTCTTTTGTTCTCGCATTCTTTCTTGTGGTACCCAGTGGAAAAAGACACATTTTTTCAAGATGTTTCCAACTCTAACTTTGAACCAATTCTGTAGTATATATAGTATATATATATATATTCTACAGGATCCATGTCTAACTTTGAACCAATTCTGTAGAAAAAAATTTTTTATATATATATATATATATATATATATATATATATATATATATATATATATATATATATATATATATATATATATATTTATATTCTACAGAATTGGTTCAAAGTTAGACAATGGCCTCATATATATTAATATTCTACTGAATTGGTTCAAAGTTAGAGTTGGAAACATCTTGAAAAAATGTGTTTTTTTCCACAAATTTTGTATGCATGCAAATTGTATAATATCCTAGGTAAACATTTCTAGTAATTGTGCAGTTAATTCTCATACTGTATTTTCAGAAAGTTTGGTAATATGTATCCTCTCCCCAAATTTTCACTAATAAAACACAATAAAAAAAGGTTACAATTACAACAACAATTACATTTTTAATGATATTTCAAGTGTAATCTTTCTTTGTAAAAAAGTATACATTTTATCATTGGTATTTCAAAGGTAAGGATTCATTAGTGTGAATATTGGAACAAACACTATAATAACATCTTAGTTGATAATTCAATATACCTACTTTTTTTGACAAAACATCCCATACTATATATTTAACAAAAGCAAAAGCTTATTTGATGTGGCAGTAGTCTTTTTTTTACAGTAAAAACTTTATAATCTATCCAAAACTAATCAACGAAATCTTGTCTAAACATTCATATTTAGTCTATAACATATTGTGTTTATGATATACAGTACTCTTGTTAATGCTGATGGTGAGGAATGACAGCTGCAACATCTCATAATGTACCTCAAACTGAGTAGCGTTTCACTGGGAAACGTCCTGCTCAAGTCGTCCTTGCAATGAAGGTTCGGGTTGAATAACTAGTTCTTCATCATCAAACTCACACTCAAATTGATATGGTAAAATCAATGTCATTGTTACGGTCTTTACAGTGTGTACAATCGCTGAGCTTTAGGAAGCCGAAGTCTCCGGACAGAACGGACGTTCAGTTATGGTAATTGTCATGTAGCTTCTGACAGGCGCTTTAAGCTGTTGAGCAATCGTAACAGACATGGGCCATCTAGCCAATCAGAGCAGAGTAAGCTCATGGAAATAGGTATTTAGAGAGACTGATTCATCCATCGAGTCGTTTGAGAATCGTTGAAAAATGTGGTGATGTGCAATGTATATTATGAGATAATGAAAGTGTTTTTTGAGGATACCTCCAGAACCAAATTAGGAGCCTTTAAAATAGCATAATTGGGGCACTTTAAGGATTCATGAAAGAGTATGTGGATAACACAATCTACAAAATAGTGTATCCTGGCTGTATCCTAATGAAAAGCAGGCCATTGCCATAATCAAAAGCCATAATTTAACAGAGACAGGCATAACTGATTAAAGGACCTCATCAGAACTTTCAATTCCTAGATGGATCAGTATACAAGACAAGGGCCAAAAAAAACATTTTTAAAAGAAAATAAATTAAAGCCCCAAAACAGGGCTGTTGAACATCACACAAAAAAAAAATATAATGACATGGATTAGGTTTATTGTACTAGCACAATCAATTGGACTTCTTTGTATTTGTACAAAAGCACATTCATCCTAGCAGATAACTTTTCAAATTACCTGCATGCCATCTGTTGATCACAATAGTCTAATGTGATGCTAATGTTCTTTTAAGTCACTCTGGATAATAGTGTCTTCTAAATATCTTGAATGTAAAAGTTCCCCACGTCAACATTTAGCCTGCTAGAAGTTTTTTGTCTGACTGTTTTCTTGTCTCTGAATATTGCACTTTTCATAATAGTTTCCAATAAACCGGCGTAAACTGTGTTAAGGATGGGCTGATTGTTCTTCAGTTCTTGTTAGAGCTATGTTCAACCTCTCACTGTCTTAATGTCCATTATCCAGATCGGGGGAAAAGCAAAGTGTCATGTGTGACTGAGAGTCCTAATCAGCAGTAATGAGACTGCATACAGGAACAAGGTGGCAGATCTGACACTGATGTATGGATGGTGAGTAATGATGTCTGCGGTGATGGTGTAACAATGGAAGCGGTCTCAGATTCCTTAGTTTACAGACCTTGGATGACCCTAGCAGAAAAAAAATCAACAGGGACTGTCTTAAAAACATTACCTTCAACTCTTTCTAAGGTTGTTAAATATATGTGGTATTGGACCTGTAGATGAAAGCTCTGCTCCAACACAAGCTCCTAGTTTATTACAGTGCAGCAGATTCTATAGAGATTTTAATGGAGAGATCTTGGGATCTGTGAGCTCTTTGCAGATCATTTCAGGATTCATCATCAGGAGATGATTGACCTTTGAGATATCTATTAGTTTGGCTGGCAGTTTATATGTGAACGTGGACTAGGATTACAAGAAATAGAGCACATGCTTAGAGAAATTAAAAAGTGCCGTTACATATTTCGAAAAACATAATATATGGTTGCACTATTTTAGTGAATACCAGTAAAGTAGGATACTTACTGATGACTTATTATTTTAAAAATTACATTACCGTATATGCACACACACACACACACACACACACACACACACATACATACATTCAAATACGGCCATGTTTCAATTTTGCAAATATTACTTTATTTGTCAGAGACAAAACACATTATCAATGTGATTTATACGTGCCAGATTTAGCCAATGGATACTTTTGGCAAATAATGCTTTTTAGCTTTGTACAAATGTAAACTGAGTCAAGATTATAGTATATTCTAACCATCATCTTATTGTGAGTGAAATAGCTTTTAAGGGCAATACATTTTTGCGTTATAGCCGCTAACCATTCACATCTCTTGACTTGTCAACAATGACATTGTGTTAATCATTCTTTCTACACTTTAAGACTTTCAGCGATTGCTTTTAACATAACTGCAGGACTTGACACATTCAGTGAAGACATCTCATCTGTAGCAACAAAATGGCAGTTAAAAATAAGTTCTGCGAAAAGGACATACCAAACTCTCCAAATTCTTCACCAGGTAAATCACAGTCACTGGTCTTTTGAGGTTTGAAAGGCAGTGGTGGAGCAGCAGTCTGTAATTACTGCATCGGACAGACTTTTAGTGGCATAAGACACCTCCAGCAATAAGCTTCTCTCCTGATTCTGCTCAAGGGGGTTTCTTTGACCTCAAAAGTAATGCTTACGTTTAAACTGGTGTTTATCAATTACAGATTGTGTCTTAAACAAAACATTAAAAGTAGGGCACAAATTAGAGAGTGTGGCACCTTATACTCTGTGCGGGGGTGTTTTAAACTGAAGGGATTTTCATGCTCCAAATACATGATCTGTAAGATTCTTCTTGGGGGACAGATTACAATTGTTTTGTTGCTTTCTTTTTTGTACTGTAATGAAGAAATTAAACCTTTTAACCTCACTAATACATTATTTATAGTAACCATATGATTAAGTCACAACTCTTTTTTTTCTCTGTGTATATTTATCTCAGTCATTTACATAAATTAACCAATAATAAATAACACAAAATTGATTATACATTTTTGAGCAGATTCATCATAACCTTCCATCCAATGTATAAAATGTCTCAATTGCCTAAATGTGCTGCAATTCCATCATTAGGCTTCGTCATATCTCATTTTAAAGTGGCTTCCAAGCATGTCCTTTAAAACTCAAGAACTGCTAATAGAGTCCAACATAATAACTATGGCTAAAGGCCCTGAGAGTACAATGTTCCTAATGAAATCCATAACTCTTAAACTTTAAAGGGAGCCTATCAGAAGTATTGATATGGGCATTAAGGGAATACTTTAATTGTTGGCCCTGGCCTGAGCAGCTCCAAGTAAGGTGGACTGAACCTTGAGTCAGCATTTTCCACCAGATCAGCAGCAGTGTGGAACAGTAATTGTGCAGCTTAGAGGGTTTTTTATGACTCTGCATAAAGTAGTAAAATTTGTTGAATAGATGTTTTCACAGTGGTACCAGTCAATACCAAGATTTAAAAGGATTGTCATTTGTTTCTTCACTTAAATCATATGTCCAAATGTATCTTATGCTGTGTTTAACAGCAGAAGCAGCGTCAAAATTTCTTTGGCATCCAACTCTCCATATTGCATGAAGTATTATTCTTAGTAACTGTGTCGCCTCATGGTTTGATTTTCTTTATTGGTTTGCTTTTCAGTGTTATTTTGAAGCAAAGTCAGCTGTGTATGTGTTGTTGGGTTTTGATCATGCTGAGTCCGTATACACAAGATGACAAGCGTAGCATTTACCTTGATCGCTAGCTTGTTCATAGCTTTGAACCGCTTGGCATGGGTCTAGCTCTAGCCTAGATTCAGACAATGAGGGAGCTTATTTTAACAAGCTAATCTACGGCAAAGACTGCAGCGACATGGCCAACACATATCTCTCCCTAAATTAGTCCTTTAAGCCTTATATATCTATGAGACATAGCGAGCCAAATGTTAGCGCTCGCCAATTAGTACAGCAGTGTTCAGTGTGGATTAGAGGCGGGTTGTTTTTTTTCCCCATCTTCTCCCCTCCACCAAATCTCTTTCATCCATGAAGGGAATGTAAAGTTAATTCACTCCAAAATGCCCTGAAAATGTCACACAACATCCTGATGTTAGCTCTCAGTGGTGAAGTGAATTCATGTTCTAAACTTGCCAAAAAATGCAAAGTGTTAAAATGCTCTGACAGACTGGATATTTATTAAGCAAATGCTTGTTTTCTCAGTCTTTCTCATAATGCTGAGTCAAATAGTTGATTGATTGGGCTACTTTTTCTTAAGGCGCGTTCACAATTACCGTTGTTTGGGCAGATTTTTTGCACCAAAATTGGTTCATTTAAACAGGAATCTGAAGAATCTAGAAGTTCCCTATCTTTCAGTCATTTCGACGTCAATGACTGACACTAGGGGTCATACTTGGTAGCCCACTTTGAGAAAAGGCCAAATAAAATTGGCGAATGGAATTTGCATGGGCCACTCCCCCGGACATACAGGTATAAAATGAGCAGGCATGCATCTACTCATTCAAATTTGTTCTTCGGAGCTGAGTCAAGTGTAATCTATTGGGGGTTGCGACTAGTCGACTTTAATGCTCTGCCATGACGCTTTAAGCTTGACGTCAACAAGTCGCTGATCATGGCCTATAGAGTACCCAACAGGACAGGAAATCTTTGAAGTCCACTTCTACACTCCGTTTACAACAGTTAAAATGACAAATAAATGCATACTCTAAAATGCATTTTAAATGATTATTGTACATGTTAGTTAATCGCCGTTCTAAACTAATGCGCTGCTGCATTGTAACGCACATACATATAGAGAGTAGCTCGTACGCACACATAATCATTCAGTATAGCGCATAAATGTATTGTCAACACTGTTCTGTGATTTTATAAGTAAAATAGTTTAGAAACCGAAAAGTTCTAGGCTAGCATATATATTTTTAGTAACTAAAACCCATAGCTTCACTATTAGTAGAGAGTCGCTCCCAGGTAGAATTAATTCACATGAAATCGCTCTCTCACTAATGCATTCATATAAATGCAATCTTTACTGCGCTACTGTGCTTATCTGATTTAGAACTAGCAATTTTCTGTGAGAAATATAACAACCCAAAGACAAAAGAACAAAAAATATGTAGGAGAAATAGCCTTGTGGGCAGTGCTGTGCAGTGATCTGAAAGAGCAAGCTTCCTCTTAAAGAGCAAACACAGACAGAGAGCATCTTTTTAAATATACCTCTCTGCCTGTATGTCTCTGGGTGTGGCCGATATCTCTCATCCTCGGACTGCCACAATCTTTGTCTCGTGTTTGGGTCACACACACGCTGAGACAGCTTTCGTAGATGATTCATGTCCTCACTGCAAGAACATGACCATGGAAACGTTCCGATCACGACTCTCTTTTCTAAAAGGAGCCACCTCAGCTGCTCCTGTCACGGTCCTTCTGCAATGCACAAGGCTGCGGTGGCTAGCGTTTAGGGCGATCTGAGTGCAACATTGGGAGCTTTTCCCCTGGGTAAATCCCCATGGACCTCCTATTCCTCATCTTGCAAATTGCGCCCGGTGGAGGTTTCGGATGAGTTCAGCATTGCGTCAAATGGCGCAGATGATTTCTCATTTGGGGCTCCATATGAGGATGAATTATCGAGTTCCGATGCTGAGTTGGCGGTCATGCTTGCCCGGGTTGGTTGGATGATTGGTTTCTGGGCTCGGAGCCGACTCACAGCTGCACCTGACCCCAGTGCCCTTCTTCCCAGAAGTCCATGAAAGCGGTGAAGTTGTGGAGGGCATCTTTTACTGTTTGGTCCCACTTAGTAGGCTCTTCCATCCTCACTATCCTCAACTGTGAGGCAGCCAGGGTGTACATGGAGGTTCCTACCCGCAAAATGCCACCACCCGTCCAGGGCCTGTAAGTTTACTTCATCTCTAACGATGAAGGCTTACAGTGCTGCTGGACAGGCTGCTTCTGCTTTGCATGCCAAGGCCATCCTGCAGGTATATCAGGCCAAGACCCTTAATGATCTGCTCTAGGGTAGTTCTGAGTTGGAGATTAATGCAGGAACTGTGTTCGGCAACCAACTTTGCTCTACAAGCGACAAAGGGAGGCGATTTCCACTATGGTGGTCCAGGAGTGCTATCTATGTCCTGCCTCTGCACGATTCTTCTGCCACTTTCAGGAAGCCAAGTCCCCGCATCCCGTCTGCTCATTGCAGAGGGTGTCTGCCTGAAGCTGCCACACCTGCTCTGCAGCAGACCGAGCTTACTGTCCGTCCACAACATCAAGCGAGCGCCAAGAGCTCGAATAAGGCTTCTAAGTATCCCTGAGATGGGCAACCTATAAATGAGAGGAGCTGCTCTTTCCCAGGAGGTGGTGAAAGCACCGCTCCTTCCCCCATTGGAGGGTCTGGTGGAGAATTCTTTGTTTTCTTTTTTTTTTTGTTCCACCTCCAGCCAAGATAAAGAAGGGTTTCTACTGCCGCTACTTGCCAAAGACAGGTGTTAGGTTACGACCAATCTTAGACCTGTGACTTTTGATTCAACTCACGTTCAAGATGTTAACGCAGACATGCCTTCGCCAATAGGATTAGTTTGCGGTGATAGACCTGAACGATGTGTACTTCCATGTCTTGATTTTGCTTCAACAGTGTTTCTTCAGTTTGCTTTCAAGGGTCAGGCATACCAGTACAAGGTCAATCCTTTCAGGCTGTCCCTCCCACCTCAAAAGTTGCAGAGGCTGCCCTTGACCAATGATCTCAACGACTGGCTGATCCTAGCTCACTCTCGAGATTTGTTGTGTGCACACAGGGACCTGGTGCTCTGACATCTCATCTGTTTGGGGCTTCAGGACAACTGGAAAAAGAGCCAGCTCTCCCCAGTGCAGAGCATCTCTTTTCTTGGGATGGAGCTGGACTCAGTTACTTTGACCTCATCGCATAAACTCCTGGAAGACTTTCGGGGGGAAAACAGCGGTTCCACTGAAACAATTTCAGAGGCTCCTGGGGCATATGGCCCAAAATTCCCACCATCCCTTTTAGAGAAGAGACTAAGTGGTGAAATTGCAAGCACTGCCCTAGGATGAGGTAGACCCCTGCCTTGTCATTGCTGTGTCTACTACCTGCCCTGCAAGTTTACTTAAACTCATGTCTTCCGCCAGTCACTGTACTTATAGAAGTTCCCTCTTCAGGTAGGACCTACTGCAGAAACTTCTTTACATGTGTGGTACTTCCTGGTGGGTAAGTCCATGTGATGTATTCTCCACGTGTTAACCTCCCTTCAGGCAGAATGTGATCTCCGTAGTGTTCCTTTTCCACATGGAAAAAGGAACGCTTCCCCAGTGCTTCTTTGTGTCCGCACAATTGTGAATTAAAAAGAGAGAGAGAAAAGGTCAGAAGACTGGCTGAAGCATCCTTTTCCCATGGTAAGTACTGTCCTCTTTGTCCCTGCGTGCTACGAAGGACCACCAAAACCTCATAACACGGTTTAGCTGTTGTGCCATTTTCCCTGGGGGACCCCTAGTGTCAGTCATCAACACCACATAAAAGTGACTGACAGAGGAATGTCTCAGTTATTATTGCAACCTCCATTCCCTGATAAAGGGAATGAGATGTAGTGCCCTTCCTGCCACAGCGCTGAACTTCCCACTGAAATGGCCGGGACACTGTCTCGGCTCTTCAGCACAAACATTAATGAGTGGATGCAAGCCAGCTCCTTTTATACCTGTATGTCCGGGGGAGTGACAATAATCGATTTAAAATGCTAAGAATCTAATTAAGATATTCGATAGAGATTCAGTGCTTTAAAATAAATAAACATTAAATGACTACATGCACTAATTTATGGAGACGTTGTGCGTCGTCAATCGCGCCCTCGCAGCTTTCCTTCACAGACACGTGCTGCAGTCTTTACCGCCTTTCACTGGATTCTGGTCATGCTCCGTCCGTAGCTCTCATTGACACATTTTTGAGCAGCCCACGTTTGAGCTCTCCTCAGGACGGCCACTGCTCTTCAGATGAGTAGATGACAGCTCTCTATCGAGACAGCAATAGTCAAACCACCCAAGCCATTCATAAAGCTGCCAAGTCATTGCGTGGTCACTACTGATGAAATAAAATGCTTTCATTGCATGGAAAAGTCACCGTTATTTTCTATAAGATAAAATACTAAAGTTTTACGGAAAATGGGTCATACCATTGGCATTTTCAACCTTTCCTGAACAGTTGAAGTAAAACCCTGCTTATTCAAGGGTGCACATTTATTGCATGGATGGAGCAAACACATAATGTAAGTGTCTAAAATGCATAGTTCCGGTGAATCATGCATGATAAATGAAATTTAACGTAATAACGTTAAACTGAATGTACAAATGAGACCGCACCTTTACACTGTCACAGCTAACACTCTTACATGGCAACTTCATACAACATGGCATACAACTTTTTGTATGAACTGATTGTATGAAAAGCTATAATTTTCATAGCTGTTTCCTATTAAAATGATGGTTAAGTTTAGGTTTGGATCGTATGCTTTTAATATGATTTCGCCATCTTGTTCAAATTATGACTCCTCGTGAGACCAAGTTGGACTAGCCCAACTCCATTAAACAACAGCAAGTTGTCTTTTGTGTGCAAATTAAGTGCACAAACCTTGGTAATGATAGATATGAAATATTAGGAGTGTACAATATGTACAGTAATTTTTTGTAAAGCTGTAACATTTTCAAGCAGCATCAAAAATCAATACCCTGTTGAGAAATAAATAGTTCGGTCACATTTTAACTATGTAGTTGTTACAATGAGGAGTCGCAGATCCAAATGCAAGTAAAACAGTTTATTGTAGACACAGCACAGGAGATACTCATAACAGCACGTTTAGCAGGCGGGAGACCTGGAAGACAACTCTCCGACTGGAAGACGTCAGACGAGGATGTACACACTCGACAGGAGAGACTCGGGCGATCTCCCAAACGGCTGGATGCGTAGGAAACACAGACAAAACTCCGCACGGAGACTAGGGCACAAGAACTGTGTGAGAGACACAAACAAGAGACGAACCGACACTAAGCACAGAAAACTCCAGCGATATAAAGGCAGCTAACAAGCCTAATGATACGCTGCAGCTGAAGGCTGATAAGAACCAGCTGGTGCTAACAACAAACAGGTAGAACACACCCACAAACCCACGCCTACAAAACACACCAACAAAGACACAGAACGAACACCCGGATTGATGCACCGTGACAGTACCCCCTCCCCTAGAGAGCTTACCTGACGATTGTAATCATCGATAAGGGATTGATCCAGTATGTCCCTAGCAGGAACCCAACTCCTCTCCTCCGGACCGTAACCCTCCCAGTCCACCAGGTACTGAAATCCGCGTCCCCTCCGTCTCGAGTCCAGAATACGATTAACCGAATAAGTAGGCTCCCCGTCTACGAGACGCGGCGGTGGGGGAACCGAGGTGGGCGGATTAAGGTCAGAATGAAAAACAGGTTTCAATTTGGAGACATGAAAGGCAGGGTGAATTCTCCTGTACGCAGGAGGAAGTTTGAGACGGACTGTCACCGGACTAATGATCTTGGTGACAGTGAACGGGCCAATAAATTTAGGAGCTAGCTTATTAGACACGGAACGGAGCGGAATATTCTTGGTAGAAAGCCACACTTTTTGACCCACGACGTATACGGGAGGCCTTGACCGGTGGCGATTGGCCTTAGCCTTGGTGCGCGCCCCCACCTGGAGCAGAGTCTCACGGGCTCTGGTCCAAGTGCGATGGCACCTCTGGACGAAGGCGTGAGCCGAGGGGACCGCGACTTCGGATTCCAGACTGGGAAAAATAGGTGGCTGGTACCCTACGCTACACTCAAACGGAGATAGGCCCGTGGATGACACTGGTAACGAGTTATGTGCGTACTCAACCCATGAGAGCTTCTGACTCCAGGAGGAAGGATTCTGAGAAACCAAACATCGCAACACTCTCTCTAAATCTTGGTTGGCACGCTCAGTCTGCCCGTTGCTTTGAGGATGAAACCCAGAAGAAAGACTGACACTCGCCCCCAACAAACGACAAAATTCTCTCCAAAATTTGGAAATAAATTGGGGACCCCTGTCAGAGACCACGTCAGCCGGGAGGCCATGTAACCGAAAGACGTGGTCTACAACAGCGACCGCTGTCTCCTTGGCAGACGGTAATTTGGGCAAGGGAATGAAATGAGCCGCCTTCGAGAACCGGTCCACTACAGTCAAAACGACCGTATTGCCCTGGGAGGGCAGTGACAAAATCTAGCACGATGTGGGACCAGGGTCTCGAAGGGACAGACAGCGGTTGGAGTAACCCATCTGGTGGACGATTGGAAGTCTTACCACACGCACAGACTGAACAAGCCAAAACAAAACTCCGAACATCACGAGCCATGGAAGGCCACCAGAATCGTTGCTTGACCAAAAAACTGGTGCGATTGACTCCTGGATGACATGCCACATTGGTGACCCCACCGAATAACGTCGGACCGTAATCCCTCCGGTACAAATAAACGACTCGGTGGACACCCGGGCGGAGGCGTTACCCCTTCTAAGGCCACACGGACCTTCGACTCGATCTCCCAAACGAGTGTGGAGACAATGAGTCTCTCTGAAAAAATGCACTCGGGAGTGGACGGGCGAACGGAACGGTCAAAAACGCGAGACAAAGCATCGGGTTTGATGTTCTTGGAACCCGGACGATACGATAATGTAAACTCAAAACGACCGAAAAAAAGTGCCCACCGAGCCTGCCTGGAGTTGAGTCTTTTAGCAGATCTAATATATTCAAGGTTCTTATGATCGGTCCAGACAATAAAGGGTACCCCCGAACCCTCTAACCAATGGCGCCACTCCTCCAATGCTAACTTGACTGCCAGCAACTCTCTGTTACCAATGTCATAACTGCACTCTGCCGGAGATAAACGATGAGAGAAAAACACGCAAGGGTGCATCCTGTCATCCGCGGATGAGCGCTGGGAAAGAACCGCTCCTACCCCCACCTCTGACGCGTCGACCTCCACCACAAACTGACGTGATGTATCAGGGGCAACAAGAATAGGGGCTGAAACAAAGCAGCTCTTGAGGTTGGTAAATGCAGCTTCAGCTACACCCGACCACCTGAACGTCGTCTTGGTGGAGGTCAAGGCAGTCAGCAGAGCGGCTAGTTGGCTGAAATTGCGAATAAAACGCCTGTAAAAATTGGCAAACCCCAGAAACCTCTGTAGGGCCTTACGGGAATCTGGAGTTGGCCAATCCACCACAGCCTTAACCTTGTCGGGACCCATGCGCACCCCCTCGGATGAGACGATATAACCCAGAAATGGGACCGACTGTGCATGAAACGAACACTTCTCCGCCTTGACAAAAAGCCCATTCTCTAAAAGGCTCTGGAGCACTCGTCTGACGTGCTGAACGTGTTCCTGGAGAGAAGAAGAAAATATCAATATGTCATCCAGGTAAACATATATGAACTGATCTACCATGTCTCTCAGCACGTCATTCACGAGTGCCTAGAAAACTGCTGGGGAGTTGGACAGCCCAAAAGGCATGACCAAAGGTGTTAAAAGCAGTTTTCCATTCATCCCCCTTCCTTATGCGGACCAAATGATAAGCGTTTCGTAAGTCCAATTTCGTGAAAATGGATGCTCCCTGCAACCTCTCAAAGGCTGAAGACATCAACGGCAAAGGATACGTATTCTTTACCGTGATGTTGTTCAGCCCTCGGTAGTCAATACAAGGTCGCAGAGAACCATCCTTCTTTCCCACAAAAAAGAACCCTGCCCCCGCTGGAGAAGAGGAAGGATGAATGAACCCAGAGGCTAGAGAATCAGAAATATATTTCTCCATGGCCTCCCTCTCTGGGACAGAAAGTGAGTATAACTTGCCTTTAGCCGGAGACATACCTGGCAATAAATCTATGGCACAGTCATAGGGACGATGCGGAGGAAGAGAAGCAGCCCGAGACTTACTGAACACTTCCTTCAGGTCAAGATACTCACGTGGCACGTTGGATAAATCCGCGTGTTCCTGAAACACAGAACAAGACACCGAAGAACACGCAGACAATAAACAAGAAGCATGACAGGTTTCATTCCAGGCTAATATAGAGTTCCTGCCCCAGTTAATGTGTGGGTTATGGAGTACCAGCCAGGGAGGACCTAACACCACAGGGGAGGAAGGAGTGTCAATCAACAGAAAATCAATATTTTCAACATGATTACCGGAGGTAATGAGTCTTATAGTGACGGTAGCATGAGTTACTGAGGGCAAACACTGACCATTTAAAGCAACCACGGATATGGGCAGAGGTAGTGTAACAATAGGTATGTTTAGTCTGTGAGCTAGATCAATGTCAAGAAAATTTCCCTCCGCCCCTGAGTCAATGAGAGCCTCACAGTCAAAACTCAAAGTCTGAAAGTGTAAACTCACAGGGAGATAAGTGGCAGAAAAAGAGGATTCAGTCCGTGCAACCCCACCCGTCAGTAACCTCTTACCTACTAACGGGTGCTGGCTTTTACCGGACATTGCAGCACGATGTGACCAGCTGTACCACAATAAAAACATAATCCCCTCTCCTTTCTCCTCTGTTTCTCCCGAGAAGATAAGCGAGATCTGCCAAGCTGCATAGGTTCGGGTTCCGGAGGAAATGCTGTGTTCTCGACCGGAGAGAAAGTGTGATCGGAAGAGTAATTCACGTGGCCTCGTTGTGACCGACGATCTCGTCGACGTAGTCGAGTATCAACTTGAACTGCTAGATCAATCAATTTATCCACCCCGGTGGGTAATTCCAAAGCATAAATCTCGTCCTTAATGTACTCAGAAAGTCCGTGTAAAAACATGTCCCATTGGGCCTCGGCATTCCAGCCACACTCAGCAGCCAACGTACGAAATTCAATAGAATAGTCCGTTACCGTACGTTCCCCTTGCCTCAGTTCAGCGAGAAGACGCGCCGCGTCTCGGCCAGAAGCAGCGCGATCAAAAACTTTTCTGAGTTCTCTAGAAAAAGCTTGAAATGATGCACAACACGGAAGTCTCTGTTCCCAAACAGTCGTTCCCCAGCTGCCCGCTCTACCCGCGAGCAAAGTGATCACAAAGGCCACCTTAGATTCCTCCGTAGGAAATGCGGATGGTTGGAGCGAGATGTAAAGTGAACACTAAGCACAGAAAACTCCAGCGATATAAAGGCAGCTAACAAGCCTAATGATACGCTGCAGCTGAAGGCTGATAAGAACCAGCTGGTGCTAACAACAAACAGGTAGAACACACCCACAAACCCACGCCTACAAAACACACCAACAAAGACACAGAACGAACACCCGGATTGATGCACCGTGACAGTAGTGTTAGACACGTTAATGGGTTTGAGAGTTAAATGCATTAAACCATAGGTTCTCAAAGTGCGGCCCGCCGAAACATTTCTGGCGGCCCGCGATAACATCTGTAAAACTGTTAAAACTATTGCTTTGAAAAAATGAATATCTCCGTTTAGTGGTGTTTAGCGGCATCCATAGGCATAAGCGGTAATTACATGGTCCGACCGACCGATCGCACTTGACCTCACTCCCAAGGCCACCAGGAACAGTGGTTGTCTACACAGGAATAGGAATCGTGGCCAACCGAAACCAGCACCACAAATCCCATTGCAATTTAAAAGGGTATGTTGACCAAGTAATCAATATTCAATGTGACTTAATAATAATCTTAACAATGTCAAGCTTATTAATGGCCGCGTTTCCATTACCTTTCAAAATGTTCGCGGGCGCGAACACTTGCATTTTCCTATCAACAGTGGAAACAACTTAAACTAGTCTATCATTTCTGGTCATACAGAAAATAATAATGCATTATTCGCAACTACTTTTATTTGTGTAAACTCATAACAAGAAAACGTGCTTTTGTAAAATAAAATAAAACAATCAGTAGCCTAGGCTACTACGCGCTTTCATGATCTCCGTGAACTGGAGCGCGAGAACTGAAACAAAAAATAGCCTATGTAGGCTAAAGCTTAAAATGTGCAGTTTTAAACAAACAAACTCGAATCGAAAGCAAATACCAGATTATGTAATCCGTATGAAAGGTGGATTTCTCTCTAAAAGCGCATCTGCTTAACAGCGGAGATGGAGATATGTTTTTAGCCGACACTTAGAAAACAATAGTTTATTAATAAACAATTAAAATCCCTCGCTGTTTTTTCAGACGCATTTATTATCATTAGCCTATAACTCACCTATAAATCAGGCTAGATCAGACACGTACAGGCTATATGGCTCTTCTCATTCATCACTGCGGGAAAAATATAAATTCCAGGTTCTAATTTGGCCTTAGAAAACCAGTAAAATCGACATGTTTTCCATATTAATTTGTGAATATTTAAAATGTTTAATAAAGGGGCAAAAAGTTATTTAAACAAAAATCTGAAAAAGTCTGTCGATATTTACTTTTTTTTGCGCAGCAGTTGGTGAAGCCAGTTCAAATTAAAATTTTGTTCAACTTTGCGTTTTAAAAAGACAACAACCGTTCATTTTTCGTTTTTCAGTTACGGGTTAAAAAAGATAGATAATAATATGCAAATCTGCAATAATGGAAACGCGACTGACAAGCAATGATAGAAATGAATGATGTTGATGACTTGTTTGGTAAGCTTCTATTTTAAAAGTTTCTTTCTCTCCCCCCCAAAATTTTCACAAGTTTTGCCAGGTTTAGCCTCAGTTATGAATTAAAATGTGTTTATTGCAACTAATGTAAACTGTAGAGATGCAACCTGGTCATTAAAATAATTTCAAATGGGATTTTCTTTTCAGTTTTTTTTTTTCTTCGTTTTCTCCCCCGCCACTTTGGCGGCCCTCAGTTCAATGTTGGGATCCTAAATTGACCCTCACCTATCAAAACTTTGAGAACCCCTGCATTAAACAAAGAAAAAGTATAAGAAAAGTGTGAATACGCAGTTTCATAAATTTTCTTATAACTCTGAATTGACCACCTATGTAAAGCCTACATTGCACATTGCACTACAAGCATTTACATTTTAGACCGAGGGTTATACTTGAGGAAAGATACAGACAGATGGCTCAGTCTGTGAGTATGGTTGGAGGCATGGTTTAGGCAGCCTGACTTCATCCTCTATCCAGATGATTGTTTAACATCACTCTCTCCTTCTGCAATCTGTGATTTAGATTGATCAGAACAGTATTGTTTGTCAGTCACCACAGGACTCTTTACAGCCGCAAGGCGTGCAATGCTGTCTCTATATAGCACTGAGTGGCACTGCAGCTATGGTTCAGTTACAAGTTAGTGTTAATGTCCTTGTTGAAAAATGATATTGCAATGTTGGGTGACATTAAATGTCTATAATTTCATATATCATTAAGGTTTTAAGGTCAGAAATGGCAGTGAGGTTTTAGTCATACAGATTTTATTCTCTAAAAAATTACACAAATGGCTGATGCATCAGCGGTTGAAGCTGTGAAATAATCATTTAATGCATATTAGGACACAGATGCACCATTCTGGCAGGAATGTATCATAGAAACAGACAAAATAGGCACATAGTCATAGTTATAGTTATAGTTATGGAATAAATGTTAGTGTGGTTATCTACCCATTCTGTGGTTTTGGGCTCGTTTGTCCTTGTCGAATATCATATTTTGTATACAGGTCATTCACTACAGCACGCCCATTCTTACAGCAAGAAAGGAAAATGAAGAGAGGTTAGGTTAAAGGTGGAAGTATGTCTGGCCGGTGCTCACGCTAAGGTGTGTTTATCTGATCTTTAGATTCTGGAATGGGTGAACCACTTTATTTGTTCCTCTCTCATTTCTGCCAACTCCAGCTGTCACGCTGTGGGACAAAGAGGGGTAAGCAGGGGACAACGGAGGGAGGAGTGCAGCTGAAACCAAAGATAAACCGAAGACCCCTCCGCAGGCTCGTCATCTGCATTTGACGGGACCCCACCCCCAGTTCCTCCAGCACAAACACAAATACAGCCACTTACACCTCACGGGCACATGTTGTATAGCTCTTACACACTCTCCCTCCCTGAGTGCTTGCATTGCTTTCTCTCTCTCTCTCTCTCTCTCTCTCTCTCTCTCTCTCTCTCTCTCTCTCTAACACACACAGAAACAGTCAAACACCCCCCCCCCCCCCCCCCCCTTCCCTCTCTCTATTCTCTTCGTTAGACTTGATAATCCCTCTCTGCTCGCTGCAGCTGTTGCCCTCCTAAAACCCCACAATAGTCCCCGAATTCTTTTTTATTTTTTATAAATAACAAAATAAGTTCCTCTTTTTGCAGCTTTAGTCACTACTTCACTACATGGGCTCCATCTCACTGATCATAAAGTGTTTTTCCTATCATCAAAAAAGAATTATATTATTTATTTATTATTATGCGGTTATTTAAATTTTTAAGCATCAGTTTTGTTAAGGTATTATTTTAATACAATTATGCTAAAAAAAATTGCAAGGAAATTATTAACATAACAATTATTAACATATTAACATTGCGAGGAAATTATTAGATATTTAGTTGAAGAGGGAGGAAACCAGGCATTTTAAATGCTCATGTCAAATATTATCTAGTCTAGTATTGTGATCTGCGTTACATTTTATTTTTCATTATTTAATATGCAAGGCGATGTTTGAATTGTAATTGATTTATATTCTTTGAAGCCAGTCCTAAAACGACGGGTCGATACAGTGGTCAGTGAAGCGCCCTTCTCTGTATGGCTCGTACGATGTTGGCGGTGGGCGTTGCAATATTAGTTAGTTTTGATTGCGATATAACGGGTTAAAGACGTGGGAGAAAGCTTAGGGAAAATCCAAGCGCAAGGAATTCAGCAGGCACAGAAATCCCGAATAGTTGAACAAATGAGTGACAAGCTCTCCGTCCATTCAAGCTGCCCTCTCTACCCCGCGCGCTGATTAGCGCCCCTCGAGCTGTGGGCAACATGTGGAGGCATCGCTATAGCAACCAGTGGATGTGACATGTGCTACAGACAGCGACTCGAGTCTCGCTGAATATAAGGAGGGGCTCCGTGAAAAAAACCCGGCTTTTCAGGCGCACATGATCATTCAAAGGACAAGACAACCCACTGCAGCTTCTTATAAGTCTTTAGGAAATGTGTCGGGCGTTTTGGCTCGCCTTTTTCTCCCGCTCCCGTCGTTCTCCTTCAAACTCTTTTATTTATTTATTTTTTCTCCTCTTCTGTTTAAAAACACTGTGAACAGCGACGGTCTATTGTTGAGGTGGACTCGGAGGTGAAAAACTTTTCTTAGCGAGCGGGATTGCGAAAGGAAGCTGCAGTCGCCAAGCCGGACATCTGATGTAGAAAGGCGGAATAGGATCTTGAAACGCATCCGTAGCGCGCTGTCAGAAAATGGAACTAGGTAACTATCTATCTGGACTTGCACTTGTCTGTATGTCTGATGCACGTAATGGTCGGGTAAATTAATGTAACGATGCTGTGAAAGCGCCATTAAGCGTCACCTAAAACTTATTGCGCATCCGGATGCATCTAGACTGATAATGAGAGTGACACTGTCCTGCAAGACTTGCTACATGGCGGTGCTACAGCATGGCACATTTCATCGTTCTTTTCATTTTAAACGCTTCTGCTGATAGAAGCGCGTGCATAGTGTGCGATTTTATGGCCAAGATGGTTTGCAGATGTTCTGTAATTGATATGGGTCGTGAGTCAATATAGAGTGGCGGTAAGCGCTGTGCAGATGGTACAGACAGAGTACAAACAGAAGCAACATTCTGTTACATATTTTGGAGGAATCAGTGTTTAGCTGCTCGTTTTGTGGGAAATAGATCGCATTGAAAGCGGTGTGTTTCGTCTGCATGGTGTCTTCGCAAGTTGCATATGACTCGGAGCCAAAATTAAACAATATTAAGATGCGTTAGGTAGATGGGTTGATAAATAAAAAAGAAGAAAAACTATTATTTACAAGGACTAATAATTAGTTTATTTAGCCTATCTCTGATCATTATATTTTTAATAAATGTTCCATAAACGTGCTAAAGAACGAAATGTAGGTCAATGCTGTTTTATAGGGTATTTAATGACAAATTGCAGTGATCATAGATTCATTGTATGCGTATTCTATATATTCAGCTCTAATGTCTGACGTATTTAATGTAAATATTTTTAACACTGGCAATGTCTAATCTCTAATTGACATGGAAAGTTAACTTAAGTAAAATGTAAGATATTTTTAAAGTCATAATGCATTATATATATTCCCTGATATATACAAATTAATTTGGGATTTTTAATTTGTTTATTTTTCCAGTAGGATTCCACATACATGGGGATGCAATTTAGACGATCTTCTTATAAATAGTCAAACAGAAATATTTTTCTTACTTAATACAAATTATGGTCTAGTTTTTCAATACAAAAAAATATATAATATAACTTATGTATTTCTATATACTAAAATACTAAATACTTTTGTATTTCAAAACGCAATGACTGTAAAACTGCTTTTCATGTGTCCAATATCGTGTGCATGATGTTTATGTTCTTTTTAAAATTGATTTATTTTCAACATATTTTAAAGATATAGAGCTGGGATTGGAGTGGATGAATGATGTTAAGGTTGAGTGATTATTGTGTGTAAAAGTGAAAGGATATCTGGGCGGCCCTTGTCTCAACCTTTCACCCGTCACAGTCTCCTCCAGCCAACCCTTTCCTCAATGATTTAAATCAGCCAGAGCATCCCAAATCCATCTCCATTTTATCCATCCTCAAATATACAAATCCTTCTGTTTATCTTTGAGAGCAAAAAAAAAAAAAAAAAAAAAAAAAATCCATACGATTGCTTAAAAAAGTAACTTTTCTGTAGGTGAAATTTGCCTGGCCACACATTGGGCCATTGGTCTTTGTGTGTTCATTTTTATTTGTATTTATTTTTTATTAGAACAGTAGTCCTGGATTCAAGTGTTATTTTGTATTGACATTGATTCGCTGCTTTAAAAATGTTGTTATTTTATCGGTTAATATAAAGAGAAACATTAAGATTTGCATTTTGTCAGTTTAGTAAAGTTTCAGTCAAGAGATTGATTAGCTGAATCTGTGGATAAGCAATATCCGATGACCCTGGAAACACACCCATGGCATTAATTCAGGAACACATTTCATCCAGTAACATTTTTCTTATTTTTGTTTGCGATGTCTTGCTTTTCCTTTTTTATTTATTTTTATTTATGTTTATCTATATTATATTATATTATATTATATTATATTATATTATATACTATATTATATCATTTTCAACTAAAACTGTTTTTTCTCATATCTCTCATTTAGATTAAAAAATTAAAAATTAAATTCTATTTTTATTATATATATTTAAATGAAACATATTTTCACTGGAACACATTTATGTAGAGAGACTTACACACCCAGAATTCCTTGTATTTTTATTTCAGAGGAGGTACTTTTTTAAGAGAAAGCTTGATTTGAACCTGTCTGTCTGTTTTTCAGTAGACTCCTGTGAATCAGAAATTTGCAAGTCCAATTTTATTCCCTACAGAAGAATAAAAGCATAAAGGATTCTGTCTTTCCCCCCTTTCTTTCTTTTGCCCCCTGTCTCTTTTTTCCTCGTTTTATTTTTTATAAGTGTATCTTTGCAGGTTTTCTATTATGAGACCAGATGTGTTGCAGGAAGAGAAGATTTGACATTATTTCAGTTGAAATAATCAGCAGATTTTTCTTCAAAAGAGATTTCCAGAGTCTGCTTTGCATTTTTTCTGTCCTCATAATAAGAGAAGTTATGTCGTAGACAGGTTATTATTTTTCTAATAATTCCTCAATGACATTGATTTTTTTCTATTAATTTTGTTTTCAGTCATATTGATTAATTGTATATGTACCAACATAATATATTTAGACCATGATAAACATTTTTGCTTAGCAACTACTTTGTACATATGATAAATAAATAAAAAGTCTACCGTGTTTTGGCATGGGGTTTTATATTTATTTGATATATATGTGTGTATACTGTATACTGCACAAATATACTTTAGGATTCATTTTGGTAGTCACCATAAATTTCATATACAACTGTAACTTGCATTTAACTAGACTATCTCAGGACAACATTTTTCTTTTTTCTTTAATATCTTCTCCTTTTTTGATCCATTTTCCAGTCCCTTGCTCAACTGCCTAATGCATGTATTCTATTTAGTTATAATTAATTGTGGACATTATTTAGCCAAGCACAATTTTCTTTTCAGAGTCAGCTTTTCATGTTAGAGATCTTTTCATGTAATTCGATTGAGAGCGCTAAGCTAGAGGGATGGAGGGAAGTAGAGAGGGGGGTTTCTATTCCAGCTGAATGCGCCCTCCTCTCACTCTGCATGCAACGTTTGATGGGTGGAAAGCAAACCATTTCTGCACCAACAAAAGCTCACAATCACAAAAAGTAGAAACTAATCCTTTAAAACTACTAAACCTCACATTTAGGTGCTAATATTTTCAGCAATGTGTAGCCAGTGTATGGGGGATTTCAGTATGTGATTAAATGGAGTGGCATATGTAATTAGAGCTTGATTTAAATATTTTGTGCTTCATGAATTTGCATCCTGTTATACAAGGTGTAGTAGTCCTAAATGTTGTTTTAATGCTTTAAGAAAAACAGTACATCAATAACAAATATGAAGTAGATTATCAGTATTCAGGAAACAGAAAATAGTCATTGTTTCTAAAATACTGATCAGAAAAATCAATCATGGGATTGCAGCTCACATGGCTTATAGTTTTGTGATCAGTCGGTTGGTATGATAGCACTGAATGCGAATAGAGGCAGATTAAAAAAACTCTAAACCCCATTCTAAAGGCCTCAGTCTATTCAGCCTCACAAGGCATTTGGAAACAATACGCCGCCAATCCCCCAGCAGCTTAGCCCCGGCTGTCAGCCCTCCCCCCGAGGGGCTAACAAGCCTGACAACCCCCTCTACAGTGGAACGTTAGCGGGGCTCAGACCTTTTAGGTACTCCCCCTCAGCTTAGCCTTTTTCCCATTTTATTAACTTGGAGGTCTGAGCCAATTCCCCCATCCTGACCAAACCCAAGACTTGGAGGCTAATTAGCAACAAGCTGGTACAGTGAGGACCGACCCTAATTGCTCTGTGGTGGTATGCTTTAACTTGCCAAGGCAAGAGTGGAGCAGGCCTTCACTTCCCAAGTGTGGGCTTGAGGTGTTTGTACGTCAATGTGTACAACAAGTAATAATTAAAAGCAATAAGTGTCTTGCCACCTAATTTGAAGTACCATATCAAAACACCAATTGGACACTCTTATCCTGTGACCAGTTGAGGGATATAGAAAACTCATTCAGTATACAGTAAAAACAATACAATTCTGAAATATCATTACAATTTAAAGTTAAGTTTTCATTTGAATATATTTTAAAATGTAATTTATTCCTGTAATGGCTGAATCTTCAGTTTTCTAAATGCTGATTTGGTGCTCAAGAAACATTTCTTATCTTTATTGTTGAAAACAGTTGCAATGCTTAATATTTCAATCCACGATGTTTATCAGGGTTTCTCTCTCTTGTCTGTTCTAATTTCAGAGGGGCAAACTGAACCACATCCCCCTGGTCAAACACAGTCGAGTGGAGCCAGGCAACTTTTTGATTCTGGTGGTGGTTTCCATGGTTTTTATTGTCATGGTGTTGGGGATGTCAGGGACTCTGTACTGCTTGCGCCACCGCTCCCACCATAAACTGAAGGAGAAGCTCACTGGTTTGGGAAATGACACAGGCCACGATGCCACGGCAGCCTATCAGGTAGGAGCAGGCCTATTATTTCAGCCAATCATGTTTTCTCTTACATTCATCGGTACATATTAACATAAATAAGCAAGTTAAACTAAGCAAGTTGTCCTCGACCAAGGTTATTTCCACATCCAATCCAACAAACCAACCCTTCCAGAGTAACACTGTCCATATTGCGATCATCACCAGGTGTAATGAAGGTTCTTAATTGTTCCGAAATTATTGTAGGTCATTAACAAAAAGACAATGGAGTTCATTTAAAGCTTTTTTACTTAATTGTGACCCATTGGAGCAGGCGCAGATGTTCTTGCACGACAGCGGTGTTTAATATGAATCCTAATTGAGGCAGAGCCCTTTTTAGCAGGGAAATGAGTTTGTTGTCTGACCTTTCTTTCACGGCTCCTGGAGGGAGGGCTTGCGGTGAAGGCTTATTGATTTTGTGTTGGGCTCAGCTGTACTCAATGAGACTGGATCGCAGGGTGCAAGCGCTTGGCTTCCTCCCCCGCCTTCAATATTTAATAAACCTCTCACACTTTGTCGAGAAGTCCCTTCCATAAACGTCGGCCCTATCAGTGAGGCAAAATAACCTGTTTTTCTCAATATTATTATGATGCCGAGTCACACATTATGTCCTGTGACACCTTTGCTTTGTTTTCATATCAGCTTTTAATTACTTTGTATTGATTTTAATTTGTGTGTAATGTTGTCGTAGTATATTGAGAGTGCTTTCAGCCCTTTAGATCTGCCAGGTTTTTTTTTTTTTTTTAAGCGAATAAGATTAAAGCCGTAGACACGGCTCGTACTGTGTAGTTGTAAGGGATTTCCCAACTGCTGTAGCTGGATTGAATGCAGTCTTGTGCATAGGGACTCTTACAGTGAAACATGCAATTAGAATCAGTTCTGCCGCAATGATTCTGTAGCAGATCAAAGCACACACACACCACCATCACCACTGCGACCCACCTACTCACACACACACTTTCCTTCATCAAACGCTTGCATATTCACAATTGTTTGTTTTCCCTGTTAATACCTTATTATTCAATAAGTTTCTTGTTCTTAAAACGTTAATCTGAATCTTGCCTATACCAATATTGCCAAAATGTGGAAAAGGTCAAAGTGTTATGAGATCAACTGTAGTTTTCAGTGCTTTCGGTGTTCTTTAAATACAGTTTATGGTCCCTCTTTATATCCCTCACATTCTAACCATACTTGTAAAATCCAATATCCACCAGGAAATTTTCATTAAAGTAAGTTTTGTTACCATGCACTCTTTATAAAGGATTTACATTTTGTTCATTTTCTTTTTGTTCATTTTCTTTTGTCTACATTAAAAGGTTATTGTTACTTACATTAACAGCATGTTTTGTTTTTTCACTTTAAGTAAAGTGATTTTTTAAAAAGAATTAGACATTAAAGGATCAAATATTTTTGTTTGACTGAGTTATAAGACTAGGTGCTGACTGGTAGATTAGAGCAACATCAAAGTCATGGGTTCAACACCAATGAAACACAAAGTGATGATGTACTCCGTAAGTCAATTTGAATAAAAGCATCTACCAAATGCATAAATGTTCATGTTAAAGGAAGGTACTTAAGAACATGCATTCATTAATTCGTCCGTTCATTTACTTTTAGTATATATATTTATATAGTCATGTCAAGTCACATAGTTGCTTGCTTTAATTGTACCTTGATGGAGGAATGATCATCCCAACCCTCCCCGAACATAAGAGTCTCCTGCTACCTTTTTGGGGGGTGGGGGAGGGGGGGTCTTTTGCTAATTGTTTTTGTAGTTATATTCTTCTCTTTTGCTCTTTGTAAATCACTTTAGATAAATATGGTTGCTAAATTATGAAATGCAAATGTAATTAATTGTGCTTGGTTGACTGATTAAGAGAAGCAAATGTATGCATTGATTTGTGCTGTCTGAAATGAACATGATTTATCAGGAAGTGGGTGCTGTTTTAACAGTTTTTTTTTTTCAGTTTTTTCATTTTGAGTCAGATTGACTCATGGTAGACATGATCAGATCAGGTATTAATGTTAAGGGTGAACTCCATCCTCTAGTCTGTGGCTCATTTTAGAGCTCTGTGGCCTTTGTTTAGCCCCCAACACCTTCCCTCCTGGTTTCTCTCACTGGGGAGCTCCATTAGTGAGATGCACTAAACTTCCACCTCCAACCCCCACACTTCCTCACTGACCCTCATGTCAGCCTCACTCTGCTGTCTTTCTTTTATATGTATCTGGGTGCTTTTTTAACTGTTGGACATTTGATGGGGTCAAACTGTTGCAACTGCTTCAGAAAGTAATTGTCTGTGCCTGTTTAACCTTTGAGTAAATAAAATGCAAGTAAAGCAAGGGGGGGGGGGGGGAGTAGAAATAATCACAATCAGGCACAATGAGCAGAAGGTTTTTCACTCAATAAAATTAGAGCTTTTGAATGCTTTTAAAATTGCTTTAAAATGTTACAAAATGCTGTTGTTTTATACAAAACCTATATGGGAATTGCCTGAAAAATGCCTGAAAGCTTTCTTGTAAATTGTTTTAAACATTGTAAGGTGCTTGCAGTCAAAATAGTTTTTTTTTAACGGTGTTAAAAGCTATGTTAGTCATTTCAATAACTTCCGTCACTAACTTAGACCGTCCCCTTCCCGTTTTAAAATCCCTCCCCCTCCCGTTTTAAAATCCCTCCCCCTAAAGATCCATCCTGATTTCACCTAGACAAATTCATACAATGACTGACAGACAGAGAGCTCAAAAGTCTTCTGATTAACTAAACAATAGCATCCCACAACCAAATTCATTCTTTCTATTAACAGACATTATATCTCTCCTATTTCAGTGAAATCTGTCAGGTCGTACAGACATTTTCTGAACGCTGTTCCATAAATAATTGCTTGCAGCAATTATATGTTGAGCAAGGTTAGAAGGGATATAATGACACATGATGTGAGAGAGTTCAGCTTTTACATTGAAGCATTCATCTGATATCCTCGTAGAGTCACTGATCCTTTGGAAGGTGGTTTGAAAAATCTGCTTCTTTGTTTGATTTCAATGAAGTGACAAATGGTAGATAATAGCTTGGAGTTATAATTCCACAATGACGTGAGTGACTGATATGTAGCTGTTAAGGGGAAAGGGAAGACCTGTAGATATAGAAGTGTTTGCTGGTTGGTTGACAAATACAGTAGCTATTTCCTGAGACAGAGAGAGCAAGCTGGATTTTCAATTCAATTTTACTGGTTTTGTAAATAGATTGCTAATTTGTTGCTTTTGATGGCATTTTATGAACAATTTACCAACACTACCCCTATTACCAACTATACAAGGTATGACTTGTCACAAACTGTCATATTGTAAGCAAATCTTATGCATGATTATGGTTTATATATATATAAAAATAAACCTTATCAGTGAGCCTTGTGTTTAAAAATGTAATAATAGTAATCATTTTCTCCATTGGTGAGTTTATGCAGCTGATAGATTTCTTCTTATAGAGCAGACAGTGACGTAATATATTGTTGGCTGTATCTTGAACCCACTCTGAGATGCAAAGTGGAGATAAATGAAATTTGATCCAGATTCCTGATGCAGTATCAGTGTGCTTTTGAATGATTTTCCTATATATATGTATGTATGTATATGTATAACCATTATAAAATTCTAAGCATAGGAACTAGTGCTTTGATGCTGTATTTTGTGTGATTGTTCATTTTACTCTTTAGAAGAGCTTTATGAGTTGCCCCAGATAATGTCTTCACAGATATGACACATTTTTTGTCCACTTTCTTGATAGGATCTCTGTCGTCAGCGCATGGCGGTGCAGACATCAGAGCGTGGAGAGCGATCAGAAGTGTTCCACCCATCGCACACGTCACGCATTAACAGCGTGTCCTCACAGTTCAGTGACGGACCGATGCAGAGTCCCTCCACCCGCAGCAGCACATCCTCCTGGAGTGAAGAGCCCACCCAAACCAACATGGACATCTCCACTGGACACATGATACTGGTAAACAGTTTAATATATGCACGTGAAAACAGGACACAGTCATTTAAGCAATAGACTATTAAACATAATATCGTATTTTCTTCACACTCTTCTTACAGAGCCTGTGTCATTGCAGTCATAGTCAGGATGAGCATAAATACACTTCAAACATGTGTTTCTCCTTCTGTCTCTCTTTCCTTGTTTTTCCTTCACCTTTGTCTCACATCAGTCTCATATTTTATACTTGTGGGTTTGTTTTGGCTCTGAAAGAAACTACAGGGCCCCATGGTCTCTGGCTTTTCTGACACAATGGATTGTTTTAATTTCGAACCCAACTTTTGTTTTATTCATCTCAGCACAGCTTCGACAGGAAAGACTGATAGGTGCCTTGTAGCATTGTGTTCATTACCGAGCAGAGAATCTATCATACATCCAACAGTGGAGCAAAAGACAGCCACTGAGTTGATTGATTTAGCGTATTGTGTTTTGCTGTAATGGATGGCCCTTATTGAGAGTAAGTTTTTTTTTCAACAGCTAATACAACTATGTGCGTTGTTTGGCAGAGATGCATTTGCTAAAGTGTACACCTACACAGCTATTGTTCAAACATTCAGAAGTTTGCAAAGTGCTGTGGTAATTATTTAATTGATTCGTTAGCAGGTTTGAAGCAACTTGGACCATGTCGTCTTCATAGACACTCAGCAAGGACACTCAACAGTTTACTTTCATAGACTTTAAGATAATTATATGTGTTTGAGACAATTCGATTTTTAGTTTTTTATTTAATACAACCTTAGAAACTATTTATGCACAGTCACACTGCCAATATTATGGTGTATAAATGCACATTGCACTCTAAACAGTGAAAAAATGCTTTAAAATGCAATGGGCGACTGATATACCGCAGATAATTTTGCATTTTTTAATTATCGCCATCAGCCAATGCATTTTTCTTTATGGCATTTAAGTGAAATGTGTCTTTTATTTTGACAGCGCAATGACTTTAATTTGACAGTGCAGAGAACACCCACGCCTGAGCACAGACACGCGGGAACTCCCATCCTGAGTCTTCGTTTGTTTCGTTAGTAATACATTATTAGACAGAAATGTAAAACAAAGAAAGTAAATGGAATATGAAAAAAGTCTTTAAATAGCTAATAAAAAATATATATTTAGTGATTACTTCATTTTTAGTAATGTTGTTAATTATTTATTTATTTGTAAAAAGACACAAAAAACAAACATAATCAAGAAGTTCCTATTTAAAGTTAAAATCAGTTTATTTTACAGGTTCAAAGTTCAAATTATTTTTAATTTAATAAATATTATGTAAAATAAATACATATTTAACTGCCAGATGTTATTTACTATCTTTATTTAATTAAATAGTATGCTTATATATAGATACTATATCAGCTTTATATCGACAAAAAAAATATCCATGTTGGTCGATGTGAAAATCTCAAAATCACACTCTGACTGCAGTGCCAGCTAATGCAATGTATCAGAGTTTACCGCTTGTACACTATCCATCTCTCAATGGGTGCAATAAAAGACGGGTTATGAAATAATAACTATTCTGATAGTGTAATCTCTCAGTATGTCAGGTTGCTATAGGGCATCTTTTTCATCCCTCCTCAGGTAAGACCAAAACAAGAGAATGCATTCTCCACAGCCCAGCTTCACATGGCGCTGCTCAGCATTATAATGGCCCCCTGTTCTGGCATCATATTTTGACTGACAATCCTACTGCTTTGTTTTTTTTTTTTTTTTTTTTTTTTTTTTTTTATATGCTGTGTATTTGGTTTCCATGTTTATTCATCACATGAAAATATATTAATACATTTAAACACATTATTACAGATGTTGTTTCTGTATATAAAATGGGTACATGTTTTTGTATGCATACAATGTGAGGCTCAAATCATATATTATGACACATCATTGGTTTAAGAGTCTGAGATTTAGCCCAGATATCTTACCTTTTTATTATATAAAAATTATAGCTGCTGCAGGATCATGAAGAACTAATTCAGAACCTTGGACAGCGCCACAGTTCACTGCTGTTGCTCCACTGCACTTTGTGTTTATTATTCATTCGTGAAACATGCACATAGTGAAAGATGATGAGGTAGAGATACACAAGTTTTTTCTGTTTTTTGGGAGGAAGAGCAACAAATATTTGTTGTGTGTGTGTGTGAGAGTGAATTTGAAAGCTAGTAATAACCTGCAGTATTTATTTATTGACATTCCTTAAAGAAGAGATGGACTGTTTTTTCTGTGTGAAAGGAAAGAAAATGGTCTGCTGTCTGTCAGGGAGAAGTACCTCAGTGACTAAATGGTTGGCTAGTTGCCAAATCCCTCTGTCTCTGATTAAATCATGCATCATCTTGCTAATAGAGGTGGTATTCGAGAAGGCAAATAGAGAGAGTTACTGTTACATATGGTCACAGAAACACACACACATAGGGCAGATGCTCCATCAACCATCTGTAACATAAGAAAAACTAAGGGGGAAAAATGAAAACCTTTTGTCTAGAAGGTCAGATATACAGTATGTTCGAGAAGAGCAAATTGTCCTCATAACAGCCATATGTGGCCACAAACAGTTAGTGTTCATCCGCTCATGGCACTCAGGCAGAACTGGAGAAGTAAACTGATTGCTGGTAATTTGTTTCTCTTGTGATATGTTGCTTGAAGGATGAGAATATGTTCATGGTTTATGCTGGTAATATGCCAGTGGTTTTGTGGAAATGTGCTTTGCTTTTAGATACCAATAGAGATCATGACTTAGAATGTTTATTGTGTGGGGGATTTTTAATTATTTTCCTTGTATTTACGCTACTTTTCAAAAGTTTGTGGTCAGTAAGATTTAAAATTGTTTGAAATAATACATTAAATGATGCATTAAAGGGGACATGAATTGAGAAATAAAATTTTCCTTGATCTTTTGACGTATAAGAGGTCATTTTACAAAAAATAAATATCCTATAAGCTCAAAACTTCCTCGTTAGTCCAGAAACAGCTTTTATTGAAACCAAGCTCAGAAAACAACTCCATTTGGATTCCGTCACATTATGACGTAATAGTGCGATGAAAGACTGCATCTGCTAAAAAAAATCAACATCTACTTCTTCTACATCATTGCCTCTTTAGCCCCGCCCACCGATTCACGTATATGTCATGTAGTAGTAAATACGAGACAGAGGCAGACACAGTATTACTTCAGCAACAAAACGATAGTGATGCCTCTGAGGATTACAAGATGTTTTGAAGTGCCAAGTTGTGGAAAAAACACAGTATTTACAATGCCTTCCTTGTGATCCTAACATTAAGAAATTGTGGATGAACTTTATTTTAGCGAAGTTCCAGTCAGATCACGTCAGTAAGACACTGTTTGTTCTCGAGCACAGTTCGACACAGGACTTATAAAGCAAATGTAATACGCATAAATATTTCACTGGCAAGAAGTTTTCAAAACAAAACATGTGTAACGGAGGGTATGTTGAACATTATCTTAATATGCAAAACTGTGATGCAATCATAACACTGGGCGTTTACTTTCAAGTATTGAATGTGACACGCCTATCAAAACAGAGTGATTGAAAGAGAGGGTCAAAACAGGATAGAAAATAGCTTAAATTATGATGTTTTTATGTAAAAATATTGATAACATTAACATTAAGTGGACTTCAGAGAACATTATAAAATAAAAAGAATGTTCATGACCTCTTTAAATTGATCAAAAGTGACAGTAAAGTTCGGAACACAAATGAAGATATTTATGATTAAATCTGAGAGGTTGATCACTCCTCCATAGGCTCCCTAAGGGAATGACACTTGACGGCCCAGAAAGTCATTAAAGAAAATGTTTAAATATTCCATGTCGCAACAGTGGCTCAACTATAAGTTTATCAAGCGACGAGAATACTTTTTGTGTGAAACAACAAACAAGGAAGAAAAGGAATAGTCGAATAAAGTCGTTATTTTTGTTTGTTTGTTCACACAAAAAGTATTCTCGTCGCTTGATAAACTTATAGTTGAGCCACTGTTGTGACATGGAATATTTAAACATTTTCTTTAATGACTTTCTGGGCCGTCAGGATTCATTCCTTTAGGGAGCCTATGTAGCAGTCATAAACCTCTCAGATTTAATCATAAATATCTTCATTTGTGTTCCGAAGACGAACGAAGGTCTTACGGGGTTGGTACAGCATGGGGGTGAGTAATTAATGACTTAATTTTCATTTTTGGGTGAACTAACCCTTTAAAATATATGAAAAAAGAAAACAGTTATTTTAAATTGTAATAATATACCATTATTTAATAAATATATACTGTTATTGATCATAATATTACATGTTTTTACTGTATTTTTGATCAAATAAATGCAGCCTAGGCAAGCATAAGAGACTTCTCACAAAAACGTTACAAATCGTATGTGTGTTATATGCACAATCATATTTAAAATGATAATACTTTAAATACTTAAATTATAATACTTTAAAATGATAACAATGGCATTTATGTCCTTAGACAAAAGGAAAGCCTTCTGACACTTAGACTTTCTTGGGCACTGGCCACATTTTTCTCCTCTTTGAGTTAATCTTATTACAGTGGCATTTAATCAAAGTCTTTTCTCCTTCACTAAATCATGAATTCCATATGAACCATAATGTCTTCTATTAAGCGACTTGTCACATGGTTCATCATCTCTTAACACAAGGTCTCTCTCACCCACACACACATGCACAAGCCCATTGTTCAGAGGAGTGCAATATTTAAACAAGAAATAAAATCTATGAGAATGTTTGTATAGCCATGATATTGGTATACATAAAGACATTGAAGTTCTATGAAGTACATTTAAAAATATATTTTAAATGCCACTTTTGGCATGTAGAAACATTTCCGTTTGTGTCGGAGCCCTGTGAAATTACGGATTGCTGTCTGTGTACGGGGCCAAGAGGATTCTTGACATTAGGTTATGAGTGTGTAATTTGTTTTCACACAATAAACTCATAAACACACATTCACATGCCCACATGCACAAGGTAAACTCCTTCTTGTTGGTTAACAATGGGAGGCCAGAAATAAGCAGCCAAAAAACAAGACACCAACCGCCAAACAACACTTATGCGCTTACACTCTGGCCAGCGACACAGTCCTCTGAGCTCTCTGTCTCTTTGTCTCTCTCTCTCTGCCTCTCTCTCTCTCTCTCTCTCTCTCTCTGTCTCTCTCTCTCTCTCTCTGCCTCTCTCTCTCTCTCTCTCTCTCTCTCTCTCTCTCTCTCTCTGTCTCTCTCTCTCTCTCTCTCTCTCTCTCTCTGTCTCTCTCTCTCTCTCTGCCTCTCTCTCTCTCTCTCTCTCTCTCTCTCTCTCTCTCTCTGTCTCTCTGTCTCTCTCTCTCTCTCTGTCTCTCTCTCTCTCTCTCTCTGTCTCTCTGTCTCTCTCTCTCTCTCTCTCTCTCTCTCTCTCTCTCTCTCTCTCTCTCTCTCTCTCTCTCTCTCTGCCTCTCTCTCTCTCTCTCTGTCTCTCTCTCTCTCTCTCTCTCTCTCTCTCTCTCTCTCTGTCTCTCTCTCTCTCTCTCTCTCTCTCCACCCCCCTTTGTCTCAGTTGAATTCAATTTGGGCTTCTTGGGAAGGCGGCTTAAGCACAGACAATCTTATCAGCATTTGTGCAAGCAGTGAAAAGGAGTGATTGAAGCAGGCTGAAGAGGCACTGGCGTGCCCAGGCCTTTCAGGAGTCTTAATTGCATGTGTGATTGTCAGGACAAGCCCCCTCCCTGCAACCCCCTTTTCTGTACCTCTCTCTCTCTCCTCCTTTGTGGTGAATGTTTAGGATTACTGTCTACGATTCCCGTGCTGAGCGGTTTTGAGCTCTTGCCTGTCTGAAGGTGGATAGGTGAGTGATTGTATTGTTGGGAAGAAAGAAAGCACAGAAAGCGATAGGTTGGCCTTGGAGGTAAAGCTGGATTATAACAGACGAATGAAAACTTGCTACGGAGATTTTTTACTCGCTGGATTTAGGGGAGGGAAGGAGACTTATTTTAAAAACGTTTACATGGGAAGGCAAATGGGACATGAAACGCATAAGCACAAGAAATATGGTTCATGTTCTTGTTTGCGTTGTATAAACAACAAACGTAACCCTGAATTGAACCGGAATCCTCAGATTTATACGCTCGTCGTGCGTTTATATTGTCTGAGCTGGTATGCTTATTGTTTTTTTATTGAGTTGTGTATGTTACAGGATATATTTACCATATCATCATCAGTACCCTGTGAGCAACTTTTATGTCTTGCTTTCTCCTGTGTGTCTTGTGCAGTCGTATATGGAAGATCACCTGCAGAAGAAGGATCGTTTGGATAAGGAGTGGGAGGCTCTCTGTAGTTACCAGGCTGAGCCAGCAGCATGTGCAGTGGGTCAGGAGGAACAGAATGTCCAGCGCAACCGCCCACACGGCGTCCTTGTGTGTGAGTGCTTTGCAAATTGTATCAGCCTCGAGTGAATGTATATTTGTTTTTTTGTGCACTGTCACAGGCTATTGCGGTCTGTTTTGATCAATTAAGAAAGTCAATGGCCTCTTTTAATCATACTCTTTTTTTGCTTATAAAAACAAGTGCATTCTTTACTGAAGAAATAAGCACCTGGTTAAGAAAAATGTGTTATATGTTGTAAAGACATAACACCTGTCTGTCTGTCTTCCTGAATACTGTAGATGATCACTCCAGAGTCATCCTGAAGCCGGAGAATAACCAATCCAGATCTGATTACATCAACGCGAGTCCCATTGTAAGTAGCCATTTTAACTCTTTTTTTTTGTACATATTTTACACATCATCTCCATTATTGGAAGTAAAAACCGTTTTACAGGTAGTTCATGTGACTGAAGCACAGGCTCTTTTAGCAACACCGTATTAATGTCCATTTGTGTCAATTGCTTGGACTATGCCAGGTCCGTTTCAACTTACTGTTATATTTAATCTATTTGCTCAAAGATATTTTCCCCCTTTCTCCTCCTCATCTCTCCTCTGTCAATCAACAGTGACCATTCTCAGACTGTTAAATATGCTTGTTTATGTGTATATAGAGGCACAGGCGCAGAGAGACTGAGATAACACAAAGAAAAAAATACTCACTACTCAAGTAGGTTCAAATAGTCAGGAATTTATTTCTAGAACAAAAATAAACATTTCACTATGACAGACATTATGAGTCAAAAGGAAGTAATCTTGTCTACCAATGTGAGCTTTTTTGTGTCCATAATATAATACACAAACCACATGAATGCTTTAAAACCAAACACTGTGTGATTTCATCGCAATAATAATTTAATAATAAAAAAGACACACATTTTTGTTTTGGCCCCTTAATCAGTACATACACATAATGTTAATCAGTATTAACATTATGTAATACGTGTGCAGCAACTTCACACTAAGAAAGTCAAACCGAGTCATTTTTACATGCTGTTATTTTTGGACTCCAACTCGTCAAAAGAAGAAACAAAAGGCACAAGCAAGTCAGCCCTCCCTCCCCGAGGGTTTCACACTGCAGTCGGGGTTGGGTGCACTGATCCGCTGGTGCGGAGACAAATGCATGGAGGCGCGGTAATTAAAGCGCAGCAGGGATTTGGCAATGTGCGTTTCAAAAACTGTGATAATTATGTCTGTCAATGTTTGTAGCTTCTTTCTCATTAGCTGCAAGAAAGAAAAAGGCCTCAAAGTAAATCATTCGTGATATTTTTTCACAACCTCCTCACACCAACACCCTCTCCTCCGTTTTTGGTGATTTTTGGGTTTGAGTTATGCTCTGGCACTCCATTTCTCTCTCTCTTTCAAATATACACACGAAAAACATACAGATAAAGCTTTTTGGATGATATTATCACATCTTTCACATAAATGGGCAAACATTTAGTCATTTTTAGTAATATTGAGTAAATTAAAGCAGGAATTAAATATTGCATTCTTTGTTTTATTCCATCAGTCTTGATTATTAAAAAAATATATAGTTGCTATACAAATTTTAATGAAATGAATCCTGCAAACACTTTTGTCCTCTTATGCTCAAATCTTCTACTTCAGCTGATATATTTCCTGTATAGAGCATCACAAGATGGTGAACTTACTGATAAACTGATTAAAGTCTCAGGTCTTTTAAATTAGACTTTAAGAGTGGGATCATATCTCTGAGTGTGAAATGACAAATCGACTATAATAACACCCTTTTTAGAGAGCGGGTAGTAAAAAATCAGTTTCATATAGACTGCCGGCATTAGCCAGTTTGCGTATATATAATTGTTCTACCCTTAAATTGCTCTTGCCAACAATTAAGGTTGTGCAAAGCAATTATTTCCATTTTCTGCCATGCTAATAGGTGTGCGTGTCATTCACTGTAACCATGGGGTTTGAATCTGTCTCTCTCTCATGCAGTGGTGTTTGATCTTTTTTTGAAGCTATAGAGAAATTAGTGCAGAAGTACTGAACCATGCAATTACTTTAGCAAAAGTTTTGAAAGGCTTTGTGATCGGCTTTTGTGCTTTAAAGACATACATACTCCCAAACGCACTCACAAAGACAAGCATACATGCTATCACACGCACACTCACTCACTCACTCACACAGACTGCTGTAGCATTTGATCTGCGTGGAGAAATTCTCATCAAATCAGAGCATTTCGGACATGAAAATGGCCACATTAATAAGCAGTACTATTCTTTTTAAATGATCTAAGCTTGAAGCTTCAAGGTCACACACATACACATGAAAGAGCAGCAGCAACTTTGGAAGTGCTCGGGGATTGTGTGTTTTACAGTCTCGTCCATTCTCTAACCGTTCTTTCTTTTAATAAGCTCAGGTCTGACACCCCTAACAAGACTGCATATCTTGCCTCCTCACAGCAAACACGCTTTTGTTGCAGCTCAAAATGGGCACATTCCAACCTGATTACAGCTTTCCCTTTTCATTTTGTAAAGAGACATTTCAGGTCAGGAGGATGTTCTCCTGTAATGCATCCAGAAAATAATATCTGAAATAAATTCTTAAATATGAGTGTGGACAGGATGTGTTGCAGTCAGTGAATATACGTATAGCTACTTTTTATTTAATTTTTTGCTTCATTTTTCTTTTAGACCTGATAAATGATGGTTTCCGTTGATGTTCTTTGATGACAGATAGTGGTATGTGTGTACTAGTGTAAGACCGGATGCTATACTTCAGACAAATTGTGAATTATGGTCATCACAGCTTGTTAGACATGGGTTATTAAATAAGAATTGATCAATAGCAAGCCCCATTCTGGCCATTCTCCTGTACTGCATAAATCAGTAATTGCCAGGTTTACGTGTACCCCAGAATATTTGTGCTAATTGGTGAGTTTGTATTGATCAGTATTAAAGGTTCTTTGTTTTGTTTTGTACTTTGATTATATTAATGATAATGCTGAATGAAATTCAGTATAATATGATAATATTAAAAATGATTAAAGTTAAATGTTAATGTGCTTCATGTTATAGCCTCTAAATGGATTAGGTTTTAAGCAAGTCAAAAATGTTGTCTTCAAAAATCTTCACTGGATCAATCTAAATACATAAGGTTTTACCATCAAAACAAAAATTGAAGGGATAGATAGGTAGAAGTAGCTCCTTACAGTTACCACTTTTAACAGTGAACACATTCTGGTTTGTGTCAGGGAAGAGGAACTTGGGTCTTACTGATGGGAAAAAGGTTGAGAAACACTGGCATAATTTGACAGTTTGCAAACGTATTAGATTACGTTAAAAGAGGTGGATTGTCCCTTTGCTATAGTTTGAGATCTTCTTTTGCTTATGGTTTTGCTGCTGATTTGCTGATGTGCTGGAGAAGATCTTGCCTGTCATTATTTAATTCTGACTAGTGCATTATAAATGTCATAGTCCATATCCATATCAAGTTTTTTTTCTCCATCATTAGCCTTTTTTCCATTGGGACAGCTTTCACTCAGACAGGCATACAATTATACACAGACACCCTCCTCCAGCCACTGAGCTTCTCATCAATAAATGCGTTTGATTAGAGAGATGCCTTGCTTTACTCCCAGAGCCGGCTTTAATCAGAGGTATTAAAGAATGCACATGCTCGGAGAGGACAGACAGGGGAGAGAGAGGAAGAAGAGGTGACTGGAGATGATAGAACGATATAGAAATGGAAGAGAGAGGGGATGTGGAGTAGATAAAAATGAGAACGAGAAAGGGGTCGGGAGAGGGGAGGTGGTCGTGAGAGAGACGACTCTGCTCTCATTAGAGACAGGCCTCTGTGCCTTCTCTTTATTTGATTTGCTTTTCCTTTTTTTTCTCTCTCAAGCTTTTTAACTCCAAACAGAAATTGTGGACATTCTGTTTCTCTTGGCAGGAAGTTTGTTTACCCCTTCCCAAAAGATCGGAGGGGACCAAAAAAATGTTCAGAAAGCAAATAAATAAGATAAATGAAACAGTGAAATGCAGTTTACATCGAGTATTCGTGTCAGAGTATAGCACCATAGAAACTTCCATCCGTCCAACATCCACATATCACTTATGTTTTACTGTAGAATAGATATCCTATAAATGTCAGTCAAAAAGCTGCTAGGTGTATAATTTTCAATGTTATTTGAAAATGAGCATTTCATGGATATTCATGGAATATTTACTGTCTTTTCACCTTTAAGATGGACCATGACCCCCGAAACCCAGCCTATATCAGCTCTCAAGGTCCTCTTCCCTCCACTGTGGCAGACTTCTGGCAGGTAAGATACTCAGTCTTGTCGGTCAGAAACCATCCGTGCATCATAAGAACTCTCGAAAAAAAAAGGCAAAACTGGGCCTTTTTTACAATGATAAGGTTAGAAAGAACACTTTCCACCTGTCCACAAAAGGTTACTTTATAAACATCACTATGTTACCTTAATTAAGGGGGTCAAAGGTCTTATGTTGTTTTGGATTCCTCACTGGTAGAACTGCACAAAGTCTGTATGTGAGAATTGGGAGATTTTTTGTCCAACATATGCTTTGAACAAGAAAGTCACTCAGTATAATCATTGTGATTATAACAAATTGACTTTAGTGGTTTTATTTGTATATTAAAATTGACTTTATTGGCTCCGATGATTTTGAGAAACACCTAGATGCTTTTTGCGCGCATGTTTTTTTAACTCAAACATTTTCAAACTGATCCAATAATCTGCATATAGCACCAGCTTTGAACATGTTTTCTTTTTGATTTCTCTTTGTGCTTTTTTTTTTTTTTAAGGTTAGGTAAATAGATGGTGTTATAAACCTGAATCTACATTTTAATAATTTGACTGTGGTAATGTGTTGATGTGACTTGACCCTCTATAATCACAAAGCTGTTTACTAACAGATGTGGGTGTACACTAATTGATGTTATTGGTTGTTTGAATTTGTCATTTTGTCAATTACTAGCAGAAAATTAATGATCTAAATTGATTTAATTTCATACAGATGAATACAGGCCAGTTCTTAATGCAAAAAAAAACACATTAAAAGTTCCATTTAAATTAAACTGAGTGTATTAATCCCTGTCAATTAATGTAGTAATGTTATTGTCTCAGTGTTCCTTCTCATTAATGACAAGGTGATTCATTCCAAACAGAGCCAAGCTTTTAAAGAGTCTTAAGTTTTCTCCTTAAAGGGTTAGTGCACCCAAAAATGAAAATTAAGTCATTAATTACTCACCCCTATGCTGTACCAACCCCGTAAGACCTTCGTTCGTCTTTGGAACACAAATGAAGATATTTATGATTAAATCTGAGAGGTTGATCACTCCTCCATAGGCTCCCTAAGGGAATGAAACTTGACGGCCCAGAAAGTCATTAAAGAAAATGTTTAAATATTCCATGTCGCAACAGTGGCTCAACTATAAGTTTATCAAGCGACGAGAATACTTTATGTGCGAAAAAAACAAACAAAAATAACGACTTTATTCGACTATTCCTTTTCTTCCTTGTAGGCCTGAAACGAGACTTCAAGAGATTTCCACGACGCATGCGCGAGAATTGCGATCTCCTTCAACTACTTCGGTTAAGTTCTCGCGCGTGCGCGTCGTGGAAATCTCTTGAAGTCTCGTTTGTAGTTGAGCCACTGTTGTGACATGGAATATTTAAACATTTTCTTTAATGACTCTCTGGGCCGTCAAGTGTCATTCCCTTAGGGAGCCTATGGAGGAGTGATCCACCTCTCAGATTTAATCATAAATATCTTCATTTGTGTTCCGAAGACGAACGAAGGTCTTACGGGGTTGGTACAGCATGGGGGTGAGTAATTAATGACTTAATTTTCATTTTTGGGTGAACTAACCATTTAAGATAGGGCACAAGTTAATAAAAATATAAAACAAATTATAGCCTATACATACATCAGTACATAATAGCCTATACACAGTTTTTCATTAGGCATAGCTTGAGGTTGTACAACTTTCTCTAATTTGTCATTCAAAGTACAATAGAAACAGTGTTAATTAGTGATAAGTATCTATGTTGTTCAAAGTTCTGAAGTCATTTCGTTAAAAATATGTGAGCATACATCCAAACAAAAAATAATTATTAAAGAGATTAATGTAAAAATATAATTAAACAAAACTGTACATTACATATTGACGTTTTAGGTCATTTTAGTACCTTTCTGTAGCAATTAATTTCCACTGAACTCTTGAAGACAAGCAGTGATGATCCATAATAGTGACCCCTTTAGGTCCACATGTTACAAATGTTTTAATATGAATGTTGGAGATTTGTACTGTCCACGTGCCAAATGTCAAAAAAAGAAAGTTGTTTTACATTTGCATAATATTGTTAAAAGTTTGAAAGCAACTTCTACTTCTGTCAAATTTGATTCACTCAGTATTCAGTTTTCGCATTGTGCAATTTCTGTTCAAAACTCTGACCAAGCACAGAGCGCTCTGCGGAGGATGTTTCAGAAACATGTTTGTTGGTTTTGTTTGACCTTTTCTGCATAATGCACTGCAAAGCTTAAACTCAACAATATTTTATCACCTGGTCTGGAACATTACAAGCTCCTCCAATGACCTTCTAATACATTCTGTGTTACAGAATCAAGCGTTGTGATCTTTGTATATGAGCTCATCGATCAGAATGACTTAAACTACACAATATGTTTTTTATAATGCTGAATAACATCATTTGACCATTAATGTGTACAGTGAAAATACATCTAAACATATTTCTTTATTCCTGTAGGCTAATAGTTGTACCATAAATTCTGTTAGGATGAAACGTGAAATAAAATTAAAACTCTATTAAATACTACATTCAATGAAAGCTGCTTTGCATTGCCATCATTCTCTCATCATATAATCATTCCATCTCCAGTGTTTTGTGAGATTAAAAATGATAACATATTCATAATGATAACTTTATATTGCTTTTTGAACCACTTTTTCCATGGTGTAATGTCTCTACATTTCTCTGATAATGACTCTGTGGGGACGTGTGGCACACGAGTTTGATTCTTTTATGAACAGGGTCATTGTATTTTATTGCTCCCATAAAAGTCAGTGTTTTCCCTCATTTTCCTAATGGCTGCAGTGGGCCTTTCCGTGATTGAAGGATACAGTAAAAGTGTGATTAGGGGAAATGGAGCAAGGCTGAGGAGGTTCAGTATACAAGGAAAAGGGGAGATTGGGAGATAAAGGGCAAGAGAGGTTGGCTGGAAGACTAAACTAAACCTCAATTACAGTGACGAGTGGGGTTGAGTTAGTAAGACCAATTATGTTTAAAGTGAGCTCTGCTGAAACTCTCTGAATCTGATCATACTGTTGAGGAAAGACATTTTTATGTTGAAAATGTATTTATGGCTTTCCGTCTCTGTCTACATTGTAATGCTGCTTTCCACTTTCTGCTATGTTGTGTAGATGGTTTGGGAGAGTGGCTGTGTGGTGATTGTCATGCTGACACCTCTTGCTGAAAACGGCATCAAACAGTGTCATCAGTATTGGCCTGATGAAGGGTCGGACATCTACCACATATATGAGGTAAAGCTTCTGAGGAAATATATTGTTTTATTATTTATTATTTCAGGTTTTAATACCTTAATTTAGATTAATATCACATTCTCCTTATGTTCTTGAAGGTAAACCTGGTCTCTGAGCATATCTGGTGTGATGATTTCCTGGTGCGCAGTTTCTACCTAAAGAACGTCCAGACTAATGAGACCCGCACAGTCACTCAATTCCACTTCTTATCCTGGATGGACCAGAATGTTCCAGAGTCTGCTAGAACCTTGCTGGACTTCCGCAGGTATGTGTCCAGCTACTATATTTCACTAGGGTGTTAATGCCAGAATGTCTATTGGATTTCGTTAAAGGTTTTGACTAATATATTCATGTTCCTCATTAGTTGTTATTTCTTGACCTTCTGTTGACCTTCAGCCTATGTTTTAGAGTGAATAGAGAGTATGCTTTTGAAGAAGAAAAAATGTAGCCCTTTAGTTTACTTTTTATTTTACTAGATCCCTATATGCAGGACCTAAAACTAACTTTTTGCCACACCTGCCAAAGGCTGCTAAGAAAATGTATCGGCCATAAATATTGTTTTGCCAGCCATGAAACATAGATTAATCCTTATTAAAGTTACAAAGGTTAGTAACACTTGTCGTGGAGCAGCCAATAGTTCCAAACAATGATAGTTCCAGCATTGAACCCCATTCATTTTCAGTGTTTCCGAAGTACGCTCGCTGGTAAATGAATGAAATTACTGTATTTTTTTACTTTTACACACATTAGCCGACCTCTCGTGAATCTAGTCAGTAGTTATATTTTATGTAGCCAGTTTTAGTTAATGTTTATTGGAAGATAATAGGTTAATTGCAGCTATAGCTTACGTGACCAACACTTCACTAACCCCTTCCCTCCAAAATTCAAAACACAACAAAATGTATTCAATTCAAAGGGCTTTATTGACATAAAAGTTAAATAAATCAATACTTTTATTCATCAAGGATGAATTAAATTGATCAAAAGTGACAGTAAAGACATTAGACATGTGCCGGTATTCGGTAATGCGATAAATCGCGGTAATGAATATGCACGATATTGTTATCGCGGCCACTTCAAAATACCGTGAAAAATAATAGATTTGAATTTAGACTTTTAGAACACGCATTAGCTAATTTTCTATCAACCGCTTAAACACTGCGTATATGCTCCGCAAAACACGTGCGCACTCTGATGTAAACAATCCCCACATGTATAAGCACTGTGTGCACGCGGCGCAGAGCGCACTCTAGTCTAATGTAAACAATCATCACATGGAGTAGAAGCATGGCGGAGAGGAACGCTGCCGACGATTTACCCCCCGCAGGGCTGCCAACTCTCACGCATTCAACTTGAGACTCAAGCGCCTTTCAGACAGGACGCAGAATACTCGCGGGGACGTTTTGTTGCTGCGTCGACCAAAGCACGCCGGGGTCAAAGTTAAAAATATTTCAACTTTTTATTTGCAAAATAGCAAATCGCGTTCTGTCTGAAAGCCGCTTTACGGAATTGACACTTTTCACACGCTCTCACGCAGAGAAAAATCGCGGAGCAAAGAGGACACTGACACCGACAGACTAGACAGAGCAGGTTACTTTTGATATGAAAAAAAAAAGGTTCTGTCCATTGTGACAGATCGCTGCGCCTCAGTTCAAGTAAACCGATCATCTGTTACTTTTTATTTAAAGATACAGTACAACTTACCTTAAGGTTTATGCCTCATACAAAATGTCGATCAATCAGTGTTTTTCACGGAAAGAGGTCAATAAAACTGCAGGAGAACAGTTATGTCACAGAACGTTACATTTACCTCAGGAAAGCCATTTAATGACCAGCACTTTAGTTGACTAGAAAAAATTGTCATTTTGCTAAATATGTGCACTTTATTACAAATTAATTATATGTTTACTTGTCATTACATAATTGTTATTATAATGAAAACCGCATTATATTTAATTTCTCTCTGTTTACAGCATTATGTGAGATATATTTTTTTCTTGAGAAAAATTAACATGCAGACTGTAGCCTACCTAATATTTATCCAAATGAGTCAATATTGAATTAAGATTAAATTCAAATACAAGAATTTATTTGAATAATACAAACAGTAACCTACCATTGTACCATGTAAACATTGTAACACGTTGTCACTAAACTTAATAAAATTCTGTTTAGTTACCATGTTTTGAAAATCACAATTACACATTGTGATGCAAGTTGTTTTTTTAGATACCCGCAATCCATCTGTTTCTCTTGAGCAATTAAAATATCGTGATAATACCGTATACCGTGATAAAAGCTCATTCAATTAATCGCAGCACAAAAATTTGATACCGGCACATGCCTAAAAGACATTTATAATGTTACAAAAGATCCTATTTCAAATAAACACTGTTCTTTTGAACTTTCTATTCATCAAAAAATCCTGAAATAATTGTACACAACTCTTTTCAACATTGATCCTAATAATGAATGTTTTTTGAGCATTAAATCCACATATTATATATATATATATATTAGGGGTGTAACGATACACGTATTCGTATTGAACTGTTCGGTACGAGGCTTTCGATTCGGTTTTCGGTATGCATTTTTAAACCGAACGGTTCGTTGGACCATTTTTCCTGCCAACCAAAATTTCTTTAGTTCAAATGTAGGCGCGTCGCGCGTGGCAAGCGCGCTCATAATGTAAGAGACGCTGGCGTGACCACAACATTGCCCAACATCAAATGGCAAATGTAATGTAAGCGGAACGAAACTGAGCTACTCGTTATTGTGTGGTTGACGGACCGTTTGGACCAATGCAGCGCGCGCCGATCTTAATCAAGCAGTTAGGCTACTACACAGCGAAGTCCAGTAAAGAAAAAACTTGAATTCGCCACTGAACTGAAGTAATAATAACATCGCTGCGAGATCTAGTGAGAACATTCACATTTCTCCGTTATTAACGGATAAACCAGGAATAAACTTTGTGCCATGAATGAACTATCCAGTGTCCCTAGATCAGCAACATTCACCATGGATTTAGCAACACTACTAACTGTAACCATGTAAGTTTGGCAGCAATAGTATAATGCTTTCAAGTAACATTGCGTCGGTTTATTTTGACATTATGAATACAATTGCTGCCCTCAAATGTTAATCTGAACTAAAATAAATCTTTGTTTATAACTACTACAATATTACATTTCATTTTGTCCAAGGAGCTGTTTTGTTTTATATGCTCCTAAGAAAAGTCAAGTATAGCTCCATCATTGCTCAAAGTAAAAAAATATCATACTTTATGATGTTAGTTTTAATAATTAAATCAAGGAAATTTTTCTGGCATTTCTTTCTTTTTGCTGTATCGAAAACGTACCGAACCGTACCGAACCGTGACACAAGTATATCGTATCGAACCGAACCGTGAATTTTGTGAACCGTTACACCCCTAATATATATATATATATATATATATATATATATATATGTGTGTGTGTGTGTGTGTGTGTGTGTGTGTAACTGGAGAGATGGTTACTGAGTGAAATAACTATAAATACGATCTAACATTAACGTTATAGGATTCATTTTAGTATGGCTAATGTACCCCTACATCCTTTCAAACCAAACCATTCATCAGAACGCACACAAATACATGCATACGATGTACTGTGTAGCTACAGTATGTAAATGTATAGCCTACTGAAATTAATCCCGTTAACAGTAACGTTAATGTTATGAATCATTCCACTCAGTAACCATATCTCCAGTTTAATTTCAAACTGACCACACTCTCCATCATATTTACAGAAATTTGCTGCAAATGGTAGTTGCTGTATTCTACGTTATGGGAGCACCCCATTTCCCTCCTAAATAAACACAAAAACTTATTAATGCTGTGTTTCTGCTACTCCCCAGAAAAAAAATTATATTATGCAAGTCATTTAAGTGTCAACGTAATAATCAATGTGTCACGGTGTGGGTTTGTCTTGTCATGTTTAGTGGTTCCCTGTCTGTCTATTAGTTTTCCCAGGTGTTTCCCGTTAACCACGCCCCCTTGTTATCCTGTTTAGATCGTTTGCCCCTGTATTTAAGCCCTGTGTTTCAGTCCAGTCTTTGTGAGTTCTTGTATTGTTGTAATGCTGTATGCACGCTGTCCTGTTCCTGAGTCTGGTTACCAAGTCTGTTTAGTTTCTAGTTTATTTAAATAAAACACTGCTGCACGTGGGTCCTGCTTTTGCCTCTGCTACAGCTGCTTTGTAACACAATGTACATTAAGCGTCAATATTTACCGATTATTGCTGCAAATATAGCTGCTGCTGTCTGCCCCGCTTTAAAAACCATTGGCAACGTGGATTTGTTTGGAACTATGTAGAGCTACATGAACCACGTGACCGCGTGGCGGCGAGATCAAAGTGTGTCGCAACTCTCATATTTAACGGCTCTGCATGGATCCAATAAAATGATACACATGCATTGTGTTTCTCAACTATTTACGGTCACTTAAGACATTAATATTATGGGTATACTTGCCAAGATGGGCGTTCTGACATAATTGTGTTTAAATATGTCTCTTCAAGTGCAAGAAGACGTGAAAGAGAGATCAATGCAGTATTCGCACGTTGTCTGAGACGCGGATTTCTGGGCATGGGCTTTGGATGTTTTCGCACAGAAAACTTCCCACACAGCATGCGAGTTGTCTTTCACGTCCGCTTGCGCTTGAATATTTAAATTGGCAAGACTCAAACTTTGGTGACGATGCAGCACTGGTCCGTCAACTGTCCCAACCATCGTTCATGTTTGTTCACGTTCATGTTCTCACAATATTGCGTTGTTAGAATTCATAAAAATGTTACCTTGCAACTGGCGATTTACCATGTTTCATACACTCGCCAACACCAATTTTTACTAGCATTTGGCACTTGGCGAGTGTTCATTTTAGGCCCTGCCTATATGTGTTCATAATAGCCAACGCATTGCAAACCCCCCACAGCAATCTATTTTAAATCAAACACTCCAATTAAATGTGAAATGTTCAGCAATAAAACAGTAGTGACAGGAAAGGCAATGGCAGCACAAGCCTCCCTCATTTTTCACCTGCTGTGAGCTTTCTGAAGAAATGCAATAGGCCTCTGGGGTAAAACCTTGAAGAAATGCAACAACCCTGGTATACAGTTGGTGGATGTATACCTCCAATAGGTTGATCCATTTTGGTCTACCAGTTTCATTGTTCATACTCAAGCTGAGTTAATCAAGTGTTCTGCTGCGCTGTTACTTTATTAATTACTCTACTTCACCATAGAATGTTTTCCACTTTTACAGATACAGGAAGCAGTACTTTAGATTTCAAATCTTTCTCTAAATAGCTATTAAACGCATTGTTTGCTTTTGGGAAATGTCCAATTCTTTTAAATATGCACAGGTGAATTAAGAATTACCTATCATATGAGATTGAAATGTCTGTGCTGACATTTCTAAAGCCTGAGATTTGCTGAATCTGTTTTAGGAATCATGGAAAAAGTGTTGGATCATATGCACAAAGCGTTTAGATCTGGAATGCTAATATTGGATCTTGGGAATAGGGTGGGTCTGATCCTCAATCGGCAGTCTTATTGATGATTGCCATATGATCCTTGGTTCTGAATTAGCGCTCCTATTCTGAGGTGTTCTGAGTATTCTTTTCACTTTAGGAAAATTCTCCCAAAGTTTCAATGACACCTTGAGCATTGAGGCTTTGGTGAGATGGTTTTAACCCTGGTGCTTCTGTTTGACTTGCTCTGGTTTCTGAAGCCATTCTGAATATCTCCCCAAAGGCCTGTGACACAGTCTTGTCTCATACACTGCCATGACTCACACTGAATCTGTCAAACGCTCCTCACTCACCTCTTGTTTTTTTCGTTGGCCAGCTAATTAGCGGTTGCCAGTGTCATTTTTGTGATGTTGCAGCTAGTTATATGAGCCCAGTTGCATAGTCACAAAAGTGATCATTGGAAACTGTATCTCCTCTTCCAGGCCCTTGATTTTTCCTTGCCTCCCCACCTGCATTTCTCACTCACCAGATCTCCCTGTTTCTCACACTCACCCGCCCTTTTTCTCTGTCCCTCTGTCTTACCCAAAAACGCACTCTGCTGTCCTAATGCCCTTAATGCATGACGGTCCCCTCTGCAGATCTGCGCCATCTCAAACAAAACTACTCGAATAATCACTTGTATTAAACATTTCTTGTGTTGGAAGCATCACACTTTATTTTATATTTCTTTCAAGGTCCAAAGTTAATTAATGTATGGATCTGGAATTCAGTTTTTTTTTTTTTTTAGAAATGTATTTTACACTATTTTTATTAAAACCCATTGGGTTTTTTTTCCACCTCGTACTTTCATTTTGATGGCTTAGTGCAATGAATATTTCACATTTGTATTGGTAAGAAAGAAAACAACTTTAGGCATCTTTCTGATGGTACTTTACCACAGAATTAAAAGCTTCTATAAGATAAGCGAGTCTTGGAAATTCTTTAGTAGAGTGGTGCAGGTCTGACGTCAGAATCCGAAAGTCTATTCGCTGCTGGTTCCACTTCCTTCGAGATTTTCCTGTGGGGTTTTATAATGGGGGATTTCAATTTATGAGTAAAACAAAGCCTGTGGTAAACATAACTTGCCGATACTTTGACGTTTTGTTCTACAACATACTGCACACACTCACACCCCAAACTGTCTTATCTAGTTACTTATTAAAAACGTAAAACTGCTTCAAAATTTGCGTTTGCTACTTCGTGTTTGACGTTTTGCGTTGTAGAGCAAAACGTCAAAGTATCGTCAGTTATGTTTACTACGGGCTTTATTTTACACATATATCGAAAAACCCCATTGGAAAATCTCAAAGGAACCAGCAGCGTATTAGTCTTCTGGGTTCTGGCGTCATACCTGCACCACTCTATAGTTTTTATGTCTTTGATTTGAATCAAGCATCTCACTTGCATCAGTGTGGGTCAGATAGCCATTCTTACACTTTTGACTTAAACCATTTAAAATGTTGTAGCTCCTTTTAAAGTAAAAATGAATCAGTCCTACCCATTTTTCTTGCGTTTGGCTCTTGGTGAGTGTTAATTTTGGACCCTGCTTTCTTTAAATAACATTATATAAATGTGTGCTGGGTTTTAGAATTGAAAGTCATCTCATGAGCATTTAGATCTGACCTAAAAAAATAAAAAAAAATCAACCTTGAAGTAGACTCAAAACAGGGATTTTTTTCCCTCTTTTTGGATGAAATAAACAATACGAGTTAACACAGTAGGTCTCCATGGCAACAACACCTATGTGTCTCAAAATCCTGCAAGGCCTTATGGTTTTGCAGGCATTATAATTCTGCAAGGTTAATGTGTTTTGGATCGTGGCACCCAACCACACATCATTTCCTTAATGGCTTGTCACAATGTGGAGGATTAACACCCCCCCCCCCCCCCCCCCCCCATTTGTTTTAATTGTTTACCGTAGACCCATTTTCGTTTATAAATGATTTTATAGATTTAATAGACATGTCAAATGTAACAAAGTCTTACGTGAAAGTCACATGTTGATATTAAGCAATGTCATATGTTTATATGTGCCATTATTTATAGCAATTTTTTAAATAGCAAATGAATATGTCCCTGATCTACTAATTTGCTCTTCAAACATTAATGGCCTCTTTTTTCTGTCATTGCAGAAAGGTTAACAAGTGCTACCGGGGCAGATCTTGTCCGATAATTGTTCATTGCAGGCAAGTACCACAATAATATAAAAATGCATTTATAAGCTATTGCACCAGTCTAAAATACTAAGACGTGTGTGTGTGTGTGTGTGTGTGTGTGTGCGTGCGTGCGTGCGTGCGTGCGTGCGTGTGTGTGTGTGTGTGTGCGTGTGTGTGTGTGTGTGTGTGTTGTTGTTGTTGTTAATATTGTTAAATTATTGCTTCTCTTTTTTTGTCTTACTATAAGATGCAAAAGTAAGAGCAGTAATCAGTCCAGTGGTATGAATCTGAATTATCTCTCAGGCTAGGTTAGAAATGATCCGCTGGTAAAATTCTCAGAGTATTCTGTGAACGGTGTCTAAATGACTGATGGTAAAAATCTATGCCCTTTACCATCAGTGTGAAATAGAAGAATATGAGAGTCTGTGTAAACTAAAATATTGGTTAAATGATCTTTAACCTCAGGGGTTAATGGCCAACATGTTGTGCGTTGGGGGGAAGACAGGCTTCACAGCTGTCATGCATATTTGAATTATTCAGAACGATATCAGGGGAGAGGGGAGAGTTTCCGTAAATAATTCTCTCTTATTTCCCAAACCCCTCACTTCAATGTGCTTTTGGTGTGTGTGCTTAAACTGTGCAACCTCAGAAAGTGGCATCCACACACATTCATTCAGTAATACACTCATAATATTCAGCTGCATGTCTTGAAAAGTAACCTTGATTTCAAATCAAAATGCAGTTTACCATCCAACTGCGTCTGAGTTTGGCTGGTTCTTGCCATTAAGTAGATTGCATAGAAGAGTAAAACAAGTTTAAAATGGTTTTACAAGTCACTTCAAATTCCCACTGTGTTCAGACTAAAAAAACAACTGTTCAGTTTTTTGCTGTTTAAAAAAGCTGTTATTTCATTTTTTGGCGAATGCAGTTTAGTTCTGCAAAGAACAGGAAAACAAGACAGCAGTCGTCTTTGACAGAATTATTGTGAATGCTGAAGGATGATGCAACAGCCAACAATGCGGCTGAAACAGAGAAATGAACGCTTTGTTTTCGTTTCGTCAGGCACGCGCTGTAATGCTCATTCAGGTCTGCTCTTTTCTCAGAAGTGATAACGAGTTTCTGTCTTCATTTGCAGCGATGGTGGCGGAAGGAGTGGAACCTACATCCTGATTGACATGGTTCTTAATAAAATGGCCAAAGGTAAGAGCGCACAGCACAGATGAGGAGGTGCTGTCATCACAACACACAACGTTTCAAAGAGTGAAGGTCTCGCCGTGCATTAGGGGATGATTGCACCCTTTAATGAATGGGCAAGAATCTCGAATGGCTAATGTGAAGAAAAGTGTGTGAAAACGTGAAGGACTGAGAAAAGCGTAGACATTCCATTTATATGATTTTTGCGGCTTGTGTCTTACTGCATTTCTCCTGTAAGCAACTGCAAAGGTTTCAGCTTCGCATACTATGATTGACTTTTTCACATGCAAATATTAAACGCTGCATAGAGTTTAACAAGTCATGTGAACCCAGCCACGGAGACAGGAGGTGCCTTCATAACCTGTCCGAATCATTTCTCCAGCACCGGCACCATTCTTCCTGACCCCATCTGGTGAGGTCACCCATGCATTTGCCTCTCCCCATCCTTCTCTATTCTGGTGACCGGTCCATCCCTACACCTGACCCGACCATGGTCCGTAGCTTTTTCCATAATGGGGGATCAAAGGGCAGATGCAGGGGAGAGAGTCACATTTGTGCCTCTTTCCCATGCTGTCAGGGTCCCGGAGCCTCGGCCCTCATCGGCCCCTCCATCTCCCTTTTGTCTCCTCTCTGGGAAGCAGGAGGGGCTCACAGGTTGCCCACTTTCCAGTGTTCACTTGTGTGATCAAAGCCCTAGAAAGTCCTGAACAAGAGAAATCTCCCCCTTCCATTCCCCTTTTCTCTCTCCTGTTCTTCATGTCTTCCTCCTCTCTCTCGCTCCCTTTTTTTCCTCAAACACCCCGTCGTATTTTTCTTTTGCTTTTCTTCATCTCTAGGAATGAATTGTAAATTAGTGAAGAATGCTGTTTTAATTCCAAAGGCTTTTCTTGTTAGATGCCCCCTCCTTTGCTCACTCTCTGTCTTTCCCCCTAAACTTCGGAATCTTGCACTTCTTAAGACATGAAAGTGTTGGAGCACTTTTGAGGCTGGAACCCCAGCTGCACTCGCTCCCTTTCAGAAAGCATCTATAAGGATTCCCGCTTTTCTCTTTCCTTCGCCCTCAAACTCTCTCTCTCTCTCTCTATCAATCTGTGCAGAAGGGAGGGGGTAGTCTTTATTTTCTTTTTGAAGAATGAATGAATGAGAAATAAGGCCTTGTTAGACCTCTCCTGCTCTCCTCTCATTTATGAGAAACAACAATGGACCTGTAGAAAAAGTCGTTCAAGCTAAAGGTGAAAGGGATATTTCTCCTAATCTTCCTGCCATGTGAAAATTTTCATATTCACTTTACAGTTTTGGTTCAATCAGTGGTAACATTGTAAATTTGTATGGACAAGAACAACAGCTCTACATGAGCGCTTTAACTCATGTAAACTGGGTGAGACCACAGTCTCAGGATCTCCTAATGTAAGTGATTATGCATGTTACAAGTAAAATGATCTGCAGGCATTGGCTAAATCTTCCAAATATAAACAAAGCATAAAAGACTATAAACACAGGAAATATTGCCAGGTGACCTGCAAAATCTAAATGAAATGGTTTTATTAAAATAAAATAATATATGGTATATGACCACATCAGTATGACTAAACTGACTAAACTCCTTGCGCTTCTATGCATTTTTAGGCATGCATGAAAACGATATCAGCATCAACACCAGCGGACGATATTGTTCTGTTTATTCTAAGCGAGCTGCAGTTTTGTCATCTACCACTTTAAATGCTTGAGCTGTCGATGTTTTTATCATTCATCAGCTGAAAAAAAAAAAACATTCTGAAAGTGATTCCAACGGTATTGTATCTTTGTGCCGTTATCGTAATAGCTGTGGTGTGGACTCTGCTATTCTTTTGTTTTTAGAACGATTTTTAGAACTGTATCTTTATTGTTACCGTTATAGTTATCGTCCTTTGTGTGAATGGGCCTTTACTCTTTTTATACTGCACATATTAGATTTTTATCACTAGTATTGATTAGTTTTGAAAAAGTTCTCATGTTGTTCTAGAATAAACCGTGAAGTTCTGCTAGATCCTTTCCATTTCTTTATTGTGAGCTAAAACAAGAAACAGTCTATAAGCTTTGTCCGGCGAATGTAATTCCACAGAAAAAGAGTGAGCGCTGCAGAGAGAGGAAGATGATCTATGATTACGAGCAGTACTTTGAACTCATGTTGTGTGGCTCTGTTGCAGGTGCGAAGGAGATTGATATTGCTGCTACCCTGGAGCACCTGAGGGACCAGAGATCAGGCATGGTACAGACCAAGGTAAGACGGCATGTAAAGCTCTCCGCTTAAAGAACAGCATAGAAGTGCAAGATGATGGACGTCAGGAGTTTAGGTTCTTCGGTAAAGATTTTGTACTTGAACCAAAATAAAATAAAAGAATTCTCTAAATAAAATGTAAAAAAATATTATTTAAAAAAAAAAAAAATTAAAGATATGTTCGGTGAGAAAACTAAAATGTGTCTTTTAAAATCTAAATGTAGATGTGTTTTTTTTTTACTATCACTGCTACTGCTGTAATTTTCTCTCATGGATATTGTGTGTTCAAGGCAGATAAAGTATGTGTGTATTGACACATTTTTAGGTTGGATGTCTCTTTCATATAACAATAATTCAATATTAATGCCAATACTATTATTCAGTTTAATGCTATGATAACTTCATCGGAAAGGAAAGTTCAGTCAGCTGCCCTTTAAGCAATAATTGCAATTTCACCTGCACATAGACGTCTTGCATAGACGACCCTAACCACACTGCTACAACTAACATCGATTTGTAATCTAAAACCACAGTCAATAAAGCACCAAAAGCCAGGCTCAGAAAATTAACTTGTAATTGATCACTTCTTCCATTACAAATGTGTCCTGTTGATGCCGCAAGCAACAACGATTTGAACATCGGCCATCAGGGCCTAGAAAGTGTCACACAGTTTATGTTTATGATTTTCTTTATATAAACTGTGTTAAAGAAACATATATTTAGCAGTCTTGTGTTTGGAGATAGCAAGATATCAGCCCCCTCCTCAGAGCCAAACTGAATTACGTTAGCTGCTGTTTATAAAAGAAAAAGCCCTGACTACCATACCTGGTTAGAGACTGTAAACTGAGATATTGAGCCTCCATGGATTGTGGCGGAAAGATATCATTCAGTATGCAAATCTATTTAGAGGATACTGAAAATAAAGTTGTAAATATTAGTATTATATTAGCTTCCTCCCCATTAGGATATTTTTATTCATTTTTCATGTATTCAGGTTAGTGAATAAGCTTTTTGGAGAAATCAACCTACTTTACAGAATAATCAGCTACTCTACTGTTAATTTATCATAATGTTCGACAAATTCATTATATACAAATAAAAGACAGTGAATTTTTATGGATTTCTAAAGAAACAGCAAGGTAGCAAAATGCACCACCAACCATCAGAATTATTTTAAAATAGTAATAATAGAATAATGAAATAAATTTTTCAGCTGCATTTTTTTTATCAGTTTAGAGTCACATTGTAGTTAGTATGTGACTGCATATTTTTGATTTTCTGACTGTGATATAATACCTGGCTCACTATTTTGCAATTATTTAATAGCAAAATAGTATTAATATTACTAGTGCATTCATTGACATTTTAATTGTGTAATTTAAACTAATGGTTGCTCTTGTACATCTTAGGACTTGCTGTTGTGTTTTGAGTCACTTTTAAATTAACCGTGAAAATTTTCATTAAAAAGAAAAACATCATTTATTTAATTACTTACCTTAAGCCTAACATAACAGGTTGTTCTCAAGTTCTGTTAAATGTGCTAATTTCTGGACTGTACAGTACAGTAATCTTGTTCTTTACTGTAATGGCTGCTTAGTCAATATTTCATCTCTGTGTTGCTCCAAAAGGCAACATATGTCTAAAGGATGCCCCCTCGCCCTCCACTTTTAGAACACTCTCAAAGCAGGTAGTCGTGTGTGAAATTGGTCTGCCTCCTAAAATCCATTCTCCCCTCTCCATTCCTGGCCCAGAATAGGAATGTTTTGCAGCTACTTGAGCTCTCGGCTTTTGTTTACCTTGGAAGAGAACCTCATAAACGGCTTGACTGATCAGATAGATATCCACAGCAATACCTCATCATGTCTGGAGAACATGGAGGCATTAATGTGACACCATCTAGTGGCAAGATGGTCAAATTTACACTTTCCTATGCAGTTGCTTTTTTTCTTTCCAAATCATCTTGTATATGACTGTGAATGATATTTGTGAAAATGATCAAAATGTTCTCTAGCACAAGCTATTACTGCTACAAAGTGAAATAATACAATAGTATATGTATTCATGTTGTTTATTTTATTTTTTACTGACCTCACAAACCTTTACCTTCACTCTACACTTTGTGTTTTTAGAGACTCATTTTTGTTGGTTCAAAATACTGAAAAGTGCATGTAAACATTAATTCAAGAAGGTTTCTTGTTTTGTGAAGCTTTGCATCTAACTTAACGCCCACTTTAGCTAGTTTATTGGCCTGCGGTGGGAGGCTTCAGTTTCAAACGTTAGATTTAAGGGTCGCTCTTCAGACAGTGATCGATCTTCACGGGGCGGCCCTCAGGGAAGAGACAGACTTTGAGTCATAGTTTGAACAGAGCACATAGAGTCACACATTCTCTGCAGCTTTAAACACACACATCTACACAAGGAAAGTGCACACATTGGTGTTCTTCGTCTTCTTCTGTCTGTCCTTTTTTATTATTGTTATTATGTTCTCCATTATCCTCTATTCTGCAAAATATATCACTGGCATCCGTTGTGCTTAGAGTAAAATGTAGGTGTTTCTCCAAGTACTTAGCTTCCACGTTCTCTCCTTCTGTCTTCAGGAACAGTTTGAGTTTGCATTGACTGCTGTAGCAGAAGAGGTGAACGCCATCCTGAAAGCTCTGCCTCAGTGAAGGAAACTTTCACAAACACTTCCAACCTGTTTTCTTCCTCTCTTCTCTGTGTAACCTAGATGATTGTGAAAATGGACAACGTCAAGCTCTATCCAGATTCAGTCTTATTGCATAAGACATTTCTTTGTACTGAGTGTGTCTACAATTCTATAGCATTGAAATAATTGTTTAGAATGATATGCAACTAGCCAACAAGGCATGCAATCATAGATTGTATTTGCAGCTCGAATTGGTGTTTACATACCCACTAGTTGTGCATATGAAATATCTGAAATATAAGTGTTTGTGTGAAACAGATGTGATCTTAGCGGTGTTGTATTACACTGTATTAGTCCACTGCAGTTATGTTCTTATACAGTGAGTTCGTGTGACTACACTTTATAGTTATGGATGAGAAATACTAATGCGAAAATGAGAATACTACAGTATATCACAGTGCTACAGTTGTGATCTCCTTGGAATCAACTTTCGTTGTTGTGATATAGTATTTCTAGATCAACTAATAAACAGATTTTATTACATATAGATTCATTGATTATACATACAGAATGAACCATGTGATTAAAAATGGTCTGCCAAAATGTTATTGTACATATTATTTTTGTGTGTGCAATATATAAAAATAACATAATAAATCTCAAAATGCTGAAGCTTGAGTGATAATTGCATTCATTAATCATTTTGTGTATAATGGAGGGAGAAAGGCAGAATGAGAGATATTGAACCAATAGTTTTCTTCAAATGAATTGTCACTCCTAAATCTCCTAAATCTGTTCAGGAACGCTTGATTTGGAATATCTGGAGGTAAATGAGAAAAAAAGGCCATTTTCTGTTTTACTCATCCTTGAACAACTAATACAGACTAATGTATACATAATTCAAATGTATTTTTGTCAAAATTACAAATAACTTTTCTCCTAGACGCATACATAAATATTCACACATCTTAATTTCCTGTCTGCAGTGCTATTATTGACAGCACTTATGACGTCCATGTGCCTTCCTGCTATTTCTGTGTTGATTTGCATTCTATTTGCATATGTATCTGTCGCTTAACCTGCGTCTTATCAGTATGCAACCAATCTAAATGTAAGGGGGGCATGCTAATCATTTTATGAATAACTATATGGTAACCATAATTGTGCATGTTTAATTGGTCGTCATCAGAGGGATACAAGTTTATTAGAAAAAATTACGGATGGTAATTGCTTCCACCAGCAACTAGAGCATTATGCAGGATTGTGATATTCTGTCGTCTCCCGTTCAGGGAATTCATATTTCCTGGTATCGTTCAGCACTGCTAACACGATTAATTATTGCGTTTGGCGACAACTAGTTTAACTCAAGCTGATTTTTTAATTAACTTAGTTTCACTATCATTTATTTTAAAATTCATCCATTGAAATTGTCCTTGATAATTTGCATTCGGATTATTCTCTTCTGTTCCAAGTTGCTTAAATCAGAGTGTCATTATCCATTTTCTTTTCTCTCTCTCATTTTTACCAACACACTGTCAAAGAAGAGGTATTACTATTAATATTATCAGTTCTAAATTATTCGATTGCATTACATTCACTGACACACTAGAACTGCAAAGAATGGCCTATTTGCATGTTTAGCTTGAAGGACCTCAAGTGACCCAAAATATTTAAAATTCCCCAAAACTTGGTTTGGAAGTTATGGGAGTTGATGTTAGATGCCACAAGCATAACAAGATTCAAAGCTTAGTGTCCTCAGAATGACATAATTTGCATGAATGAATAAAAATACAGACTCAAACTAAAAGACGAGCCTTGCAGATGATCACTTAATCGAACAAGTAGCATCAGAAATGTTGTTTTGTGGAATATATTCAGAGCAGAGAGATGAAAACAGCATTCTAATTGGTTTAACACAAGTTAAATCAGTACATAAGCATTTTACTGTAAGTGATCACAAATGACCTTGGGTGTTTCTGTAAGAGCTTTACTTCTACCTGCCACTGCATTAGAGGATAGAAAGGAAGCTAGAAACTGCAGAAAGACATAAAACTACACAGAACGCACACACTGACAGATAGAACAATACAAATGACTAATTAGTTCTTATCTAAAATACATTTGGAATTTGTAATGCTGGCCACAACTTGTTAAATATAATTGAAGGCAGAGATACACTTGTGGCACATGACTCATAGGTAAATGTTTTATTTAACGTTTTTAATGCCATTTAATGATAGAATGCCTTTGTCGTGTCTTGATTTTAGATAGTTTTAGGTTTGAATATATAGTGACAATGTTCTTAGCAAGTAAATCACAATGTAATATCATTTAAAAGTGTAATTATTTCATACAAACGTGAATGTTACAGCATCACCCAATGATATGCAGCAAAGGAAAATGTTAGAAAACATCATTATGTGCCATGTCTGTTCCATGTATTTTTATAATTGTGTTCATGCTCATTTATGTTCAAATATTTCATGAATCACTTTAGATTGTGATATGTTTCCCTCTGTTCTCTGTGCTTTTGGACTTTTAGTTTGGAGTTTTGCTTTAGTCTCTCATCTAATAGTCTCGTGCATGTCTTTAAACCCTTGTGTTTCCTGTGTTTATTATCTGGTGTTGTTCTTTTATGGATGTTCCGTCAGTGTTGTCCTCAGTTCTGTTCCTCGGTTTTTAAATAAATCTCTTGCTTCTGAATCCTACTCTTCTCCGTCTCGTGTTCATCGCCGTTACAGATATTATGAATATGGTCAGTTCATCTCATGTGTAAGGGTTCCCACAATATTCTGATGTCACTTACTGATGTGAAGAAAGTGAGATTTCCCAGCTCCGAATTTTTCATCGTGAAAGGACTAAAAGTTACGATTAGAAGTTCTCAAGAGTATATGACTCAATCAGAGCCCAGTAGTGAAGCTCACTTAGAAACCCAATTATCTTTCTATATTATTCCCAAGTCCCCTCTGACAATCACTGGCGCAGTATCCCAGCTCTTTAAGAGGACCCTTTTCAATAGGAGATTCCCTTCAATAGTACTTCAAACTCAGTTCCAATCCAGCTCATAATCATGTCTTTGCACCCGTTATAAGAAATAGGCTGAGTCAAACCAAAAAAGATGGCAAAGAGAATCTCATGTTTAAGTGCAGTTTGGTATATACAAACTTGCTGTGGAAATGATTAAGACACACGTAATGACATAAAACAGCTTTAATAGTATCTCCACCTATATAAGAGATATTCAAAGAGCCAATTGGGTCTGTCAGAAATGCTAGGCTGTTTGACTTTCCTTTTTGGAGACTAGGATGTATATTTCCAATTAATGTCTTTGGGCATTGTGCAAAAGATCTGACATAATTCGTTGGTCTTAAATCAGAAGGTCTTTAGATAATCTAGCAAGCACTTCTTGATTTACCAGCAACATTTCTGAAAACGGGCTGCTTTTAAAAGTACCTGTTAGATCAATAGGTGTCTGCACGGGTAGCCAGTTTTACCCCTAAAAAACAATGGTGAACCCTGGTTGTGTTTGGCTTGGACGACTTCCAGAAGAAGCATGTGGGAAGTGATCCAGGTCTCCTTGAGATGGCTGACTGAAGCTGGGCTTGTTTTCTCCCATCTGTAATGAGAGGGGAGCAGATTGCAGCAGTAGCGTCTCATGTCTGGCCAGGACCCCTGCTCGCTTTGATCTCCTATAAAACACAAACAAGCTTTTTAAACATAGTGCTACAAGGCAGAGACTCTCACCATGTTCTCCACGGCAATGAACCTAGTGAATAGAGGAAACATGAAAAGAAGTTTACACACACACACACACACACACACACACACACATACATACACAAGTGTTCCCACTCACCCAATGCCTTCATATGGATGGAGCTCTTTATGAAGCATCTTTCATACCCTCAACAGACTCTTTTAGAGACAATGTAATACAAAACAAATGAGGTTGATTTTAGAATTATTAAACATTTTTCAAAATAAAGTTAGCAAAATGTATTGTTAATTTGATCACACTTTAGTTTAGGGTCCAATTCTCACTATTAACTATGACTTTTGCTCAATAAACTCCTAATTACTGCTTATTAATAGTTAGTAAGGTAGTTGTAAAGTTTAGGTATTAGGTAGGATCAAGGGATGTAGAATATGGTCATGCAGAACAAGGCATTAATATATGCTTTATGAGTACTAATAAACAGCCAATATCCTTGTGATATGCATATGGATGATAATAAGCAACTAATAGTGAGAATTGGACCCTAAACTAAAGTGTTACCATTAATTGTATTACTATTATTGGTATTAGTACATAGCCAGGTTTATTAAAAACACACATAACATTTGCATAATAACCAATTCCAAATTCCAAAAAGTTTTTGGGAAAGAAATTAATACTTTTGTACAGCAAGAATGAATTAAATTGATCAAAAGTGACAGTGAATACATGTATAATGTTACAAAATATTTATATTTCAAATAAACTTTCTATTCATCAAAGAATCCTGAAAAAAATGTATCTGTTTCCACAAAAAAAATACTACGAAATAGTAAGAATCATTAATATTAGAATGATTTCTGAAGATATATTAAAATAGAAATCATGCATTCATGCAAATGTACAGTATCTACATTTTGGTTACACCAGATGATTTTACACCCAAGGTGACTTCCTTGTTGAGGAAGTGAGAGTTGGATAAGGGAAATCTCCTGATCTGAATAAGAATCTCCTCTCATTACACCTCATGCTCTCGCACTGTTATTAACCATGGAGGAAGCACAAGGAGGGGCTGACAACACAAACAAGGAGAAAGAAAAAAAAAACAGACTGACATTTCACAAGCTTTCATCTCTGTCCCATCATGCATCAGGGGACACTTCTGGCATTTTGTCTCCTCTTTTTTCCTCGTTTTCATCAGTGTCGTCGACGGAGGTCACCTCCGTGACCCCAATATTGCAAACTGTCACTCAGAGTAAGTGAGTTTATCAACACACATCTAATCGGCCAGCTTCTCCACAGGGACTTTAACCATCTGCATACTGAGATTGGCTTTTCCCTCCTTTTCCTGCTCTGAGTCGAGGAGGCGTCGCCCTGTGCTCGAATAATTATCAACGATAAAGAGCGGCGCTAACAAGAATGCCATGGTATATTAGTGTCACCGACGCGTTTAGACACCTAAATGATATGGATTCTGTAGTTGAAAGTCTGAGGTCAATGATGATATGGGAGGCTCAAGATGTTATTTACAATTCTGAAACTTAAAGGTGCTGTATGTCATTTTTTGACTGTACTAAAGCATAATAATATCATAATATCCTTGCAGATATTTAGGAAACACTAAGTTCACATACTCGTTTCGCAGAAAAAGCAATGCTACAGCCAGTTATTTTACTTTGAAATGTGTGTTCCTTCGTCAGAATGTCTGTTTTTGTTTTGGTCTGTGTAGTCCCACCCACTGCCTATTTACTCTGTAGTATTTCGACACCCCTTGGCTGCCAATTGATGGACAACACTGCTTATTGCAGCCATTGACACAAGCAAACAAACTGGGTCAGAGATTGCAGATTCTACCCAACCTAAAAAGCCTCAGCATCCATCTGTCCTGCATATCCAGAGACATATTAAACACAGATTAATCAACTCATCAACTTACAGTGTACGTGCTCGTCGCCTTCCATTGTCAATAGCGTTCGTTCCTGTTGCATTTCCTCAGTCTGGCAACCCGCATGAGCGTCGAGTCTGAGGAGGAGGTGGCGGGGGAAACAACTCTCTCCAATATTTTGAATTTAGACTGCAGTACCCATTTCAACCACTAGCTGTTAATATTACACACTGCACCTTTACACACTGCAACAAATGATCATATATGGTAAGATCTGTGACTCTGCAGAAACACCAAACAAGCAGTAGTATACATAAGCAGCAGCAGTACACGGAAATCAGAAACGTGCTGATGTGTCATTTAAGCAATAATTATGTTCCTGTGGGCTTTTTCGGCATGTGTCACTATTTGTTTCAATGTATTCCAGATAATTGGTAGGTTTTACAATACGCGTGTGACCTTATTCTCCCCCCTACTGTTGCAAGTGAGCTCTCTTTTTTTTTTTTTTTGCATTTTTTGTGAGACAATGTGCTGTCACCGTGTAGGTGTGCATGTGTTTCTGTGTTAGTGACATTGAAACAGCAGGCTCCATATTGTCCTTCATCTGTTTATGGTAATTATGGCTTTTGTACCTTCTCAGCACAGGAGGATAGTCGGCCCGATTCCATACGAAAGGTTCAAATGCTTTATTGGGGAACAGCTGCACTAGTTAAAAAAAAAAAAAACCTTTGTATAAAAGCATGCGTGTGTTTTCCTTTTCTTATATAAAGGATGAAATATCATGCGCTTGTCACGGCAAAATCCCTCCCTATCTTCATTGTGCGGAAATTCAATAACGTGTTATTAAAAATGCTCGCAGCCATTGTAAAGACGACCCGCACGTTCAGACCGAGGTGGAGAGCTGATTACGCATTTTAATGAGACTGTGATTCACGGCAAGAAAAAGGTGAATAAAAGACTGAAAAACAAAATGTGTCATGCCAAACAATAAGCTGCAAGAACTATATCTGCATTCTGACAAAGTTGCATAAAACACTGGAAAGGGCCGCTCTGATTCTCAGACATGCAGTTCATTTCGGCTAAATGTGGAGGACATGTCTGTGTGTAACTTTGCTCTTCATATTGACAGCCAAAGTGGTGCAAAAAGGGTCTCATCCTATTTCACATTTGCTGTTAGGCACATCCTTCTCTCTTCGTACTCCAGATGTTTTTTCCTCTCGTTTCATCCCTATTCCTCCCCAATTTTCCTCTGGACCTATCATATCTGACTGCCCTTTCTCCCTCTCTCAGCGCCTTGTCACTCATCAGTGGCTAATCTCTTAGGTTAGTGGAGGTCAGGTAAGATCAAGAGGCCAACTCCCTGGTGCTCCTGCTGAACAAATAACAGAAAGTGAACTCTGAACCTCGCCTTTGCATGAGAATCAACATCATTTTTCTGCAGCTGGTTACCACAGCAACCAGGACACTGCCAAACGCCTGCCCTAGGCTTTGAGATGCCCCCCTTTTCTTCCCCCCCCCCCCCCCCCCCCCCCTCTCCTCTCTCTCTCTCTCTCTCTCTCTCTCTCTCTCCTCTCTCTCTCTCTCTCTCTCTCTCTCTCTCTCTCTCTCTCTCTCTCTCTCTCTCTCTCTCTCTCTCTCTCTCTCTCTCTCTCTCTCTCTCTCTCTATATATATATATATATATATATATATATATATATATATATCTGTCTCTCTCTCTCTCACTCACTCACTTACTCCCCTCTCATCTGCATCACAGATGAGTCCTCTCTCTACTCTGCACAAAAAAGGGAAAAAAATCATTCATACATAATTCATTGTGTGTCCCACCCCCCTTCCGGCGCGACAGCCCATCCTAGTAACAGGAACCTAGCAACAGCAACAACTCACCACTCGGCTTTCAGCCTATGGGCAACAAATCTCATCAAATTCAACCAATAGGGTGAGAGAGGAGAGGAGAGGAGTGAAGGGGAGAATATGTTTTTTCTAGACAACTGCTACACAGTCAGGGTGTGTTCCAATCGTCCAATAGTGCCCTGAAAAGTGAATTTCAAGAGGGATTCATATATAAGAGGATATAAAGTATAGCATCAGTATAGTGAGTATAAATCACTTAAGAGATGTGTCCACTAATGTATGACCATGGATACAACATTTATGAAGGCACATCACATTTATTTACGTATTGAACATTACAGCATTTTCACTAAATAAAAGGATTTCAAGCACGTTGATTTATATTTACTGATATATAATGTTTTATGTTATAAATTGTAAATTATATACATATTGATGTAATTACTATGTTATTTACTATATCAATGCCATTTGTATAATAATATATATTATTTATATAATCATTTTATTTGCAGTAGGCTACATAATGTCATCATACTCAAAACAATTAATCTACAGCATTTCCAGTGTTTGATGACTTTGCAGGACATTCCAAACCAGTGGCGTAGGTTTGATTTTGAAATTGGTGGGGACGGGGACATCAATGTCTAAATATATTTTACGTTTTGATCGAAATTATTGCTAGGGATATATCAGTGTCACTAGATATTGGTAGGGACACGTCCCTAGCGTCCCTACTAAATTCTACGCCCCTGTTCCAAACTAAAGGCTAAAATATCTATTTTGTGAAATTTACCACTGGAAGCAAAACTAAAGTAATAAGTAAAACATAAAGTTCATCTTGGGGATTGATAGGACCAATATAAATATACAGTTTACTGTATAAAAGTCTTAGGCATGTTAGTATTTTCACCCCAAAAGTTTTAACCCAGTTATTTGTATCTTTTGCGGTAGTGTGTCAGTAGGAAATATCAGTTTACATTTCCACACATTCATTTTGTCATTAATTGTAATAATCCAGTGAAATTTTTACATGCACAATTTTTGTATCCTCCACACAAAAAATCTGATCTCACCATCATCGAGTACATCTGGGATTACAAGAAGAAACAGAAAAAAATTGAGACAGACTAAATCCAGAAGAACTGTGGAAACGTCTCCAATACGCTTGAAGAAACCTTCCTGCAAATCTACAGTACTTAAAAAAGTTTTAAACACTTGTGTAAAAATGCTGTAAAGTGAAGATGATTTCAAAACTAATGTCATAATTAGATTTTTATTTATTTATTAACTTCTATTAACTAAATCAAATGAATATTTGGTGTGACCACCCTTTGCGTTTGTCCTCTGTACACTTGCACATAGTTTTTCACGTAGCTTTGCAGGTCGGTTTCTTCAAACGTCTTGGACACCTTGCTGCAGTTCTTCTGAATTTAGTCTGTTTCAGTTTTTGTCTGTTTCCTCATGTAATCACAGATGGACTCGATGATGGTGAGATCAGATCTCTGTGTGGATACATAAAAAAAGGTTTTCAGACTCCTTGTGCATATAAAAATCTCACTGGATAATTAATGGCAAAAGGAATGTTTAGAAATGTAAATTGGTATTTCCTACTGACACACTACAGCAAACTATATAAATAACTGGCTATTATTTTTTTAATAAATAGAGATTGAAATATAATATTATCTGATATATAATGTTTTTTTGTTTGTTTTTTAATTGTAGTTTCTTTTTGTGTGGAGAATTGTAGTTGTGTGGAATTGTAGTGGAGAAAATAATTATTTGATCTTTGCTCACTTACAAAGAAATGATGGGTCTATAATCTTTATGGTAGGTTTATTTTAATGGACAGAGACAGAATATCAACCAAACAATCCAGAAAAAACACATTATATATACTGTATAAATTGATTTGCATTTCAGTGAGTGAAATAAGCATTTGATCTCCAAGCAAAACATCATTTGGAACTTGGTGGAGAAACTCTTGTTGGCAAGCACAGAGGTAAGACGTTTCTTGTAGTTGGTCACCAGGTTTGCACACATCTCAGGAGGGATTTTGGTCCATTCCTCTTTACAGATCCTCTCTAAATCCTTAAGGTTTATTGGCTGTCGCTTTGTAACTCGAAGTATCAGCTCCCTCCACAGATTTTCTATAGGATTAAGGTCTGGAGACTGGCTAGGCCACTCCAAGATCCTAATGTGCTTCTTCTTGAGCCACTCTTTTTGTTGCCTTGGCAGTATGTTTTGGGTCATTGTCATTCTGAAAGACCCATCCAATACCCATCTTCAGTGTTCTGGCTGAGGGAAGGAGGTTCTCATCCAAGATTTTACAGTACTTGGCCCCGTCCTTCAGCCCCTCAATACGGTGAAGTCGTCCTGTACCCTTAGCAGAGAAACAGCCCCAGAGCATAATGTTTCCACCTCCGTGCTTGACTGTAGGGATGGTGTTTTTGGGATCAAAGTCAGCATTTCTCTTCCTCCAAACATGACAAGTTGAGTTGATGCCAAAGAGCTCCATTTTGGTCTCATCTGACCACAGCACTTTCTGCCAAGCCTTCTCGGAATCAATTAGATATTCATTGGAAAACTTCAGATGGGACTGTACATGTTCCTTCTTGACCAGGTGCTCAAGTGCACCTTCCGGGTGCATTAGTTCTAGGCTGATCCCTTACCTTTCTCATGATCATCCGTACCCCATGAGGCGAGATCTTGCATGGAGCTCCAGACCGAGGGTGATTGATGGTTTTGCATTTCTTCCATTTCCGAATAATGGCATCAACTGTTGTCTCCTCCTCACCAAGCTTCTTGCTGATGGTCTTGTAGCCCATTCCAGCCTTGTGCAGGTCTACAATCTTGTCCCTGATGTCCTTTGACAGCTCTTTGGTCTTGCCCATGGTGGTGGAGAGGTTGGAATGGAAGATACAGATTCTGTGGACAGGTTTCTTTTATACACATTACGAGCTGACATTAGGAGTACTAAAGTGACAGGACTAATCTGTGTTTCATATGGGCACATAACCAATCTGTGGGAGGCAGAATTCTTGCTGGTTGGTAGGGGATCAAATACTTATTTCACTCGATCAAATGCTAATCAATTTATAACCTTTAAATAATGTGTTTTTTCTGGATTTTTTGGTTGATATTATGTCTCTATCCGTTAAAATAAACCTACCATAAAAATTATTGACCCTTCATTTCTTTGTAAGTGGGCAAACTTACAAAATCAGCCGGGGGTCAAATAATTATTTTCTCCACTGTATTTTAAATGAAATAAAACTAGCTGAAAGACTTGCAAACAATATTCAAAAACATTTATGCTTATGATGAACAAAGATTTACCATTAATGTGCTGTTCATGAGAGATTTGGAAACAGAGACGCAATGAATCACATTTTAAACTAATGCATTTTGATAATTCCATCAGAATTATTTCCTCAAACGCATGAAACTCTATAGATTACTGGAAAGGTATTCATGGTCTGGATGCACATCAAGGATTTGACACTTTCAGCGAGATACAGACAGTTTTTAACTGTGTTCTATAATAAAGCATATGGAGGGTGCAGATTTACAAGACTCAAAAAGCGATGGAATCGGCACAGTCAACCACCAAAGAGCTTCAAAAACATTAAATCACAAGTAAATATTGTTCCAGCATGTTGAAGTTCTATAACATAAATAAAATCAAATGGTGCCAATTGTTTTTTTATATGCTAACAGTTACCAACAAAAACGTCTCGGTTACGTATGTAACCCTCGTTCCCTGAGTACAGGGAACGGAGACGTGTCGTCGGGGGAGTTCCCTGACGAATTGGGATCACGCTAGGGAGCCTATTGCCTTTGAGAGAATTAAAACGAGCCAATGGAATTGGCATGCAAAATTTGCATTCCGCAGCCCGCCTACCAGCGCGGGTATAAAAAGCGGAAGTAAATATTGCGTAATGCTTTTCGCTGAGGAGCCGAACAGTGTCCAGTCCTCCGCGAAGGTACAGCAACATGGCGAAGGGACGACACGTCTCCGTTCCCTGTACTCAGGGAACGAGGGTTACATACGTAACCGAGACGTTCCCTTTCGTCCTGGGAACTCCGACGTGTCGTCGGGGGAGTTCCCTGACGAATTGGGATCCCTAACAAAACGCCATGGTGCTGGCCCCTTCCAGCGCCCAGCTAAGCTACCCAAGCAGTTTTACAAATTACGGGAGCTAGCAAGGGAATCGCACTGCTGTTCCGCAAGACCCGCACAGTGGATAGGATAACACTGGGAAAGCGTGCCCAACCCGTAAACAGGGGAAGGGAACGCTGCGGAAGCCAGATGCCTGAAGAAGGCCTGGAATACACATATGTACTAGCCCAGGGGGATAGTGAAACATATGGCAGTCCCTGAGGTAGTCCCCTCCAAGGGGAGTGGGAGCGTACTCAACAGGGACGACAGAACGAGTCTGTCAAGGGGAAGACACGGCTAGACTGCACGTGGCATAATGGGTCACCGAAGAGACCACTGGACATAACACCCAGTCTACACAACAACTCCATAGAGGTAGTAGACCTGGCGCCGGCGGTCCGCCACGCCTGGCACCGAAGGGGTGATGGAGGAACTCACGAGGCTAACCAACGTATGGCGCCAACGGAGCGAAAGACGCACGTATCCGGCTGAGGCACGGAGTGGCGTAGCAAGCCGACACAACCTATTCCCTCGCACCACTGGCCGTAGCGAGTACTCGGGAGGAAATAGGTTCCACACGTAGGCTATAGAATCTAGCGAACGTGTTCGGTGTCGCCCAGCCCGCAGCTCTACAAATGTCTGTCAGCGAGGCGCCTTGAGCCAACGCCCAGGAGGCGGCAACACCTCTTGTAGAGTGAGCACGCAACCTGGGAGGACAAGGCTCACCCGAAGCTTCATACGCTTGGGTGATAGCATCCACTAACCAGTGAGCTAACCTCTGCTTGGAGACGGCCTTCCCCTTCTGCCGGCCTCCGTAACAGACAAAGAGCTGGTCTGAGGTCCTGAAGCTTTGCGTTCTGTCAGTGTAAACCCGCAGGGCGCGGACTGGACAGAGAAAAGCTAGGGCTGGGTCTGCCTCCTCCTGGGGCAGCGCTTGCAGGTTCACTACCTGATCCACGAAGGGAGTGGTAGGAACCTTGGGCACATATCCGGGCCGGGGTCTCAATATAACGCGAGAAAGGCCCGGCCCGAACTCTAGGCACGATTCGTCGACCGAAAAAGCTTGCAGATCCCCGACCCTCTTAAAAGAGGCCAATGCCAACAGGAGCGCTGTCTTAATGGACAGGATATTCAGCTCGACTGTCAGCAAAGGCTCAAAGGGAGGACTTTGAAGAGCTCTAAGTACCAGAGCTAGGTCCCAAGAGGGTACAGAGTGTAAAACACGAGGTGGATTTAACCTCCTAGCCCCCTTGAGGAATCTGATGATCAGGTCGTGCTTCCCCACGGACTTACCTTCTACTACATCGTGATGTGCGGCTATTGCGGCAACATACACTTTGAGGGTGGAGGGAGACAGCCTTCGCTCCAACCCATCTTGTAGGAAGGAAAGCACGACTCTGACCGGGCAAGTTCGGGGGTCCTCCCGGTGGGAGGAACACCATTCGACGAATAGGTTCCATTTCAATGCATAGAGGCGCCTCGTAGAGGGGGCTCTAGCAGAAGTGATGGTGCTTACCACTGCCTGTGGTAGACCACCTAGAACCTCCGCGTCCCGTCCAGGGACCAGACATGGAGTTTCCAGAGGTCTGGACGCGGGTGCCATAGAGTGCCCCGTCTCTGAGAAAGGAGGTCCTTCCTCAGAGGAATCGGCCAAGGAGGGGCTGTCGTGAGGAGCATGAGTTCCGTGAACCAAGTCCTGGTGGGCCAATAAGGCGCGACTAACAAGACCTGCTCCTCGTCCTCCCTGACCTTGCACAGAGTCTGTGCAAGAAGGCTCACTGGGGGAAACGCATACTTGCGCAGGTCCCGGGGCCAGCTGTGAGCCAGGGCGTCCGTGCCGAGGGACCCCTCGGACAGGGAGTAAAACCACTGGCAATGGGTCGTGTCCGGAGAGGCAAACAGGTCTACCTGTGCGAGTCCGAAAACACTCCAGATCAGCTGAACCGCCTGGGGATGGAGTCGCCATTCTCCTGGCAGGGGAGGCAACCGTGAAAGCTCGTCTGCCACACGGTTGAGCTCCCCTGGAACATGAGTGGCGCGAAGCGACCTCAGATGCTTCTGACTCCATAGGAGGAGGTGGGAGGCGAGTCGCGACATGCGGCGGGAGCGTAGACCACCTTGTCGGTTGATGTACGCAACGGTCGCAGTGCTGTCCGTACGGACCAGTACGTGCTTGTCTTTGAGGAGCCCCTTGAGGCGGCACAAAGCCAAGCGTACTGCTTGCAACTCTAGGCAGTTGATATGCCAATGCAGCTGGGGCCCCGTCCACAGACCCGAGACTGCATGCCCTTTGTACGTGGCCCCCCACCCCATGGCAGAGGCATCTGTGAAAACCACAGCATGCCTGGAAACCTGGACTAGGGGCACTCCGGCCCGTAGAAACGCAGGATCCGACCACGGGGAGAAGGTTTGGCGACAGTGCGGGGTTACTTTGACCCGGAACGTGCCGCTCTGCCACGCCCACCTCGGGACTCGATCGTGAAGCTAGTGCTGGAGCGGTCTCATATGTAACAAGCCGAGCGGCGTTACTGCGGCTGCGGCTGCCATATGCCCCAGGAGCCTCTGAAATTGTTTCAGTGGGACCGCTGTCCTGCCTCGAAAAGACCTGAGGCAGGTGAGCACTGACTGGACGCGCTCCTCCGTGAGGCGCGCTGTCTTGGCGACCGAGTCCAACTCCATACCGAGATAAGAGATCCTCTGCACGGGGCAGAGTTTGCTCTTGTCCCAGTTGACCTGAAGCCCCAACCGGCTGAGATGCCGTAGCACCATGTCCCTGTGCTCGCACAACACATCTCGCGAGTGAGCCAGAATGAGCCAGTCGTCGAGATAGTTGAGAATGCGAACGCCTTGTTCTCTCATGGGAACAATGGCCGCCTCCGCGACTTTCGTGAAGACGCGGGGTGACAGGGCCAGCCCGAAGGGTAGGACTTTGTACTGATACGCTCGACCCTCGAAAGCAAACCGAAGAAACGGTCTGTGACGAGGAAGAATCGAGACGTGAAAGTACGCGTCCTTCAGGTCGATCGCTGCAAACCAATCCTGGGGACGGATGCACTCGAAAATGCGCTTCTGCGTGAGCATCTTGAACGGGAGTTTGTGCAGGGCCCGATTCAAAACTCGCAGGTCCAGGATTGGCCGTAACCCACCGCCTTTCTTGGGTACAATGAAGTAGGGGCTGTAGAACCCGGACCTCATCTCGGCAGGAGGGACCGGCTCGATCGCGTCCTTCGCCAGCAGGACATCGATCTCTTTCCGCAGGATAGGGGCATCCACTGACCGCACACGGGTGAAGTGGACGCCCCTGAACCTGGGAGGCCGGCGTGCAAACTGAATTGCATAGCCGAACCGGATGGTGCGGATGAGCCATCGAGACGGACCCGGAAGCTCTAGCCAGGCTTCCAGGTACCGAGCCAACAAGCCCACCCGGACCACCGGCGTACCCGCGGAGGGGCAGCGAGGTGGAAGGCAGGGACCCGGCTGCAGTGGCGATGTGGCCACTGGAAGCGGGGTCTGGGCGTGGAGTTTGCCAGAGACCTGCTTCCACCGAGGGGCAGACGGCAGAGAGAGCGCGTGGGCTTTCTGCTGCGGGCTGCCCCTTGGCGAGAGGAGGGGAAGAGACGAGGTACGAGGCCCTGCCTCCTCGTGAGCTGGTCTCTGCCCCTCTGGGCCCAGCCGCTGAGAGGAGCGACGCAACCGAGGAAGCGTCGCTGCTCTCTGCAGACTGGGAAGAGGGGAACGGGAGCGACGCTGCTCGGTGACAGCACCCACTACCATTCTGACCCTCTTGGACGGAGGAGACTGTGTGCCCACCAGTCTCGACCGAGGATGACCTGAAGGAGGAAGGAGAAACTGCTCTTTTAATGAATTTTTGGGTACCGCTGACCGAGTGGCCAGCGGCGGAACAGAAAGTTTTTTCATACAAAACAAAAAATTCTCCGCCCGGCCCTCCCCCGGGGGAAGGAGGCGTGCAGGGGCACCCTCCTGAAGAGCAGTCATCTGGTCCTCCTTCAGGTCGCCCGTCTCAGGAGCGCTTCCCTCCCTTCCTTTTACGGGAAGGGGCCGGGGGCGTCTGAGCGGGTTTGGCCGACCTCTTACGACCAGACTTCCTCACTCCAGGGTTGGAAGGCTGCGCTGGAGGGGGAGCTGGCGCAGGAGGACGGCCTCGGCGACGGGAAGCAGCTGGAGGTTCAACAGGAGCAGAAGACGGACCCGCAGCAGCCCGTCTCCTGTGCAGGACGTGCCGTATCGCCTCCGACTGCTTCTGGGCGGCGGAGAACTCTTGGGCTAAGGTCTCCACCGCGTCGCCGAAGAGGCCGCCCTGGGAAATGGGGAAGTTGAGAAGTCTGTTCTTCTCCGCTTCCCGCATCTCAGCCAGGGTCAGCCATAGGTGGCGTTCCTGGACCACTAGAGTGGACATCGCCCGACCCAGCGAACGTGCGGCGACTTTCGTCGCCCGGAGGGCGAAGTCCGTCGCCACACGCAGCTCCTGCAGCAGAGCCGGGTCAGAACCACCCGCCTGCAAGTCATGGAGCGCCTTTGCTTGATGTACTTGCAAAAGCGCCATGGCATGCAGGGTGGAAGCGGTGTCTCCACACGCCACGTAGGCATCCTTGGTCAGACCGGAGGAAAACCTAGAGGCGCGGGAGGGGAGTGAAGGGGCACCCCGCCAAGCGGAAGCGGTCTTAGGACACAATAGCATCGCTACCGACCGCTCCACTGGGGGGATTCCCTCGTACCCGTGCACCGCTCCACTGTCCAGGGTGGTGAGGAGGGAGGAGCGAGGATGTCCACGCCTGGACGCAAAAGGTGCCAGCCAAGACTTCCTCAACTCCTCATGCACTTCAGGGAAGAATGGGACTGGAGCAGGCCGTGGGGCAACAGAACGGCCCGCCCCAATACACCAATCATCCAGCCGCGAAGGTTCGGGACCCGGCGGAGGGTTCCACACAAGCCCGACATTCGCAGCCGCCCGTTCGAGCATAGCAGCCATTTCTGGATCCGGCTCAGGCTGAACCACCACACCCGAAGGGGGCAGTCCTGCCGAGTCATCACCAGAAGATGACCGCTCCTCCTCCGATGCCGCGATCGACATCTGATCCTCAGGTGGTGCTCCGAAGGAGACAACCGGAACCGCCCGAGGGGGCTCCGGCCGCTCCAACGGAAGCGCCGATGGCCGCGAGCTACTAGAGGTGTGAGGATGCCGATAGGATCTTTCACCAGTCGAAACATTGCTCACAGTAATCCTCATACGCTCACCAACAGGAATCACAGAAGTAGCCGCCTGCCGAACTGAATCGACAGACGAACTAGATCTGGGATTTTCTGAAGGGACTCCCCCATGTTTCAGGGTTCTCAGTCTCGAACGCAGCGTCGCGAGAGTCATTTTCCCACAGTGAGAGCATGACTCATCCACAAACGCTGCCTCAGCGTGCGCTAAGCCCAAGCACGAGAGGCAGTATTTGTGGCCATCATCCTGAGGGAGAGATCGACCGCATCCAGAAACGCACGGGTGAAACGTCATCCTGAAAAGGACGCGAAACACCCGTGTTGCTCTTTTAGAGAAAAGAAAGAAAACTCTTTAAATGTGCCGAGGCACAGAGGGACCACCGCAGCAGACAAACGGGGAAACTGCAAGCCCGAGTGCTGCACTCACCACCCAATACCAGCCGTTAAAACAGCTTTTTTTTTTTTTTTTTTTTAAGCCAGCCGCGGGAAGCGATGGTCGCTCGAGTGCCGTCACGCCAGCAGCAGAGGATTCTTCTCTTCTCCGAAAGACGCTCGTTCTTCTTTCTTCTCAAAAAAGCTTTCTCAGAGGACACAGCAGCTCAAAGAGACACACTGGAGGCTCCGAAGCTAAAAGCATTACGCAATATTTACTTCCGCTTTTTATACCCGCGCTGGTAGGCGGGCTGCGGAATGCAAATTTTGCATGCCAATTCCATTGGCTCGTTTTAATTCTCTCAAAGGCAATAGGCTCCCTAGCGTGATCCCAATTCGTCAGGGAACTCCCCCGACGACACGTCGGAGTTCCCAGGACGAAAGGGAACTAATTTTTAAAGATAACTTATTTAGCACATAAAACGTCTCAGGTTACGACTGTAACCATAGTTCCCTGAGAAAGGGAACGAGACGATGCGTCAATGACGCTTTGGGAACGCCCCCAGCGTGAATGCGTCTGAAGCATCTATGTCAACTAGTCCAATGGAAAGAATGAGCGTCACGGGCGGGTGACGTCATGACCAGGAAGGGATAAAGCACATCCGGTGCAAACCGGCATTAGCTTCGAAAAATTGCCGAAGCAAGCCGATCACAGGGATGCAGGAAGTATGGCAGGGTGACGCATTGTCTCGTTCCCTTTCTCAGGGAACTATGGTTACAGTCGTAACCTGAGACGTTCCCTTTCGAGGGAACTCGCGATGCGTCAATGACGCTTTGGGAACGAGAATACCCAAAACGCCAGACTTTCAAATGCCTGAGTGTCAGCCTGTTGTCACACTGCACCAAGCACCTGGGACCCTGGGGCAGCATCCAGGTCCAAGCTGTAAAACCTCACGAATGTGAGCGGTAAGGCCCAGCCCGCCGCATCACAAACGTCTTGGAGAGAACTCCAGATAATAAGCTTAGAAGCCATACTCTTGGTGGAATGAGCCCTGACCAACAAATGATTGGCCAGAGGACTCACAAGCAAGAAGAATAGTCATAACTATCTATTGCTCAATAGGTTGGATTTTCCCGAAGAGAAGTCCAATGAACATAAGTGTCCAGTGCTCGCACTGGGCACAAGAGGTTCAGCTTTTCCTGGTCCGAAAAACGGGGGAGGACAGAAACCTGCAGCACAATAGGCCTCGGAATAATGGTAGGCACCTTAGGAACATTTACCTATGTTTGGGGTAAGATTGCCTTGGCCATCCCCGGTGCACTCAAGGCAGGTGGGGACCGAAAGGGCCTGAAGGTCTCGACTCTTAGAGGGACGAAATAGCTAGCAGAAAAAGGTCTTAAAAGAAAGGAACTTCTCTGAGACCAAATCTAAGGGCTCGAAGGGAGCTCCAGATAGGCCTTCTAGAACTATTGCAAGGTCCCAAGCCGGCACCTTAGTGCAAGTTGCAGGCCTCAGCCTCAAAGTGCCACGAAGGAAACGAGTGATCAGGGGGTCTCAACCCAAAAATGTATATAACACTCATATGCTAGGCAGTTGACTGCGGATGCTATGTAGCAACAGAAGATGGATCGTCACGGAGCCTGGGTTGTGAATGAGTACACTGGAGTCATAGATTTCAGATTTTAGTGTGTGCATTCAGTAAAAAAATAAGAAAACAAACAACATGAACAAAATGTCGTCAATGACACATACAAAACACAATACCACTTAAAGTTCAGTTCAATGGCAGGATGATATGCTGCCGACGAATAGGGAGAAAAAAAACAGAAAGGAGAGGGGAAAAATAAAAATAAAACCGCAATGTGTATCACGGTCGAGACAGAGTCCGGTCAGAAGTCAGTTAAATACTGGTTGAGCAATAATAATCCAGGTAGGTTCAGTCGCGGTGAATGTATAGTCCGCTTATCCTACCACGTATAGATCCAAGTTCTGTTGGCTCGCCATCTCGATTGGAGTCCTTGAGTTGGGACAGTCGAGAATTCAAATGTCCATAAATGAAGAATGGGGATTGATTGGTCCAGAAAAAAACCTGACCTTTGAAATCGGAATGATTAACGCGGGGTTAATCTATATGCAGCCCAACGTCTAAACAGAGCGAAATCAAACAGGGCTCGAGTATTCAAAGCTTGAATGGCTAAAGTTGAAGCACTTCGTAGCTCTGTTTAGAGACGCCGAACAGACCATGCCACAGCCACAGTGGAGAGAAAGTGATGGAGAGAAAGCGAACTCCGTGATGCGCAACTTTAAGGAAGTTGGAAGTTCGGGGAAACCGCAGGAAGTGGGCGGCCCGCCAAAATAAAAGACTTAACTAAATGCGGGTTACATGTACTACCCACCAGGAAGTGGAAAGCCGCAATGGCCACCACGTATACCTAAAGCGTGGAAGGACATAGACCTGATACAAAGCGTTCTTGCAGAAACTCGAATACTGTGTTTACTGAACAGTTAACCGGATCCCACTGACGCTGGGACCACCAAGAAGTGAAACACTCTCGAAATAGTGAATATACATTTATTACAGTGTTATTATACATTTGTTACATTATTATTATTATTATTATTATTATTATTATACATTTGTTACATTATTCTTTTCGAAAAAGTATCGATTCTTTTTGAAAAAAGTATCGATTCACTTTTGAAAAAGTAGCGAATCTTTTCGAAAAAGTATCAATTATTTTTGGAAAAGTAACGATTCTTTTTGAAAAAAGTATCGATTCACTTTTGAAAAAGTAGCGAATCTTTTCGAAAAAGTATCAATTATTTTTGGAAAAGTAACGACTCTTTTTGAAAAAGTAGCGAATCCTTTTTTGGAAAAAAACATCGGTTCTTTTCGGAAAAGTAGCGATTAATTTTTGAAAAAGTATCGATTCATTTTTGAAAAAGTAGCGATTTAACTGAATCTGTAAGTCAGCTACACTGTTTAATTCTGAATACTATATTTTATTCTGGTCCGCTTAATGTTATAAGTAGTAAATAGCCTATACCACCTGTCAAAATGATTGATTGACAGGTGGGCATGGCTATCCTTTGATCTTCCCCCGCCCCTTCCGGTTCCTCCCCTTCCTGTCCCGCCCCTTCCGGCACAACCCCTTCCGGTCCCACCTCTTCCTGTTACCTTTGACCCAGTTCCGCCCCTTCCTGTTAACTTTGACCTAGTTCCGCCCCTTGCGGTTAAACTTTCTGTCAAAATGATGAATTGTTTGAAGTTTGTTTGATCTAGTTCCGCCCCTTGCGGTTACAGCTTCTGTCAAAATGATGGATGCTGACAGTTTGTTTAATCGTTTGAAGTTTGTTTGAGATGTATTGGACTTTGTTGTTACAGTTACAAAGCGATGGATTGTTTGAAGTTTGTTTGATCTAGTTCCGCCCCTTGCGGTTACAGCTTCTGTCAAAATGATGGATGTTGACAGTTTGTTTAATCGTTTGAAGTTTGTTTGAGATGTATTGGACTTTGTTGTTACAGTTACAAAGCGATGGATTGTTATTTTTTAGCGCATGCCCGCGCTATGCCTAAGCTTATCATAGCAGGTGTGTGTGAAAGTGATAAGAAAAAAACTGCTATAGTTTATCTGACACAAACGTAAAAAATAAATGTATTCAGTGAAGCATTTCCGATTAAAAAACGGAGACATTAAAAATTTATTAGAGTTGAATAATATGAAACATACAGTTTATGTAATAAAATAAAACCTCACACAAAAAACACTAAATGTACTAAATAAATTTAATAATGTAAAATAAAATGGAGTCACAAAAAATATTCCAAAAAGTTAAAAATGTATTACAGAGTTGAAGAAAAAACATACACCTTATGTAAAACCTCACACAAAAAGTTTAAATAAATGTACAACTATTCACTGCATCAAGCATTTCAGTTTAAATAAAATGGAGCCACAAAAATATTCCAAACAGTTAAAAATGTATTACAGAGTTGAAGAAAAAACATACACCTTATGTAAAACCTCACACAAAAAGTTTAAATAAATGTACAACTATTCACTGAATCAAGCATTTCAGTTTAAATAAAATGGAGCCACAAAAATATTCCAAACAGTTAAAAATGTATTACAGAGTTGAAGAAAAAACATACACCTTATGTAAAACCTCACACAAAAAGTTTAAATAAATGTACAACTATTCACTGAATCAAGCATTTCAGTTTAAATAAAATGGAGTCACAAAAAATATTCCAAACAGTTAAAAATGTATTACAGAGTTGAAGAAAAAAACACATACAGCTTATGTAAAACCTCACACAAAAAGTTTAAATAAAGTGGAGCCACAAAAAATTGCAAACAGTTAAAAATGTATTAGAGAGTTGAAGAAAAAACATACAGATGAGGACAATATGTATCATATATTTCACACTAAAGTTGAAAAACATTATGTTCATTTAAATGAAATGGTTAAAAAATTTACATTTAGTCATTTACATATATTTGACACTGACTCAAGTTGAAAAACCATGCTGTTCAATATATATTAATTATATAAATTAAACAAAAATAAAATCATCTTACTGTTTCACCATGGTTGAAAAAAACCCACAAGTGTTTCCCCCTGAAGTCTTTTCTCTCTGTCACACCAGCGTGTGGCTGGCCTGGTATCTGTTTTTGTGACACGTTCCTGACCCCATTGAGAAATATCTTACACAACAGTTGAAAAGCATTGTGTTCCTTTAAAAGTGTATAAATTAAAATATATCATATATAAATTAAATAGTTTACTAATTTAACTAAAGTTGAAAAGCATGTTGTTCATTTAAAATCTTACTAAATTACTGAAGTTAAAAATCATGCCGTTCATTAAAAAATCTTACTAAATTACTGAAGTTGAAAATCATTCTGTTCATTTAAAATAAATATTTTACAAATTTACTGTGCCAATTATGTTATATTTAGATAAAAATAAAATCATCTAACATTTTCACCAGGATTGAAGAAAAAAAAAATCAGACAGGTAGTGCCTGCCAGCATGGACAGTGTGCATGACAAATAAGTGATATCATCGCTGTTTTCGTACCACCGGTAATAAATTACTTTTAATTCATAAGACTTATTTTCAGGAGTCACAGTTATCAGTGAAATATGGCGCTAGTGTAATCAAAAGGTCTGCCTGGGAATGTGAATTGGCCTTGAACCTAAACACTTCCATTCATAGAGTACTGAAAGAATATAGTGGACACACAGCTCCTCCGTTTTCCCATAGTTTTCCACAGGCTCTTACTGTAAAAGGCTATAAAATAGCCGAGACACATGGACGTGTGCCATACCCCATGTATGGACCAAAAACTTTTAAACCCTCTCTTCTATGACCACCTCATCAAAAATGCAAAACAGTGAGTACTTCCTCTATAATTCATTTATGCTACGATGCTGTTTATCTGTATTATGCAATGATGTTTAATTTGAAAAATTGTTTATACATAAGGAAAAGACGGTATAATTCATTAGTGATTTAAATACCCCAGACTAGGTATTTGTTTTATCCACATTATGCTATTAGTATTTTTATCTGCTGTAACTGGTGATACAGATATTAAAATGTATCTACTATATTAATTTATCAAAGTATGGGTTTAAAAGTATGGAGCATTGTATTATGATATCGATGTGATACAGATATTAACATGTATCTACTATATTAATTTATCATAAAGTATGATTTAAAAAATGTACAACATTGTTTATGTTCATTATGCTATGTTTTTTTTAAACCATATCACAAAAGTATCAGTTTAACATGACTGTTTTACAGCAATGTTTATTTTGCATTATGCAATGTAGTTTTAACTGTTGTATTTTTTATCTGATGTAACTAAAATCTCCAGCATCGTTTATTTAAGCTGCGGGGTTTCCATAAGGACCTTAAAATAAATGTTTTGGATTTATTCAGTTTTAAATCTTATTTAGAGATAATTTTAATCAGACATGCTTAAATGTGCATAGGGCTATTTAATTCCTCTTCAGTTACTTACTTTTTAAATTTTGGTAGGTTACTTTTTAATTCTTCTTTTACGCTGTCTTTGATTTTAACTTTTAGCAATTTGCATGATAAATTGTTTAACATGTAAGCTATATGAATGACACTGTCACAATGTGATAAGCAAAACATATAAAAGTCAAGTCAAAGCTATTTATATAGGCTAGCGCTTTTCATTGCCATTTAAAATAACATGGTCTTTCCTTCTCTCAATCTCTCTCTCTCTCTCTAGAGACAGCAAACACTGCAGGACAATCAGGCATCCAAGTAACATGTTAGTATGGTTTATATTTTATTTTTAATGAGAAAACATCATAGAGTACAACAGGTGGTTTCTGGGAGTAAAAACATTTACTTTCTCCATACGGAAATTAATTTTAAAGACAGACCTACTGTGAGCTAAGAGGTTGTTAATACATGGTATTTGCTTCTGATAAAGCCTTCAGCTTATTTTTTGTAAATAATCGTGTTTCACAGTTGAACTCCTGGTGAAAACTACATTACCCATGAGCCATTATGCTGTAGTGAGAATTATGTCAAACATAGTTTTTAAAAAAAGCAACACACTCCAAAATAGCTCTGGCCACTCCCATGACGCACTGCGAATGACATAATCTCCCTACCCTCTCAAAATACTGAAATGTTTGTATAAGCTATATATGCATATTTTGCATATTTATATATAAATATATATTTTTTTTAAATCACTATAGGAAATAAGAATGAAAAGGGGTTGGGGAGGCACTGTTGCACTCTATGTATAATGAACAATTGACAGATGAACTGACAGATATTTTATGTAAACAGGCAAAATCTCTGCATCTGAGGATGGCCATGTGTTCCCTTTCGTCCTGGGAACTCCGACGTGTCGTCGGGGGAGTTCCCTGACGAATTGGGATCACGCTAGGGAGCCAATTGCCTTCGAGAGAATTAAAACGAGCCAATGGAATTGGCATGCAAAATTTGCATTCCGCACCCCGCCTACCAGCGCGGGTATAAAAAGCGGAAGTAAATATTGCGTAATGCTTTTAGCTTCGGAGCCTCCAGTGTGTCTCTTTGAGCTGCTGTGTCCTTCGAGGAAGCTTTATTTAAAGAGAAAAAAAGAACGAGCGTCTTTGGAAGGAGAGAGAAGATCCTCTGCTGCTGGTGTGACGGCACTTCGAGCGACCATCGCTTCCCGCGGCTGGCTTTAAAAACAAAAAGCTGTTTTAACGGCTGGTATTGGGTAGTGAGTGCAGCACTCGGGCTTGCAGTTTCCCCGTCTGTCTGCCGCGGTGTTTCCTCTGTGCCTCGGCACATTATAGAGCATTTTTTCTTCCTTCTAAAAGAGCAACACGGGTGTTTCGTGTCCTTTTCAGGATGACGTTTCACCCGTGCGTTTCTGGATGCGGTCGATCTCTCCCTCAGGATGATGGCCACAAATACTGCCTCTCGTGCTTGGGCTTAGCGCACGCTGAGGCGGCGTTTGTGGATGAGTCATGTTCTCATTGTGGGAAAATGACTCTCGCGACGCTGCGTTCGAGACTGAGAACCCTGAAACATGGGGGAGTCCCTTCAGAAAATCCCAGATCTAGTTCGTCTGCCGGTTCAGTTCGACAGGCGGCTACTTCTGTGATTCCTGTTGGTGAGCGTATGAGGATTACTGTGAGCAATGTTTCGACTGGTGAAAGATCCTATCGGGCTCCTCACACCTCTAGTAGCTCGCGGCCATCGGCGCTTCCGGTGGAGCGGCCGGAGCCCCCTCGGGTGGTTCCGGTTGTCTCCTTCGGGGCACCACCTGAGGATCAGATGTCGATCGCGGCATCGGAGGAGGAGCGGTCATCTTCTGGTGATGACTCGGCGGGACTGCCCCCTTCGGGTGTGGTGGTTCAGCCTGAGCCGGATCCAGAAATGGCCGCTATGCTCGAACGGGCGGCCGCGAATATCGGGCTTGTGTGGAACCCTCCGCCGGGTCCCGAACCTTCGCAGCTGGATGATTGGTGTATTGGGGCGGGCCGTGCTGTTGCCCCACGGCCTGCTCCAGTCCCATTCTTCCCTGAAGTGCATGAGGAGTTGAGGAAGTCTTGGCGGGCCCCTCTGGCGACCAGGCGTGGACATCCTCGCCCCTCCCTCCTCACCACCCTGGACGGTGGAGCGGCGCATGGGTACGAGGGAATCCCCCCAGTGGAGCGGTCGGTTGCGATGCAGTTGTGTCCAAAGACCGCTTCCACTTGGCGGGGTGCCCCTTCACTCCCCTCCCGCGCCTGTAGGTTTTCCTCTGGTCTGACCAAGGATGCCTACGTGGCGTGTGGAGACGCCGCTTCCACCCTGCATGCCATGGCGCTTTTGCAAGTCCATCAAGCGAAGGCGCTCCATGACTTGCAGGCGGGTGGTCCTGACCCAGCTCTGTTGCAGGAGCTGCGTGTGGCGACGTACTTCGCCCTCCGGGCGACGAAAGTCGCCGCACGTTCGCTGGGTCGGGCGATGTCCACTTTGGTGGTCCAGGAGCGCCACCTGTGGCTGACCCTGGCTGAGATGCGGGAAGCAGAGAAGAACAAACTTCTCAACTTCCCCATTTCCCAGGGCGGCCTCTTCGGTGATGCGGTGGAGACCTTAGCCCAAGAGTTCTCCGCTGCCCAGAAACAGTCGGAGGCGATACGGCACGTCCTGCACAGGAGACGGGCTGCTGCGGGTCCGTCTTCTGCTGCTGTAGAACCTCCGGCTGCTTCCCGTCGCCGAGGCCGTCCTCCGGCGCCAGCTCCCCCTCCAGCGCAGCCTTCCAACCCTGGAGCGAGGAAGTCTGGTCGTAAGAGGTCGGCCAAGCCCGCTCAGACGCCCCCGGCCCCTTCCCGAAAAAGGAAGGGAGGGAAGCGGCCCTGAGACGGGCGACCTGAAGGAGGACCGGACGACTGCTTTTTGGGAGGGTGCCCCTGCACGCCTCCTTCGCCCGGAGGGCCGGGCGGAAATTTTTTTGTTTCATGTAAATCTTTCTGTTCCGCCGCTGGCCACTCGGTCAGCGGTACCCAAAAATTCATTAAAAGAGCAGTTTCTCCTTCCTCCTTCAGGTCATCCTCGGTCGAGACTGATGGGCACACGGTCTCCTCCATCCAAGAGGGTCAGGATGGCAGTGGATGCTGTCACCGAGCAGCATCGCTCCCGTTCCCCTCTTCCCAGTCTGCAGAGAGCGGCGACGCTTCCTCGGTTGCGTCGCTCCTCTCGGCGGCTGGGCCCAGAGGGGCAGAGACCAGCTCACGAGGAGGCAGGGCCTCGTACCTCGTCTCTTCCCCTCCTCTCGCCACGGGGCAGCCCGCAGCAGAAAGCCCACGGGCTCTCTCTGCCGTCTGCCCCTCGGTGGAAGCAGGTCTCTGGCAAACTCCACGCCCAGACCCCGCTTCCAGTGGCTACATCGCCACTGCAGCCGGGTCCCTGCCTTCCACCTCGCTGCCCCTCCGCAGGTACGCCGGTGGTTCGGGTGGGCTTATTGGCTCGGTACCTGGAAGCCTGGCTAGAGCTTCCGGGTCCGTCTCGATGGCTCATCCGCACCATTCGGTTCGGCTATGCAATTCAGTTTGCACCCCGGCCTCCCAGGTTCAGGGGCATCCACTTCACCCGTGTGCGGTCAGTGGATGCCCCTGTCCTGCGGAAAGAGATCAATGTCCTGCTGGCGAAGGACGCGATCGAGCCGGTCCCTCCTGCCGAGATGAGGTCCGGGTTTTACAGCCCCTACTTCATTGTACCCAAGAACCCGTGCAGAGGATCTCTTATCTCGGTATGGAGTTGGACTCGGTCGCCCAGACAGCGCGCCTCACGGAGGAGCGCGTCCAGTCAGTGCTCAACTGCCTCAGGTCCTTTCGAGGCAGGACAGCGGTCCCACTGAAACAATTTCAGAGGCTCCTGGGGCATATGGCAGCCGCAGCCGCAGTAACGCCGCTCGGCCTGTTACATATGAGACCGCTCCAGCACTGGCTTCACGATCGAGTCCCGAGGTGGGCGTGGCAGAGCGGCACGTTCCGGGTCAAAGTAACCCCGCACTGTCGCCAAACCTTCTCCCCGTGGTCGGATCCTGCGTTTCTACGGGCCTGAGTGCCCCTAGTCCAGGTTTCCAGGCATGCTGTGGTTTTCACAGATGCCTCTGCCATGGGGTGGGGGGCCACGTACAAAGGGCATGCAGTCTCGGGTCTGTGGACGGGGCCCCAGCTGCATTGGCATATCAACTGCCTAGAGTTGCAAGCAGTACGCTTGGCTTTGTGCCGCCTCAAGGGGCTCCTCAAAGACAAGCACGTACTGGTCCGTACGGACAGCACTGCGACCGTTGCGTACATCAACCGACAAGGTGGTCTACGCTCCCGCCGCATGTCGCGACTCGCCTCCCACCTCCTCCTATGGAGTCAGAAGCATCTGAGGTCGCTTCGCGCCACTCATGTTCCAGGGGAGCTCAACCGTGTGGCAGACGAGCTTTCACGGTTGCCTCCCCTGCCAGGAGAATGGCGACTCCATCCCCAGGCGGTTCAGCTGATCTGGAGTGTTTTCAGACTCGCACAGGTAGACCTGTTTGCCTCTCCGGACACGACCCATTGCCAGTGGTTTTACTCCCTGTCCGAGGGGACCCTCGGCACGGACGCCCTGGCTCACAGCTGGCCCCGGGACCTGCGCAAGTATGCGTTTCCCCCAGTGAGCCTTCTTGCACAGACTCTGTGCAAGGTCAGGGAGGACGAGGAGCAGGTCCTGTTAGTGGCGCCGTATTGGCCCACCAGGACTTGGTTCACGGAACTCATGCTCCTCACGACAGCCCCTCCTTGGCCGATTCCTCTGAGGAAGGACCTCCTTTCTCAGAGACGGGGCACTCTATGGCACCCACGTCCAGACCTCTGGAAACTCCATGTCTGGTCCCTGGACGGGACGCGGAGGTTCTAGGTGATCTACCACAGGCAGTGGTAAACACCATCACTTCTGCTAGAGCCCCCTCTACGAGGCGCCTCTATGCGTTGAAGTGGAACCTATTCGTCGAATGGTGTTCCTCCCACCAGGAGGACCCCCGAACTTGCCCGATCAGAGTCGTGCTTTCCTTCCTACAAGATGGGTTGGAGCGAAGGTTGTCTCCCTCCACCCTCAAAGTGTATGTTGCCGCAATAGCCGCACATCACGATGTAGTAGAAGGTAAGTCCGTGGGGAAGCACGACCTGATCATCAGATTCCTCAAGGGTGCTAGGAGGTTAAATCCACCTCGTGTTTTGCACTCTGTACCCTCTTGGGACCTAGCTCTGGTACTGAGAGCTCTTCAAAGTCCTCCCTTCTAGCCTTTGCTGACAGTGGAGCTGAATATCCTGTCCATTAAGACAGCGCTCCTGTTGGCATTGACCTCTTTTAAGAGGGTCGGGGATCTGCAGGCTTTTTCGGTCGACGAATCGTGCCTAGAGTTCGGGCCGGGCCTTTCTCGCGTGATTCTGAGACCCCGGCCCGGATATGTGCCCAAGGTTCCTACCACTCCCTTCGTGGATCAGGTAGTGAACCTGCAAGCGCTGCCCCAGGAGGAGGCAGACCCAGCCCTAGCTTTTCTCTGTCCAGTCCGCGCCCTGCGGGTTTACACTGACAGAACGCAAAGCTTCAGGACCTCAGACCAGCTCTTTGTCTGTTACGGAGGCCAGCAGAAGGGGAAGGCCGTCTCCAAGCAGAGGTTAGCTCACTGGTTAGTGGATGCTATCACCCTAGCGTATGAAGCTACGGGTGAGCCTTGTCCTCCCAGGTTGCGTGCTCACTCTACGAGAGGTGTTGCCGCATCCTGGGCGTTGGCTCAAGGCGCCTCGCTGACAGACATTTGTAGAGCTGCGGGCTGGGCGACACCGAACACGTTCGCTAGATTCTATAGCCTACGTGTGGAACCTATTTCCTCCCGAGTACTCGCTACGGCCAGTGGTGCGAGGGAATAGGTTGTGTCGGCTTGCTACGCCACTTCGTGCCTCAGCCGGATACGTGCGTCTTTCGCTCCGTTGGCGCCCTACGTTGGTTAGCCTCGTGAGTTCCTCCATCACCCCTTCGGTGCCAGGCGTGGCGGACCGCCGGCGCCAGGTCTACTACCTCTTAGGGAGTTGTTGTGTAGACTGGGTGTTATGTCGAGTGGTCTCTTCGGTGACCCATTATGCCACGTGCAGTCCAGCCGTGTCTTCCCCTTGACAGACTCGTTCTGTCGTCCCTGTTGAGTACGCTCCCACTCCCCTTGGAGGGGACTACCTCAGGGACTGCCATATGTTTCACTATCCCCCTGGGCTAGTACATATGTGTATTCCAGGCCTTCTTCAGGCATCTGGCTTCCGCAGCGTTCCCTTCCCCTGTTTACGGGTTGGGCACGCTTTCCCAGTGTTATCCAATCCACTGTGTGGGTCTTGCGGAACAGCAGTGTGATTCCCTTGCTAGCTCCCGTAATTTGTGAAACTGCTTGGGTAGCTTAGCTGGGCGCTGGAAGGGGCCAGCACCATGGCGTTTTGTTAGGGATCCCAATTCGTCAGGGAACTCCCCCGACGGCACGTCGGAGTTCCCAGGACGAAAGGGAACGTCTCGGTTACGTATGTAACCCTCGTTCCCTGAGTACAGGGAACGGAGACGTGTCGTCCCCTCGCCATGTTGCTGTACCTTCACGGGGGACTGGACACTGTTCGGCTCCTCAGCGAAAAGCATTACGCAATATTTACTTCCGCTTTTTATACCCGCGCTGGTAGGCGGGCAAATTTTGCATGCCAATTCCATTGGCTCGTTTTAATTCTCTCGAAGGCAATTGGCTCCCTAGCGTGATCCCAATTCGTCAGGGAACTCCCCCGACGACACGTCTCCGTTCCCTGTATTCAGGGAACGAGGGTTACATACGTAACCGAGACGTTTTCGCCGATCATAACTGGTTTAACTCTTGACTCCTTTGAGATCAATATGACTTCTGCCAAACCAAATGTGCCTGCATATTATAAGTGTAATACACGAGAAACTATTAATACACGAGAAACTATTAAACCAGTTTTCGCCTATGTAATGTATAAAATTATTCTTAATTAATCAGTCGTAGTTAACTATTTGGGACCAATTTTAAGGAAGGTTACATTCTGGTCTAACAGTGTCATGTACAAATTTGCAATACAGAATTTTTTTTTTTTTTTGGTACTATTGGGTCGAGTTTTGTAGAATTTATTTTATGCGGTGTAATGCTCCTGGATTATTCAGACTCAGAATTGTAACTATTACTATAGCCTTTATCAGAGATTTATTTTACTGCAGACTTATCAACCTTATTTATTTACTGCAGATTTGATCAAAGCCAAATACTGCCCAAACGGGGATATTGGGAAAGTAGAGAAACAGGATAATACAAGGTTAGATTCAATCTTTATATTCTTTCCCATTTTGCCTTCATTTTCCTTTTTCCTGTTGGTTATGAATCAATGAATCAGTTACAAATGTGCGAGCGAATCCAAAACACCAGATGAAGACGAGGGAACCGCTTGACTATGTGAATTGTGAAAGCATTGCCAACGACCTGGTCAACGCTTTGTTCAAGCATGAAGAATCTCTCATGAAGAAACTGCAATAACAACTGTTGTAGCCTATTGTTTGGCATTATGTACTTAAACAGTTTTTAAAAAATAAAATGTTTTTAATAATTGATTGGTCATGGAGTTTTCATTTTTGTATTTAGAACCAAGTATATTGTACAAGTAAGAAGAAAACAAACTGGCCATATAATGATATATTGCACATAATAAACACTGGTAAAGTTTGTATTCCTTAAAAAAAAAACAGGCAATGTTTGAGAACCCTAATATTGGTGTAATCTCTGCGAGGTCTGAACCACAAACGCAAAACTTTGTGGTGGGTGATACGGGCATAGCTTTATTAAAGGAAATATTATGGAAGTAATTTTCAAACTATATTTTATTTATCTATATTATGGTTTTCATGTTGATTTAAAGTTTTTGTTATTAACTAATATCTTTATTTTTTTTACATCCAGCACAAAATTTTGTTAAAAAATCGTTCTCTGACCCCAAATAATCAGATAATGGTGTGTTCACAATCTACAATTAGATATTATCCTGTTTAGTATGTGTGTAAATAGTTGTGTTTAAATGTTTGGATGTATTTTTACACGCCAACATATTTTGTCACACCGTAGTGATGCAAAGTTCCACACTCTTGTAAAGACTATGGTCTAACTTTAAAACATAATCTTTATATATGAATTCAAAAGACCAAATCACTAAGAAAGGAGGGGTGACAAGCACCGTTTATAATAAATAGACAAAAGTTTGCAAATGATGGTTTTATTACTATTCAGATAGCTAGCCGATGTCACTGTTTCACATGTTGGACCGTATGTGTTTTAGGTAAAGACTTTTCTTTGAGAGCCGTCAACATTCAGTGTTTATAGGAATAAATGACCGTTGATAATTTAAGTGATACTATTTCTGTTTGAGAACTAAATTGATACTTTGTGTGATTCCACAACATAGATAGAGGGAAGGTTGCACTAAACAAAGTATTGACATGCTGCAAGTATTACTTACTTAAGTTACTTATAAGTAAGTATTAACGCGAAAAGTAAGCGCATGCTGTTTTACACTTAAACTATTACAACAGAATCGCACCTGACTATTGCACTGAGAGAGGTGTAATCATTAAGACTGTTAAACAAAGTTTGGTGTTTAAAATTACTTCTAGTGATCAACTTGCTAAAAAATAAATACAACATGAGCCATACAGAAAAGCCACTTGTGATCAGTTTTGTATGTTTGTAATTGACATTTTATATACTAGTCAATTAGGCCGTTTTCATCTTGCTTCTTTTTGTTTTTGTACAGTTTGCAAAAACTATAGTCCTTCTACATGAGTGTGTTTAAGACTAAACAAACCATATTTCTTTTAGAATATTATTTCTAAAATTAGTTATTATTTTCATATTTCTGCTATGTCTAAGAAACAACGACATGAAAGATGAGTATTGCTGTTTTTCTGTTACCTATAATACTATTATACTTCAAACTCGTCTAGCTATTGCCCATTTCACAGCACAGTCGGTTATTTTTTCTACGTGGCTAAACTGTTAAGCTAATGAATTACCTTTGATATTTTTACGTGAAAGGTAGGATGATTAATTTTTTATTCCGTCTACACAGTTTCTTTGACACAAGAGTTTTAGTCAGGGGTCTTTTAGGCCTGATCCAGAAAACAGACGGTAAGCAGTAAGTTATGAAAACATGTGGTAAACAGTTTTTGGCCTCATCATCAAAATGTTTTAACATATCGTAAATATCAATTGTTAGATAAATTATATCTAACTATCAGCAGTTATATGTGAAACACGCTCAGTCACATTAGAGTTGGATTCTTGTTTATATTGAACATTGTTATTGAACCGCATGTTTAACAGTGCTAGTGTTCACCACGGTTTCATTTTTAACAACACTATCGTAACCCTTATCGTATTTTGTATGGTGTCTTCTTTACACTTTCACCCATGGGTATCTGTTTCCTACAGTTAGCTGTAGTGAACTCTAGGGTCTTCTCTTTGTTCATATACGACAGTATTCACATGAATTGGCTTGATTGAATAAAATGATGGTTCAAACCACATTATTTTATTATACCATTTTTAAATAGCGCTTAAATGTATATTTTATATTTTAACCCTTTATGCAAATATAGAATAGGCCTACCGCACAAGGATCTCTGAAATATTTTTCCTTGTAAAACATCTCTGTAGATCTATGTTTTTAAAATCTATGTTCTAAAATCTCAAAATCTCGGCCTACAACAAAACACAGTGCATCTGTGTACAATGTTTGATCAGAAAATTACTTTTGTCGCTTTGTTTGAAGAAACACTTTAATCAGCTGGTGCTTGATAACTATTAAAATTATTAAACAACCCTCAATTCGGTTATGACGCGATATTGATATCACGTTTTAATTTCAACTCAATGCGCTAAAGGTTTATAACTGAACGTCTTAATAGGGGGTAAAAGTTAACTTAAAGCATGCGTAAAATAGAAATACATCTTAGCTACTTTCTAATATATAATAATTTTTTACCTCCTATAGAATAAGTTATGTCATACTGTTTTTATGAGCTCGGACATGACCACAAAATACAATTGTGTCATTTTTTATTTCAACATAGTGAAGTAAAAAAAGTAAAACAATGACGACATTTACAGGTGATCCAGCCAGAATACAAAGTCGCGGCACGCAATCATGTTTTGCTCTAGGGCATAGCTGACCAGACTTTGAACTATTTCATCAACATCTGTTTTTACATTTTTTGACAACAGTGACACACAGAGATCTGTTACAAATGTACACATGCAGAGAAGATCGTCAACTTCGAATTCCTCACGAGATTCAAGCATCACATCCAGAACTTTTCTGAGGATTACGCCGATCGGTTCTTTGCCGTTTAAAAACATGGGCGTAAAATCTGTCCAGGATCCAACCAAGCCTCTTATGACATCCATTTCTTTTTTGAGATTTTTTACACGTTTGGTATCCCTCGCACAATCGTTATTCTCATCAAACGCACCCTCGATGATCCTGTGCATCAAGCTAACCATCGGGCCTCTAAAATGATCTTTAAACATAGAGTCTAGCGTAGCTCTTAAACGACACTCTTTCCCCGTGGCGCACTCACACGCCGGATGGCGCAGTGTCCCCGCTACGCCAGAACTCAACGGGGAGTCGCTTTCCATCAGTTTTTGCGTCGCCATTTCTGAAGTTTTCAGATTTTTCGGTCCCCTATTCGATGGTGAAAGATTCTGTTAGTTCCTGGAATCTCCTGGAAGTCCTTACAGCACAATCGTGCAGGCCTTGTACCAACAAAGTTTTTGGGTCAGAAGTGTGAGTCGAAAAAAGTGTAGTTTGCGTCTGACAAACATGAACTTCTGATCAATTCCTTCGACTTTTGATCAATGTTGCAGTAGCACAGCAGTCCGCGACTATTAGAGCTAGACCCTGGGGTTGTGCGATAACTGAGGCTGGGCTCTGTGTAGAGTTTATCAGGACAACTGATAAATCCTCCCCCATAGGAGGAGTTGTATAGGGATGTAATTTTCTTAACTACTTCAATATATATGATTGTATACTCAAAAGTATAACGTTGAAATAAAAAAAATGACAATTTATTTTATAGTCATGTCCGATCTCATTAAAACCTTACATCTATATTGCATTTGAAATATTTCAAAGACCCTCGCACCACATTCGATGTCCACTTACCGCCCCAAAATATAACTATAGTAATAAACTAGGATAATATACTATTTAAATGAATACCGTGGTTTAATGCATATCAAGTGTTGTATACAAGCAAAGAGATGCCGAGAAAACCAAGAGCTTGCTAGCATCACGACTAAATGTAGGAAACATTGTTTTCCTGACAGAGACAAATATTTTCTCTTAATCCAGTAATGATATTTTCATTAAGAGGTTAAAAAAGGGGGACGAATTGTTTGCAACAAGTTCTGTAAAAAGCATTTAGAAAGTAAGGCTTTAAGTTAACTTTTACCCACTATTAAGACGTTCAGTTATAAACCTTTAGCGCATTGAGTTTAAATTAAAACGCGATATCAATATCGCATCATTACCGAATTGAGGGTTGTTTAATAATTATCAAGCACCAGCTGATTAAAATGTTTCTTCAAACAAAGCGACAAAAGTAATTTTCTGATGAACTGTGTTTTGTTGTAGGCCCAGATTTTGAGATTTTAGAACATAGATTTTAAAAACATAGATCTACCTAGATGTTTTACAAGGAAAAATATTTCAGAGATCCTTGTGCGGTATTCTAGGGTTAAAGTATAAAATGTACATTTAAGCGTTATTTAAAAATGGTATAATAAAATAATGTGGTATCATTTTATTAAATCAAGCCAATTCATGTGAATACTGTCATATATGATCAAAGAGAAGACCCTAGAGTTCACTACAGCTAACTGTAGGAAACAGATATCCATGGGTGAAAGTGTAAAGAAGACACCATACAAAATACGATAAGGGTTACGATAGTGTTGTTAAAAATGAAACCGTGATGAACACTAGCACTGTTAAACATGCGGTTCAATAACAATGTTCAATATAAACAAGAATCCAACTCTAATGTGACTGAGCGTGTTTCACATATAACTGCTGATTGTTAGATATAATTGATCTAACAATTGATATTTACGATAGGTTAAAACATTTTGATGATGAGGCCAAAAACTGTTTACCACATGTTTTCATAACTTACTGCTTACCGTCTGTTTTCTGGATCAGGCCTAAAAGACCCCTGACTAAAACTCTTGTGTCAAAGAAACGGTGTAGACGGAATAAAAAAAATGAATCATCCCAGCTTTCAGGTAAAAAAATATCAACGGTAATTCATTAGCTTAACCGTTGTTTAGCCACGTAGAAAAAATAACCGACTGTGCTGTGAAATGGGCAATAGCTAGACGAGTTTGAAGTATAATAGTTTTATAGGTAACAGAAAAACAGCAATACTCATCTTTCATGTCGATGTTTCGTAGACATATCAGAAATATGAAAATAATAACTAATTTAAAAGAAAAGAAATATGATTTGTTTAGTCTTAAACACTCTCATGTAGAAGGACTATAGTTTTTGCAAACTGTACAAAAACAAAAAGCAAGATGAAAACGGCCTAATTGACTAGTATATAAAATGTCAATTACAAACATACAAAACTGATCACAAGTGGCTTTTCTGTATGGCTCATGTTGTATTTATTTTTTAGCAGGTTGATCACTAGAAATAATTTTAAACACCAAACTTTGTTTAACAGTCTTAATGATTACGCCTCTCTCAGTGCAATAGTCAGGTGCGATTCTGTTGTAATAGTTTAAGTGTAAAACAGCATGCGCTTACTTTTCGCGTTAATACTTATAAGTAACTTAAGTAAGTAATACTTGCAGCATGTCAATACTTTGTTTAGTGCAACCTTCCCTCTATCTATGTTGTGGAATCACACAAAGTATCAATTTAGTTCTCAAACAGAAATAGTATCACTTAAATTAACAACGGTCATTTACGGTCATTCAACATACACTGAATGTTGACGGCTCTCAAAGAAAAGTCTTTACCTAAAACACATACGGCCCAACATGTGAAACAGTGACATCGGCTAGCTATCTGAATAGTAATAAAACCATCATTTGCAAACTTTTGTCTATTTATTATAAACGGTGCTTTTCACCCCTCTTTCTTAGTGATTTGGTCTTTTGAATTCATGTATAAAGATTATGTTTTAAAGTTAGACCATAGTCTTTACAAGAGTGTGGAACTTTGCATCACTACGGTGTGACAAAATATGTTGGCGTGTAAAAATACATCCAAACATTTAAGCACAACTATTTACACACATACTAAGCAGGATAATATCTAATTGTAGATTGTGAACACACCATTATCTGATTATTTGGGGTCAGAGAACGATTTTTTAACAAAATTTTGTGCTGGATGTAAAAAAAATAAAGGTATTAGTTAATAACAAAAACTTTAAATCAACATGAAAACCATAATATAGATAAACAAAATATAGTTTGAAAATTACTTCCATAATATTTTCCTTTAATAAAGCTATGCCCGTATCACCCACCACAAAGTTTTGCGTTTGTGGTTGAGACCTCGCAGAGATTACACCAATATTAGGGTTCTCAAACATTGCCTGTTTTTTTTTTTTTTAAGGAATACAAACTTTACCCGTGTTTATTATGTGCAATATATCATTATATGGCCAGTTTGTTTTCTTCTTACTTGTACAATATACTTGGTTCTAAATACAAAAATGAAAACTCCATGACCAATCAATTATTAAAAACATTTTATTTTTTAAAAACTGTTTAAGTACATAATGCCAAACAATAGGCTACAACAGTTGTTATTGCAGTTTCTTCATGAGAGATTCTTCATGCTTGAACAAAGCGTTGACCAGGTCGTTGGCAATGCTTTCACAATTCACATAGTCAAGCGGTTCCCTCGTCTTCATCTGGTGTGTTGGATTCGCTCGCACATTTGTAACTGATTCATTGATTCATAACCAACAGGAAAAAGGAAAATGAAGGCAAAATGGGAAAGAATATAAAGATTGAATCTAACCTTGTATTATCCTGTTTCTCTACTTTCCCAATATCCCCGTTTGGGCAGTATTTGGCTTTGATCAAATCTGCAGTAAATAAATAAGGTTGATAAGTCTGCAGTAAAATAAATGTCTGATAAAGGCTATAGTAATAGTTACAATTCTGAGTCTGAATAATCCAGGAGCATTACACCGCATAAAATAAATTCTACAAAACTCGACCCAATAGTACCAAAAAAAAAAAACAATTCTGTATTGCAAATTTGTACATGACACTGTTAGACCAGAATGTAACCTTCCTTAAAATTGGTCCCAAATAGTTAACTACGACTGATTAATTAAGAATAATTTTATACATTACATAGGCGAAAACTGGTTTAATAGTTTCTCGTGTATTAATAGTTTCTCGTGTATTACACTTATAATATGCAGGCACATTTGGTTTGGCAGAAGTCATATTGATCTCAAAGGAGTCAAGAGTTAAACCAGTTATGATCGGCGAAAACACATGGCCATCCTCAGATGCAGAGATTTTGCCTGTTTACATAAAATATCTGTCAGTTCATCTGTCAATTGTTCATTATACATAGAGTGCAACAGTGCCTCCCCAACCCCTTTTCATTCTTATTTCCTATAGTGATTTAAAAAAAATATATATTTATATATAAATATGCAAAATATGCATATATAGCTTATACAAACATTTCAGTATTTTGAGAGGGTAGGGAGATTATGTCATTCGCAGTGCGTCATGGGAGTGGCCAGAGCTATTTTGGAGTGTGTTGCTTTTTTTAAAAACTATGTTTGACATAATTCTCACTACAGCATAATGGCTCATGGGTAATGTAGTTTTCACCAGGAGTTCAACTGTGAAACACAATTATTTACAAAAAATAAGCTGAAGGCTTTATCAGAAGCAAATACCATGTATTAACAACCTCTTAGCTCACAGTAGGTCTGTCTTTAAAATTAATTTCCGTATGGAGAAAGTAAATGTTTTTACTCCCAGAAACCACCTGTTGTACTCTATAATGTTTTCTCATTAAAAATAAAATATAAACCATACTAACATGTTACTTGGATGCCTGATTGTCCTGCAGTGTTTGCTGTCTCTAGAGAGAGAGAGAGAGAGAGAGAGAGAGAGAAGGAAAGACCATGTTATTTTAAATGGCAATGAAAAGCGCTAGCCTATATAAATAGCTTTGACTTGACTTTTATATGTTTTGCTTATCACATTGTGACAGTGTCATTCATATAGCTTACATGTTAAACAATTTATCATGCAAATTGCTAAAAGTTAAAATCAAAGACAGCGTAAAAGAAGAATTAAAAAGTAACCTACCAAAATTTAAAAAGTAAGTAACTGAAGAGGAATTAAATAGCCCTATGCACATTTAAGCATGTCTGACTAAAATTATCTCTAAATAAGATTTAAAACTGAATAAATCCAAAACATTTATTTTAAGGTCCTTATGGAAACCCCGCAGCTTAAATAAACGATGCTGGAGATTTTAGTTACATCAGATAAAAAATACAACAGTTAAAACTACATTGCATAATGCAAAATAAACATTGCTGTAAAACAGTCATGTTAAACTGATACTTTTGTGATATGGTTTAAAAAAAACATAGCATAATAAACATAAACAATGTTGTACATTTTTAAAATCATACTTTATGATAAATTAATATAGTAGATACATGTTAATATCTGTATCACATCGATATCATAATACAATGCTCCATACTTTTAAACCCATACTTTGATAAATTAATATAGTAGATACATTTTAATATCTGTATCACCAGTTACAGCAGATAAAAATACTAATAGCATAATGTGGATAAAACAAATACCTAGTCTGGGGTATTTAAATCACTAATGAATTATACCGTCTTTTCCTTATGTATAAACAATTTTTCAAATTAAACATCATTGCATAATACAGATAAACAGCACCGTAGCATAAATGAATTATAGAGGAAGTACTCACTGTTTTGCATTTTTGATGAGGTGGTCATAGAAGAGAGGGTTTAAAAGTTTTTGGTCCATACATGGGGTATGGCACACGTCCATGTGTCTCGGCTATTTTATAGCCTTTTACAGTAAGAGCCTGTGGAAAACTATGGGAAAACGGCGGAGCTGTGTGTCCACTATATTCTTTCAGTACTCTATGAATGGAAGTGTTTAGGTTCAAGGCCAATTCACATTCCCAGGCAGACCTTTTGATTACACGAGCGCCATATTTCACTGATAACTGTGACTCCTGAAAATAAGTCTTATGAATTAAAAGTAATTTATTACCGGTGGTACGAAAACAGCGATGATATCACTTATTTGTCATGCACACTGTCCATGCTGGCAGGCACTGTTACATGTGTGTCCTGTGTTTCCCCCTGCATTGTGTATTTGGTTCAGTCCTGTATCTCAGTTTTCCCGCTCCTCGTTTGTGTTCAGTTCCTTCACCTGTTTCTAGTTAATTTGCCCCAGCTGTGCCTTGTTTCCCCTATCTGTTCTCTGTGTATGTAAACCCTGTGTTCTCCCTCACTCCTGGTCGGTTCTCGTTCGTATGTACGTTTGTGAAAGGTGTGTGTACCTGTGCATCCTTTGCCTGCCTGTATCAGTTTGAGTTTGATTTATTAGTAAAGTTTATTGTTTTTGGAAATCCTCATCTCCTCGTGCTTCCTGCCTACACCCAACCGTAACAGGCATTACCTGTCTGATTTTTTTTTTTCTTCAATCCTGGTGAAAATGTTAGATGATTTTATTTTTATCTAAATCTAACATAATTGGCACAGTAAATTTGTAAAATATTTATTTTAAATGAACAGAGTGATTTTCAACTTCAGTAATTTAGTAAGATTTTAAATGAACAACATGCTTTTCAACTTTAGTTAAATTAATAAACTATTTAATTTATATATGATATATTTTAATTTATACAATTTTAAAGGAACACAATGCTTTTCAACTTGTGTAAGATATTTCTCAATGGGGTCAGGAACGTGTCACAAAAACAGATACCAGGCCAGCCACACGCTGGTGTGACAGAGAGAAAAGACTTCAGGGGGAAATACTTGTGGTTTTTTTTTCAACCATGGTGAAACAGTAAGATGATTTTATTTTTGTTTAATTTATATACTTTTAATTGAACAGTTTTTCAACTTGAGTCAGTGTCAAATATATGTGAATGACTAAATGTAAATTTTATAACCATTTCATTTAAATGAACAATGTTTTTCAACTTTAGTGTGAAATATATGATACATATTGTCCTCACCTGTATGTTTTTTCTTCAACTCTCTAATACATTTTTAACTGTTTGCAATTTTTTTGTGGCTCCACTTTATTTAAACTTTTTGTGTGAGGTTTTACATAAGCTGTATGTTTTTTTCTTCAACTCTGTAATACATTTTTAACTTTTTGGAATATTTTTTGTGACTCCATTTTATTTTACATTACATTTATTTAGTACATTTAGTGTTTTTTGTGCGAGGTTTTATTTTATTACATAAACTGTATGTTTCATATTATTCAACTCTAATAAATTTTTAATGTCTCCGTTTTTTAATCGGAAATGCTTCACTGAATACATTTATTTTTTACGTTTGTGTCAGATAAACTATAGCAGTTTTTTCTTATCACTTTCACACACACCTGCTATGATAAGCTTAGGCATAGCGCGGGGATGCGCTAAAAAATAACAATCCATCGCTTTGTAACTGTAACAACAAAGTCCAATACATCTCAAACAAACTTCAAACGATTAAACAAACTGTCAGCATCCATCATTTTGACAGAAACTGTAACCGCAAGGGGCGGAACTAGATCAAACAAACTTCAAACAATTCATCATTTCGACAGAAAGTTTAACCGCAAGGGGCGGAACTAGGTCAAAGTTAACAGGAAGGGGCGGAACTGGGTCAAAGGTAACAGGAAGAGGTGGGACCGGAAGGGGTGGGGCAGGAAGGGGAGGAACCGGAAGGGGCGGGACAATGGGCGGGGCAGGAAGGGGAGGAACCGGAAGGGGCGGGGGAAGATCAACGGATATCCACGCCCACCTGTCAATCAATCATTTTGACAGGTGGTATAGGCTATTTACTACTGTTATAGTTTTCTCAGAGTTTAGGCTCCTGTTTAATATTGCCTACTAGCAAACATACCAATCCAACAATTACTAAAAACACACAAAAACTGATTTTGCACGGGCATTGCACTAGTCCAGGGGTCGGCAACCTTTTTGTCATACAGTGCCATTTTTAAGTTTCCGAGTGCATCACTGTGCCACAACCCCCCCCTCCCCCCCCCCCCCCCCACACCCCTATTGTATAAATACACATAAACATATTTTAAATATTCATAATGCTACCACAGAAATAGTAAAGACATTTAAATATTTCTCATGAAATTTGTTTTAGATTTTTCATCTTTGTTTTCAGGGCTAAATTACACTTTGAAGAACAGATTGGACCTGGTCATTCATGTGTTTTTACTGACTTCTTTACTTTCAGTTTTGTTAAAAGTGTTACACTTACACTTGACAAAATAACTGTATCTCCGAAAATCTAATATAAATTGAATATTTAATTCCCACGCTATATGCAAATTCAGGTTCGCAAGATATGACCTGCATTTTATTTATCATTAGCTAATTTCAAGAGTGGCATCAACACTGGTAAGATAATTTACTGTCACTACTTTTAATGAAGACAACTGTGTGTTGAGCTTCAGAATGTAAGCTGAACTTTCAGTTTCATTTGCAGCAGTTTGCACGTTGGCTTGCTGAAGAGATGCTCAGCCATATCTGAGGCGATGCGTGTTGCAGCAGCGCTGTCATATCTGTAAACTGAGCCGTTATGACGCACTCTCTCATGTTATTATATTTTTTTTTTTTACCATTTTAGGAAGAGTAAAATTTACATTTGTGACTTCAACAATCAGATGCATTTTGTTCAGTTTCATCTCGAATATGAAAAAGTGTCCTCTGTCGGAGGGCATTTGTCTCACGATGGGATAGCTTTCCGATCAGAGAAAACACATGAAGTGACCAGGTACGCACGAACGGAGTTTCCACATGCATCACAGTCATTTTAATATGTATAGAATGTTTAATAAGGACTCTATACACTTGGTTGAAATGTATAGCATTAACTATTTACAGCGGAACGAGCTGTAAGCTGTCAGTTGGATAACTTGTTTGCGCTGATGCGCAGTGGTCGTGCTAACGGTTTGTTAGAGCTGCACGCTTTCATTGACTTTAATTCTCGCACTTTAATAGTATAAATAACTCCTAAATTAATAAAACAAGCTGTTACTACGAGGAATTATTACATCAAAATGTTGATCTGTATGCAGGTGGGAGGTATGCTACTTTATTTGAATGAAATACATACACCTCTCTCGCGCTTGCTTGCGTGTCAGCGATTAACCCTCCGCGTGCCAGTGTTGGCACGCGTGCCTTAGGTTGCCGACCCCTGCACTAGTCTATCTAAACCAAAGCAGTACTTCAATCATAGTAAAATTATTATTTTTTAAAAGACGTTACGACAAATGGCAATCTGACAACGAATGTCATTTTATTACAAAGAAAACGATTTTGTTCAATTCCAGTGTATTATAAAAATTATTATTATTATTATGTTAATTGTCAATGATTTCAGATTTACTGACCCCTACATGTGTAACGGAGGCCAGCTAGTAAGAGCTGTGTGAGTAAAAAAAAAACTAATTCCCCTGATCTCAAGAGGCGCTCTACCAACTGATGCTAGAAACTGTGGTTTTTAGCCTCCTTGTTAGAGTGCCTGCCTCCCACGGCGGACCTCCCAGACCTGGGTTCGAGGCCCTGTAAGGCTCCAGCTTGTAATGACTCTCCCTGCCTCTAGTTGGCGCTGACCTGTAATAACTCTCCCAGCCACTATGTGGTCCCAGCTTCTGTAAAATGCTTCGTTGCCACTCATTAGTATTTGATTTCATCCACCTGTGGGGGTCATTAGCTAGTTTGTGTTGGCCTATTTAAGCATGCCTCTTTCTTTCAGTTGTGTTCAGTCTTGAGCCTACTATGCCTGTATTTTCCTTGCCAAGAAAGCTAAGTCAGTTGTATTTTTGGATTTGCCTTTTGCTCATCTTTTGTTTATTTGATTTATTCTTTGGAAGCTCGGCTTCCTTTTTTGTTGTACTTTCAAAACTTGGACTCTTCAGTAAAGATACCTTTTGTTCATTTATCTAAGTCTGCAAGTTATTCTTCTGCCCTTGGGTCCATCTGCTGTTTGTCATTCACAATAGCTCAGTGGTAAAGAAGCAGTTCAGTTGACTTGAAGACCCCGAGTTCAATCCCAGCATCAGACACCCATCACAGCAAGACTGAACCATGGAAGTGGACCCAGCAGAAGATGCCACACCTACCTCCAATGTTGATCGTATTGTAGCTGCACTGTCTGGCCAAGCCTCCACCATTCACAGACATGAGCAGATTCTTTCTGAGATCCTACAACGCTTAAGTGAGCAGACTGCACCTCAAGCCTCTCCAGTTTTTACCAGCCAACCTGTGCCAGCTGACAGACCCACACCTCCATTGACTGCCCTTTTTCCTGAGCCGAGACTGCCAGCACCAGAGAGGTATGACGGAAATCCTGAGAGATGTCGAGGCTTTATTACTCAGTGTACTCTGGCATTTGGATTACAACCTAACAGCTTTCCCACAGAGAACGGCAAAGTGGCATACATCATCACTCTCCTCACCGGAAAGGCGCTGGACTGGGCTACGGCTTTGTGGGAACAACATTCCCCGCTTACTGACAGTTGTGACCTGTTTGTTGCAGAGATGAGGAGGGTCTTCCATCACCCTACCAGTGGGGGAGAGGTTGACCACAGGCTACTTCAGATATCTCAAGGGACAAAGAGTGTGGCAGAGTTTGCAATAGAGTTCCGCACATTAGCCTCAGAGAGCGGTTGGGATCAACGAGCCCTGAGAGCAACTTTTCACCGAGCCCTGTCCCCTGAACTGAAAGATGAACTGGCCTTCCGAGACCCGGCTCCTGACCTTGAATCCCTTATTGACATTTCCATCAGGGTGGACAACCGCATTCGAGAGCGCAAACGGGAACGTTGTGGGGAGGTCAGACTGCCTGAGCCACAAGTTTCTAGCAGTGCCATTGAATTCCCTCAACTTCCCATGAATTTCGAGGAACCCATGCAGTTGGGAAGGGCCAGACTGTCGCAAGCCGAGAGGGAACGACGCATGAGGGAGAAATGCTGCTTGTACTGTGGAAAGCCAGACCACTTCAGGTCCAACTGTCCCGAGTTGACGGAAAAAGACAACTCTCGTCCAAGAAGAGGGGGACTGGGACGAGAGTAATCACTTTTCCCCTACCAGCAGCTTCTGGGGTTTCACTCAACGTTTTACTGCATTGGGGTAACCAGCATCACAAGCTTCTGGCCTTCCTTGATTCAGGGGCTGCTGGAAATTTTATGAACTTTACTTTGGCCAGACACCTGAGAGTTCAGCCCATCTCTCTTCAAGAACCCCTGACCATAACCGCATTGGATGGGAGACCCCTGGGATCTGGTCAGGTAAGCCAGTGCACTACACCCCTTCATCTCCAAATTGGTTGTCATAATGAGAAGATGCAGTTTTTCTTGATCCATTCACCAGAGTTCCCTTTAATTCTTGGCTTCCCATGGTTATCCCTTCACAATCCTCATATAGATTGGACTGCTAGGGTAGTAACTGCTTGGGGCACTAATTGTGGGATTTCAGGTCTCTCTCTCTGTTATTTTTCCGAGTTTCTGAAGACACCTACTGATTCACGACCAACCACCTTTAAGCTGCCGCCCATTTCTCTCAAGCCACCAGCCCAATCCACAGAGCTACTAACTATTCCCAAGCTTAAACCTGTGGCCTCCAGGTTCCCGGTGCATCCTCCTGAGCTGTCTCGAGTCCCTTCAGAATATGCAGACCTCTGTGAAGTCTTCAGCAAGACCCGCGCAGCCTCTCTGCCACCCCATAGGCCGTATGACTGTGCAATAGATCTGCTCTCGGGAACCTGCCCTCCTCGAGGGAGACTTTTTTCCCTTTCTGCCCCAGAAAGAGCTGCCATGGAGGAATATATCAATGATGCTCTTAAGAGCGGATTCATCTGTCCATCTACGTCGCCTGGCTTCTTTTTCGTGGGGAAGAAGGACGGCGGTCTTCGGCCTTGCATTGATTACCGCGGTCTTAATCGCATCACAGTAAAGAACCGCTACCCACTGCCACTAATGACCACGGCCTTCGAACTCTTACAAGGGGCGACCATTTTCACAAAGTTAGACCTTCGAAATGCCTACCACCTTGTTAGGATACGAGAAGGAGATGAGTGGAAGACGGCTTTTAACACTCCAAATGGCCACTATGAGTATCAGGTAATGCCCTTTGGGCTAGTCAATGCTCCTGCCGTTTTTCAGGCACTTATTAATGATGTGGTACGTGATATGCTAAACAAATTTGTATTTGTTTCTCTTGATGACATTCTCATCTTCTCTCGTTGTTATCAAGAGCATGTCCAACATGTCTGACTCGTCCTATCTCAACTGCTGAGGAATGGACTATTTGTGAAACTAGAGAAGAGTGAATTTCATGTCCCCACTGTCTCTTTTCTTGGATTCATTGTCTCTAGGGGCAATGTTCAGATGGATCCTGGCAAGGTTCAGGCGGTTCTGAACTGGCCCCAACCAGGCTCCGTCAAAGAGGTCCAACGTTTTCTGGGATTTGCTCATTTTTATAGAAGGTTCATTAGGAACTTTAGTGCCATTGCAGAACCCCTAACCTCTCTTACCAAGAAGACATCAAGCCCCTTTAAATGGACCGAAAGGGCTGATCAGGCATTCGACCGACTCAAGCAGCTCTTCACTTCTGCACCCATTCTGACTTTTCCAGATCCCAAGTTGCCCTTTGTAGTGGAGGTGGATGCTTCGGACGTTGGGGTAGGAGCAGTCCTGTTGCAGAGAGCAAGGGATGACCACAAACTTCATCCTTGTGCTTACTTCTCACGTCGACTTTCCCCAGCCGAGAGGAATTACGACATTGGTAACCGGGAGCTGTTGGCAGTGAAGTTGGCACTTGAAGAGTGGAGACAGTGGCTGGAGGGTGCCAAACACCCATTCCTTATCTGGACGGACCACAGGAACCTCACCTATATCAGGGAGGCCAAGAGATTGAACTCAAGGCAGGCTCGTTGGGCCCTCTTCTTTAACCGCTTTGACTTTACCCTCTCATACCGTCCAGGTTCCAGGAACTCAAAACCCGATGCCCTCTCAAGGCAGTTTGATCCACCAGAAGTGGAGGGCAAACCCGAACCAATCCTACCCAGCTCCAAAGTGGTGGCATCAGTCCAATGGGGAATCGAAACCGCGGTGAAGAGGGCCCAACAACAACATCCTGACCCAGGTAACGGTCCTCCGGATCGCCTTTTTGTGCCTAATGCCATGCGTTCTGATGTGTTACAGTGGGGCCATGCTTCCCTTCCCTCGGGCCATCCTGGGAGCACAAGAACATTGAAACTCATCCAGAGAAGATTTTGGTGGCCCAACATGCAACGAGACGTTCGGGCTTTTGTTGCTGCCTGTGCTGTGTGTGCCCAGAACAAGGAACCCAGAACCCACCCTCATGGCCTACTGCACTCACTACCTATCCCTACACGCCCCTGGTCCCACATATCATTGGACTTTGTTACAGGTCTACCAAAATCTCAAGGTAACACAGTAATTCTGGTGGTGGTAGACCGATTTTCTAAAGCATGTCATCTTATACCATTACCCAAGATTCCCACAGCAGGCCAGACAGCGGACTTATTAATGCAACATGTCTTCAGAATCCATGGTTTCCCCCAAGATATGGTGTCCGACAGGGGATCACAGTTCACCTCCCGTTTCTGGAAGTCTTTCGGACGTCTAATTGGGGCATCCATCAGCCTGTCCTCTGGTTTTCACCCCCAATCAAATGGACAGACTGAGAGGGTCAACCAGGAGATAGAAAAGACTCTCAGATGCCTGGTATCTAACAATCAGACTGCTTGGAGCTCCCATTTGATCTGGGCTGAATTTGCACACAACACTCTACACCATTCATCTTTAGGCATGTCCCCTTTTGAGTGCCAGTTTGGTTTTCCTCCCCCTCTGTTCCCTGAACAGGTTCCTGAGGTCCGTGTACCAGCTGCGGCTCAACTTGTCCAGAGGTGTCGACGGACATGGCGGAGAGCACGAGCAGCCCTGCTAAGAGCCACTCAACAGCAGCAGAGGTATGCAAACCAGCACCGTAGAATTGGACCATCACTTAGACCAGGACAGAGAGTGTGGCTGTCTACTAGGAATCTCCCTCTGCACGTTGAGTCACGGAAACTAGCACCTCGCTTCATCGGGCCCTTCAAAGTCCTCAAAAAGATCAACCCAGTGTCCTACCGTCTTCTTCTACCCAGGTCCATGTGTATTCATCCCACATTTCACATTTCCCGTTTGAAACCTGTTGTCTGTTCTCCTTTGTCCCCAGCCAGGAAACCTCCTCCAGTACCTCGCATCATTGGTGGTCAGCCAGCCTACACAGTACACCAACTGCTGGACTCTCGCCAGGTCCGTGGGAAGACCCAGTATCTTGTGGATTGGGAGGGTTATGGCCCGGAGGAGCGGTCTTGGGTGCCAGCTCGAGATATTCTAGACCCAAATCTCATCAGGGAGTTCCACCGCCATAAACAACGCAGCTAGGAGAACGTCGGGAGCCGTTCCTGGAGGAGGGGCTCCTGTAAGGCTCCAGCTTGTAATGACTCTCCCTGCCTCTAGTTGGCGCTGACCTGTAATAACTCTCCCAGCCACTAGGTGGTCCCAGCTTCTGTAAAATGCTTTGTTGCCACTCATTAGTATTTGATTTCATCCACCTGTGGGGGTCATTAGCTAGTTTGTGTTGGCCTATTTAAGCATGCCTCTTTCTTTCAGTTGTGTTCAGTCTTGAGCCTACTATGCCTGTATTTTCCTTGCCAAGAAAGCTAAGTCAGTTGTATTTTTGGATTTGCCTTTTGCTCATCTTTTGTGTATTTGATTTATTCTCTGGAAGCTCGGCTTCCTTTTTTGTTGTACTTTCAAAACTTGGACTCTTCAGTAAAGATACGTTTTGTTCATTTATCTAAGTCTGCAAGTTATTCTTCTGCCCTTGGGTCCATCTTTTGTTTGTCATCCACAATAGCTCAGTGGTAAAGAAGCAGTTCAGTTGACTTGAAGACCCGAGTTCAATCCCAGCATCGGACACCCATCACAGGCCCGCACAGAGCAGGCCAGGTAGGATCTGAGGGGTTACACAAGTAATGTGACTTTTACAAAAATGTTGGTTGTCCTTTAAAAACAGTGGTTGCGTAGGCAACCAGGTGGGTTGCATACGCAACCAGGACATTCCCTTACAGTCGAGAATGTCAGACGTAGTCGACATTGACGTCCCAATCAATTGGGATGACCAATTGAAAACGCCGCTAGTGCTGCCACCTTCCAGTGCCTGGACAAAAGCCTTGTGAACCTTCCGCAACTTGAGGCTGAGATGGAAGGGCTTAGGCCAAGGAAGTCATTGCTCTTTCACAGGACCACTGGGAAAGCGTACCCTATCAATGGAAGGAAGGGACGCTGCGGAAACCACATCCTGCTCGTAGGGAGGTAACAAGTGGAGAATATACATATGGACTGGGCGGATGACCAGGCAGCAATGTTCCCTCTAAGCTGCGCACGTGCGCGGTCGCGCACTTCTGATGCCGAGGCCGCGCAGAAAAGAATAAAATGCCACGCAGAGGACTGACGCGAAATGTGTGGGGTGTATGCGAAATGTGGACAATCAAATCCATTGATTGTAGTTTAAGTGAGAAATAATTGCAGTGCTCTGGTCTACCGCTATAGAGTGAAAACTAGTGAATGCAGTTCACAGGTTTCATAGAAAGAGAATGATGTGAGCGCGTGTGATTGGCAGTGAGTTGTCTGTGTGGACCAAATAGCTCAATACGAGAGGCAACGAGAAACGCAAAGACATGTGAAATAAAATCACATCATCATGTTATAGAGAAGAGTGGTTTGAATAAAGTGGTGGAAATAACGGATGATGGACACAGAACGATAATAATTACACACCCACCAGCGTGCAAACTCAAAATACATCATTAGTTTAAATAGATGTTTTTGTGTGTGTGTGGGGGGGGGGGGGGGGTCAGGCATGGTTAGATTACTATAAAAGAGTTCACATATTCACTTTTCTTGAAAATATTTAGCTATTAGATCTATTTAAATGCTTTAGTTTGTTTTCATATTATAATAATATAATATAATATAATATAATATAATATGAAAACAATTTGAAGCATTTAAACTGATATATTATATCACTTCAAATACTTCAATTAGTTTTTTTATATTATATTGTATTATATTATATTATATTATATTATATTATATTATATTATATTATATTATAGTATTTTATATTATATTATATTATATTATAGTCACTGTGTGGTGTTGGAGGAAGACAAGACGAGCAGGCAAAAGTTCCAATATAATCTCTTTTACTAAATAATACTTCAGTGTAGATACAGACAGGCAGGTAACACTCACACACACTAGGTAACATCAGAGACTATTTATATAGAGACATGCCACTTCCCCAATCCTTAATACAACTATATAGGGAAAACCCGTAACGCCAAAGATGGCGGTTGTATGCACATGGCCCGCCCCTCCCGCTGGAAAGCCAATCGTCTGCTTTTAACAGTCAAGCCGGAAAACATTTAAGCCTATCGTCTGGTTCCACCAACGCATGCGCACAGTTGAGGTTTGCGACAGCGAAAAATATGTTACTGTTTGAAAAGGCAGCAGATTTGATATGTGTTAGTTGTGTAAATATCAGACATCCCAAGTCTCCCGGAAGTTCCGGGAGTCTCCCGCAGATTGATAGCGGCTCCCTGATGACCGCAAATTAGTTCAAATCTCCCGGAATCTAGAGCGAGCGAGCAGTAGCGCGCGCACGACAGAGAGCGAGAGAACCCGTGCGCATGCGCATTAAAAGTATAACCTGTGGGAAAAAAGGCGTTTTAAACCTTATTTTGGGGCAAAGTCATCACACTTTTTCAGCGATGTTTATCATATTTTATTAGTGTTTGTATACATGCAGTTTTTATGTCCCGGTGACCAGTGAAAGTGCAGTTCTGGGTCTTTGCCCATTCATTTAGATAGGAGCCTGGTCTTGTTAGTCCGAAATAGCTGCCCGGAGGCGTTGCCAAGATGGCGGCCGAGTGGCATGACTTGCCTAAAAGGACTTTGGTAACATACACAGTACTGGTGACATCAACCAGAACCGACAAGGACTGACTGAACAGAGGGAAACTAAATACAGACACAAATGAGCACTAACGAGGTGAGGACAGGTGACATCAATGACGATGAACAGGTCGGTAATGAGGGAGTGAGTTCAGGTGTGGTCGTGTGGAGACACGAGGGATTCTGGGAAGTGTAGTGAAGACTAAGACAGGATGGTGCAGACAATGACTGTGACAATTCTATTATATTCTATTATATTATATTATATTATATTAGGCCTATATTTTATTATATTACAAGCCTAAATAAAGAATCTCACAAGGGTATTGTTTAGGGCTCCTTGCCATTAAAAAGTTTGAAACCCCCTGATAAAGAAAATATTGGAAATTCATAAGCATTAAACAATCATTTTACTTTGATCGTTTACTGCTGCCTGTACACAATTAACTGACTGTACAAAAACACTTTATGGTTTTCCCAAACCATCTCAGTGTAACAGCTTAATTTGCCCTCATATTTTATCATATTATTTTAAAAAATTGTCCTGCAGAAGATTTTGTAAATTATTTTTCATAGGATTTCTTGGTAAAGACTGGTACAGTTAACAACACTGTAAAAAAAAAAAACAGGTAACCTAAAATGTGCTTCATTTAGTGACTTAATTAACTGCTTATTTTTCAAAAATATGATTTAATACCAATAAGTTACATCAAGGGTCAAATAAAATAGAAATGGCACATTCAAGTTAAAAGTTACAACTGAATGTTGAAACCATTGTGTTTCTACTTATGCTGTACAGGTCAGGTATAAAGAATATTGTTGCTCAGGGGGGGGCGAAAAATGTCCGCCCAATAGAAAAAAAGTTTTGCTCAAACAGAAAAAAAATTAGAGGGAACATTGCCGGGCAGTAAAAATTATGGAATATCACTGGGATGACTCCAGCCTATAAAAGGGGGGTGGATCAACCAAACAGTGATGGGAAGACATGGGTTCGCCGGAGGGAGCCGTACCGTGGAAGAATACACATATGGGATCGTCGTAGGGATCACAACATATGGACCCAGCCTAACACAGGTTCCACCAGTGCACACGAGTGATAGGCCTGGCTTCGAACGTTCCGCCACGTCCATTGCCGTAGGGTACGGAGGAACTCGACAGGGAACTCAACTGGAGCAAGAATTGCACACGTATCCAGTCCATAGGAGGGGAATGGAGCAGCAAGCCGACACTTCGAACCGGGCTTACAGTGAAACTGGCTTCATGTAAAGGGAGCCCACGGCAAGCAGCGTTTCGACACATAGGCTAGTTCTCTAGCGAACATGATAGGTGTCGCCCAGCCCCCAACTCTATTTAACATCTGTTCAGCGAGGCACTCTGTGTCAACGCCTAGGAGGGAGCAATACTCTCACTTAGGAGGAGCTCACCACCCAGGTGGGCAAATGCATCTTGGGAAAAGATGAAGGCAACCACATGGAGTGGGCCAACCTCTGCTTGGAAACAGCCTTCCCTTCTGCTGGTCTCCGAAACAGACAAGAGCTGGTCTGAGGTCCAGGCTTTGCATTATGTGCACGTATAACCGCAATGGAGCGGACGGAAGAGAGAAAGCCAGGACTGGGTCTGCTTCCTCCGGAGGAGCGCTTGCAGGCTCACCACCTGGTCCCATTGGAGAGGTAGGAACCTTGGGCAAATATCCAGGCCGGGGTCTCAGATTTCGTGAGAGGTAGCCGGCCCGAACTCCAGGCACGATTCGCTGACCGAAATGTAAGCAAGTCCCTACCCTCTAGTAGAGACCAAGCAAGCAGGAGAACTGTTTCTTTAAAAACAGGACTTTTAACTCACTGCCTGAAGAGGCTCAGGGGAGGTCTCTGAGTGCAGTAGCACCAGAGATAATCCCAAGAGGGTAAAGAGGATATAATCTCCTTGCTCCCCTCAGGAACCTGACGATCAAATCGTGCTTCCCAAGGATTTGCACCCTACTGCATCATGATATGCGTCAATACACAGGCAACATACATTTTGAGGGTGGAAGAGACAGCCTCACTCCAACCCATCTAGCAGGAGGAAAACACTGAAGTGATCGAAAACATTTGGGATCTCCTCACGGAGAGAAGATTCTGTTCAATGAATAGGTTCCACTTCTAAGGTGGAGCAAGCCTCATTTGAGAGGGTGCTCAACAGAAGGAAGGGTCTCTACAGCAAAACCTTGTGGTAGTAACCAGAACCTCCGCGTCCTGTTCTTTTTTAGAACCAGACCCAGAGACTCTCCAGGGTCCGAACGCGGGTGCCTCATGCCCCGTCTCTGAGAAAGTGCTCAGAGGAAGGAGTCAGGAAGGGCTGTTGAGAGTACAGAGGTCTGGTTGGGCCAATAAGGGGCAACTAGCAAAAGCTGCGCCATCTCCTCCCTGACGTTAACACAGTCTTGTGCAATAAGACTCATTTGGGTTTTAACACATTTCTGTGAGTGCCCCGGGGTCAGCTGTGGCCAGATTCTTTCCTGTGTCGAGGAATGCTCACTCAGACAGGAGAAAGAAGAACTGGCTGAGGGACGAGTCCGGATGGGCAACAGATGCAACTGTGTGGCCCCGAAGTGGTCCCAAACAGCTGGACCGCCTGGGGACGGAGTCTCCACTCTCCCTGGGCCACAGGCTGTTGTGAGGCTCGTCAGCGGCACGATTGAGCAGGACAGAAGTAATAAGTGGAATAAAGCTTCTGACTCCGAGGAGGAGGTGGCGGGCGAGTTGTGACATGCGAGGGAAGCGTAGCGCAACGGTCGCAATGTTGTCTTTTCAGACCAGTACAAATTCGCTGAGTAGCGGTGTCTCAAAGCGAGATGAACAGCAAGCAACTCGAGGCAATGGATGCCAAATCAGTTGGAGGGCCGCCCAGACATCCATTACTGCATGCCCTTTGTACGTGGCCCCTCAGCCAGTATTGATGGACACTCGTTCTAGGGACCGTTGGCCTGGAGAAACAAAAGGTCTGTTACGGACTGAGGGTTTGGCGGCAAGCCAGGGTGCTTTCACACGGTGCGTGCTGCTCTGTCATGGCCACCTCGGGAAGTCAGTGCTGATGCGGTCTTCATATGGAGGAAGCCGAGCGGCTGCATATACCATATGCCCCAGGAGCCTCTGAAGAGTATCAGTGGGACCCTTTCTCACTTCTATACAGCACTAACCATCCACACCCTCTTTTTCAGAGGTGCGGTGGACCGAATCCATCTCCAAACTAGAAAAGAGATCCTCGGTCCGTGGCCTGGGGACCCAACTGGCTATGAGCACTTGAAGGGTAGGACTTTGTACTGATACTTCACACCTTTCGAACACACGAACACAGGATGGCCTGTGGTGTGGAAGGATAGAGATCTGAAGTACATTTCTCTCAGGTCGAACGCTGCAGACAAATCTTGGGGACGGAGCATTTGGAAATGCATCTCTGTGTAACAAATTGAACGGAGGCTTTTGAAAAAGGGCCCGTCTCAATAAACACAGGACCAAGATGGTCATGACCCACCTCTCTAGGATACAATTAAATACGGGCTTATAGAAGCCGACCTTCATATCGGCTGGAGGGAGCGGCTGCATCGTGTCCTTTGCCAGTAAACTGCCAGTAGACTGCGAAATGCGCACACAAGACAGGAGCAGTGCTCAACACTTAGGTGTTACTAAAGTCACTATTTTTAGGAGCAGGGGCCAGGGAACCACAGACGTACCCGAGGTGGGGCAGCGAGGTGGAGGACAGGGACCCAGCTCGGAAGGCCTGGAGGCAGCCCGAAGCAGGGTCTGAGTGTGGTGCACAACATTTACCTGTCTCCACGAGACGACCAAGGATGCGTGAGAAGGTGAATGGCCTGGTCCTCGAACCGCACCCAGGTGCCGTGCTGGCGAACAAGAGGGGGCTGAGGGGTGCAGGGCTTTACAGGGTCGCACACTGCCAGACTTGCCCTCTTGGGTGCCAGGAACAGAGGAGTTTGCTCTTTCTTTGAAGTGTAGGTACCGCTTGCTCCGCTTTTTTGGGAGCCAGTGGTGGAACAGACTCACACACAAATGAAGACTCCACCCGGCCCCGGGGGGAGGGAGTGGATCGGTGACCAACTCCAAGAGGATCGGTGACCAACTCCAAGAGCATCCTCCTCCATCCCTGAGCAGCCCGCTCAGGAATGCTTTCGCTGTTGCTTGCCACCTGGCTTGGCAGCGCCTGGAGCGGGCTAGAGTCACAGATTAGACTTCCCATAGCAGTGTAGCACTTTAGCTGTTCCTCCACATCGTGAATTGAGCTGTGGCCACGCCACGGCAGGCCGGTTCCCCTTAGATACATAAAACAGCAAGCTAATTACTGTGTTAAACCTATTCATAAATCATGTCTGCTCATATTGAACTAATGCCTAATGAGATGCTGTGTCAACGTTTTCTTTTGCACGAGTGTGTTAACTACGAGACATGCAAAAACAAATTAATGCAATGCTTGCTATTAAGGATCAGTAAATAAAAGCGTAACTGAAGGCACAAGCACAGATAACACTATTTAGGGAGTTTTTAGGGCCTCTGTTTCATGAGTTGGCTTAATGGCTTAATGAAGTTGAACATTATAATGTGGTAATTTGGGTACAATCTTAACACTGGTAAAGGGAAAACTACTTTACAGACTTTAAGCCTGCCTTTTTGCTGGCTTCGTTTTGAATACTGTATGTGCTAAAGAAATTACTTTTTATTTATTTATATTTTTCTTCAGCTAAAGTAACCATTAATTAATGATTTTCTCATCTGTGTGTGTGTGTGTGTGTGTGTGTGTGTGTGTGTGTGTGTGTGTGTGTGCATGCACATATCGTCTGTCTTTCTTATTGGTTGTTCATTTTGGGTAAAAGAAAAATGTGTGCATCCAGTGAAATCTTTAAGATATAATATTTGGGTAGGTACAAGAAGGCATCTGGACACTGGTATCAGTGTAGCTCAGACCTGTTACAGTATGATTAAGCTATAGAGAGACTGTTTCTTATAAAAGCAGTTTCACATGAAAAAGATCATGTGTGTCTCTATGCTAAAGAGATGTGAAGATGGTTGAAACCATTTGGGGTTATAATGTAGAAGCATATTGTCCTCAGGCATAGACAAAAGAAAGGTGGGGAGTAAAGAGACTAAGCAAAAGAAAAGAAAAAAGACTCCAGAGGATAGGAGAGAATGGAAGGAAACAGGAGTAAGAGAGAAAGATCTCACTGGAGAGTTAGAGAACACATAGTTAGAGCATTGTTTACCTGAGATGGGTCGATGTGTGGGAGGTGAGGGGGCAGACTACTCTCTGTATCTGTCTTTCCCTCATTCTCCATCTCACAAAGGCAATGTTTTTTTTAACATTGTAAGCCTTCGGCAATTATTGCTATCCGCTGACCAGACTGTCTTAGTCATCGCCCAGTTTACAACAGGAGATCATTCTAAATCAGTTTTCAGATTATGCCAAATGCCTGTTGGTATACTTTAAGTGGAGCACTATGTTTGTCTATAGCATACAGAAAACATTTACAAAAACTTTTACTCTTACATTTTAGTTATCGTGCTGTGGTACCAAATGCTGCAACTGACTATTCAGAATCATGTATTTAAGAGAGCTGTAAGTCATGTGAGGCAGTGTTTAATGAATTCAGTCTGGAGAAAATATTCTTTCTTGAAGAAGCTGTTCAACTGTTCAGCTGTTGAAACATGAAACCACCGGAGGGTCTTATTTTAGGTAGTGTCAGTGATCATGAATTCATGAAATAAACGCTATATGAAAACATAGGTAGGCTATACCAACAAAATTATTAACCCTATAGTCCATATAAACCTTGCCTTAAATATGCCATGTCAGTAGTATTAAACCAACTACTATATACGTTGTAAAATACTGAACCAGAATACTGCAGGTAACCCTGACAAATATCAGCAAAATGCTTTGAACAAAAAGTGAACGAATTAAGATTAAGATTAAGATTGAGATTACGATTAGGATTAAGATAGGGATTAAGATTAGGATTAAGATTAGGATTAATATTAGGATTAGGAATAAGATTATTATTAGGATTAAGATTAGGATTAAGATTAATATCAGGATTAAGATTAAGATTAATATTAAGATTAATATAAGGATTAAGATTAAGATTAGGATTAAGATTCCAAGATGATCAATCAAGTCATCAGTTCGTGGGGTAGGATAGGAGTCAAATTTGGACACAGAATTCAGTATGTAAGAAGCCAATTTTAGTCTTAAGTCTGTCAAAATTCTAAGAATGACGTAATTTTACTCTTATTCCTAGACTTAAGAATAAGTGTGATTCATAAAGGTTCCTAAGTGTTAAGACTAGGTGCTCGTTCTTCGTACGTTGCTTATTACATCCGAGATCAAATGACACATCCAAGATGATATCATAGCACTAATCATGATCTGGCTAATTCGGTTCTTCAAACGCACCTGTTGTTGATGATTAGTATGGCAAGAGCACCACCTTTTTTTTCATTCAGCCTTTTTCTTGGAGGCTGTTATAACCAGACAAACACATTATTTCAATAGTCCCTTTTTGAAAGAGACTAGGAAAAGTAGTAGAGTAGTGAGGATTACCATTTTGTAGAACGTTTTTGGGTCCCACTTTCTATTAAGTGGCTTTAAGTACTATGCACTTACATTGAAATTAATAATTTGATACAATGGACTTATTGTCATACATGTTTTTACATTGTACTTATATTTTGAAAATACCTGCATGTAATTACAGCTGTAATTAATTTATGTAATTACAATTGTAATTACACTGTTGCCCCTTCCCTTACACCTTAACCTACCCTTAAACCTACCCATACCACCACACCTGACCCTAACCTTACCCGTATCACACCTCAATAGCAGCAAAAGTGTTTTACAATACGACCTGAACACAATAAGTACATTGTACTTATTTTTCGATGTAAGTACATTGTACTTAAAGCCACTTAATATAAAGTGGGACCACTTTTTGTTTTTTTACTTTTACTTGTTCCCATGTTCTAGTGGGTCCTGTGGTGGCTCTATCAGAGATGAGACAGTAGTTATACAATTTTTAAATTGTGTACATAATATATACTTTAAAAAGTGTAATATAGTCTGTACTTACGGATTAAATTTGTCTGAAACTTTTTGCCAGCCCTCTCTCCTGGCTTTTGTAGCTTTCAGGCAGTTCCCTGGCGTTTTAATGAAGGTTTGGAATTTTGCATAGCCATCCAGCAAAAGCTGTTTTTGACCTATTGTGCAGTTTCACACAATACACCAACACTTTTACCTGTTCCCATACAAGTGGTGGCTGAAGCATGTGCAGTAAGTGAACTTGTTTAAAAAAAAATTTCCAATGGGGAAGACAACACATCACTTTGTAATACCATTAGTTTCCATTGCATATGACAGTGAAGAAACCCTCTCAGATTACAGTCCCTTGGAGGAAGAACCTCCTGTAAGTGCATAAATAACCTCTGGCCTAAATTCGTATGTACTCATGTACTTTCTATTCTGACAGCAGTGTGTGTTGCTGGAATCCACACCTGCAGAAAAAAGGGCTACGGAGGTGGGCAGTGTTGTATTTTCCTCTTTATTCTTGCTGTATGAGGCATGTATTGAGGGTTCAATGTCTTCTGCACTAATGGCACAGGGTGACATCCATTCCCTCTATAAAATAATTCTACAACACAAGGTTGAATACTATGAGTTAAAAAAAAAAAAAATTGAGGGGACAAATAGAACTTCAAGCTTTAATGAAGAAAAAGGTTGCACTACAGATAGAGTTGCTACAAAAGGAACTTCAGAGTAAGTACTAATACACTTTCACACAGAACACTTTTGTTGACCATGCATAACTGTCTTTATTTATATTTTTGCAAGCAAAACTTGACCTGTTGGCTGTTTATTTATTTTTTTCAAAGAAAACCAAATAAAACTCATGGAAACTATATTTGTTTTTTTTTATGCTTATGAAAAATGGTGTCCTACTATTCTGTTCCGTGCAGCTATGCCACTAGGTTGGTCCAAGTGCACTGGCTGGAGGTCATCATCAGGCTGCACCTCCACCACAGGGGTCCTATCCTTTCTAATGGTGGCAATGTTGTGTAATACAGCACATGCGACAATAATGTTGTATGCCCTGTCAGGTGCAACCCTCACTCTTCAGACACTGAAATCTTTCCTTTAGTTGCCCAAAGGTCATTTCAATGCGTGCTTGTTCTGGCTAGAGCGTTACAATGCACGTGTTTGAGGTCCAGGGTTTTGGAGGGAATGGCGTCATAAAGTAATGACTGCAGGCATAGCCCCTGTCTCCAATCAGGATCCTGTAGTGATCACCTGTATAATGGAAAAATGCAGTACTGTTAGGCCCAGAATAAGTGTATGTAATACAGTGAGCTGGAAAGCTGTATTTTCCTTACCACGTTCAAATAATTGCATAAACGTGACTCTCCAAAAATTCTCTCGAGTCATGCACAGATCCCATGCACGGGGCCCTGATGGTAATGTGTGTGCAGTCTATGGCACCAATCACATTAGGGAAGCCTGGGGGGAAATCAAATCATATTTACTGGCATGGGCATGGTCATGATTGCATGATCTTCATTAACAACTACAATGTACCCGCAATAGCGAAAAAACTCTGTTTTACAACCTGGCGTCTTAAGTGGCTTGGAAAAACCACACAAAAAAAAACTGTTTGAGCGCCAGGTAAACTGTGCGAATGGCACGACAGACAGGACTTTTCACTAAGTTCTCCACGTTTCCAACAGTGTAAAGGAGCTCAGCTCCTGAGCTATTTAAGAGTGCTGGAGAGGTATCCTAACCTAGTTAGGAGTAACAAGATGGCAGAGAGAGGAGGAGGCCATGCATTTTTCAATGAAAATATAATGTATTGGAGTGAAATGATGACGGAGTTGATCAAACGATAAAATTTTGATAGGTATTATTTTATATATACCTTTAAAAAAATCGAATAGCTTCTCCCACTCTATAAATCAATGCTCTAACTGCAGATATTAAAGTAATAATTACATTTTTGGCGACTGGAAAAATGCAGCAGTGTACCGATGAGAACTTGAGCTCATCAGTCCACAGTAAGCAGGGTCTTAATAGCACTATTGTGGCACCTACCACACCAAACATAGTAGTGGCCAAAAAGTGATGTGCAGAGGTTTTTTTCTTTGTTAAATTACCCTACAAGTTTATTTAAACCATCAAATTATGAGGAAAGTATTTTTATATTTATATATTTTATATTTTAAAATATGAGGGAAGAACAAAACACTAAACTTAGTGAAGGTATTTATCTGACAAAATTATTTCAAGTCACCTTTATTTATATAGCGCTTTTTACAATACAGATTGTTTCAAAGACGCTTATTGATTACAGGAAAAATTCAACAAAGTTTGTTTTGGCTGTACAGTATGGAAGTAAAATAATGTCAAATGTTTTTGAAACAAAAAGCATGTTGAATTGCACCAATTGAAAAAAAATATGCATTGCGTTAACCATGCTTGCATTTTAATCCATTGTATTTTTAAGGCTTGCATTTTTATGGACTGAAATTCAACATGGTTGAATATTTAAGCTGTGAATATTTCAATTAAAAACATTTCAAACACATTTTCAATATTAAAAATTCAATAATCCATATTCACCTTTCATATTTCACTTCCAAAATTTTCAAACTGTTAAAAAATACAACCTATAATATTCAACAGGCAAATTTCGGTCCATTTTATTTCGCTTGAAAATTCGCTTCCACAAATTCAGTGGTTCAAATTCGACAGTAAATTCAACGTCGACATCCAGGAACTGCAGGAAAAGCAGTAGATTACCGATCATAATCTCCATCTGCTGTAGTCAGCTTTACCAGCAGGGGGTGCACGCGCGTGTTGACAAGCACTAAAGCAACAGGAGAGGCCTTCACAAAACGTCATTTGCTGAAATGGACAGAACGATGAGTACGAGTTATAATTTATGTGTATGGAAAAGGTTGATCAAGACACAAAACACACGAGCGTTTACTCAAGTGTCTTATGATACTTATTTTTACCCCCATGCAAAGTAAGGTGATTTGTCCACTGCAAAACTAAATTCTCTCGCCGTTAGCATTGATATTAAGTTTTAGTAAAACAACTGTAATACACTGACACAGAGTGAATTGTTTGTTTTAGTCACTATGACGGAATACTAAATTGATGGCTGGGTTTTGGCAAAGGCAATTTTATTTAAATATAGCATCATTAAATACAACCCAATTACAATTATAAATTAAATTCAGCAATTAAAAATTACATCTCTACCATGATATCTGGTAATCTCTGTGTTATAACGTGAATTGTCTCCGCCATTATCCAGGGCTGCGTACAGTAGGGGTATTTGTCATCTTATTTTATATTTTTTTGTCCATTTGGAGCGCGCGTCACGTCACCTATTAGCGTCGCGCCTGCCACAAGATCTCTCACTGTTTACATGAACCAGACACTCCGATGAGAGCACATAAAGTGCAATCCATCTCTTATTTAGCATTTTTTCATCTTATCGTATATTTTATTCGCTCCTTTGCCCGTATTGGAGCGCGTCTCGTGGCTCTTACTAACCGTCGGGCCAGCCACACGATCTCTCACTGTTTTAATCTACCAGACACTCCGATTGATGCACATGTGCAAACAGACAGTGCAATCCTGACCTGCTCTTATGTAGCCTATCTATTTGTCATCTTATTTTATTCGCTCTTTTTGTCCATAATGGAGCGCGCGTCGTATTGGAGCCAGTAGTGAACGCACCGAGAGAAATGCTCATTTCATACGGATTACATTATCTGAGAGTAGTCTATTTATTTTCGTTTTGAATTGTTTCGTTTAAAAGTAGGCTAGACATTTCTACCTTGATGTATTTATCATGCCTGTGAGAAATGTGCAATGCAAAAATTTCATGATTTTATTGCTATGCCTATCAGTGATGCGCGGGTTGATCCAAAATGAGCGGGTGCCTGCGGTCACCAGCAGTTACGAGTCATCCAAAAATATTTTTAATGATATTCGGGTCGCGGTTGGTCGGGTCGTTTGAAAAAAGATGCAAATCAAACCTTTGTATTTATATAGTACTAGACATAATTTTCTATGAAATATATAGGCCTACACTTTATTGGCTAAATAACTGGCACGAAGATGACACACAAGCTCAGTCAACAGTTCTCGGTTCTGTACTGGTGATCCGAGAACCACTGTACCTGTGCGTTCGGTAGTACGCGGATGCGCAGTATCAGCTGCTCGTGCTCATCACTTCTCTCAGCAGTGGCACCAACATGTCTCAGTTCAGTGAACTGTTCCTGGAGTAAAATATACTTCAGGATATTGGTTTATTTCGATTCGGAGGGACTGTCAGGCATGTCTGAAAGTGAGTAACTTTAGTAACTTGTGGATCAGCACTGACGCAAGACGCGAACTGTTTCGAACGATTCAGTTCGATTTAGTGTACTGGTTCGACCGGTTCACTAAAAAGAACCGGTTCAAAAGAACGATTCGTTCACGAACCGGCCATGTCTATGATCACTAGTCTGCAGAGAGATGGAGGCGGCAAGAGAAAAGGTGAAGACTGGGGAGTGGAAGCTCCGAAATAATGAAAGATGATGACCAAAGTGCTGGCTTTGTTATGTGTACGTCTTCTTGCGATGCTGTGTTACACGTCTATGGCCCAATGACGCTACGATGAGCATTTACTACTTTTAAAATATGCGGTCAGGAAGCGGGTCGGGTACAATATTTTCATACTTTTTTTGCGGTCCGAGTTGCGGGCGGGTTAGTTGAAAACGTCGGTCGGGTGCGGGTTTATACATTGACCCGCGCATCACTGATGCCTATGCCTATATGTCTGCTTTGCTTCTTATTTATTAAATCCAGGGAATTGGTTGATCAAACATTGATTGAAATTAAGATACAATTTATTAAAAACGAAATTCACTTTAAAGAAAGGCTTTATAAAAAACAAAACGTAATGGAGTGGTCAAAATCATTCTCCTTCAGAATGTCAATCGGAGAATCAGGCAACTGTAAAAGGGGGAGATCTTGTGGCTGGCGCGCCACGAAACGCGCTCTATGGGACAAACGAGCAAATAAAATATAAGATAAGATGGCAGAAGGGTAACTAAGAGCAGGATTACATTGGCTTTGTGTTTTCGTGCATCAATCGGAGTGTCTGGTAGATTAAAACAGTGAGAGATCGTGTGGCTGGCCTGACGCTAGTAAGAGCCACGAGACGCGCTCCAATACGGGCAAAGGAGCGAATAAAATATACGATAAGATGAAAAAATGGTAAATAAGAGATGGATTGCACTTTATGTGCTCTCATCGGAGTGTCTGGTTCATGTAAACAGTGAGAGATCTTGTGGCAGGCGCGACGCTAATAGGTGACGTGACGCGCGCTCCAAATGGACAAAAAGATATAAAATAAGATGACAAATACCCCTACTGTACGCAGCCCTGGATAATAGCGGAGACAATTTACGTTATAACACAGAGATTACCAGATATCATGGTAGAGATGTAATTTTTAATTTATAATTGCTGAATTTAATTTATAATTGTAATTTGGTTGTATTTAATGATGCTATATTTAAATAAAATTGCCTTTGCCATCATGTAAAACCCAGCCATCAATTTATTATTCCGTCATAGTGACTAAAACAAACAATTCACTCTGTCTCAGTGTATTACAGTTGTTTTACTAAAACTTAATATCAATGCCAACGGCGAGAGAATTTAGTTTTGCAGTGGACAAATCACCTTACTATGCACGGGGGTAAAAATAAGTCTCATAAGACACTTGAGTAAACGCTTGTGTGTTTTGTGTCTTAATCAACCTTTTCCACACACATAAATTATAACTCGTACTCATTGCTCTGTCCATTTCAGCAAATGACGTTTTGTGAAGGCCTCTCCTGTTGCTTTGGTGCTTGTCAACACGCGCGTGCACCCCCTGCTGGTAAAGCCGACTACAGCAGATGGAGATTATGATCGGTAATCTACTGCTTTTCCTGCAGTTCCTGGATGTCGACGTTGAATTTACTGTCGAATTTGAACCACTGAATTTGTGGAAGCGAATTTTCAAGGCGAAATAAAATGGACCGAAAATTGCCTGTTGAATATTATAGGTTGTATTTTTAAACAGTTTGAAAATTTTGGAAGTGAAATTTGAAAGGTGAATATGGATTATTGAATTTTTTATATTGAAAATGTGTTTGAAATGTTTTTAATTGAAATATTCACAGCTTAAATATTCAACCATGTTGAATTTCAGCCCATAAAAATGCAAGCCTTAAAAATTCAATGGATTAAAATACAAGCATGGTTAACGCAATGCATTTTTTTTTCAAATGGTGCAATTCAACATGCTTTTTGTTTCAAAAACATTTGACATTATTTTACTTCCATAGTACAGCAGCTCAAGAAGAAAATAGTGTAATTGTTCATTGCAGTGTAAGTTCATTGTTGATTAATTTCCATTGTAAAAATTAATTAGTTAGATATTCAGTTAATTTATCTATACAGCCTATCTATACAGCCGCTCTGGAGAAAACAGTGATGTCATCGTCCAGCTCAGTTCAGTTCTCAGACAATGGTGTCAGTTAGGCAGATCAATAACATTGTTCAGGGCTGGACTGGGACTAAAAATCGGCCCGGGCATTTTGGCCCAGACTGGCCCACTACATACTATAATCATAAACACAACCGATCTTTTCATGCCACTGAATATGTATACTAACTCCTATTAAAAAAACCCACTAATGCCATAGCCTAATGAGTGAGTAGGAATGAGTAATAGATAATTAATAGTTAATAGATGAAATAACTACTAATTGTAAAATACAATCGAACTACTCCACAATGATGAATCCTAAAACAAGCTATAATCTGCATTGGCATAGCAATACCAGTGTTTGACAAAGGATTTTTGGTAAATCTGTGGTGAGTGGACCTCTGTCCCTTTCGGGGGTTCGGGGGAGCCCCCCGTAAGAAATAATTGTGCTTTTTAATGTTAAATTCATCAATCTGGTGCACTTTGAGAGTTAAAAATTAAGAGCTCCAACGCAAAATAAGTGTGCAAGTTGAACAAAGAAAAACTCAAAACTCTTTTAGCTGTGATATAGTGTCTGTCTGCATCACACTACTACATAATAATAGTTATAATATTAATTCCATGACAGTTATAGCCATATATTGTAAAACAAATGCACTGAAAAATAAAAGGGACTTTCATAATTAGTTTTGTACTAATTTCCATGCTTGAAAGAGATAAACACATGATCTTTTATTTTGGCGGAAAACATGGTTTACAAACGCGTCTCATTACAATTCTAATAAAATGCGTAATCATCAACTATGCCGATGTGTAAATAATGCGTAGCTGGGTGATGGGTTCCTACACTCATCGCCTCAGTGTTCTGAAAGTTGCCTTCTGCTTACCACAGTTCTCTACACTCACTCATTCTCTCCTGATCCTCCTCAGTATCCTCATCAGACACTTGAAGTGCCCGTTTCTTTTTTTCACGCTATTTCTTTGCACATTCCTTGCGTTTCTTCTCCATCTCTGACTATTTTGACAGATACACACTAAGGCCGGATTCACATATAGCGCCTAAAAACGCGTAGAAAACGCTGGGCGCGCCGCATTCTCCTTTTTCTAAAGCGCTAGGGCGGTTGCGTTCCGGTTGGTTCTTGTCACGTGACCCACTGTGCGCTTATGGTGCGCTTGCGGCATTCTGAAAAGTTGAGATGTTTTTATCTCGATGCGGCGCGGACGCGCTTGGAAAAAACGAGCGCGTCGCACCGCGACCGCGTCGCTTCCATTATGAGCGCGCATACCGCGCGCCTACATTTGAAATAATGAACTTGAGCGCGCAAAAGACGCGATATGTGAATCGGGCCTAACACTGCACGCGCGCTCAAAGCCCAAAGGGGAGGAGTTTAAAAATGTGATTGGACCAGCCCCGTGCCAATCAAGAAAAGAGCCAATGGGCTGCTGATCTACGTGTTTCATGGGCCGGACTGTTAAAAAAAAAAAACCTACGCTGACTTTTTTTGTCCAATGCATTACACCGACACAAAGATCCCAGCGCCGCCAATTAAGCAAAACTAAACGAATGGGCCGCCGATGTACGAGTATTATGGGCCGTTTAGACAAAAAAATGTTTTTTATATTTTTTTTAAAGAATGATCTGTATCGGCCCAAAAAGCACGTCGGCCCACCGGGCAAATGCCCGGTATACCCGATGGCCAGTCCAGCCCTGACATTGTTGAATATTAAGTGACAAAAAAAAGGCAAACTAAAGCTAGAGGTTTTAGGAAAACTAAAAAGCTCACAGGAAATAAAATTATAAATCATGAAAATAAATCATAAAAATAAAATCATTTTGGAAAGAGATAAATAAATTGGGTCCATATAGAATCAAGACCATTCCTATGGAAGTTGTTATGGAAAATGGTGCAGTGGAGCTGAGAAAAGAGCGAGTGGTTAAAAAATGGGAACTGTATTTTTCAACCTTATATTCAGGGCTGACTAATATTGAAGATTTTGACCTTGCTTTTAGTGTTCTTTTGGTTCAAGTAAGGGAAAATCTTGAATTAATTATGGTTGATAACAGCCGATCAAATATTTATCTGAATTTTGATATTACCTTGGAAGAAGTGAGCGTTGCTCTTAATAAGGCCAAGTTGAGGAAGGCTATGGGAGCGGAGGAAAATTCCAAATGATGTGTTAAAGTCCTTACATCTTAGGCATATGCTTCTTGGTTTATTTAAATTCTGTTTTGACAAAGGTATTGTTCCTTCTACATGGTATAAATCAATTATTAAACCTATTCCTAAATCAGCGAAAGATGACCCCCGCATACCTCTGAATTACAGAGGAATCAGTCTCCTAAGTACTGTTTATAAAATCTACTCTAGTATTTTAAATGCTAGATTAAGTGATTTTCTGGAAACAACAGAGCATCTAGTAGATGAACAAAATGGATTTCGAAAACACCGGGCATGTATTGATCACATTTATATAATTTCAACAATTGTCAGAACTAGGCTAACTGAAAACAAACCCACTTTTGTTTGTTTTGTGGACTTTAAAAAGGCTTTTGATTGGGTGGATAGGAATTTGTTAAGTCTGAAGCTTCTCCAGGCAGGGGTTGATGGGAAGTTTTATTGGGCATTAACCCCTTCGCTGTCACCCCCCTTTTTGAGAATGGGGGTTAAAATGCACTATTCAAACTTAAATGGTTGTAATTCAAGAATGCTTTGGAAAATAGACCCAAGTTTGGTCTTGTTTTAAAGGAAACACTCAGCAGATTATTGCTGAAGTGAAAACACTTCAAAAAATGAAAGTATGGAAAAGTTATGGAAGTTTAAATTTACAGTACATCAAATATACTGTACTATATATTTTTTATGTTATAAAAAATATGTATTTTACAAAATATTTTTTACTCTAAAATTACTATAAAATCAAAGCCATATATCTAACCAAGTTGTGTTCCAAATTTGAAGTTGATATCACAAAAATTGAAGTTCCCATGAGATTTTGTTTAGGCGTAGTACTAAAAATAGCCACCGGGTGACATACATTCCATTGAATTTAGTTGGATACATTCTGCCTTAACAAATTAATACATTTCTGTCCAAATATCAATTCTGTCACAATATTTGGGACCTTGAGACTCAGACCTTTCTGACAATATGTGTTTTGTCAGGATTAGAAAAGGTTTTGATCATAAATTATGAAATATAATGATGCCCAAAAGGGGAGGAGCCTGATAAAATAATTTAGAGTATCGTTTATATGGTAACGCAACGTTCAATTTCAAAACGGTTTTCACAGGATGAATTCTGAGTTTGTAAGCTTTCAAATGATACCTAATTTATAACTGCTAAAATATGTGATGTAATAAAAAAATGCGATAAAAAAAGATAATATTATATTTTAGAGGATAATATATATATTATACTTTTTAGAGGATAATATTATGTTATAAGTTTTTATTGAAACATACTAGATTATGTTTTATTATGAACTTTTAGCATGAAAACCAAAGTTTCAATTATTAAAGGTGTGTGCGTCAACTTTTTGTGACAAAGGTCAGAACTCCTGTTATAACGCAGATTTTTTTGAGGTGCACTCTTGTCAAAAATTCACCGGTTACTCTTCCTACATAATTTGTAGCAAAAAACAGCAGTCAAATATCTATTTAGAAGTCCTAGACCTTTCCAACCATATATAGTTTGTCATAATTAGATTAGGATTTAATAGTAATAAAGCGAAGTAAAGTTAGGCGTCCCGTATACGGGACGGTGACAGTTCCCTGTATGCAGACTGTGTGGGATGTGTTCAGGTGAATGATGAGCAGACTGAGTGGTTTCGTATTCCCTTTGGTGTAAAGCAGGGGAATATTTTGTCATCAAGCCTATTCTCTTTGTTTATAAATGATTTGGCTCTTGAAATTAAACATCTAAACTTAGGGGTGCGCCTAGACAGTATCATTGTTGGCATTCTGCTCTATGCTGATGATGTTGCATTACTGGCTGAAAATGCAGAGGATCTACAGAAAATGTTACATGTTTTACAAAATTGGTGCTGTAGATGGAGACTTGTTATAAATCAAGCAAAAACGGAAATGATACATTTCAGGAAAGGTGCTACTTTGCGAAGCACGAAAGTTGTTACTTTTGGTAATACAGTTCTTGAGTATGTAACCAAGTATAAGTATTTAGGATTTGTATTTATGAATGTATGTTGTTTGACAGAGGAGTTAAAATCCTAGCTGCTGCAGCCAGTAGAGCCCTGGGTTCTGTGATAAACAAGTTAAAAATCTGTAAAGATCTTGGTTATGGTACATTCTCCCAGTTGTATGCTGCCTGTGTGTCCCCTGTGTTAAACTACGCTGCTGGGGTGTGGGGGGCCGTGCAGAGCCCAGCCTTGAACACTGTAGAAAACCGTGCAATTCGTTGCTTCCTGGGGGTTCATAAGTTTGTCTCATGCTGGCAGTGATGGGTGATATGGGCTGGGTTCCTGGATCAGTCCAAAGGAAATGTGAAATGGTTAGTTTGTATAATCTACTTGTTAATCTCCCTGAAAATAGAGTAACAAAAAAAGTTTTTATGTGGAGTAAGAAAAAGTCCACCTGGGCTGCAGAGCTCCAGGCTGTTTTGCTGATGCACAACTCCAGTATGTATTCTGTAATAATTTGCCTTGTTGCGTCAATACCATTAGATCCAAATTGATGTCAAATTTTGAACATAAATGGCTGACTGGGATTATGGCTAAGCCAAAGCTAAGGACTTACTTACAAATTAAAAATGTATATGAAACAGAGTTGTATGTAAAGGCAAATTTGGCAAGGAATCAACGATCTTTGGTGGCTCAGCTGCGAACTGGCATCCTTCCCCTGGCCTTAGAAACTGGTAGGTTCACTCGAATTCCTGAAGAGGACAGACTCTGTAGATTGTGTGAGTTAGGAGAGGTTGAAAATGAAACGTCTCGGTTACGGATGTAACCCTCGTTCCCTGAGTAGGGAATGGAGACGTTCCGTCGGAGGACGACGAATGGGGTTTCGCTTAAAAAGCCTATTGACTTCGAGTATACAAAAACGAGCCAATGGCAAAGAAATGCCATGGGTCTGCGGAATTTGCATAGCGTATCTCCGCCCCACCTCGTGGGTATAAAGCGGAAGACGCCGCAACATGCAGATATGTTTAATCGCTGAGGAGCCAAGACTGAGCTCAGGCGATCCCCGCGGTACAGCAGAAGTGGCAAGAAGACGGAACGTCTCCGTTCCCTACTCAGGGAACGAGGGTTACATCCGTAACCGAGACGTTCCCTTTCGTTGTCACTCCGAGTTCCGTCGGAGGACGACGAATGGGGATACCAGTCTAATCACGCCACCTTCTCAGCTGTCTTCCAGTGCCCTGCGTAAATCTGAGATCCCTGTCATGAAGCTGGCATGGATGAAGGACTACAATTAAGCACAGGAATACCAAGGTACACTGGGGAGCATATCCCAAGATTTTAGGGGAATATGCAATTACTGCCAACCCAGTGGGGGGGGGGGACTTAGAGAATACACATATGACCCGAGGGATGCATATGGGGAATCACTGGGGTGTCCAGCCGCAGGTGGAATATTTCAACCCCAGGGGTGGCAAGGTGGCTTGCCAAGAGAAAGACACATGCTCAGAGAGGCTTACAGTGGAAATACACATGTGGGGGTCGCTCGGAGGAGGGACCATGCACACGGGAGGCACCTAGCCGACACGCAGGCAAAAGACACTGGCGCCAGCGTCAGGAGTGCTGGAGGAACTCAGGGATTTCGGGAAGCTCACCTGAGGAAATGTCGCACGTATCCAGTCCGTGGAGTGGAATGGCGAGCAAGCGAAGACACCTGAGAGGGTTGGGTACTAGCTGGTTGAAGCGAGTACATGAGAGGACACTGGCTCCACTCAGAGATTGTAGAATCTGGCGAATGTGTTGAGTGTCGCCCAGCCTGCAGCTCTGCAGATGTCTGTAAGCGAGGCGCCATGCGCTAGAGCCCAAGAGGACGCCACACTCCGGGTGGAGTGGGCAGTCACACCAAGGGGCCACGGTCGACCTTGCTGCTGGTATGCCAAAGCAATGGCGTCCACTATCCAGTGAGACAACCTTTGCTTGGAGAGAGCCCTTACCTTCAGCTTCCCACCATAACAGACAAAGAGCTGGCCTGAGGTCCTGAAACACTGCGTTCTGTCTACATAGATGCGGAGAGCACGTACTGGACAGAGCAGTGCCAAGGCTGGGTCTGCCTCCTCCGGGGGCAGCGCTTGCAGGTTCACCACCTGGTCCCAGAAGGGAGTGGTAGGAACCTTGGGCACATATCCAGGCCGGGGTCTCAGGATCACGTGAGATTAAGCCGGCCCGAATTCCAGGCACGCTTCGTCAATGGAGAATGCATGCAGGTCCCCTACCCTCTTGATGGAGGCCAATGGAGTCAGAAGCGCTGTCTTCATAGATAGGAAGTTAAGCTCGACTGACTGCAAAGGCTCAAGGGAGCACTCCGCAGGGCAGAAAGAACCACTGCGAGGTCCCAAGAGGGTACGAGAGGAGGGTGAGGAGGATTCAGTCTCCTTGCTCCTCTCAGGAAGCTGACGATCAGGTCGTGCTTCCCCACCGACTTACCTTCTATAAGATCATGCTGTGCGGCAATAGCGGCGACATAGACCTTGAGGGTGGAGGGAGACAGCCTTCGCTCCAACCCATCTTGAAGGAAGGAAAGCACGACGCTGATCAAACATCTCCGGGGGTCTACTCGGTGAGAAGAGCACCAGTTGACGAAGAGGTTCCACTTCAATGCGTAGACGTGTCTCGTGGACGACGCTCCAGCGGAAGAGATGGTAGCCACCACCGCTGGTGGTAGGGTACTCAAACCTGCCTCGTCCCATCCAGGAGCCACACGTGGAGGCTCCAGAGATCGGGACGAGGGTGCCACAGGGTGCCCCATCCCTGAGAAAGTAGGTCCTTCCTCAGAGGTATGGGCCAAGGAGGTGCTGTCGCGAGGAGAATGAGTTCGGAGAACCAGGTTCGGGTGGGCCAATACGGCGCGACCAGCAAGACCTGCTCCTCATCCTCCCTGACCTTGCGCAGGGTCAGTCCCGCCCTCGTGCATGTCCGTGAGCATCTGGGTCTGGTAGACCAGCAGAATGGCCATGGCATGCAGTGAGGCGGCTGCCTGTTCTGTAGCGCTATAGGAATTCGCCACAAGTGTAGACGAAAAACTACAGGCTTCGGACGGGTGCCTAGTATCGCGCCGAGGGGAAGCACTCTGAGGACACAGTAGCATCGCAACAGAGCGTTCAACCGGGGGACCCCATTGTACCCATGGGCAGCGGCCCCGTCGAGGGAAGGAAGGGCGGAGGAGATCAACTAGGGATCGCTGGAAGACATGGGGATTACGTCATCTCAGGATCTGACTCGAAAAATGCCATTTGCACACCCGAAGGTGGCAGCACTGTCAAATCTTCACTTCCAGAAGATTCATCACAAGATTCTGTGATGCTGCGATGGACAACAGATCCGATTCTGGAGCGTCAAGGGAAACCCGCGGGGCATCCGAAAATAGACCCGGGGAATCCCCTGAACACTCACGGGTTGCGTCACTGAAGAGGGGGGCGTGGTCCACGGACAAACAGTCGGCGGAGTTGTTCCACACTCACACCCTCAGGTCACCCTGGCCACCAGCCGAACTAGCACCTCACGTGGAGAGTGTTAGATCGGGGTGTGGATGAGGGGACTCTCTCTCTCACGAGATCATTGAGTCTCGACCGTAATGACCCGATGGTCACGTTCCAGCGGGGAGAACGTCAGTCATCCACAAACGCTGCTCTAGCGTGAACAAGCCCAAGCACGCAGAGCAGAGAATGTGTCCATCAAAATCGGAAATGAGTCGAGCGCAACCAGAAATGCACGGGCGAGCCGTCTTTAAAAAGACGTGCCGCGTGCAAGCTCTTTTGTGAGAGGAGGAAAAACTCTGCGATGTTGAAGCGAGCAGGGAGAAACACACTCATTGGCAGATCACTGCACAGATCAGCAGACAATGTGAACTCGCTGCAGATCGCTGTCACACCAACACCGGAGAGAGTGGCTCGTCTCGTAGAGTGAAGTCAGAAATGGCTGTGGAGTGAAGAGATACTATTGGCTCCGAAGCGAAAACATATCTGCATGTTGCGGCATCTTCCGCTTTATACCCACGAGGTGGGGCGGAGATACGCTATGCAAATTCCGCAGACCCATGGCATTTCTTTGCCATTGGCTCGTTTTTTTATACTCGAAGTCGGCTTTCTAAGCGAAACTCCATTCGTCGTCCTCCGACAGAACTCGGAGTGACAACGAAAGGGAACACATTTTGTGTTATATTGCCCACAATATGATGATTATAGAAATGTATTATTTGGTGAATTGTTTGTTAAAAAGCCTGAAATGTTCTGGAGTAGTGATGACGACAAGCTGAAATGGTTGTTTAAATTGGCTGCTTTTGTTTGCAAAGCCTGGATGAGACGGCAGACTTATTTATTTAAATAAGTTCATGTAGGTTGTGCCTACTGTCTGATAATTTGTCTTTTGTTGACGGTATTGGTGTCTTATAAGCCCATTAGGGCTGGGCATGCAGTAGTATGCAAGACACAATAATAAAAAATATTCATTCATTCATACATTGACTGCAACATAGTTAGTTATTAATTAAATTATTAATTAGTTATTTAAGAATTATGCTTGTTATTTATAATAATAAAGTGTGTTAATTATATTTCATTGTATTATCACAAATAAACAATTCACTTCAAGCACAACTACACAATACTATTTGAATAAAGGGTGAATATGTAAATTTTCCTTTGTCAGACATCACTTTTGGCCACTACTGTATGGCAGTTCATTGCCTTTCCAACTGATCTTCAAATCTTGCAGCAAAATCAAGCCACTTTTATGAGGATTGCAAGTTTCCCTGGAGTTGTTGGATCCATTGATGGAACTCATGTTTGCATTATCTCTCCAAATGTAAATGAGAATACATATATCAATAGAAAAGGATTCCACAGCATTCAATACTAATTTGTGATAATTTTGCACAATGCAAAGCAATTTTTTAAAATAAATTTAAATATTCAAGTTTCAGTGTCTTAATTAAATGATTTTATTATAATTACATTGAATGATTGGTGTCATGCTGCTGTGACCTCACACTTGCAGGCTCACTATTGGCTGATTCAGTGGTTGATGGCGGCCATTTTGGGTTGACATCATTGTAGTCCTTAGTTTGCAGCACATAAGTGCCACTCGCACCTCCTGGCCAAATAGCAACTCAAAAGGTGAGAATCCAGTAGAAGACTGAGGGACCTCCCTGTAAGCAAACAATAGGTAGGGAATCCACTGATCCCAGTCAGCTCCAGATCCACTCACATACTTCCGCAACATTTGTTGAAGTGTTTGATTGAATCTCTCTGTCAGACCATCAGTCTGCGGGTGATAAGGTGTGGTTCTTAGGCCCTTAACACCTAGCAAACGGTATACTTGTTGTAGAAGCTTGGACAGTTTGATCCTTGAGCAGTCAATATAGTTTTGGGAAAACCCAACCACGAGAACAACTGCATAAGACAAATTGCAACTGTCCTAGCCTTGACTGTCTTGAGAGGAAAAACCTCAGGATATCTGGTTGCGTAATCTGTGATTACATTTACATTTACATTTACATTTAGTCATTTAGCAGACGCTTTTATCCAAAGCGACTTACAATTGAGGACTAAACCAAGCGAGTCATCGTGAAGAGGCAAAAACAACGCAAGAAGTGTTCAAAATACAAAGTTCAGACATTGCTCGGAGTAGCATAAGCCAGGCAAGCGAGGATTTAAAGGAAAGGATTTTTTTTTTTTTTTTTTTTTTTTTTTTTTTTTTTTTTTTTTTTATGTTAAGTGCTCCCGGAAGAGATGAGTTTTCAGTTGCCTTTTGAATGTTGTCAGGGATTCTGCATTCCGGATGACGGTGGGGAGATCATTCCACCAGCATGGAACTGTGAATGAGAATGTCCTGGAGAGTGATTTTGTGCCCCGCTGTGATGGTACCACGAGCCGTCGCTCATTGACCGATCGTAGGCTTCTGGTATGTACACTTGTAGTAGTGAGTGGAAGTAGGAGGGGGCTGAACCTGTGGTCAATCTGTAAGCAAGCGTCAAAGCCTTGAACTTGATGCGAGCAGAGAGTGGTAGCCAGTGCAGAGAGATGAACAGAGGAGTGACGTGGGCCCTTTTGGGCTCGTTGAAGACGAGACGAGCAGCAGCATTCTGGATCATTTGTAGAGGTTTAGTTGCACATGATGGAAGTCCAGCCAGAAGAGCATTGCAGTAATCAAGCCTAGAAATGACCAGGGCCTGGACGAGAAGTTGTGTTGCATGCTCAGTTAGGAAAGGTCTGATCTTCCTGATGTTGTGCATAGCAAACCTGCATGATCGAGTTGTCTTTGTAATGTGGTCAGTGAAGGTCAGCTGATCATCAAAGATTACTCCAAGATTTCTGACCGACCTTGATGGGGTGATTGAGGATGAATCTAGCTGGATAGTGAGGTCGTGCTGTAGAGACGGATTGGCAGGGAGGACGAGAAGCTCAGTCTTTGCCAGGTTGAGCTGCAGGTGATGTTCCTTCATCCACGCCGAGATGTCCGCCAGACAGCTTGAGATCCGTACAGCTACTGTGGGATCATCTGGTTGAAATGAGAGGTAGAGTTGGGTGTCATCAGCATAGCAATGGTAAGAGAAACCATGTGCCTGTATGATGGGTCCCAGTGATGTGGTGTAGATGGAGAAGAGGAGCGGTCCAAGAACTGAACCCTGGGGAACCCCTGTGGTCAGCTGATGTGCTTTGGATACCTCACCTCTCCATGCGACCTTGAAGGACCTACCTGTGAGATAGGACTCAAACCAGTTGAGGGAGGTTCCAGTGATGCCCAGTGATGAGAGGGCGGACAAGAGGATCTGATGATTCACTGTGTCGAAAGCAGCAGACAGGTCCAGTAGAATGAGAACTGATGATTTGGAAGCAGCTTTTGCGATCCGCAGGGCTTCCGTGACTGACAGCAATGCAGTCTCAGTTGAATGTCCTTTCTTGAAGCCAGATTGGTTGACATCCAGCTGGTTGTTCAGAGACAGGAAAGATGATACTTGGTTAAAAGCAACCCGTTCAAGTGTTTTCGCAATGAATGGTAGGAGAGAGACAGGTCTGTAGTTCTCTAGAAGTGATGTGTTTAATGTTGGTTTTTTAAGCAGAGGAGTTACCCGAGCCTGCTTAAATGCTGTAGGGAAAATGCCAGTGTGGAGGGATGAGTTGATGATGTGTGTGAGAGCTGGAAGAAGTGTGGGAGAGATGGCTTGTAGAAGGTGTGAGGGTATGGGGTCTAGAGGGCAGGTGGTAGGATGACTGGAGAGGAGAAGATTAGATACTTCTTCCTCGGTTAGTGGAGTGAAGGAGGAGAGAAGGTTGTTGGCTGTGGGAGAGGTTAGTTTGGGTTCCTGTGTGTGTGAAGCTGAGAACTGACTGCTGATAGTTGTAGTTTTGTTAGTGAAGAAGTTAGCAAAATCATCAGCAGTTAGCGAGGAGGTGGGTGGTGGTGGAGGTGGGCAGAGGAGAGAGTTGAATGTCTTGAACAGTGAACGTGTGTTAGTGGCGCTGTTGATCTTGTCGTGGAAATATGAAGATTTTGCGGTGTGAACATCAACAGAGAAGGCAGAGAGCAGAGATTGATACCTACTGAGGTCAGATGTGTCTTTTGATTTGCGCCATTTCCTCTCCGCTGCCCTGAGCTTGGTCCGGTGTTCACGAAGAACCTCAGATAACCAGGGATTAGAGGGAGTAGTGCGTGCTGGCCTGGAGGAGAGAGGGCAGATGTTGTCTAGAGAGGAGGTTAGGATGGAGCATAAAGTATCCGTTGCAGTATTCACATCCAGAGATGAAAAATGTGAGGGTGAGGGAAGAGAAGATGACACAGCAGAGGAAAGATGGGACGGAGAAAGTGAGCGCAGGTTTCGTCTGAAAGTAAATGGTGGGGAGGTTGGTGGAGCATGGGTAGTGAGTTGTAGATTGAAAGTAATGAGGAAATGATCTGAAACTTGGAGAGGTTTCACCAAAATGTTATCTGTGATACAGTTGCGTGTGTAAACCAGGTCCAGTTGGTTGCCTGACTTGTGAGTACCGGTGGTGATGAGGCGTTTGAGATCAAAAGAGGCTAGGAGAGAGATGAAGTCTGTTGCATACGGTTTCGCTAGGTGGATGTTGAAATCGCCAAAGACTACAAGTGGGATGCCATCCTCAGGGAAAGAGGACAGCAGCACATCCAGCTCCTCTACAAAGCTTCCCAGTTGACCTGGGGGGCGATAAATAACTACAATATGGATCTTCACGGGAGTTGTAAGTGTAATAGCATGATATTCAAATGAGTTGTTATTGCATAGAGAAGAGAGAGTTGAAAATTTCCAAGTGTTAGAAATGAGAAGACCAGTGCCCCCACCTCTCCCCGATTGCCGAGGGGTGTGAGAGAAAGAGAAGTTGTTAGAGAGAGCAGCAGGGGTTGCTGAGTCTTCTGGGCGGATCCAGGTCTCAGTCAAGCCCAAGATATTAAGAGTAGAATGAGATGCAAAGGCTGGAATGAAGTCACCTTTATTGACTGCTGATTGACAATTCCATAGACCCATAGAAAGAGTGAGAGGTGAGTGTGAGGATGAGAGAATAGGGCGCAGATTAGCAGTATTGCGCTGCCTTCTGTGCGTGGTGAGAGAGCGTTGTCGAGAGACAACAGGAATGTGTAGAAAGCACATAATGATAATAGGAAATAAGATAAAGGTAGGAAGGGAAAGGGTTAAGAAGATACTATAATTGCCTTGCAGGTGTCCTTGCTCGGTGGAGTCGCGCAGGTAGAGTCGCAGGTCTTTACCCGAGTCGGTCTTAACACGAGGAGGTTCAACACGAGCGCTGACTGCTTCCGCTGACGCTTCCGCGACAGCGCGCACACTACATAGATATAATGCTATCAATCGCCTGAGTGAGGACAGCTGTGGTAGCCCTTGCCAGCATAAAGCGATTTCCAGCTTTACTTCACTCTAATGGCCCTACCACATTCATCCCTAACTGTTCAAAGGGCACACCAATTACTGGGAGTGACTCTAACGGGGCTCTAGGAGGACCTCTACTGGCAGACTTCTGGCAATAAAGACAAGTTCTACAAAATTCTGACACATCTGTATTCATATTTTGCCCCCCCCAAAAAAAGACGGCTAATCCGAACTGAAGTCTTTTACCTTCCCAAATGGCCGGCCCAGGGAATGGAATGCCCCAACTCAAGCACAATATCCTTTGCCTTCCAGGGGACCACTATTCGAGCATCTATTCCCTACCTATTATACAGCACACCATCCTTAATAAACAGCAAATTCCCCAAACTACCCGATGCAGCGTCATTGTCTTGTACTTCTTCCTGAGCCTGCCTATGTATGGGACCAATCACTGAATCCTCTTGCTGCAACATCCCAATCCCCCGATAGATTTCTACTGGGCCTATACACTCTTCTGCAAGAGATTAATCACCATGTGCTGCTGCAAAACTGAGTTTCTCTAGTCTTTTTTGTCTTTTAGGTTTCCTAGGCTTACCTGGCTGAGCTTCCAAATCTGCCCCAAAGTAAGGTAACATACTCAAGTCCTGAACATCTGCCTTTTGTTTCTGAGCCCTAGCCCGGGTCAGAGCTACACTGCATTCCTTACCAATGCTTTCATTGCCATCGGTGAGTAGATCTACTAAAACAATTAAGTCTCTGCCCAAAATCATTGGATATGGTAACCATCCACTACACCTACCTCCACCTACCACCTGACCCCCTATACATTAACCTCAATACTTACAGTGGGGTACTGCCTTTCCTCTCCATGAACACAATAAATCTGTTTTGCAGATGTATGACTCCCCAAAACTGCAGGTACCAAGTCAGGTGGAATGCACCAGTGATTGGTTATTTCCTGTGACTACAAGTGCCCTAACCTTTTGTCCATTAAGAAATAAATCAACATAAGACCTAGCTAACTAAATCAGCTAGGTCTTGGAACGGTACACACATTGGCCTGGGTAGAAGACTCCTACGCTCACCAACTTTTAAACTGGGGCTTTGTTTGACAGAACCAACCTTATCACTCACAGACTTGCCTTCATTGATGGCTCGAACTGTAGTCGGGAAGGAGTGATGGAGCTTGTTTGGGTCTTTACTCTCCTTCCACCGCTTGAATGTCCATGGCTTGAGTCGAGCTGCCACAAATGTGTCTGCTAAGCTTGCAGCTTAAGCAGCAGAGCCAGAATCTCATTCCCTAATACAGATTTGAAGAGCAGGTGCCAGTGTGCGCAAAAACTGGCCCAAAACAATTCTCTCTCCAATCTCCTCCTTAGTATGATGCTGTGGCTGCACCCACTTGGAATAATGTTCCAAGTAATAAAGTCTGGCATACAACTCCTTTGGAGATTCATCCTCCTTCAGCTCTGTAGAGCGGAACTGAAGACAATAAGTCTCTGAGTTGATATCATACTTAGCAAGAATGGCTTCCTTGACCTTTTCATAATCAAGGGAGTCTACCATGTCCATGTGGACATAAGCAGCCCATCAGGAGGGGTACTAACCTAACTGCCCAGTTGGTTGTTGCCACCAACACGCCATAGCGATTCTTTTAAATGCTAAATAATGCTCTACATTATAAATAATGCTCTACATCGTCTGTCTCACTCAGTCGTTGCAGGTGTGGCTCCCTCTCAATTCTTAGCTGACTCTGGCCTTGCTGCTGGTGATGCCATCTGTCTGCCGATTGGACCATCCTGTAAAACTGAGGGTACTCGCTGGACTGTTGGTTGTAATGGAAGGCCATACTGGATACCACTGCCAGGCCGTGGATCTGGTGTCGTTCTCACGTGCACTTCCTGCTCTAGTAGAGAGAACTGATGCTGCATTGATCTCCATCAAGCTTCCTGTTGGCCAGCCTCTTTCTCTATGCAGTGGTCTCGAGCCTGGTGCAGTGCGAGATGTGATCTCTTAGCTCCGCTAGTGAGACATCCTCAGTGACGCTCCCCAACTCAGCCTCCGGTTCATCATCATCTCCCTCCATCTCAGCTCTAGCAGGTGTCTCAACCTCTGCTCACACCGCCCGTACCTTTTTAGGAGCCATTCTGGGCCAACACTGTTGCCTGCAGTGGAGAGTAATACCTAATACAAACTTTCCGAAAATAACTTCCTCAAAAAATACCAAAAAGAACACCATAAAAAGAAAAGTCAACAAAGTACAAAATACCTGCAGCACTCAAGCCACACTCTCCACTGCAGCAACCAACACAGACTAGCTCCATTAAACAAAGACAAGCATATTTATACTGGCAGCCAACACCATTACCCCATGGGGAGGGACGAACTCAAATACAACACTGTATGCATTTTCCCATAAATATAGTCTAGAAGAAACATTTTGTCATAATGTTCAAAATAAATAATATACTCTCTTATGCAACAGACGATATGCAATATATTGAACAGGAAATAACAGAAGCAACTTGGCCGTGTTGTCCCTGAAACAGCCACACTCAATTAATAAATAGTAGATTCCAAACCAAATATTCCTGCCACCATTTCCCCGTCGGAGCTCTAAAATTATGGGACAGACAATACAGCATAAAGACAACAGGGGTTGCTTCTCAGTATCCCTCCTTGTTTCCTCGCTCCTCCATCCTCTATCCTATGACCCGGAAACCGATCGAGCTCAGTCATCTTGAAGGACATCTCAATTCTCTAATTGCAATGCGAGGAGGGGAGGATCGAGGAGTGAGGGGGCTTCCTGAGAAGTTATGAGCGATGATGCACAAGTGTATCCTATGCGGAAGTCTTTCTTGTCGAGAAACCTGACGCATGTATAAATTCCCCTCCCCCTTCACAACTGTCACAATAATTTTCATTTATGCTTTACCTTTGCAGTTCAAATAAACCATATATCACACATATGTCAGTAAATATATCTCATATATCAACACATATATCAACAGGGCATCTTGCTTTATCTTTATTATTTATTAATTTCTTAAAGGGGTCATATAATGCCATTTTCATACAAGTTAATTTGATTCTTTAGGGTCTAAATGAAAACTTTGTAATATACTTTTATTAAAAATTCTCATTAGTATTTTAAGAAAACACAAATTTTACCTGGTCAAAAACAGCTCTGTTTTCAGCATGCTGTTTCAGTGCATATGCCTTTAAATGATAATGAGCTGTGCTCACTCCGCCCCTCTGTTCTGCGGGGCGTTTTGCACAACGCACGTGGAGTGTTGCCTTGACAACAGTTGAGTGTATATTTTGGAGTAAGAATGGCAGCGGGAGTCTCTGAGGACACATCTGTGCAACCGTATCAGTTTGAACCGGAGTCGGACCCGGAACAAGATGATGGCCGCAAAGAAGATCGACAATTAAGGCTCGAACAGGACGTTTCTGAATGGTTGGTTAACATAATGTCACTTTGATCTATTTTTGTATGCACTGGCAGGGTAGAGTAGTGAGATACACAAATGCTATGTGTTTACTGATGTATACGTTAGTTCATTGACAGATTGACGTTACAACTAATGGTCATGAAAAACTTTTTTTTTGAGATTTGCAGAGATTAATATGAAGGTTAATAAAACTTTACACTTACTTCTTCTGGAGGTGCGGAGGGAACATCAATAGTTGCCACCAATTCTTTTTTCAAGAGCAGCCTCTTAGCAAAACCAGCTCATACTGACCCTCGATTATAAAGCAGTCTGGTGAGAAATGATTCGCGCAAACATGAAAGCATTGACGTTTATCGTGGGGAATATTCCCTTTGAAAACAAAACTCTTCAGCGGTTCAGGTTTAGGAACATCGAAATGACTGCTGTGTTCGTTATTACACCCAAGAACAGAACACCACAATCGCTTAGATGCCATTCTGCTCCAGCGTATCAACAATGACGGACTATGATGACAGCTCGCTCAGGGCGGGTCTGTGTTGAAACGCTGCTGTCAATCAACAATCGTGGGAGGGGTGTCCGACTGTGTGACGTCACGCGGTCGAACGGCTCGATTTGAGACAGGGGAAAACATATTAGGAGATTAAAACAAAAACACTGGATGGATTTTTATCATACTAGGATGGTTGTGTACAGGCACTGCCAACACACATTTCAGTACAATCAACTTGAAAAAGTGCATGTACCATTATATGACCCCTTTAAATAACCAAACTTTAACAACATATAGGCAGATCCTTTGAGCGCAGCTGATGACACTATGAAGTGACGCTCGAGTGATCAAGTATTCCAATATACAAATAAGCTTTCCTTCGATCCCTGCATCCTCATTTTCTTTCCTTGAAGCCTTCCCTCGCATCCTACAGGGGGTGGAGCTGAGACGCGAGGAAAGGAAGCGAGGAAAGGAAACGAGGATGCACAAATAAGAATTGAGAAGCACCCATATTTCATTCACTCATTTCGATTAATAATCATGATAAACTCTTGTGTCAGTAAACAGTCTGTGTGTGTGTGAGTGCATTGATAAACTCAAGTCCATGTTAAATGTGTGGTCAATCCGTGACCGTCACAAACACCCACTTCAAAGGTCCATGCATGGCACATTTATAACCAGTACATTTGATTTCTCTCAATCAGTAAGAACCACCTGAATCTGAAGCATTCCTTCCCACCAGGATCTATATTAATCTGAGTTGAGACAGCTTGCAAATTGAAAGCAATGGAAGGTGGGCTGCTGATATAGATGGTGCTGTGCTATAATTAAGCCCTGTGAGACTTAAATCAACCAAACCAGACCCAAATTACTCTACAGGTCATGTGCGCATACCTTGCCATGAATAATTCTGTACTCCACAAGCCACTTTAATACAGTGGCAATTATAAATCTTCTGTAATACACAAAAATGTAGATTTTTTTTTGTAAATTAGTGTTCATACATTTACAGAACATACAAAAATGTTGCAACTTTAAGCTTTATTTGTGTATTTTAAAAAAGGAAATAACCAGACAGTGAAATAAGCCTTTTCTGTCAACATTACAAAGTAAAACCTTCACAGCTCTAAGTTAACAGCAAGCCATTTTCTAGTATGGTTAAAATGTTTTGTGTTGAGTGTTTTTTATTTATTAGTTATTTCTGTACAGCATGAACAGACATTCATGGCTTTGAAAATGAAACAGCACTTGATTAAAACAAAGTGCCTCAGTTCACACCAATACCAATTAACAGCATAAATATGTATCAACAAATAATACATATTAATTAGGCATCAGCAAAAATTGACTATAACACATCAGAGAAGAAGCTTTTCAAAGTATTACTAAAAATGTGTCTATGTTCTTAATCTCTTTAATTCGTTTTTTATTTGGGAACTATGCTTTTGCACAGATTTGGGTTCATATTAAAAAACGGAATGAAACACACACATGCAGTAGTCAGAGTAAAATTAAAGCCATGCTCCCAGTTCTGGTAGAACATACCACATCTGGAGTATTTTCTGAAATATTCATACAGTGCTTAAGACTGGATCAAAAGGCAGACTGGTGAAAACGTGTTCTCTCACATTGGTAAATTAAAAATTTAAAAATCCTTTCCCCCTATTTTTCTCCCTTGTCCTGCTCACTTTCTTACCTCAGTACCCTAGTCCGACCTGTTCTACCTTCTCTCATCATCCTGCCTCTTTTTGTCACTTCCATGGTTACTCTTTGAAGCATCTTTTACACATGTCAATCCTGAGTTTGTACTCCATCATTTAATACAAAATGCATAATTCACCAGCAAACACAAACTTTAAAGTGCCTCACTTTTATATTTATAATGAACTATTTTCTTCATCAAAAATATATCAAAGTGCTGAAAACAGACTCGCAAGTATACCTTGAACATATTTTATAGAATAATTAAGCGATCTGTTTAATGTTTAAAAAGTTGGGTTTAATTATTTAATGAGTGATGTGTTTAGACCCCTTCATGAACGGACTGTTTTCAACACCACAGCGATGGAGGGGGATGCCCTACAATGTGCTTAAAAACAATGAATAAAGTAAGTACAAAAGGTAGTGTGATTGCTTTTTATGCATCAGATCAGGATAATGAAACATTGGTAAAATCATGAGTTGGTGAAATGCAACTTGGCTTGTTCCAAATTCTGGACATTGCCAAAAAACACAATAGAAAAGGTTACAATAATTACACTAAGCAGATGTGATTACGATTTATAGTGGGCCATACGGGCTTTGACAACACTTACATTAATGCAACATGTCAAAGCAGAACATTTAGAAAGAAGCTTTCTATGTGGGCTATTTAAAAAGAATAATTTGAATAATTTGTGTGACAGTACTTTATAGGCATGACAGTCTTTATATCCCCTAATTTTTTTAGAAAGTGAACAGTAAAGACACAAAATATATTGTATATTGTAAAAATTGTTAGAACCACACCCCAATCCGAGGAGCCAGTCTTGGCATCCGCTTCTTTTTGGTGTCAGACTCCTTCAGCAATAGTTTCTTTCTCCTGGTGTCAAAAAAACCTATAGAAATGAAAGTTAGTTACTATGAGGGAATCTGATGAGCTTTGACTTTTATTAATACCATAAAACAACAACAACACAAAATGAATAAAACAACTTGACTAATACTTGAAACCATATTAACTGTGGCTCTAGGAAACAGAAAGGAGGAATTCAATTAGCCTACTTTAAAGGTGCAGTGTGTGATTTTTAGCGGCATCTAGCGGTTCGGTTGCGAGTTTGCACTAAGGGCTCAGCCCACTGCTCACCCCTCCCTTTCGAAGAAGCTACGGTGGCTAAAACGGGACAACATATCGTCGTCTGGAGACAGCAGAGAATAGCCAGAGTAAGCCAAGAGTGTGTAACATTGTCACTGTTTCTGTACCACAGTCCATTATAAACCACATCATGGATAACGTTTTCAAAGCCATAGTCAGGTGAGGATCAAGGGTCTATAATATAATAATAGTAATCAGCTGATTGTCTAAACCCATAATACAGCGAGGGAGAAGAACCACATTAAACTAGGCAACTATATATTTTTCTAACAGGGTAGTTGCTAGTAAAAGTTTAGCTGGCTAATATGAGCTGTTCCTGTGGCTGAGCTGGTTAAAGCGTAAAGCCTTGTTTGTACTCGACACGTCCGCATGAGCCCAAATGTGCGCGCGGCAAAAATGACATGATTATAACAGCGCGCGCGCCTCCGCATCCCCTAGACACCATTTACTACACACAATGGGCTTTTTTTCTCTGATTTTGAAAACTCTTCGCGATCGACCTAAAATGCTTCCAAGATCGACGGGTTGGTGATTCCTGTAACGTTACTGTTTTATGGTCAATGACAAGAGTACTAATCAGCTGTCTCACGAACGTAACCAGCACATGTATCCCCAGATAGTGTTGTGATAGTCTACGTAATACATGTGTACGTAAGACGCTGTATGCGTGTACCGGAAGTGTATGCTATATTGAACATGTGAACCCCAAGTAAAGATGTTCGTACACCTACCTCTGATGCTGTCGAGTAATACTTCATGGTGGCAGCGGTAAACAACTATAGTATCATCCGCGTGAGTGTTCGTGACCAGTGAAGCGAGGAAATTATGCCGCGAGCCCAATCTGTGTAACGTTATATGGCTGTGTGGAATGCCACGGGAGACCACTCTGTGACGCGCTCTCTTGTACACGCGTGGGATCGCAAAAGAGCATTGTCTGCGTGATAATTGTTCATAAAAAAACAACGACTACTTTTGATGTGAGTACAAGATAAAGGCGTTAAAATGGCAGCACATTTACCAATGATGAACTGGTCTGACCCCGATCTGAGTGAAGCAATGTCTTTATTCAAACAAAAAATGAATCTGTACATGGAAGATGAAGAAATAACAGATGCAGGGAAACAAGCTAGAAAAATATGTAGAGGAATTGGAGATGAAGGATTAAAACGACTAAATGCAAGTGGGCTTAGTGATGCAGATAAGAGAGAGCCTGACACCTTGTGGAATTTCTTTGAAGGGCAACTAAAGTTAAATGTGAACTTCAGAATCCACAGACTCCATCTCATGCAATATAGACAAAAGCCAAGTGAGAGCATCGATGACTTTGTGACTAGAGCAAGAACTTTAGCACTGAAATGCCAATTCACTGACGATGAGCTCAATGAACGCTTAGTCGAACTTATCATTGCCAGTACTCCTTTTGATTCCTTAAGAAACGACTTATACAGCAAACCTAACGGTCACCCCATTGCCGAAGTACTAGCAGAGGGACGAAAGTACGAAGCCTTAGCAGCTGGTAATGAACAGATACAACAACTTGGTATGTCACAGACTGAAAATGTTCATGCTGTAACAAGAGGACGAACATGTCAAAGTGCTGTAAAAAGAGCAGACGACAGAGACAGCTATCCAGCCAGTGCAGAAGAAGTAAGTCACGAACACGCAACAGATACCAAAGCCACGCTCACTAATGGAAAGACCACAAACGCAAAGAGGAGTCCAGCATTAGCACTATAGACAGCACTAAAGATGATGAGTATACATACCAACAACACTTTTACTCCATCACCATCAGTGCAAAGTGCATGCACAGCATTCATGTGAAACCACCCAGAGATGAGGCATATACAACTCTGAATATCAAACCACCTCTCCTGCAAGGACATGGATACACACTTCGCCTGAAAATAGATACAGGGGCATCTGGAAACACGCTTCCACTGCGTACATTCAAACAAATGTATGGTGCATCACCACAAAGCATGGAACATCTCAAATCAGCATCCAATGTAAAATTGACGTCATACACTGGTGATGTGATCCCCTGCTTTGGAACCATCAACATGCCATGCCAGCACAAAAAGTCCAGATGGATAGATGCAAAGTTCTATGTCGTTGACGTACCTGGACCAGCCGTGGTTGGACTACCCACAAGTGAGCTCCTCAGCCTTGTGACAGTAAATGTTGATGTGATGACTGAAAGAGAAAACGATGAACATGAAAGACGACAAACAAAAGTGAGTACCCAACAACACATAAAAGGCATCAAAGAACTAAGAGAGAAATACCCAGACCAATTTGATAAAATTGGCAGTTTCAGTGGCACAGCAAAGCTCATCCTAAAGGAAGGTGCTAATCCATTCATCGACCCACCACGCAAATGCAGTACTCACATCAAGGACAAACTTCAAAAGGAACTGAACAAACTTGTCGATCAAGGAGTCCTGCGAAAAGTAGAAGAGCACACAGATTGGTGTTCTAGTCTTGCCTTCAGCACCATAAAAGACGGATCACTTCGAATCTGTTTAGACCCTCAGAAACTAAATGCAAGCCTGAAGAGGTGCCCTCACAAAATTCCAACTGTGGAAGAACTTAACCCCAAATTTGCAAATGCAAAAGTGTTCAGCAAGCTAGATGCAAAAGCCGGATACTGGTCGATACATCTTGAAGAGGAGTCACAAATTCTAACGACGTTCCGCACTCCTTTTGGCAGATACTGCTGGAGACGCTTACCATTTGGTCTCAGTGTGTCCCAAGACCTTTTCCAAGCCAAAATGGACCAAATTCTTGAAGGTCTTAATGGTGTAATCAGCATAGCAGACGATGTTGCAATTTGTGGAGTTGACGAAGAGGATCACGACAGGAATCTGACAAGCCTAATGGAAAGAGCTGTAGAAACAGGTCTGGTGTTTAACAGTGACAAATGTATCATCAACCAGCAGAGCCAGCATTGCTTTCGGTTCGAAGACATTAACTGAATGTCAATCAAGATACAGCAACATTGAAAGAGAAATGCTTGCTATTGTGTATGGTATGCAGCGATATCACACATACTTGTACGGCAAATCATTCATCGTGGTAACGGATCACAAACCTCTCGTCATCATATGCACAAAGCCTCTGCATGCTGCTCCTCCCAGGCTACAACGCATGCTGATCAAAACACAGGGATACAACTACAGCATCGTGTATCGCCCTGGATGCCAAATGATTCTAGCTGACACTCTCAGCCGCCTGCCAAACCCTGAAAACAATGAAGACATTGAACTTGATGAACGCATTGATGGGCTGGATACCGAATTTGAAGACCCTGAGCATCATACTATTGCAATAGTAAACTTCTCCCCAAACAAACAGGAGATTCTCAGAACTGAGACTGCAAAAGACCCCAAGCTCAGTGCGCTAAAAGAAATCATTCATCAGGGATGGCCAGACAGAATTCAAGACCTGCCAAAAGACCTACGCAGCTATTGGCCTTTCCGAGATGAACTTGCCATAGAAGCTGGAGTTGTATTTAAGGGCAGACAAGTGCTTATTCCAGAATCCATGACCAGCGACATTCTGACTCAACTCCACGCAGCCCACCAAGGTATCGAAAAAACACGCAGGTTGGCTAGAGAAAGTGTATATTGGACAAAGATAAACACAGACATTGAAAAACTGTGCAGATCTTGCAGTACCTGTGCAGAACAGCAAGATTCACAACCAAAAGAACCTCTCATCCCACACAAAACACCCACAAAGCCATGGCAATACCTGGCGTCAGATCTATTCGAGATCCATGGACATCAGTACCTCCTTACAGTGGACAGGTATTCCAAGTACCCATTAGTTGACGAAATGCCCATACCAGTAAGTAGCCATGCAGTTGCACAAAAAATGCAAAGTTACATGTCTTTATTTGGTCGACCAGATGAAATAATGACAGATAACGGACCACAGTACACGGGACAACCTTTCAGGAAGTTCATAGCTGATTGGGGAATCGAACACATCACAAGTTCACCACACTACCCAAAAAGCAATGGATTTATTGAAAGACATGTGAGACACATCAAATCCATCATCAAAAAAACAATACAACACAAAGGAGATGTACAAGTGGCTCTGATGCAGGTGCGAGCGACACCCATTGACAGTGAGTTACCATCCCCTGCAGAATTACTCCTTGGCAGACCAATCACCACACTCCTACCAAGTCATGCAAATCCAGGTAAACTTGAACACAGACAGCACCTGGAAAAAGGGAATACAAGGATGAAAACACACCATGATCAATGTAGTAGTAGAGACTTGCCACCATTGTTTCGTGGACAGAGTGTGAGAGTGCTGGACAAGGAGAGGAAAACATGGCACCCAGGGACTATTGTGGAAAGATGCAAGGAGCCGAGAAGTTACCTGATCCAAACACCAAATGGAAACACAGTCAGACGTACTAGGAGCCAACTCCGTGAAATGTATGCACCACACACAGAAAATACAGAAAAAGGTACAATTCGCTGAAACACCCAAAAGAGATGTGGTTGAACAAAGCCACAAGAATCCAGTTGAAAACAAAATCACACAACCTCTTGAAACAAAAGCAGACAATACAGGTACTGAGACAACAAGACCAACATGCACAAGATCTGGACGGGTCATTGTCAAGCCAGCGCAATACAGGGACTATGTGTAAAGCTGAATTAATAGTCAAGCAGTAAAAAGAATACCAAATATGGACTGAATGCTTATTTTGCACATGTAACCACCAAACAGGTTGTTAATGTTCATTATTGTTATAATGTGCACCCTATTGGAAAAAAAAAGCTTGACATATTTTTGTTAAGAATCTTATGTTATACGGAAAAAAAAGAAGCAATCTTGTTGTTGTATTGGTTGTCGGAGGTGTTTACTCATTTATGTTAAACAGGGGGGATGTTGTGATAGTCTACGTAATACATGTGTACTTAAGACGCTGTATGCGTGTACCGGAAGTGTATGCTATATTGAACATGTGAACCCCAAGTAAAGATGTTCGTACACCTACCTCTGATGCTGTCGAGTAATACTTCAGATAGCAAAGCCATAACACAGCGAGGGAGAACTAAGCTACATGAAACAATCCAACTACATATTTTACACCACTGACAACTGACAAGTCACTACTCACGGTGTTTATGGCTAGCTTCTAGGTTTCTGCGGCTTCTCTTTCAAGGTAGTGACGAAACGCGCTCTGTAGCGCTGTTTGTGCGCGTTCGGCTACGGTAGAAACATGACGTCACAATATGTCGACCTTCATAGAAGGGGATTGCCCAAGGGGGTAATCCATCAGCCGGAAGTTGAAGCCTCGCGGGAGCCACCATTGTAGCAGAACTTCACCTGCTGTTAGCATCCCATTGACTCCCATTCATTTTGGCGTCACTTTGACAGCGAATAACTTTACATATGAGGCGTCCAAAGGCTTAATTTGTCGATTATTTATTTCTAAAGAAACACGACAATGTATAAAATGCTCCATTACTTTGTATCTTACGTTACGACCCCGTAGATGCCGTTTTTGTAGAAATAGGCTAAAGATTGCGTCATAACCACGGGACTTTCTGTCGCACAATAGAGACATTACCGTATAGACAGGAGGAGAAGCTCGCGGCAATCTTTTACTGTCTATGAGGCAATCGGGGGGACATGAAGGCACAAAGTCAAGGTAGAAGCCCATAAATAGAGAGTCCATAAAAGCAACGGGACAAAATATTTCAACAACGTTTTTGAGGAATTAGGTGATTCAGATTTGTCTTGGCACAGCTACTAGAAGATTTACAAATGTCAGACTGTCGTCACGCTCAGTTTGAGCCTGCGCAGTCGCTCAGACATCAGACAGGAAGTGCAAAAATCGGGCTTCAAGTCTTCTCCGTTGAAATCAATGGGGTCGCTGTGTCCATTTCTTTTACTGTCTATGGGATTGCCGCGGTTATGTAGATATAAATGTCGCATTCTAAGGTAATAAAAACATTACGGTTTATTAAGTAAGTTCTTTATACACCACTGAAAACATAGTTATGGATGTCATTTTGCATTTCTGTTAATAGATACTCAAAATTTTTACTGATTGCACCTTTAAATCAATAACTGGAACATATTTGTAACCTTGAAATTCTTTTCCAGATACTGTCGAGAGCTTAAATCAGTCAAAAGCAAGTTGTATTGGCTAAAAAGGTTGCCTGCTGAAATAAGTTTCATGAGTAAGTGCCGCCTCCACCACGCAGACAAATCTTACCTTTTAATATCTGACTCGCTGATGCAACCTTGAACAATACAAAACCGAATGTCTTTATGAATCAACCCTGCATGAGACTGCTCTGCTCCTCTGATCTTGGTCTCTGCCCTACAGGCACAGCGTCCAGCTGGGACACAAACCTTTGGCAAGTCCCAGATTCTGCAGGCCTCTGTCCTCCTCTTTCTCCTCCTCTGAAGGGTTCTGGGCCACATTTCGGAGGTAACGGTTGTGTGGGGCGGTGCTAGAGAGAGCATTCTGTCTGCTTTCCTCCAATACATTGTCATCAGAAATACCTGTGAGCAAGACCAGACAGAGTTCAGATGAATTCGCATTAAATGTTGATTCCCTATTTATGTTTATTATTATTATTATTATTTGTACATGCTTTAAATGCACCCTCTTATAGTTTTTAGAATTTAGACTGGGCACATTTTTGAAGCATGTGCTTTTTTATGTACAATTAAAGTCACCACTTTAACACTCCACTTTAAAACAGTCCTTTTAAAACACATTGCAGTTTCACAAATATAATGCATATCAGTGCAATAACTTTTTGTTCACGAATGACACTAAACACTTTTTCAATGTACTTAATTTTTTATATATACTGTATAAGGTTATTTTGTAATCCAGCTAGACTTGTAGTCAAGACCACCTATACCGAGACCAAGACACTACCAAGACCAGAGGGTATCGAGACCAAGACCAAGACCAAGACCAAGACCAAGACAGACCAAGTCGAGACCAAGACCAAGACAGACCAAGTCGAGTCCGGAGGGGAAAAAAACAGACTTGTGTTGTTGAAGCTAAGCAATAACTTTTAAGATTTTGCATTCTGCAACTTTTAAATAAATAATTATATTTTTAAAAACGAAATTATAAGCTTAAGTGCAGGATCCGAAAGTTGGTTGCTTTGTCGCTATGGTTACACACACACACACACACCGTTGGCGGTGCGCTCAAAGTCATCTGTCTGTGCAGTTACCCAAAATCTCCTGAATGAAGTTAAAACCCATCATGTCACTGATATGTGTTTTACTAAATATTAATACATCAAAAACTGTACATGATATGTGTTTTTTAAATCAAGTGATCAAAGTGCTCGTTGCCGCTGCGATCAGTGGCACGGATACAGTGTTTTCTCGTGTGGCTCGCGCACACCGCACTGTCACTCGGACGCGCGCTTCAATTCGTTGTGGATATTGTAGTATTGTATTGCTAAATCCCCCGACCACTATGTGGTCAGCGAGACCTAGACAAGACCGAGAGGTCCGAGACCAAGACAAGACCAAGACCAAAGGCCGTGACAAGACCGAGACCACGTAAAAGTGGTCTCGAGACATACATCACTAAATCCAGCATCGGAGTCGGATAGCCTGTCCCCAAGCTGCAACTGTTGTGATGTTTCACACTTCTTCTTATTGGAATTTTCAGAGCGAACCCTATTTATAATACAAAATGGCATTGAATAGTGCATTAAGGCCCATTCACACCAAGCACGATAACTATAAAGATAACGATAAAGATATAATTCTAAAAATCGTTCTCCATATTAAAGAATAACAGAGTTCACACCACAACTATAACGATAAAGAGATGAGGAACGATATCGTTGGGATCACTTTCAGAACGATTTTTTTCCAGCTGCCGAACGATAAAACACTGACAGCCAATCAGAATCCATTCTAATTTAAAGGTCTACTTTGAAACCGCAGCGCGGATGCGCGCGTGCTTAGAATAAAAAGACCGTTATCAGTCGTTGGTGTGGACGCATATATAGTTATCTTTATAGTTATCGTGCTTGGTGTGAACGGGCCTTTAGACTGGGACACACCTTATATTATTTATTATGTAGTCATTAGGATTACAAGAATTCTTCTCTCAGTAAAGTTGCCAAAGGCTATTTAAGTAATCGAAAGTCATAGTACTTCAAGTACCTAAAATGAAAATGTGTTACAGATAACACCTCAGAAAAAACATAATACTGCTGAGATCAGTAAAGATCAATATGTGGTTTACAAGCAGATGTACTGTAGGAGTTCTCTGGCTGGTTAATAGTACAAGCAAACCCAAACAGAAGGAAGCTCGGTGGTGTGTTTGCTGAAATGCTGTTTTTATGTAAGCACAGGCTCGGCTGTGATCTCTGGGCAGTTATTTAGTTCTCTAAAATCTGACATCATTCGATTTATTTCAGGGCATCAATTCCTTCTCATATTTTTCTGCATTGTTTATGAACAAAAGTAGACAGAGGGGTTACACTCGAATAGAAAAACAATTTTTATACGACATCAGTGTAACAACACACACAACAAGACAAAGCTATTTATGTCTACTCCATCATAATTTGGGATGATAATATTCAATACACAATTAATCATTTAGTCAACCTTCATGAATTATGTTAATTTAATCACTGCAACTTACTGTACCGCATAAAACAGACTAATAATATGGAACATTAGCAGTTTATAATAAATATATTGGGTTTAATGTTTCATTCATGTGAAAAATCTGTCAGTGCTCACCTAAACAAACATGATCAAGTTAATTATTATTAAATTCCTGAGATGTCCAAAAAGCATACAAATCAGAAATATTGCTTGTTTCAGAAAGGCATAATCCGTTTTATCTATATCAGATCATGCCTTGCATGTATTCATTATGATACATGCAGGGCTTTACTCTCATTGAATCATTTCTCTCTGTGCCAAACGACCTCCATTTATTATACCGAACTGATTCCATTTATGTACCGGTATGTGCTTCTAGGCAAAAGTTGTGAGATCTTAAGTAAATCTGACATTTGAAAAGTAAATAATAAATAAAATAAAAACTTCTTAAATTTCAACTGCCACCTGCCTAGTCCCTCAAATTAAGTTTTTGAAACAAGTTATCGTTGTTTGTTATAATACAGTATTGAGTTTGTTTTATATCAGATTTGTTTTATATTTGTTATTTAGAAGTTTTCTGTTTCTGTTCAAAGTTTCCAATATGTGTTTATGATTTTACTGAGAATATTCTGTGTGGTTGTATTGTGCTGCTTTTATTTATTTTCACACAATCCTCGTTTTCAGTCAGTTTGTTCTCTAGATTTTTTGACTATCATTATATAGTTTGATCATTTCACATCATCCTGGCAGAGAACCACCTAGGACATAGTGACAGTCCATCTGACAAATAAAGTCACCATTTATTTCGCTTTTATCTACCATTTAGAAGTGGGTAAATCTGACACAGATGATACCATAACAACAGTATTTTTAAAAAGAATATAGGATGATCAATTTCCATCATTCTAAAAAATAAGTATTGATAATTTCACAGGTATAAAACAAAGCAAACCCCAAGTTTATTAATTGCCTAACTCTGAATGTATCTTAAAGATTTGAATCCATGAACATCAAATAATTCTACTAATCCAATCATTAGTTCTTCTTGTTGTAGCCCAGTAACTCAGATATCAGTTCAACCATGAAGTTGAGAAAATTGTATCTTCTTTTTCTTTAAATTTATTAATATTGCAGTTTAGCAAGGAGTAACGCTGCTAATCAGATAGATTAATGTTTTTTTTAATAATTATTTAATCCATCATGATCCTAAATTAAGGTTATTTTCACCCGACTTTGTATTCACTATTGTAAGTGTTGTCTCCAATGATACTAATAACATAGTTTTGTACATTTCATATCACACTTAACCTGCCTTTTACAGACACTCCACAAGCACAAAAGTGTGTGAGAAAACTGTAAAAAAAAAAAAAAAAAAAAAAAAAAAAGTTTGAACAGCTCCTTAGGTGCTCCTTGCCTGACACCCACAACCCCCTTTTCCCCTTAATCGAGATGCATTCATTCATATTTCATGTGGAACGCGTTTATTGTGATTAGTCATGTAAATAGATTGAGATTTCTTTATTCTTTTCGCGTGTTAATTTACATTTATATTGAATTAGCGTACGGAATAGGGGCTCGGAAGGGAGAAAAGAGAGGCTGATTATGTGTGCAGATTATGGGCACATCTCGTGGCTATTGTGTTGTGTAATTAAAGGGGAGAGAGGAGAAGAAAAGGGACAGATGCTGCTTCTCAAACTACCAAACCGTTTTTCATCTCCGGAAAAGGCCTGCGTCTGCTGCAACACCCTCCTCTACCAACCAACAATCCCCCAAAGAAAAGATGAAAAATAGAATACATTTAGAGGACAAGCCACACGCTTTTACCAAATCTCTTGTTGTCTGGCGGACCCTTGTATTTGAGCTTGGAGTAGGGGATCACTGTGACCTGGATCACAACAGCAGCTGCCTAAGGTGACACTGGGAAATGTCATTGTTTGTAGTATATGGATATTATAAAAACTTTCAGCATAAACAAGTTAATTCGTTTAAGTAATAACACACTCAGAAATATGTTAAATGGATAGTTCACTCAAAAAATGAAAACTGTCATTCTAAATCTGTTTGACTTTCTTCCGAGGAATATAAAAGAAGATATTTTGAAGAAAGTTGCTAACAAACCCTTTTGGTGAACATTGAGTTTACTGGGACATTTCTCAAAATATCTTCTTTTGTGTTCAGCCGAAATAAGAAAGTAATACAGGTTTGGAGCGAAATGCTGGTGATAGAACTTTCATAACTATCCTTTTAAAGTTTTTTTTTTAAAACAAGATGCGCATGAGAGCCCCTTCAAACCGTAGACTGAGAACATCAGAGACCATTTTGATATGTGTAAAGTAATGTCTGTTGCACACTGTTTTTACACAAGTACATGTATTGGACAATATACTCAGGAAATAGGAAACTAGCTGGCCATCTTGCTATCACATAAAATGTGATATACTTCTAAATACAACTTGGGATGTAGGAACAAGCATGTGAGGGCAGCAAAAGACCTTCAAACTTTTGTAGTAGCCTACTAATCAAAACCAATAGAAATTTGCTCATGTATCTCAAAAAATAAAACAAATGAAGGCTCAGTAGAGGGGAAAATGGCAAAAGAGAGTGACACATGAAATGAAAGATGATGGTAGTGATATACATGAGAGAATGTGACAGTGAGAAAAGTATAAGAGGCCCAAATGTCAGCACAAAGCGTAATGAGGATATGGTCAGACAGAGAGACAAAAGCAGTCTCAATGTCCACGCAAATGATTGGATGGACGTGTTATTACCCGGGATCGTCGTAAAATCGCGGTCTATTACCAAAGGCGCACGTCCATGCAAACATGTGCATTCACACAAATCAAGGTGCGGTGTCTAAATCCCGGTCAGGGACTGTACATGGAAAATAAGTGTCCCGTTCTCTAGCTCTCAGTGGAGTAAAAACCCTTGGCGTTAAGGTTTCTCATCCTCGTCGAGCTTTGAATAACAAGCAGTGTTTATTCGTCCATGAAAGGCAGCGGGAGAGATCATATCTAGCTTTTTAAATATGGAGGGGAAATAAAAAAGGAAATAGAGAGGCTTTCGCAAGCCTGTGTATTCAAGAAAGAGGAGTGTTCAAGGTGGTGTTTTTATTGTTTGAAAGCGTCCTTGCTTTCAGATCAGTATATTATGGTGGTTACATGGTTATCCCTGTGGTAAGACAGGAAATGTTCTAATCCATTATCATTTAACTACTCTGCCTGGTGAAATAAATATTTTTGGCGGGAACAATTAATTACCTACAAGCTTTTAATACCAATTAAGCAAAGATATGTTTTCTCTGTTAAAATCCTATTTTTTTCCTTCATTACATGGCTTGTTTCAAAGAAGATATGCTTTGTTGTTTGAGCTGCAAATGGCACACTGCCATGCGTTGGGGTTTGATAAAGTAACCCATGAAGTCTAAAATAATTCTGTTAGTTTTCTTAAATGTGCAGTCAGAATTTTTCCTCATTAAGGTTTTATACATGAATAAATTGGTAGTATTTAAAGAAAAATATGTTTAAAATAAAAGTTTGTGTGTGTGTACGCATGGATGAAGACTCCAGTCATTTGAGTAGCAAAAGCTGTACTATTTTACATGGATCAGGTCCCCTTATGGGGGCTGCCATGTTGAGGTCACATGACCAGCTGAAAACTACTTATATTTTGAGGTGTGTGAGCACAGCTCTGTCTCCTCTTTGGATGATAGGTATTTTGTATTGTATTGTATAGATGAAATGAACCAATTTAATAATTCATGATCTTTACAACAGAATTGAATCAACACAAAATTGACTTCAGCTGAATAATGACACTATTTTCTTTTAGAGTTGCTGTACAGCCGAAATGAACTGTTTGCATCATTGAATCATTTTCCTGTTATCACTGTAAAGCTGCTTTGAAACAATCTGTATTGTATAAAGCACTGAATTGACTTGACTCCAGACTGCTTTTGAGATGTGAAGAAGATGGGCTTTTCTGTGAACGAGTAAAAGCTGTCTGATCTCGACACAGACCACACGTCCATAGGAATGACACTGAATTCACACTTGATGTCTGCCACCGTCTCAGGAATGTGCAGCAAACATTGTACATTCCGAAAAGGTGTGTCTTTGCAGTACGGGGCGGTCCTTCGGCTAATCGGCATGCTTCCCTCACAGGGTGAGGGGCAACATGGACTCAAAGGGGTATTTGCAGTTGCTGGACACCGATTCAGACCACAGAACATATAAATCTTCTGGATCTATTCATGGCTCTAAGGTATTTCTTGCCAGACACTTCGACAGTGTTCCATTTGAACCACCAGGGTGGCACGAAATCCCGCTCGTCTTCCCAGCTTATTTATGAGATCCTGACTTTACTGGAGGCACCTCATATTTCGGGAACATGCAACCAGACAGCGGATGCTCTTTCCAGGGATCGATTACATCCAGGAGAATGGAGGCTTCATTCTCATTGCAAGCACAGGGTGTTACTCATGGCACCAGAATGGCCACTCAGACCATGGTTTGATTTGTGACTTCTGACAGGTAATCCTAGGAAGCTTCCCCCCAGGAAGGTCCTTCTCTCCCAGTTGGAGGGCAGAAATCTGGTACCCAGATGCAGCTCGTCTACAGCTTTGGGTCTGGTCACTGACCATTCACTAGAGCATTGTGATCCTGCAATTATGACATGGATGTCCCTGAAAACTGTTTTTTTGTTGGCAGTTGCTTCTGCAAATCAAATCACTGAGTCCACACACAATTGGTTAGTGAGTTGTGCTTGTGTTGGTTGTTGGATGGCTTTGGGATGGTCCTCGGTTAAACCAGCACATTGATCTGGCCTCTTTTCAGACATCTTCAGGGTCTGATTCGAGTGCTCACCTTCAACCTGCTTGTCTCATTCATGCCCAGAGGTGTGTAGAGATTCTAGAGTCTCCCAGGTGGGAGACTTCACCCTCACAGTTTATGAAACTCCAAAACTAACATCCCAAATGAAACAGTGTCATGTTACAGGGCTGATAAGGAGACTTTTATGACCTCCAAAGGGATGTTCAGAGAGTGCTGACTCTCACTTAATTCTTGCTGAGAAGGAGAAATTAACCATTTTAAACCTATATATTCTATATATATATATAACCATGTGATAAATGTATTAACATGTATCTAATGTTCCATCTCATGATTCTCCTTTATGTTGTTGGTCTATATTTTCTTGCAAACTCTAATGGGTTAATGTTTCAGACTTTGCATACTATGGTTGACCGAAATCATATGTGTGGCATATTTGGTCTCTATAACTTGGTATTTTGAAGATCGAAATAACTGTGTACATGATATGTCGATAACAACAACATATTAGTATTACAAGAATATTTCCTAGTTTCTTCATCGGCTTCCACCCCTCCAGGGTGCAAAGGCAATGAGAACAAAGAGCAATAAACCAAATTCCCGCCTGGAACTTCCACCCTTCTTATTGGTCAAGCTAATGAGAGGTGGGACACTTTTCTCAGATTATAAATTGCATTCACACCAGCCCTTCCTCTCTTCTTGATAGTTTTTATCCTTGCAAACACTATCTCGGGTGATCCGGGGGAACCCCCTCCCCCCTCCATGGGGCCCAGAGGCCTCCCAGCAGCCCTGGGTCCCAACCAGATCCGGCCTCATGGAAAAGAGAGGACACTCTCTCACAAAGAACCAAGGACAATCTCGGGAGTTTGTAAAAAGGGCTCTAACCCACCATGCAAGTTCATCATATCTTCTTCATCCAACAAAGAAGAAAATGATTGAGACTTCAAAATCTGACACTCGCAGAATCCTCAACAACTTCAGTTTTCAACAACTTTGATAATAGTGTACGCTACCCAGGCATGCAAGTATACTTTTGATTTGATGCTTTGAAAATGAAATGCTGATGTTCTTCTTATATAGTTACATGGAACTTCTCAATAGTTCCGTTTTCGGTTTCGTTCTACCACTCACCTATTTATGTATTCATGTGTGTATGTTGTTTTGTTTATTTATATTCATATAAATATCTATTTTTAGTTAATAAAACTTGTACATAGTATGTATTTGGTTCTGTTTTGTTTGCAATACAAAGTCACTTTTACGATCGCGGTTTTTGCTACTTGCTCAAAGTGCTGTACATGCTAAGAAATAATTATTCTTCTGTGGCCATGGAAGATACCATTTTCTTAGAACAAATTAATAATCAAAAGAGTTTGTTGGACGAACTGATTAATTGATTTGTAATATTAATTCAGCCACATCAAGTTAATCCAATTAACTGACCCAAATATTCATAATATTTGGGTAATATTAACATAATATTCACAACACTTGAACGTGTTGCTTTTAACCAAGTATCATCTTTCCTGTCTCTGAACAACCAGCTGGATGTCAACCAATCTGGCTTCAAGAAAGGACATTCAACTGAGACATTGCTGTCAGTCACGGAAGCCCTGCGGATCGCAAAAGCTGCTTCCAAATCATCAGTTCTCATTCTACTGGACCTGTCTGCTGCTTTCGACACAGTGAATCATCAGATCCTCTTGTCCGCCCTCTCATCACTGGGCATCACTGGAACCTCCCTCAACTGGTTTGAGTCCTATCTCACAGGTAGGTCCTTCAAGGTCGCATGGAGAGGTGAGGTATCCAAAGCACATCAGCTGACCACAGGGGTTCCCCAGGGTTCAGTTCTTGGACCGCTCCTCTTCTCCATTTACACCACATCACTGGGACCCATCATACAGGCACATGGTTTCTCTTACCATTGCTATGCTGATGACACCCAACTCTACCTCTCATTTCAACCAAATGATCCCACAGTAGCCGTACGGATCTCAAGCTGTCTGGCGGACATCTCGGCATGGATGAAGGAACATCACCTGCAGCTCAACCTGGCAAAGACTGAGCTTCTCGTCCTCCCTGCCAATCAGTCTCTACAGCACGACCTCACTATCCAGCTAGACTCTTCCTCAATCACCCCATCAAGGTCGGTCAGAAATCTTGGAGTAATCTTTGATGATCAGCTGACCTTCACTGACCACATTACAAAGACAACTCGATCATGCAGATTTGCTATGCACAACATCAGGAAGATCAGGCCTTTCCTAACTGATCATGCAACACAACTTCTCGTCCAGGCCCTGGTCATTTCTAGGCTTGATTACTGCAATGCTCTTCTGGCTGGACTTCCATCATGTGCAACTAAACCTCTACAAATGATCCAGAATGCTGCAGCTCGTCTCGTCTTCAACGAGCCCAAAAGGGCCCACGTCACTCCTCTGTTCATCTCTCTGCACTGGCTACCTCTCGCTGCTCGCATCAAGTTCAAGGCTTTGACGCTTGCTTACAGATTGACCACAGGTTCAGCTCCCTCCTACTTCCACAAGTGTACATCCCTACCAGAAGCCTACGATCGGTCAATGAGCGACGGCTCGTGGTACCATCACAGCGGGGCACAAAATCACTCTCCAGAACATTCTCATTCACAGTTCCATGCTGGTGGAATGATCTCCCCACCGTCATCCGGAATGCAGAATCCCTGACAGCATTCAAAAGGCAACTGAAAACTCATCTCTTCCGGGAGCACTTAACATAAAAAATAAAAAATAAAAAAATAAAAAAAAACCTTTCCTTTAAATCCTCGCTTGCCTAGCTTATGCTAGTCCGAGCAATGTCTGAACTTTGTATTTTGAGCACTTCTTGCGTTGTTTTTGCCTCTTCACGATGACTCGCTTGGTTTAGTCCTCAATTGTAAGTCGCTTTGGATAAAAGCGTCTGCTAAATGACTAAATGTAAATGTGAAGAAAGCTGCTTCTGTGACGAAGCAGATGATGTCTAACTGGATACTCAAGATAATTACACTGGCTTACAAAGCAGCAGGGAAACCATTGCCCAGGGGTCTAACTTGTCATTCCACTAGCCCCATCACTTCTTCATGAGCTGCCTTTAGAAGAGTCTCATTGACGGACATCTGCACTGTCGCTATGTTCTGCTTCTCTGTGCATTTTTGCCAGGTTTTATAAGGTCAGTTTTGCTGCTCATCATGCTGCGAGTCAGGAGCGGTCTTAATGTTTTTTATATCAGATGGGTGGCATCCCTCATAACTGTGTTGGTATTTGTCATCCATGGGTCAGTAGGAATGAAACAAAATGCTAGTTACGTTTGTCTTCAATGGCTGAAAAACTTCTACGGTATTATGCATCCATATTAGCCAGTGCAACAAAAGCAAATAAATTACACCTTTTAAGTGATATGAAAACCAAATGAAAAATAAATGGCAGTCACTGTGAAATTAGACTGGATCTCTGCGTAAAGCTTAGCACTCTTCCATCCATTCTGCAAAACCGAGAATCATTCACACAGCCAGGAAAGCAACTACTACCATCTTTAAATGAGACCACAGTCAACAACCACTTCCCACTGTTCTGACATTCTGATAGCATCACAGCAGGCACTAACAGAAACCCAGAGCTAACCTTATGTTTTTCTCTTCTATCACTCCTATCTTTACCATCTTTAATAAACATTGGGAGAACAGCAGTAAAACAGGAGGGAAAACATTCTTCATCAGGCTTTGGATGCTTTTAGCTTCCGGTTTCACAGCTGTGGATCTTTTTGATCACATTTGGATAATGCATCAAAGAAATAGGCATGGAAAAAATGAAGGAAGGAAATTAACATCTATTTTTGTCTACATAGATTTGTCTCTCTATATAGCCATATTTGTGGCCTGCTTTCATTTGAACTACAGTATGGCAATTTTTGGTTTATATCTATACACACACATACTGTATACATATATATTCACACACACACACATATACATACACACACTGCAAAGGTTTTTGTATATATAGTATAAATAGTGGCACTCCAACTATTACAAAGTACTACTACTGACCTGGACCTTCTATCGCCCTACAATCCATCACGTTCTTTAAGATCACTAAATTCGAGGCTTCTGGTCATTCCTAGGATATCTAAGTCCACTAACGGAGGGAGGGCGTTCTCACATTTAGCTCCAAAACTCTGGAATAGCCTTCCTGATATTGTTCGAGGCTCTGACTCGTTGTCCCAGTTTAAAACTAGATTAAAGACGCATCTCTTTAGCCAAGCATTCACATAATGTTTACCTTTTATACCACTGCTGAATCAGATCTAATGCATTTAAAATTATAAAACTTGAAGAGTCTGTAGGTTATTTGTATAGGTTGTATATTATTTACAGTCATTACGTTCCTGTGTATATTGCATGAATTGGTTGGGCAGATATTGTGTTTTGCGGTAGGTGGTATGCCATACGGAACCGTTGCCACTGAAACTCCATATTAACGCACCAGTGGGGCTCGACAACCTTATTCAAACGGGTTGGCGCGTATGGTTGGGCTGCGGAGAGATTGTGGTTAGGTCTCAGCAGCAGGAGGGATGTAGAGGTCAGTAAGCTGGGCCGAGTTGAGTGGGGGACGGAAGGGTGACTCTGGGACCCAAGAGTCACTGTCTTCATGTTTTTATCATCTACGCTCGTGTTATGGAAATCATTATGAACAGCAGCTATGCTAATTATTTTCCCTTTTTGCTCTTCTGCTGTTATCTCGGGACGCGAGTCCCGAGGAAAATGGCGTTTGTCAGCTCCAGTTTGTATCCAGCCTCTCACGGAGACTTCAGATGCCCCAATCACAAAGCCTGTGAAGAGACGACTCAACGCCGGCGATATGGACCCTCTATAGTGGACGGCACTGATCCTCAACAACTCGTCTCAATACCGGCGTGATTACTTGGACTTCCAAAATGACTTGTAATGCTGCCTGAATCATGCACCGTTCCTTCGTTGGCCAGAGGAGAACTGGCCCTCCGACTGAGTCTGGTTTCTCCCAAGGTTTTTTTCTCCATTCTGTCTCCTGATGGAGTTTTGGTTCCTTGCCACTGTTGCCTTGGCTTTTGGCTTGCTTAGTTGGGGACATTTAATATTCAATAATATTATTGATCTGCCTTACTTAAGGTGGATGTTGACGCAATTTTCTTTTAGAAACAAACTTTGTTGTATTATTTTCATGTTATCACTGTGAAGCTGCTTTGATACAATCTGTATTGTAAAAAGCGCTATATAAATAAAGGTGACTTGACTTGACATACACACACTGCCAGACACACACTATATGGAAAAAAGTATTGGCACCTGACCATTACACCAACAGGGATTGTAATGACATTGCACTCTAAATACATTAATATGGAGTTGGCCCACCCTTTGCAGCTATAACAACAACCACTCTTCTGAGAAGGCTTTCCACAAGATTTTTGAGTGATTCTTTAGGGATTTTTGCCCATTCATCTAGTAGAGCATTTGTGAGGTCAGGCTCTGATGTTGGACCAGAACGCCTGGCTCATAATCTCCGTTCCAATTCATCCCAAATGTGTTTAATAGGGTTGAGGCCAGGGCTCTGTGCAGACCAGTCAAGTTCTTCCAAGCCAAACTCATCCAACCATGTCTTTATGGACCTTGCTTTGTACACTGGGGCACAGTCATGCTGAAATAGAAAAGGGCCTTCCCCAAACTGTTCCCACAAAGTTGGAAGCATAGCATTGTCCAAAATGTCTTGGAAGGATGGGGCCAAGCCCAACCCCTGAAAAACAGCCCCAGACCAATTATCCCTCCACCAAACTTTACAGTTGGTACAATGTAGTCAGGCAGTAACGTTATCCTGCCATCGGCCAAACACAGACTCAGCCATCAGGCTGCCAAACAGAAACGCGTGATTTGTCACTCAACAAGAGTCCAGTGCTTTACATCACTCCATTCGACAGTTGGCATTGCGACTTAACGTGGTCTTCCACTTCATTGCTGAGTTACTGCTGTTCCTAAACACTTCCACTTTCCAATTATACAGCATACAGTTGACGGTGGAATATCTAGCAGGGATAAAATTTCACAAACTGACTTATTGCAAAGGTGGCATCCTATCACAGTACCATGCTTGAATTCACTGAGCTCTTCAGAACATCCCATTTTTCCCACAAATGTTTGTAAATGCAGACTCCATGGCTAGGTGCTTGATTTTATACACCTTTCGTAACGGGTCTGATTGAAACACCTTCCTATATACTGTATATATAAATGTGTGTGTTTCATATGATGGGTAGATTACTTGCATGTAGTCAGTTACAGATTGCAGGATGAAAATTTTTGACCTAACTTGTTTACCATATTGATATCAAAAATACAAAGCTAAACAAATATTTTTTTTTTTTTTCCATGAAGGACATTAAACAATATAATACGTTAGGGTTTGCAGACTATAGTTTGTAAAGGAACTGCAAGAAGGGTAGTGAGCTCATGAAAAGTTAATCATTCATTAAGTCATAAAAATGTCTAATTATAATAAATAAATAAAAACAAATCAACATCAGATACTAAAAAGATGAAATACTTCATTTGTTTAACTGCATGTCATGTGACCATTAATCAGAGAACCATCAATATCCAAATGTGTTGTTAAATTATTTAATTAATTATTTAAAGTATTAGGTCAAAATAGGTTTGGCTGACAAAAATCTTTGGGGATACCTGCATTACATGAAAATATGAAATTTGATAAGCTTTTTTTTTATAAAGAGAAATGTAAAAAGGCATATAGGCGTAATGGTGTATATACTGTACAAACTGTTCTATTCCTTAAACCTACCCATCAAAGAAAAAAAAATCTGCATTTTTACATTTTCAAAAAAACATAATTTAGTATGTTTATTAGGCCATTTCCCCCATGGCTGCTCCCCGCAATATGATCTCAGGTTATACTCCCCACAATGAATTATAAACCTGTACACACCGGTAGCCTACACACGCACGCACACACACACACACACACACACACACACGGTCAGTCATTTCTGCCACACCTTGTCTGTTAGAAGGTTTCCGTTAAATTCATCTTTCTAACCCTGTTATAAACACTTTCTGAACATCAAATACGTTATGATATCACTGAAGAAATGGCGCCCTCTAGTGCTGTCACTACTGATTATTATACAAGGACTGGGTATCTCTGTCCAACATTCCTGCAATTTAGCTCACCATGATTAAACTCACCTGCCTGTAATTTTATAGTAGTGTTGTAGTCAAGACCACCTAACCCGAGACCAAGACAAGACCAAGACCAGAGTGTATCGAGATCGAGACACGACCAAGACTTTTAGGGGCCGAGACCAAGACCGTGGGAGGGCGAGACCGACGCCCCACACTACATGACACAATAAAATGTGAAACATGATCAAAAGAGGTTCTCAAATTGATCTGAAAGATCTACATTCCCATAAAAACACAGATATTTAACACTCAAAGCTGAAATAAACTTAACCATCTTTATTAAATACTCCTGGGTGACTTCCATCATTTAGTACAGAATGTAAAACAAGTCTTCACTTTTCTCCGCCTTTTATTAAAGTCGGCATGAAATCAAATTTGACAAATCTTCTTTTTATATGTAATATTGTAGTGTTTATTATCAATGATTTATCTGTGCACTTCATTGTTTTTTTTTATTCATCTACCCTTATAATCTTTAATCAAAAACATTACCCTTCCCTCCCCCATCGAAACGACCCCTCTTCTATTTCGGTCACGTGGAATGGCGAAAGGGTGCGGCCAGATCCGATGAGGGTGCGGCCATCGGTGCACCGCCTCTCAGAGAATCGCATTCAAATCTGCCTCTATTTTGTTTGCAACGCCCAACCTCCAACGATCCAATCAATTCCCGAAGGACGAAATCAAGCCCCGCCCTACATTTTTCCTAATTTCAGAAGCCGTTTCACTAGGATATACGTCACAACAAGGAAAAAATGACAACCTCAACTTCCGTTTCACGCCGACTTTAACAATACATAAAGTTATGTTGTTTTTAAACCAACAACAATCTTTTTTTTTTCAAAACCACATAGCTAAATGTGTAAAAAAAAATGCATGTGATTTATAAAAGTACAAAATTGATTTAATTGGGAGCAGTTTCATCATATGCCAAACCTTAACAAACTGAAGTGGCAAACACTCTTCATAAATTCAAGCTTTAATTTAGTCATTTCTCATATAAGTTGATGCGCATTACTCAGTCTCCACTCTCTGCTCACATCTCTAGGTTAGCTCCATAGACAGTAAAAGAAATGGACAGAGCGATCTCATTGGAACTCAGTTGAGACAGTTGAAGCCCACTTTTAGCGATTTTTGAGAACTTCCGTTCCTGACGCGCAGACTCAGACCGACTCAAACTAAGCTTGATGACGTGAGCAACCTGTCTGACAGATGTAAATCTTCTAGTCGCTGTGCGTGAAAACTGCCAACGTTAATCTTGCAGAGACGGTGAGCTTGAGCAAAGAGTTCTTTGGCGTGAGTGAGCAGGAGTAAGTATTCCGTTGCTTTTATGGACTCATTATCTATGGGCTTCTCCCTTGACGGGACGTCCCCCCGATTGCCTGCGAGCTTCTCCTCCTGTCTGTACGGTAATTTCTGTACAGCGCGACAGAGAGTCGAGTGGTTATGACGCACTCGTTAGCCTATTTTTACCAAATCTGTTTCTACGGGGCCATAATGTAACATAGAAGGTAATGGAGCCCTTTATACATTATCGTGTTTCTTTAGAAATAAATAATGGACAAATGGAGTCTTTAAACGCCTCAGATGTAAAGTTATTCGCTGTCAAAGTGACGCCAAAATGAATGGGAGTCAATGGAAATGCTAACGCAAGTGAAGTTCTGCTACAAGATGGCGGCACCCGGCCGACTTCAACTTCCGGTCGATGGATTACCCCCTTGGTTAGCTCTCTCACCCAAACGAGTGAGCATCACCTCGGCGCGAAGCTTTAATGTCGGAAGCTGTATGCAGCTGACATTAGCTAAGGTCGATGTAACTTAAAGGTGAACTAAGTAACTTTTACCTCAACCGAACAGCTTCGGAGTCGTTGGAATGGTTATATTACTCTTTTCGGGTTGAATGGTGGTCGTTTCGCACCCCCCTATCGGATGTGAGCGGAAAAAACACACTTGCAACTTTGAGCCGGGGGGCGCCGGTCGCAGCATCAGGGAGTGTCGCGTGAAATCAGCTCTCGCGATGTAACAAATTGCTTTACAGCAAAAAAGATCTGATAAAATTCTGATAAAATAAGCATCAAACAGAAAAAACCCGGGTCCCAGGCGCACATACAATACAGACTGGCGACAGTTAAACAGGGCGCGCGCAGCTCTTAAAGGGCCCACACTTTATTTCAACTCGTTAGCTTCCATCCTACTGAACAGGTACCGGTGTACAGGGGGAGGGGATCAGGCCGTGAGTGCAGAGCCATCTCTGCGTGAGTGCTATTTACGACAGTACAAGTACTCCACAGCAACTCTAGGGGTCGCTGTTTGACAAAAACGGAATTCCTGCATAGTGCACCTTTAACATTAGCTACACCGCTTTGTAGCCTGTCTCGTGATATCCCACAAGATTTGTGTCAACACAGAAAACATTTAGTCTCTGGATAGTTTTTTTCGTTTATTTAAAGTGTGGTTTATGTCAGCTGAATGTGCGGAACGCTTTTCAAAGAAGATAAGGTATTTTAGCACAATTCACCCAGCGGTAGGCTAATTCAGGAAAAAAATATATCCGAATGCTCCACATGAAACTATGGTCTTCCGACCTTTTACCAATACATCGTGTCAATTTATTTTGATTACTATGTGCTAGGGAGAGAGAGCAAGACAGCGCTTAGGAGACGGTGAAGCCTTTTATACATTCGCCTGGCTCCGCAGAGAGAGAGAGTGCGCGCGCGCGACCGGTGCGCTCTCTCTGCTCGTTCTTCTGATGCGCCCTGTCACACTCTCAGCAATTCGTCTACATTAGGCTACTCATCTATCAAATAAGACTATGGCGGGACAAAAATTCGCTTTGGAGCAGGAGCATCGATAAGAGGACTCGTTAACGTTGAGGGCATTCAATATCGATGGTTCAGTCAGTGGAATATGATCTCAGGTGTTACTCCCCACAATGAATTATAAACCTGTAGGCTACACACCGATAGCCTACACACGCACGCACACACACACACACACGGTCAGTCATTTCTGCCACACCTTGTCTGTTAGAAGGTTTCAGTTAAATTCATCTTTCTAACCCTGTTATAAACAGACTTTCTGAACATCAAATACGTTATGATATCACTGAAGAAATGACGCCCTCTAGTGATGTCACTACTGATTATTAGACAAGGACTGGGTAATGGAGGTCTGCACTCTGCACTTCGGCGGGAGTCCCGCGGGACCCGCGGAACAGTGCGGCGCGGGACAAATCTTGAAAGTTCATTTCGGAAGCGGGCGGGATGATGAGGTGCACTTGCGGGTGCGGGCGGGAGGGATGATACGCTGCACTCCCGCAAATTAAATATGACTGTAAAGTAAAATAAATAAATGAGGGAGATTCTGATTGGCAGCAATAAAAACGTTTTAAGCAGCCTAAACGTGTGAATGTTGTCTGGTAGGGCGGGGCCTAATCTCACGCACACTTGTTTAGAGACAATTCCTTCCCGCTGCTCCGTGTTCGAATTCGAAAGCTATTCAAGTTCAAAATAGACAGCATGGACGAGGAACAGAGCGCCCCTCGCTCTAGTGCCTCAGATATATCATAGGCCTAAGTGCTTCAGATGTAAGTACTTCTCGTTTCGTGTTTTGTGATCACATTTTAAATGGCCTGTGATATAGTGAAGTCTATAATAGCCTATAGTAGATAAGAATTATCCGTTTTACAAATGTTCCTAGGCAATGCCTAAGGCTGTTTTTATGTTACACGTTAAGCCTAATGGAATTTGGGCCGATTAATGTTTATCTTTGTTGGCGTTAGTTACTGATGCCTATTTAATGTTTTGTATGGTTGAACATATGCTTACCAATAAATATGTTACCAATTAGGGGAGAGCGGGGGCGAAAGTACCATTTTTCAGAAAAACATAATTTTAAAAGATGATGGTTTAGACAGAGATATGTTTTTGCTGTGGTCAGTCACTCACAAGTGTGGTCTATCAATACCAGGTGGTATTTTGTACAAATGTAGAACAACTAAAGTATAATTTCACTTTGAACTTAAGACTGCTCATATTACTTTCGACCCCATCAGTTGGGACGAAAGTAACACATAGGTGGGTCAAAAGTAACACAACAATATACAAGCTAGATTTTTTGTGTTACTCTTGTTTTGTTTTTTTTGTTTTTTTTTTAGCCTAAATATACCTGAGTATGACCTTGTTAAAATGTAACTGCAAACATATTTTGGCCTTTATCTTTGAAAAAAAAATTTAATTTACATTTTTTTTCATTTTAAATTTCAGTTTCATCAAATGTTTTAAAAGTAACCCAACAGTAGCTACAAACTTGAATTGTTTAGAATATTTTTTTTATTGTCAATCGATTTTATAAAATGTTTTTTTCAACATGAAAAATATGAAAATTAAATTAAATTAGCATAATATAAATTCTCAACATAATGTAACAATAGTCATGTTTCCATCCAGCTGTTTTTATGCATAAAAAACATCTGGATAGAAACCCTGCAAATTCATAGGTGGAGGTGTTAAAGCTATAAAGGTATGGCTAAAGCCTAAATGTGACTAGGGTAAATGGAAACAGATTGAGTGGGGGGAAAAAATGGTGACACAGAAATCAGCTGATTTAAATGTGACTTAATCTTTAAAGGCCCCCTCAGAAACATCTGCCATATTCTGTTGGTATAATATGACATAAACATGTTTTAGTAAATGCTGCAACACACAGAAAGTCACCACATAGCAGAGGGACAAAAGAAACACTTGGTTTCCCTTTAGCGGGACAAAAGTAACAAGTGCCTTAGGCCTACTTTCGTCCCGACAGGAACTCCTGACATTTAAACCCGATTTACTTATACTGAAAAACTCTGACCAAGCAAACTTCAGGATGTGTTACAGCACTAAATAACCTATAGATTGATCATTACTGTGTGACACATGAGACGAAAAACACAACTTGTAATTAAAAAAAAATTACCGCTTCAGTAATTTACTTATTATACTCGAAAACTGCTTTCCGGACCTAACCGCGGGGAACGATGATGAAATCACGTGATATTTAGCAGCTCGGTCACTGGCTGCATGCCGAAAGTGCTGTCATAGCTTGAAATGCAAATGTAGTCAGGGCTCAGAGAAAATCACTTTGCTACTTTCGTCCCGTGTTACTTTCGCCCCGGTTCTCCCCAAGGCTATTGGTGAGGGATTTTGTGCGCACGCATTTTTTCCCCCAAGACCTTTCGTCAGACAGAAAGTGCGGGCGGGAGCGGGACATTATATCACAGATGCGGGCGGGAGCGGGACTAAAAATGACAAATCTTTGCGGGAGCGGGACTGAAAATTGTGTCCCGCGCAGGCCTCTACTGGGTAACTCTGGCCCACATTCCTGCAATTTAGCTCACCATGATTAAACTCACCTGCCTGTAATTTTATAGTGATCCTGAATATCTTGAATAGCTTGTACAGTTGTGTTTGATTACGGTTTCAGTTTAACTCTGCATGAAAAGATCTCGAAAGTGGACTTTTTAGGTGCTTCTCAATTCTACTGATGCTTCCTGGTTTCCTCGCTCCTCTGTCCTCCATCCCGAGGCCAATCGAATTCAGCCATCCCGAAGGACTCACCGCGAGGAGGGGAGGAAGCGAGTTTGCTGCCTGAGGGGTCACGAGCGAGGATAGACAGGTGGAGCTAAGACGCGAGGAAAGGAAACGAGGATGCACAATTAAGAAACGAGAAGCACCCCTGGAGGTTTAGACACTACAGTTGCCTTTCAGCTGACAATATGTGGTGAAAATTACACCATCCCAATAAAAGGGCATTCATAATTAGAAAATCCAATCTATTTTTCTTACTTTTACTAAAGGACAAGGCAAGACTGAGGAATGGAAAGGGATGTTAGTGTAACATGTAGATAACAGGGGGCGCCAGTGGACCACAAACAAACTACTCAGCACAGCTTTCAGCTTCATCCACACGGTAGTCATAAACTGCTTTCTGTCGGGCAGTGCTCTCACTGAAATCCGTTCAAAAGGTGGGGTCAGCAAGATTTTTTTGAAAGAAATTACTAATTTTATTTAGTAAGGATGGTGTTAATGCTAATCTTTTGAACTTTAAAAATATTTTTCTGAACTGAAGGATCACATAGCAGCAAAAATTGGAGTAATGACTGCTGAAAATTCAGCTTTAGCCATCACAGGAATAAATTACATTTTAAAACATACAAAACTGTTATTGTAAAAACAGTACTGTTTTACTTAACTTTAGATCAAATAAATGCAGCCATGCTTTCAAAAACACTTTACAATAAGGTCCTATTTGTTAACATTACTTAAATGCTTAATGCTTTTCATTGATGTTTAATGTTATGTTAAATGCTATTTATGTTAATCATTAAATTAAATCAAAAGTTGCATCAGTTCATGTTAGCTCAGGTCCATATTAACAAAGAATGAACAGTTGTATTTTTATTAACTAACCTTAACAGAGATTAATAAATATTGTAACAATTGTTCTTCTCGTTGTTAATGTCAGAAACATTAACATTAAATAAAGGGAGGGGACCTTATTGAGTGTCACCAAAAAAATCGTACCTTAAACATTTAAATGGTTACAAATATAAATAAACCTTTTTTCATTTTAATTTGTTTTTGAGTTTAATTCTACAGAGAAACATTACATCAAAATACAAAGGAAAGGAAGATAGCATTTGCATGAATGAATATCTGCTCATGTTCAACACAACAGTTCTTTCCAACTTACCTTAATGAGTATATAAAAATCACTACACACACACAGGGTTTCTGTTTTATGGGGACATACCATAGGCAATGATTTTTATACTGTACAAACTGTACAGTTTAAAAATGGTATATTAAATCCCATATATATATATATATATATATATATATATATATATATATATATATACACACACACACATATAATTATATAATATTCTATCCCCTATTTAAAAAGTATAAGCTGTTTTAATCATGGGGATCAACATTTTGTAGGGAATACCTGGACCAGTTTTGAATACCTGTAAGTTGGTTTTTATGATATGTCATTATATTAGTAAGGACATTTGGCCCTCAAGTATAGCTTAAATGTAATAACATGTCAGAAGAATCATTTTTAACTATTAACTTCATCAACAGAATAGGTTGATGAGGTTTGTTTAAGCACAATTATCTACAACTTCAGATCTTGAAGAAATTGTTCCTTTAAGTGTAGTAATGGATATAGAGTAAAGCAATTATATTTCTGATTCTCCATGGTTCTCATACTGTAATGCCCTGCACTATGTGTATGAGCTAGTCGTAAAGTGAGCCTAGTTCTAAAGACAATCTTTACATCTAGGAAAGAGTTCCGTTTTATTATGATAGCTAGCTTCTTCAATCACAATTTTGAGGATTATTGAGGTTATTTACATCAATATAAAAGGGACAAGGTTTGGATTAACATCTTCTGATGTTTTGGGCTTTTCGTGACTGTTAAAGTGTGCAGAAGCAATTTACATATACTTGTAGTTAATCAGATGAAATCTTGTATTTGTGTGCATTAATTTGAAACCAAAATAAAACCAGTGAAGTACAGTATGTGCACATGCATGTGTGGATATTTTGGAGGCTAGCAGCAATAAAGTGAAAGGCAATGTTTTACTCTTTAATTTTGCAAGTGCTGGGATAAGACATGCATACGCCAAGCTAAATGACACACACTTACATACAAATTAGAGACGAGTCAGTGTTTCTTGAAGCCACAGCAAAGAAACTGTAAGTGCAACATTCCAAACATGTGAAAGTGAGATTTATTGAACCTGAAACTTTGTCCATCTTTGCTTTTTTTCTTACAAAGAACAACATTTCCAGCATATATATATATATATATATATGTCACACAATATTCTTTTTAATGGAAAGGTCTCAGGTTATGCAACAGTTAGTTGTGAAGCAAAATAAGAAAAGTAATTTGTCAACAGCCTAATATTATCAACAAATGGTAGCTATATAAAATTGGTTAGATCATATTAAATATATTAGAGTGGAGAGGTTAAGACTTCATTGGAACAGTTGAATGGCTTAACAGCAGAAAGCAACCTGTTATGCTCCAGTTTCAAACAGGCAATAAGCCCTTATGGATGAAAGAACAGCCATCAGCTGACAGAAAGGAATGAATTGTGCTCGTTCAAATTGAGGTCTCCAGGGTTTGATAAGGAATAAATGGTCCCCAAGAAAGAAAAAAGAATGCTTATGTTGGAATGAGTGTTTAACCCTGTTTGTCTGCAATTCACTGCAAGGAGGGTAACAGCATCACATCGCTTGGATGCGTTACATGTGACCTACTCTTGGTTTGCTGACTAGTGTAGAGCAGATGCTTTGGTAGCCATCAGCCTGGTCGTGAGGGTTGCTTATCTTTAGGAATGTTTGGGTTTAAACTTTTTGAATGTTCATCTGCAGAGTTCAGAGATCACTTGTTGTCCCGTCGTAGAAGCTACTCCTTACCATTGACTGTGAGAGATTTGAGCTGACCGTCCTCCTCTACCTCCACTCTCTCTTGACCGTTCTCAACAATACTGCAATGACACGAAAGTTAGCAGTACAGTGAGATTACATTACCACTAGATATGGTAATTATAATCTCACAGTTAAAGGCTTAGTCAAATAAGCAACGATTTATGAAAAATTTGCATAGATATGTAGTGACTGAATAACTGCAAGCATGTTACGCAGTACACTTTTGCATAAAGTTATGGGTCACTATTAGAGGCCATTATAGAATGTTCTTTGGTACCGTTTGGTGGTGATCCTCCTTCCATTGATGAATTTGGTGGATGTTGAGACAGAGCGGAAGTTTCCCATTCCACCTCCACCACCAAAAGAAGAGGAGGAAAATGAGGTGAAACCACCCCCACCCCCACCCCCACACATTGGGCCGAACGGGGTGAATCCTACAGAAAAGATGGTAATGATTATGATGATGTTCAAATACACAAAAAGTATGGCAAACTTACCCAGAAGTACTTTTGAATTTTCACTGGCTACACACAGATTAACGTACCAGTGTTAAACCCAGAAAAGGAAGGACCAAATGGAGAAAATCCAGGAAAGATTGAACCTGTCGTCCTGCTCCTGCTCACACCCCTATGACGCCGCCCACCACCAAAGAAATCTTCAAAGGGGTCATCAGCTAAATTAAAAAAAAATTTAAAAGAGAAATACTGTCATGACTAAATGTAAGATTTATGGTAGAATAAAGTGGTTCCAGATGAGCAAATAATCGAGAACTACTGAATAACAGATTCACATGCATGATAGATATCACAAAGACCACTGAAACATTCGCCAACAGCACAATATTGTTTTACAGAACCTCTTTACAGCATCTAAGTATGGACACAGTGTGGAAAATCACTTTCCTGAATTCTGCCATTCAAAAACAGGACAAAAAACAAAGTAAAGAAAATGAATTCCTGATCATTTATTGATGAACAGGATAGCCAGAGGGACGAGGCCGACATGTGGCCTCAGCAAACTTCCAAGGGGGCTTACAATTATTTAATTATTAAAAAATAAAAATAATAATATCATCAAGATGTAAATTGAAATTACATATATTTCCCCCTGCCCCCTCAATAACTACTGAAGAATATAGAATATCGACTCCTCTGGAATCACCAAATGCATCATGGTTAAATTATTTAATATTTGAATCCTCCCAGTTTTTATGAACAAAACAGTTTGAAAACAAGAATTGTGAGATTGAGAACCACTGGCTTGACTAAAAAAACGGTCACCAGTTTGATCCATCTACTTGTTTTTTTCACAAAATACCAACAGTGGCCTTTTGCCACTCAGAGTGCGGAAACTGCATTTAAAGGGGACCCGTTTTTCATGTCATGGATTGCTTTAAAATACATTTTTCTCATAACAGTTTTCTTCATAACTGTGGCATGACAACAATGAGCATTTTGACTTGTCAGAGATAAGCCACTTTAAAGAGCTCATAAATGTACAGTGTGTTCTAAATTTAAAATTAGTCAATTTGTGAATATACGGTAACTGTCAAACAAGTAGTAAATGTTAGAGAAAATGATTCTATCCCAGGTGACTTATAACAGGGAGAATCTCCCTGAAGCAACCTGGAAATATCCGTTAAATACTGAAGTGCAAAGTACATTGCTCAAGGGCACATCAGTGATGTCTCATGATCCTTTCATGCAGAGCTCGAAACCACACATTTTCAGTTTCCAGCTTTGAATAAATTGCACATTTTATTTTTTCTGACCAGTTCATCGGAATAGGTTGTTGGTGTCTACAAGGGTCTATTTGTGTTCTTTCTCATAATCTTGGGACCACTGTTGCAATGTACAGATACAGTATGCCAGCTGAAACATGCCCAAATCAATGTTTCTCCATTTTCAGGCACACAGCGCCTTCACATGAACTCCTTCAAGCAGTTTGATTTGGCAGGCAGAACCATGCCTGATATCTTCTCCAACACATGCACAGCACACATAGTTATTCTAACCCACCCCCAACTTTGTCATGGCTACATAAACACAAGCAAACACCATTGACCTTCTATCATCAAGGATGGTGTTCCTGAAACATTCACATGTATACTCGCATCTATTTGACTGCTGTATAAAAATACTTTTTGCTCACAGATGAACACACATGCAAACACATTAATGTTGTTGAACAACTCGTTCCCACTCTCTGTAGCGGCCTAGAGCTATAAGCATTCCCTTACTCTTGCTGCTCTTTTATTCAGAAGCTATTTCTGAGAACATTCCTAGTGGATGATGCACAGTCTCTTCTCATCCCACTGGTGTGAGCGCCCTCGCCATATTTAGAGTGCCTGTATGTTTTACACATATGCCATTGAGCAGGGCTCAACATTAACGCTTGTCCGGGACAAGTGGATTTTTTGAAGGGAAAGAATTTAGAATGAAAATTTTACTTGACTGACCGGACAAGTAGCCTGATTAGAACGTTTATAAGAAAATAACTAGGAAATCACTAAAACAAGAGAATTATTCTGATTTTATTGCAAGTTGTGATTGATAGTGGATTATAAATGTATTAGGCCCACTGACGGTAACAAGGTTGCGCTGTTGAGGCTCGCGCAACCTCTTGAGGAGAAATGGAAACAAATGAGCGCAGCACACACTAAGAAACTCAGTTAACAACATAATGCCAATAAAAAATAAAAATAAAAAATGTGGAGTTTTTATGTTTAACATATGATACAGTTGACGAGTAGAACGGTATGATACAGTTGACCTCACACGACTATTACTGTTTTCATTATTGAATGATTCAGCGTTTTGAACAAATTGGTTGAGTCAAAGATTCAATGACCAATTCATAAACATCTGTCTCATTCTTGAATGAATCAGTCGTTTGAATGAACGAATCAATGACTTGCTCATTAAGACAGTCGCCTGCCTCCTCCTGGGGTTTTAGTGTTATGTTTAAAAGTATCATTCTTTCAACGTTTCTTTTTTAAAACAATCTCATAACATTATTTAATGCAATTGTAATTTTTTATTTAATCAGCCCTAGGACAAATTAAGTTAAAAATTACAATTGCATTAAATAATGTTATGAGATTGTTTTAAAAAAGAAACAGGCCTATAGTGTCTTATTATTTTAAATAATTGAATTTAATGATCAAATTTAAGAATGTAAAATGAAAGATGAAGCACAAATTTAATAAGATGGGGGGGGGGGGGCTTTAAAGGTGCAGATATTACAATATGTAGATTTAAATATATCAAAGCTGATTGAACACTGATGAGAATATTGCTTTAAAATAAATTATATTTACAACACACAAAAAAAAATTTTGGACAAGCAACTTTTTTACTCGTAAGTGAATGACAGATTTACAAGGACAAGCGCATGAAAAGGCTTAATGTCGAGCCCTGCGTTGAGCCATTTGTTCCCAGCAGTAGAGTCAGTGGGCATGGGGTAGCACTTCAGTATTTAATGGATAACTGAAGTGTGTTATCTATGATCAGCCTAACAACACTATTTTTTACTTGTTCATCAATACCGATATCGGCATTTATGCTTTTTAAGAAGTTATTCAACAACATATCAAATGACAGTGACTACATACTCTCAAGCTCTAAAAAGATATTTATATTAGAGATGCACCGATTGATCGGCTGGTGACCGGAATCGGACGGTTTTCACGTGATCGGCCATGATCGGCGACCGGCCGGTCAGTCTGACATAATCCGATTTTATGCCGGTCAAATGCACTCAGGCGCCGCATGATTAACATCGCGCAACATCAGCATCACACGTGCACACGGAACGCACATGTAGGAAACCTCGTGAATTACGGCCGTTTCACACCACAAGGTGCAGCGCGGTTTTTTTTTTGTTCGGCGTGCATGTTAATCAATGAGTGCATTCACACCGCGAGCCGGAGCAGCGCGTGAGCGTCGAGCAGGAGCGTCGCGGGAGCAACAGTGAAGCGCGGGTTTCGGCACCGAATCTATTTTTGCTGCGCTCAATTTAATTGAAAGCACACTTTTGATGGACAAAATAAATATGATTTCATCCAAAAATTGCCCAAAATGCAAAGAATTTGCATGTCTGGTGTGTTTTAACAAGAACTGAAGTAGGCTAGGCTATGTCAGAAAGAAAATGAAGACTCAAAAATATTTATAGAAAATTTACCCATTTAAACTTGTTTTTATTATTATTTAATTGTTTCCCTGCACATGCTCCACTTGTCCTGTTTAGCTTGGCTTGACATGTGTCAGATGAGAGAAGAACTGCTTGAGAAATATAATTCGCCATTGATATACAACAAGTGATTGCAATAGGCCTGTGTGTGTGTGTGTGTGTGTGTGTGTGTGTGTGAGAGAGAGAGAGAGAGAGAGATAAATATCTTTATACTGCAAGGCTATATTTATTTAATTTTTATTTGTTATTTATATATTATTTTATTGCCATTACCGGTTTTCATACAGAAGTTTAGTTTGCTAAATATATCAATTTTTTTTTATTGGATATTGGATGTGAAAAGGAAATGGTTCTTCCATAACACTGCACTTTAGATGTGTGAGAATTTTCCACACTAGGAGTCATTTATATAGTTCTATTTTATAGCGATTATCTGTTAAAAAAATGTTCTATGCAAAATGTTCTTTTAAAGAGAAGATAGAAAATAAATATTTGTGTGTGCTGTAAAGTGGTTTGAAAAAATAAAATCGGAATCGGCTAAAATCGGTATCGGCAGGTCAAACTCAAGGAAAAATCGGAATCGGGATCGGCCTAGAAAATTGTAATCGGTGCATCTCTAATTTATATTATTATGTATTATGCCATTATTCTTGGATAATCCTCAGAAGACTTGGAATGCAGCCCACAAGTCATGCTTTCATGGTGCTTTTATGTCCTTTTCTAAGCTTGACAGTCTGTGATTAACTGTTGTATAGGCAAAAAAAAAGAAAAGTCAAAGTTGAGATTCTTTGTGTTTTATAGCAAAAAAAAAATTAACAGCATACTTGTGGGAAATGGCAACGTAAAATTACATTTTATGTATAAAAGGTTAAAAAAACTTTTAATAAAGTAAATAAAATTGTTCCCATAATACACCCATGTTAAGAGCAAATTTGTGAGAATATTTTTAGTGAGCAATATAATTATGGTAGATTAACAGAAAGCTAATCGACTAATGAACCAAAGCTCAGATAAGTTCATGCAAAACCTAATTACCTAATTATAACTCAAACCACGTTATTACTTTCAGAGACACTGTGAGAGATTAAATGACCTTCATTTCCTCTCCTTGGGAATTTTGTTCTCATTTTTCACAGACAATAACCTCTTTATTCTGGAAATATGCAGGTTAAGTGTGTTTTTGCCATTGAAAACTGAAATAGAAAGTGTTACCTATAATTTTTCTCTATTTCTCTTTGAAGTTCATGCTTATAAATAATTATTGCAGTGTTTGCTCGTATGTAACATACGAGCAAACTTTAAAAAAAAGATTTTTAAAAAATCAACTGTTTGTATTAATGATTTCTGTGTTGTTGTTTTTTAATTAGTTTATTACAGGAATTATTGTTCATTGGTTACATTTACAAATAACAACTTAACATGATTTCTTAACATTTGCTTTAGGAAAATTGCATCCTATGTTTTCACTTTCCTTAAAGCCATCAATGATGCATTTATAGAGGTTAGTAACTGTATTATTACAGCTATTATTAACAATATATTCACTTTTTTGACGGAAATAAGTCAGAATCACTAAAAGTAATTGTAACTATAAAAATAACATTATAAAGATGCAACCTGCATTGCTATAAATACATTCATGGAACTATACGGCTGGCTAATTAATACGTCTAAATCAGTATATAATGGATTATGAGCATGCGCATTGAAAAACCAAATGCATGACTTGTAAATGTAACTGTTCTTATAATGCAGTATTGGTCTTAATGAGTCTAAATACATTTATAGAATAGAAATACTAAATCATATAAAAAAAAATTATATATATATAAATATATAATGGGGCTATAATTCATGATAAGCATGGGCTTCATAGAAATTGTTACCAAATTATTTTATGAACTCTTTTTCTATTCCACCTTTATTTTTCGATTCATTAAATCAATATAAATTCTGAAGCATGCACCTACCAAAGAAATCAGCAAATGGATCTCGGCCTCCAAAGAATTCACTGAAGACTTCATCTGGATTACGGAATGTGAATCCGCCCATGAAATCCTCGTCATAATGGCCACCTTTCCCAACAAGAAATAATTACAGGAAAACCACATTTCCAAAAACAGGTAAAAATGTGAACAGTCAAACATCTAAATAAGGAATAACTTCACTTACCTCTATTAGACAGGCCTTCTTTACCATATCTATCATACTGTCTCCTTTTGTTTTCTGTATGAAAGAAAAATGCTACTTTTAGTTTCACACAAAACAGACACTGATTAATAGGGTTTATAATAATTATACACTCCTCCCACCACACCTTCACAACATCAGAGCCAGTAAAGGGAGCCGTTTTGTGCCAAACCTATGGTTTATAACATAATGTAAGTTGATTGTTACTACAAGCAATGATCTATGCTTAGGCAAACATTTATACCTACATGGACAACAAATGCAATCTCCTCACAAGGACCTTGAGTCTATAAATAATGCAACATATACAGCCTTCACACACCCATGAAAACACACACACACCAAATATTACCTTTACCTCAGAAAGGCACACTGTTGCCATTTGCAAGCTTACTGAAACCTATTTCAGGTGATTCTAATACTCAGGGGCGTAGGAGCAATTTTGAACCTGGGGGGGGACAGTAAATGCTAGGTGGGGTGGAACGGGGGGTGGGGGGGGGGGGGGGTGGGGGGTTGGTGGGCTGGGGGAAGTGGGGGGATGTCCCGAATTTTTGTATATATATATATATATATATATATATATAAGGCACTTAAATGCTAATTTCTAAAGACTTATGGGAACTTATGTTTCTAAGCAGTGATTAAATTGTGATTTATTATGTGGGCTCTCCCTAGGGGGGTCCGGGGGTATGCTCCCCCGGGAATTTTTTTTGAAAAATAAACCATTAAATGGCACTTTCTGGAGAGTTTTGTGCAAAGAAATTGAGAAAATGAGTCTTACATGATATGTGAAAAGCTGCAAGGTTAAGAGCATATACTTTGCATTGTTGTGGTATCAACAGGTATTAGGACATTTAGCATTTACATTACTGTTAATCAGTCATGTACTGATTAACTAAAAATTAAAAACTCAAATAAATGGTTGGTTTAATTTCCATTAACCACCTAGCTTACCCCCCAAGGATAGGTTGAAAAATAAAATCAATCTATCCTTGTGGAAAGGTTCCTTGGTAGCTAAAAGTAGGTCTAGCAAGTCTTATATTTCTGTAATTCACACAGATCAAACACAAATATGCTGCCTGAATAGATTGCTGGTTTATTTTGAGTAGCCAGCTAGCAGTTCTCTTGGCAGTTTGCTAATAATCCGGTGTCTGAAGTAAAATGCTCGAAACATCTCCTGAGAAAAATCACATGGCCAACCTAGTCTTGGTTATTTAATTTAGATTTAGTCTTATTTTCCTTACCTTTTCATTCAAGGCCAGGGCACTTTATGTACATTTCTGGAACTTTTGCACGCTTCCACATCCCGCGCAACTAGGATCTCCCAGGAACACTCATTATATATTGCTGCGTACATTTATCCGTGTCACCTAGATGCGCATGCGCGAGCGGTGCGCGATCGTGGTCGACTGACAACGAGATTAGCAGCTGAAGAGTTCGGCCGTTTTTTAAATTGAATTATGTATTTAAAAGTTGCCGAATGGTTTAATTTGGAGACTCCGAAATCGGCAGAGATAGGCAGGCAATGCAAAACAAAATCTTACATTGGGAAATAGTGGGGGGGACAAAACTTCGATTTTGAAATGTGGGGGGGACATGTCCCCCCCACGTATAATGGCTCCTACGCCCCTGCTAATACTCATGTAACAATCCATACCATGCACGTTTAAATACAGCTTTTTCTACAGGGCTTAAAAAGGAAAGATGACATATCCATCTATAAATCGCCTGCATTCAGCTAGGACACAACTAATAATATTCAATAAAAAGGTCAAAAGCAGATGTGCAAGGACAACCACTCAAGGAAGGACATTTGTCCTTCCTTGAGTGGTTGTAAATGGCCACCTAAACTGGCCATTTTCAAACAGTTCAGAAATGTTGGCTTGTACAGTCAAGATTTAATCCAGGACACTGAGACTCTCCGGTTTTGCTCCAAACTCCTATTCTGAGGACGTGTGCCATACAACATGTTTAAAACATTCACGAATCAAACATTTCAACTACTGACTGCCTTATTAGACATTCTGGATATAGCTCTTTAAGCCGTTTTTATCAGCATAAAGGGACTGTCTATAATGGGCATTCATTCCACAACAATTCATTAATGTCTCAAGTCATCTATTTATGTTAGTAAATTAAAACATTCATTCTCAAATAAAAATGAACAGGGAACCATATTTGAAAAAAAAAGGAAACATTTTACTTTACAGTGTCCATGTTACACATAACATTACTGTAGTAATAACAATCAAGTACCGTATGCATAATTACATGCAAACCAAACCCTAATCCAACCCTATAGTAAGTACACGTAGTTAATTATTTTTACTCAGTACTTAAATGAGTTAGAAGTAGAATTACACTGTAACATGGACACCTTAAAAGAAAGTGTAGCCAAACATATAAATAGCCAATACCATCTGACAGGACTTCATATGCTTCTGAGATCTCTTTAAACTTGATCTCTGCCTCTTCTTTTATTTCTGGGTTTTTGTCTGGATGCCACTTTAGTGCTTGTTTTTTGTACCTGTAAAACACACACAAACACTCATTAAAACAAATCTTGTTAAGAGTGAACAATGGCAACACAAAAGAAAGTGCTTCATTCTTAGTATATCCAAAATTACAACAACATTGCTTAACATTTAGAAGTACAGCAAATATGAGGGTCATTAAATAAAACCTATAACATATCCAGTTTAAGGTACATTGCCAATTAAAATCTAAAAAAAAAAATCATACATAAAGTAATTGGAGTTAAATATTTGTGGATGCTGCTAATTAAATTTATTGTTATTATGCATGTAACTTATGAACGGACCATTTAAACGCACTAGTGAAGACAAGAATTAAAAACCAGTGACAAGACCCAAGATATGTTTTACACCAAAATGCTTGATGCTGAACGAACAATGATTAATTGATGCCACACAATGATTACTTTTACACACACATGTATATTATGGTCTTAAATGATACACATTTTTTATTGGTTTAAAATAACGGTTCAGACATAATATTTATACATAAGTTCAAGCACACAAATTGCTCATTGTAAAGTACTGCACTGTCCTCATTTATGATGCTAGCACATCACTGCATTAAAGTAACACACCACTTAACAACCACTTTCAATACAGGTCATGCTGCACAATACAACTTCAGCAGGTGTGACAACAGGTCAGCATCTCTGCACACTAAGCCTGAGTCAGCGATGCACACCCGACCAGCAGGACACAGCAGGGTCAATGGCCTAAACCAAACACTCCATACACCAGGGGATTTGTCCTTTGCACATCTTTTAATAGCGTTTGCCCTCTGTAGCTCTGTGCTTTGAATTTGCTGATGGTTATGAGGGGAATTTCTAGTGACCTACAGAATCAGGATTAAATAGATGCCATTTGTGTATCCATTTTTTTATTTTAATTTTAAAGTACTTTACTGGCATGAATGTTTAGATACATACAATACAGCCAAAGTATTATGCACAAAACAAGTAATGAGAAGAGAAAGAAATATACAATATAACAAACAATAATTAATAATATTTATTTTTATTCATATATTTTTATTAACATTTATCAAGACATTCAAATTTATAAAATAAAAAACACTAATATTTATATTAGATTGTCTTTTTATTAATAGAAAAAAAAATAAGATGAAAATAAATAAAAAAATAATAATATATGGTTTCTGAGGGTGTGCAGCTGAAAAATGAATTTTGCAGCAATTGATGGGTAGCTGTCTTTCCCCAATAACATCTGCATTTGACAAACTCTCTAACCACATGCCAGTTTTATAGTTCTTCAGAAACTGATCAAAGTATTTCTCTCTCCCCTCTTTATATAAACCACAGCGTCGGTCTCAACCTCACCAGTGTCACAGAGAGCACAAACTCGTTCTTCTTTTGGAAGTCATGCCTTTTTCTATTGACAAACTGTATCAGTGTTATCACAAAGTGCTGATTTTTATTTACAGAGAACATTAGAAGCGATGGACTGAGACAAACACACATTAATAACGCAAGCAGCAAAGAGGTCTCACATGGATGGCATCAACTAACCCCTGCTGTGCTGCACAGTCACTGTTATCATTACTGCACTACGTGTACAAAAATAGATGGCCATGACAGGACACAGAGTACTTACGCTTTCTTTATATCGTCATGGGATGCATTTTTCATCACACCCAGGATCTCGTAATAATCCCCCATGGCTCAGGTTTTTTTTTTTTTCTCACTCCACTGAATGACAAATTTTCAGCAGTGGCCCTGGAAAGAGAGAGAAAATCTAGTTGAAGACATCCAACAAACAGAGGGTGTGTTTTTAGTAGCTATGTGGGTGTGTGGCTACTGTGAGGGACAACCTCAAACAAACCAACATGTCATGTGAAAGCATGGTTCTACATTACACCCCTTACATAAAAAGCATTTATAAGGAACCGACTGATTCATGACTTTGTTATTCCCTCTTGGCTCCTGTGTACGATTTCAGTTTCCTTTGGGAAATCCTATTATCTTCTAATCTACATGGCCATACTCCAGCTTGGTTTAACCCTAATAAGATATGAACATATTAAACACAATATATTATATAAATAAATAATTTTCAAAAAGCAGTTTACAGATATTCTTATAGCATTTACTGTATATAACCCATATATAACTTCTAATGAAGAACAAAATCTCAAACAGGGGCCTAATACCCAGTTCCAATAGCTTTCCAGCTAGATCTCATTGGTTATTTATATCTGCAGTGTCCTTCAGAACAGGCCCAAGGGTGATCATGGCACAACACTGGCTTTCCTCTGCGTTGTCCAAGTAAAGGCTGGAATACACTACACGACTTTTAACAACTGAACAGATTTTAAAACACTAGGCATCATACACTTGCCAAATTTGGTATATGATGGCCAGTTTTTCCTGACCATATACAAACGAATGAGGATCACACACTAACAGACTGTAAAGTCGTTCCAAACACAGACTCACACAGAAAGACTGTATATTTAATAACCAACCTTCCAATTAAAGGAAAAAGACAAAAAGTCCAGGGTGCTCAAGGAGTTCAAAAAAGTATTAGAAGGTGCTCTTTGGGGTCGAGAGTTCAGTGTCACATAGAAAAGGAAATCCAAGGCACTCTTCTTTAGAAAATTAAAAAGCCTTTATTAAACTGGCTCTATCATGATTGAAAAAATTATTAAAACATGTGGGGGAAAATACAACCCACGCGTAGCGGCAAAAACAGCCTTCTTCAGGGAATATTTTCCAAACAAACAATTTCCTCATTTATAGATGCCAATTGGGAACACCTGATTGACAAATAGCCTGCACATACAGAGAAGGTCCACTAGGAGGTATAAAAAAAAAAAAAAAATAAATAAAAAAAAAACAGGAAAGGGCTGAAATCTATTTCTTCATTTAAACCAGGATATACTGTGGCCTGTAATTCATATATATAAAATGTTTCTCTCTGTAGAAGTAATTTTAAACGGTCACCACCCCGAATACTCTTTGATTGTTTCTAAACCCTCAACCATTAGACCTTCTGGGTTGTATTTTCCCCCACATGTTTTAATAATTTTTTCAATCATGATAGAGCCAGTTTAATAAAGGCTTTTTAATTTTCTAAAGAAGAGTGCCTTGGATTTCCTTTTCTATATGACTTCCAATTAAAGTGTTGCAGATGTTTTTGTGTAATGACCTAAACAGAGCTCTGTAATTAGTTTAATTAATACAGCACTTATGTTGAAATGAGATCAATCAAAACGTGTTATAATAATCAGATAAATCCAACTTTATAGCTAAAATATTAAGCCAGGGTTAAGTTAGGTATAGTGTGAAAATCACAGAAATCATACATTCGTGGGTTTGTTTCTATCTTCATTTACTGTGCACCTCTGATCTGCACGCTCTCTCTTTTGGATAGATTTTACACCCTTATTGAAGAGAAAATCGAGAAGTTTTTGTTTACGGATCAAAAGCAGCATGTCCCGCTAAACTGTGCAATTCAGTGGTACTGATATCCTACTTTAAGTCAAATAGTTGTTTATTTTTTCCATGTCTGTGAATAAATTACACATTTTAAAAACCATAGATTGTGTTGAAGTCATTGTTATTTGGTGCTGAAGTGAAGAACTGTAAAAGCTCCATCCGGGTAACCCGTGAAATATAGTAGCCTAATGATAATGGACAAATGTAACATTCCATAAGACAGTTGATGTGGTCGGGTTATTTTTATTAATTAGCCTAAAAAATGAATAAAACAAGACATGGTTTGTATAATACAGACTATAGGCGTCCACACATCCATATTCCATACAGCTTATAGTGGGTCGCAGATGTGCTGGATGATTACTGACATAAAACGATGTAATGATATCAGAGTAAAGAGGTTATGGGAATGTTCTGGGGAAAGACGTTCTACAAACCACAAACTAACGTTCTATTTCCGTCAAGAAACCCTTCCTGGCCAATAAAAAAAATAAAATAAAAAAAAAAGAGAACGTTCTGGGAATCAAAAGTTAGCTGGGGAGTAACATCATGAGAAAGAGAGGTAGGCCTACGCCAGGAGATCAGTATATAAAAACATTCTTTAACAAGACAGGTTAGCGTGATGGGATGCCATGCACTGATTATTATTATTTTTTTTTTCAGGAAAAGGACTAGCCTGGTAATACCACACTCTGCTACTTCGCTTTGCTTCGTAGACAGAGTCTGGAATGGCATAATTGAAAAGTGTTTTCTTTCTCGCGGGGGGGGCGCTTGTCTGAAGTATAAAATCATTGGTTACCCGTAAGCCAATCACCTCTCTCTCCAACTTAAACATCACCTCCATTCAAAATGTTTAACAAACACTCTTCATGTTCGGGCTTCAGTTTGCAAATGCCGGGAATATTCTCCACAAACAGAGCGAATTGCATCCCGTATCTCCATATCCGCGGTCGTTTTCGATTTCCCTAACCTAAAATACAATCTTAAACTCGGCGCTTAGCGTCTACGTCACGGCTTTCAGCCCGCCCTCTGTTCGTTGATTGGCCGGCTGTTTTCAGGCCGAAGGAAAACTGAGAGATAGGTCGCTATCTCAGACTGAGTACAGAAGCGAACTGAAATAGAGTGGAAGTACGAAGTCTGACGTAGTCAGGCTAGAAAAGGACACCTAATAATAATAATAATTAGAATTAATAAGAGCTGCCGATCCAGTACATCTCATTACTGTACACTGGGCGGCGCACCGTCCGAACTCAAAGTCCCTGTATTTTGCTATTATGTAGTTTGTTGGTTTGAATAACACGCAGAAAAACTGATATGCGTGTCAGAAGGATTGTTGCTTATGTGATATGGTTTAGGATAACAAAACAATACTGCCCTTGATGGATACATTTATTAGCTTTATTTATTTATTAAAATATTATGCAGTCTTCATCAGAAATGAAGACAATGAGAAATTTAAGTTGTTTTATTTTGCATTTGACAGCATTCTTTTTATTTTCTGAATGTTTACCACAACTGTTATGGGAAGAAAAAAAAGTTTATTAGGACAGTGGGGGCCCAGAATTTAGCTACGGCCCTAGTATTGTCAGTCTCCGTCTGCACCTCTCAGTCGCTGTCTGCACTACAGCTACCATCATCCTCCTCGGTCCACAGCTGCACCCCATTTCCCATTACCGGCACCTGCAACCCATTATCATCTATGTCACCTGGACAATCTGTTAATCTGTGGTCATTAGGGTGTATATTTAAGTTCCTCTCAGTTTTGTGTTAGGTGACGTTATTGTTTGTGTTTAGCACACGTGTTGGTGCCACATATTGTGTTTTGCATCGTTGGCGTTTGTTAGTTCTAGTAAATAAACTTCGTTACCCTCATCTTCATCTTCTGTGGATTACTGCGTGACAAGTATGAAGCTAAAACAAGTCAGTGCCAAATCATACATTACACAATTTTCTGTGAAATGTCAACTCAAGACTGGACAAAATCTGCAGACTGGTTCTGATTTTTACTAGCATAGACTCATCCAGACTAGCCTGGGTTTCCCCATGCTGCCTTTGCGCAGCGTGATTTTATTCACACTGCTAGGCAGTCTAGATACCATGGACCAGATTTTCACCTCAGCGAGGGGACCAATCACAGAACGGGGAGGGAGCAGCAAGACGATGACGACGTCTATGCGACACACCGAAGCAGTTTGTTTATACCATAGTCAATTTTTTTTTTTTTTTTTTTTTACAAAGCGTCTGTGACGTCACCCATAGACTTTCTGAATAACGGTTTTGAGGCCGTTTATGGGGGGTATGGGCGGCGCCATCTTTTGAAAATCTTGGGAAATCCTAACCCCGCCCACCTTCTGGCCAATCTATATATGGGTAAAAGGGCGGGCTTTGTGTGAGACTGAGCCAGCCGGTGGACGCGCCTCTTCAGCCAATACAAGATCAACTGGCAGACTAGGTTCCTTTTTACAGTCTATGGCTACTACATTCACTGCAAAGCTGCTGAAGAACACTCCAATGTGGGACATATCAGTCTATTCTTACGTTACATTTATTCATTTGGCAGACGCATTTACAGTGTTTCAAACGTCAGTTATAACCGGTTATAACCATAGGCGTAATTTGCGGGTGGGACATGTCCCCACCACTTTTTGCCTGTTGTTCCTACCAATTTTGAACTCGGACGCGCGCTTTAATCCGTTGTGGAGACTCATATTTGTTCCGGTGAAATCACAAAGTAAAATGCACACAAACGTGTCCCTGCTTGATATACAACCACTGATAAACATAATCGGTTTTAATGAAAGAGAAAAAAATAAAAAAAAAAATAAAAAAAAAAAACTATACGAGTGCGGATTAGAACCCAGAACCTCTGACACGCTTGGCAAAAGTTCTGCCACTCAGACTGATCCCATAAAATTGCGTGTGTATGACACGCCAATTCGTATTTCCATTTTTGGCGTGCTATCAACACGCACAATCGCTTTTCAGCGTGTTTATGAATGCAGTTGACTTAACGTTATTACTGTATATATAAATATATGACCTACCCCAACCCCGTCCCTAAACCTACCCGTCACTGGGGTTAATAGCATTTATGAGTCTTCCCCTGCCATCCTAGGGAAAAAAAATATCGCTCCCCAGATGTAGATCTACATTTTGCTTCGTTTCGCTCGGAAATTTAATGGCGTGTACATATACGCGGAATCACTTGGACATTAATGGCGTAGACATACACGCATACACGCGGATAGCTCAAAATGCGTATAGATAACACGCCACTTGACTTGAAAGTGGCGTGTCTGTTTACGCAAAAGTCATGATGTCATGTTGTGCCACTGGACCATTGAAGTAAATGCATGTGATTGTCGGATTTATGCATTTCTTCACGAGAAACTTCTCACCAACAACGACATATTAGATCTCATTAAACGACAAATTAAGCACAATGTACTATTTAAATCGATTCCTGGACATCGGTATGTTATTGTACATAGGTACATCTGATTTATGATTTAGCCCCCCAAAACCCCACCTGTCCCTACCTCGGACGCTAACTTATCTGAGGCAATTTAATGCTAACTGTTGCAGTGCCTCTGCCCACAAACATTGATGCTAAATAGTGCTAACTACGTGAAATAGTAGTGGAATGTCACTTACCGGAAAAAAAGGAGCGAAGTACTCCTATACTACAGTGTCGGTTAGTGCAGTTTATAGCAGAGCAACTCATTTTATGTACGATATTTCAATACAAATGTTCAGAAAGGATACAGAGGTGGTATGATGTGTTCTGTCAGATCATGGCCGAGACGTCAAATTTCAGGAATTCCACTGGGCGGAGCCTGTTATCAGCTGTCAATCAAGTTGTCAATCAAAGTTAACCACGCCCTTATTTGTCATACATTTTATATCTAAATACGATCTAAACTAACGAGTTAGAAAAAAATTCACCCCCCTCACAGTTGTCAGGCACTCGGAACCTATTGAAACATACAATAAAAGTCCATGGGACCAACCTGCAAAAACAAATTTATGCCGTGAAAACGGGCATTTTAACATGGGGTCTATGGATATTTGCTCCCTTTTGGGACCTCCTAGCGGATTTTCGATGTATTGCAGTTTTTCGCACTTCCGGGTAGGCTTCATTTTTCAGATTAAAATGTTGCCGCTTGGTTTATACCTATGGATCCTATGGATGGCAGCAGACGCGAAGTTACCTTTCGATGCAGCCTTAGATACATACGCCATCGTGTACACAAATCTCTGACCCATCGTCTTCATCCTCGTCTAATATATGTCGCTCTATATACATCATCTGGTATAATTGAAACGATTGGCTATGAGCTACGCACAGGCGCATTTGATAGACATTCGTAGCACCCAATAATGGGCATTCGTAACCACGCCTCAAATACGAGAAAATGAACATGTGGTTCCCAGACCACGTCTCAACCTTAATGAGACGTGGTCTGACGTTAGCCAGGCTACCTCCAGACTGCAAATTGGGGCAAAAATGTTCACTGGACGTGTGAAAACCAATGAGGTTCATTCTCGTGTTTCGTAGCACGTTTGAGCTTCCTCAAGAACCAATGAGGTTTGTTCTCACGCATTAAGCAGGTTCAGTTGAGCTTCTGTTTATGTTTCTTGTTCAATGTTTATATGTGAATATATAATGAGTAGATTTAGTTTACTTTTAAAGCGATCAAGTCTCTTCAGAAAATTTGGACTAAAGCTTCAATTCATTTGGATTAGTTTTACGATCTCTTTATGAACTTTTTGAAGCATCAAAGTGTCAGTTGCGTAGCTGTCGATGGAGGGACAGAAAGCTCTCAGATTTCATCAAAAAGATCTTTATTCGTATTCTTGAACAAAAGTCTTACGAATTTGGAACGACATGAGGACGAGTATTTAATGAAAGGATTTTCATTTTTGGGTGAACTATCACTTTAATATTGATTAATATGTCCAACAAATATAACCTAGTTTTTGATTTCTTTATTTTGGGTTTGCATTAATTTTACTTTAAGGAAATTAAATTCAATATTACAATCTTAAAATTAGTTCAAAATTGGTACAGCTAAAAATGGCTAAATAAGGGTTACCCAGGTTGATGCAGCCACAGAAAAACACAACATGATTTGTATTAGCAACATTTAAACCTTGGAACTTGGAACAATAGAGAGAAAGATTATATCATACCTGCAGGCCACCCCAGCATCCTCAAATTTCACAACGTTTGGCAATGCTTAGTCTAATGCTTAGTATAATCTACTTGTGTATTGTACTTCATAAAAATGGAACACAAAAACTAATTAATACTGAACATTAATGGCCACAACCATTACAATATAAGGTTGAAAATCTGTTTAAAAAAAATTTATTCACAAAATACTTTTTTTGTAGTGGTGATAAGGCATAATCCGAGGAATTCTGTGGAATGGATTTAAATACGACAAACTGTTTTAAAGCTGCGGTGAGTTTTTAGCTGAAAGCACAATCAAAATTAGAAAAAAAATATTTAATAAATTACTCCAACACAAGGGTGAAAGATATTTGAACTTTGACTGATGATCAACGTTCTGCAGATGCAAATACTCTTAATAATACTCACAATACACACACCCACTATTTCTAGTCCTCTCTTCACCCACTTTTGGATCTTTAAGTGCATTTCTTTCAAACCACACCTACTGCACAACAGCCAACATTCCTGACTCATGCTAGTGTCAATCTTTTCCACCTTTTTGAGACAGCCTTTTCATGGACATATACTTTTAAGCAGCAGTCCACTCTTTTTCACCCTCATCTTTCCTCTGCCATATCTTCCTCCAAAATCTGTTGCACATTCCTTTGCTACTTGTCATGAAACAGCAGTCAGGGCAAGCTCACAAATGTGTGAACAGATGTGAAATGGTTGCGGAATTCTCTGGAGGTTGTTTTCTGGCTTCTCATAGTGGCACTAAGAGGAGGCTGTCAGCTCAGCTCAAAGCAGATCACTTGACTGCAATAACTCTAGCCAAACTTGCACCAAATGACCACAGCTCAGTGAGTTTTAGTTAGTGAAAACTGGTTTAGTGATTTAAAAGGCTAAATTAAAAAGAGTTACACAACATGAACAGTCCTAAAATAAGTCAGTATGATAGTATGGGGATGTCGATGAAGGATCAGTTGGATATGTTGACCAGATGTTACCATAATAATTACAAGACAATTTGTCCATGTGGCCATTTGTTTTCTCTTCTTTTTCTTTGTTTGCGAATTTAGGAAAGAGAGAGTATTTGACTTATGCGAGTAACAGATGAGCCATTGCTATCTAGGAGGACTGAACCAGAGGACAGCTTGATGCTTCAAGTGTTTGAGGTTTATGGCCAACTCAACTAAACCAAGTTTCTCACTGTTACAATTAGAAAAGACAACTAAAGTTTCTCTTTCTATCTTTGAACAAGTACAGCGACATTCTTTTGTGTTAATCTACAGTACAGTACAAAGATACACGTATTTTCCAAGTAACTTTCTGCATCAACCAAACATTCTAGAGTAACTTGTTTGTCCAAAAGAGGGACTGTAACAAATAAGGCTGAAGCTATATAAACTTCCTGTAAAATCTTACATTTGATCATTCTGGCAGAACATTAAAATCTGTAATACACTAACTATATTATGGACTAAACCTATGTGTTTATGAAAATAATGATGAAATAATATAATAAATTTGTCCGTCAGAGTCAACCGCAAAACAAACAGCCTAATTGAGTATTTTTTACAACTAAAATAACTGGAAGTGGATGACCAGAAGCCTTACACAAAAAGCTTAAAACCAAGGCTGTTCTTGCATTTAAATCAAGGTGGATGGATAGAGTTACAGCTTATAGATAGACAAAGTGAAATGAACACTGGTACATCCTCAAAGTCAAAAACTACACTGATGAGTACCTTTAATCGCATTAATCTCAAAACACTGGGGACACATTGACAAAGCACAGAGAATTAAAGGGGAATTTGGTCGGTCCACTTGAAGAGGAAGGCTGTCAGATTATCAAACTGGCTCGTTATGCTACTAACGTTATGCATTTCATCCCTGATGAAAAGATTTGAACAACTTAAAAGTGATTCACTTCAAAATGAAAAGGAAGTCAAACCATTAAAAGACACCACTTGGACTACTCTCCATTCTACTGAAATGTAAGACTTTTATGCTGTCAACTCTGATCTCAAATAAAAATGAGACGAAAGAAATATTAACCATACCATGAATAAATATGAAAATGTCAGTTTGAAATTGCAGACCAAAACTTAAACTACCTCTCACAAAATAATCAATAATGCATTTAATTAACATCAACATGTAAGTAATGCTCTCAATGTAATAAGAATGCTATCACTTCCACATCCATATAGCAGATGTAAACGGAAGCCTGGGAAAGAGAAACGCTGATACTTTCCATTAAAAAGAAAAAAACGATGACTCTGCCAAACATGCATGAGCAATCTTCATCTCCTTTTCTAGATTTGTCCCTGTCCTAATGTTGATCTACAAGAATAAAAGTAGGCTACTTAAAGAGCAACGTGGTGTCTTAAAGAGAGTAACTCTTTGAATACCATCAAAACTAATCGTGGAAATAATCTCAAGCACGTCTCAGGTTCATGACCTTTGAATGCAGCATGTTTACAGGTGTGAGAAGACATGGAATGTACTGGAAAGTCAAAGAACATTTTACCAAATTCCGGTGACGGTGACTAATCGTACATTAGTGTTGAATAGTAGCCTATAGTGGGTAATGGTTTAAGCTAGTTTTTTTTTTTTTTTTTTTAAGGCTACTGCTTTTATTTCGCACAATAAGTTGACTAACAATAACAACAGAAGGGTATGAGCGTGTTGCATGTAGCTAAATTTCAAATAGGTTATTTTATGTGTGCAAACTGACGTAGGTAGGTGAAACGTTAAAATCGTTTAAAATGATATCGGAAATCTGATCAAAACTTTTAGATGTCAAGACAAATTATGCGGTTGCAGTGAGTCAAAACGTTTGTCTTTTGTAAAATTATTAGAATTAAACATTTATTTCTGCCTACCATTTTCATTCAAAACTCTGCTGCTTTTGCTGTTGTTTTTGTATATGAAAAGGCGCTCCAGTGATCCCCAAACACATGACCGTGTCTCATGAGCTGCCAGCCTAAACATTTAGGCATCATAGGCGCGAAACTAGGTTTTGACACACTGTATGTTTTTCATCTCGTTTTCATAGCAAACTGAAAACAACATCAACATATCTCAAGGTTATACTCACAAACCTTATGTGTCCTTATCCCGGTACTTTATTTGGACCTCCGATCAGTGTATTCCAATGATGAGGTCGAGTTTCTTTATTTGAAATTCTATTCCTGTAAGTAATTAGCCTAAGTTAGTCTGTTTTGGTCCGAGGTCTGTCCGTTTATAAAATAGTCTCGGGTGATCGGAGTAACTTCCCTATATGAAAGACAGAGATGAGCAGACGAATATATGAACCTTTATCACTGCTATTGGGCTGCCACTAACGTTCTCCAACCATCCGCCGACCTCTATAAAGCGGCATGATTCTTGTGCAATTTCGTCACTTCCTGTTACCCAAACAGCTGAAGGAGATCAGTAAGTGTGATGTGACAGGTAGCCTAATGGTGTTGTAATATGGGGAATCAAAAGACTTCTTGAGGGAAAATGATTCATCTTCATATCTCAAACATTTGCGGAATGTTTAGGATAATATGCATTAGCCTATAGATGGACAACTACAACTAATATTTACATAATCCACTCATGAAAATAAATCTAATTTTAAAACTAATATATATCTAAATATCAAGCAGAGGACAAAGTTTAAGGTTAGTTATGATCCTGAGATAGAAGAAGTGGGGTGGAAAGTGAAAGTGCTGCTTACACATTCAAAGGTGAAGCGAAGGGTGAGAGGTCATGATCTGTGACTGGCTGCGCCTATACAATCACCAGTGTTTAATTATCTAGATTCTAGAACAAATCCAATTGAGCTTTAGCTGGCTAATAACCATGCAAATTAGGGACTACAACGCATAACCCCTTCAGAAACCATTTATGTTTATGGTTTTATGACTGACAAAAATAGGCACGTTTATTTTTTCCTTTAGCATCCAACCAAATGGATTACATGTTACAGGAGGTGATGCATGATTCAGATGTTGCCTTTCCCCCTCCTGCTGCCTGTGAGGGATTCTGGAATGGAGATTGATACCATGGAAATCATGTGGAAGAACTTTTTTGTTTTGTTTTCCACTCAACTTTGGTCCAAACTTGGCAGGGAGCACGTTTGAGATGGATAATGGCTCTTGTCTGTATCCCCTGTTAGACCCCATGTTGTGATTACACATGATTTAACTGTTTAAAGGGATAGTTAAAAAAAATCTGAAAGTTTGTTCTGACTTTCTTTTTTCTGCAGAACAACAAAAGAAGATATTTTGAAGTACAGTATAGGTAACAAAATAGTTTTGGTTTCCATTGACTTCTATTTTATTTTTAGTCTATACAATGACTAAAGAACATTGTTCAAAATGGTTCATGTTAAACAGAAGAAAGAAACCGGTTTGGAACAACATGAGGGTTAGCCTGACGTCGTCATACTCAGATTCCCATCCTAAAATGTTGTGGGCGGGGCTAAGTTCGGCTGGCATCCAGGCTACATGAGGGTAGTAAAAGATGACAGAATTTTCTTTTGGTGGACTATCCCGTTAAGAGAGCATTCTGCTGTTTCATCCAGACGTCAAAAGCAGTAAAAAGTCAGAAGAATGTGGAAAACTAAAACATCTTGTAAGGCTACTCCTTTTTTTTCCCTTTTGATTTGTTCTCTGGGAGATATATGTATATGTTTTATTTATTTTAAAAAAGTTTGACTATTAAACTGGTATGAGTAAAGTGTGTGGTGTGTTACAGACTGGAGAGTATAATGTATTCATGATTGGGTGTGATGGGATTTAGTGGTATGTAAAACGTGTAAGTGTTTCTGCTGTAATGTTTAAGCTCTATTGTATGCGCTGTATGTCTAAGTATTGGCCAGCAGAGGGTGAAAATTCCTTTCCTTTGATCAATCATTCCGTTCGCATTTGATTTAACCCCCTATTAGCTACATAGTGCACTATTAAACTTTACACAGTGAGATAATACCATGTGCCTATTCCCAATGCCAATGATTCAATTAGACGTTTTATCGGGTAATAACAGAGGTCATGATTTATAAATGCTGCATGTACCTATCGAAGCTGATACTAGCCTACACAACTTCTTTCTAGTTAGTTTTTTAAAAACCTCCACAGGGAGGCACCCTTGGTCTTCTAATGATTATTCATCTTATTAGAGCAACAAAGCAATGGAAAAATCAAATATTTCTAAATCAAAGTATTTGTTATTGTTATTATAAATTGTATTAATAATGTAATGTAAATAAGAAAAATATAGTATGGACAGAGATCTTGCATGACAATATTCTTGAAAAGCGATTATGAATTAACAGGCAATAATTTTGCTGTCAATTCTTAAGTTACGGTTGTGTTGTTAGCAGTATTTTAATTTTTGAGCAAGCTGTAAAACGGAAATCATGGTAATATTTAATTCATCCAAGTTACATTTTTATATTTATGTAGGCCTATATAATTATGAATGTGAATTTACTTTAAATCTGTTCAGATTTGCGGAAAATCGTCTTATGTACAGTGTCAGATGGTTTTTCTTATATCTTTATAATTATTTTACACATTAAAAAACACGAGTTTTTTACGACTTTAATCGTTTCTTTAACACGATGTGACAATGTGCATTAGAATCTTTTCCTGGAAAAAGCAACCAAAAAAACAGACTAAACGTAAAGTTGTTGTGTTTTAAACCCATTAATTGTTCTTAATGAATTCTTTGAAATTAAATCTTTAAGCTTTCACATTCCGGTGTGAAATGACTTGACCCTAAGAGCAATAACATTTCTAAAAGCTATATAAAATACCATTGGTATATCTTTGCACGTGGATGTGATTGATGGCCAGAGGCATTAAGTTTGCCAGCTATAATCCATTATAAGGTAATAGACCCAAATAAATCTCCCCACAATTAAGGCCAATTCTTCATAGCTATAAGACAAGTTAGTTTTTTAAGACCCAATTACCCTCGGCTGAGATTTCTGCTAAAATGCTGGAAATTTGGTCAGTGGGAGGAGTCTAGAGACTTACTCCAGTGAGGAGGGTGAGACTGAGGCCGGGAGAATATATGGAGATGATCCAAGGTGGAATAAAAAAAAAGTTCCCCCTGCTCTCCGGCCATTACTTGCACTCATTGCAGGGCCCTATTAGATTTATGTCAAACGAACACACCCTTAATTTATGTTATACGGATAATGCATCCGTGGTCCCGACTAGCCTCCTTTCTTGTTCCATCACTGGATGTTTCTTTAATTATATGTCAAAGGCCATAAAACTCCAAATGAAATTCTACATCCCAGTTTTTCTTAAATATTATGTTTTAACAAAAGATGCTAATATCTCCAGTGCAAAAAAAACAAAACAAAAAAACATTTAATCATTACCACACATTCTGATACATAGATTGAACACCTGTCTTTGTCATTAAAAAAAATCATTCAGGCCACATACACTTAAATGTCGGTAAACACAGCTTTACAAACAAATTTGCTTGTCCTTGCTTATCATGAACATCAAAACGAACTCTACACATCAGTGTTTGTAAACGATCAGATATTCAGCACCTGTATGCTGTCAAATTACTCATTTACTTTAACAGATGTTGGGAACAGGTTATTACTGACAAGGTGAGGAGAGAATTTAAAAGTCTTGTACAAATGCTGCGTGAACATTAAAAGATGTAGACAAATACATATTCGCATATCCATCATCATCAGCTTTCCACCAACCAACATGTCCATACAGCCACGCTGAACCCAGTAAGTAGCAGCAAAAAAGCAGAGGATGCTGACAGCACATTCTTCAATCCTCTTCAGTTCACCAAATTGTTCTTTGCTACAGCAGAACTTAGGCATGTCACACTTTTCCTTCATTCATCAATTTGTCTGACCTTAAAAACTCCCCTAGATCCACTAATCTAAAACTTGCATGTCCTCAAAGTTTCTGTTTTAATTATTGCACAATGTCAACATCACTCTCTCCATTGCTATAAAAACAAGGTCCAATATGTGGAATACATTACACAATCTGTGATTTTTTTTGTAAAATGCAATAGAAACATACAGTAAACCTTGAGGCCTGAAATGCAGCTCGACATTGTTGAAATGTAAAACTGAATATTTTTTTCCCAAGAATCAGTCAATTTTAAGCCATCATTACTACATGATTCAAACTCCACACCTGTGCTACTGTTCTACCACCCCTGTTAACCTCACACATTCTGCCATGATTCTAATCTTCTAAATTCTTCTGTTGGTGGCACATTAGCCAAACAATAGTATTTAGCCTGCAAAATTAATAGCTCAGAGTTTTCAGCGAAAGCTACAATATTAGCACGCCCTGTATCAAGGCATGTACATTTATATAGCTAAAGCAGTGTGACCTTAAACCAAGCACAACCTTTAGTATCCCTACTGTGCTGAAGAAATTTCAGGCATGCTGTTACATTGGAGAAGCGCATGTTTTAGCTTGTTCTTGAATCAGCGAAGCTAAAGCATGCATCTTTATAGGTAGACACTCAATATGTGCTGCACTACGGTGACAAAGAGCAGTTAAAATCGTAAAAAAGGGATTGTCTTAAAACATCCACTTCAATGTAAGCAATGCAAAACCAAAGAAAATCTACAAGTAAATTTTGCGCTGCCATTTTATTCCCTCCGTAACTCCAACATTCCGATGTTCCTGTTCATTGTTAGTGCTTTTGATCAATGGACGCCTTTCCCTGATGCTGCTTTGAGATTATAAATGCATTATTTACAAGGTTACTCTTTTTGAAGTAAAAATAAAACAGCATATATTTGTCCGTGCCACAACTTCAAACTGTCCTTCTGCATTTGTTTTTTTTTTTTATGTCCCAACACCTGTAAATCACTGTACATCCACAGCAGACACACGCTCGGTTCATTCTGATCATTTAATATCTGGTCACTATGACAAAAGTCGCAGCTTCATGTCTGCGTTTCAAGGCCATCAAGGGGTTGACGCATTCCTCAGCTGAGCTCAAAGCCAGCAGAGGATTCAATAGCATAGAGTAACTTGTTCCTCATTTGCTGAGAGTCACAAAACTCTGGTAGCTTGAGAAGGTTCATGCAAGTGCTAGCGGTAGGGAGACGCTCCAGGTCAGCGCCTCCGTTATGGATGCAAAATGCTGGGTACAGCTCCTAGAGACAGAGAGAAATCAGACAATCGCATGAACATCTATGAAAAGCAGTACTCAAACACTTTGAGGGGGAAAAAGTATCTGGAAGAGACAAGAGGAAAATACCTAAAAACATTGTTTTTCAGTTAAACAAAATCATATTTTAGTCAAGTTGTAGATGTGAGATTGCCAAAATAAATTTGAAGACACAAAAACATTTCGTTCTATCAAGTTTTGTGGGCTGCATGCAAAACAAAACATACAGAGTGACCAGTGTCATCCAATTCACAAATGACTCTTATGAGCCAGTTCTTTTAATGAATTATTCAGAAAGACATTACTGGGTTGAATCCGTCTGACAAATTCATCACTGAATGAGCTCCTTAAATCAGTCAGGGTTACGGTTACTGAATTAAAGGGAACATTCGTCAATTTTCAACCAGCTTTGCATTGTTACAATGTCGGTAGTGTAAGTAAATGAACAATCTGTGCTCTTTTTCCATTTTACCTGCACGGAGATATCCTCGTTTATTTTGTGAAAACTACAGAATGTACTTTGTCATTTTTGTATCCCGCTCGCTCAGACAGTCGGATCAAGTCCAGTGCATTTTGAGTGTTGAATTGTTCCAACCTTTTTTCGCCACAGTCATTTTTCTCAGTTATCTCTAGTCGTGAATCACTGATTTAAAAAATATATGTGTATATATTTCCACTGCATAGACAGCCAACTTCTATTAAACCCTCATCTTGCACATCTGACTCGCTTACAGAACTGCAAGTTATCATCAGTTTCAGTCCCAACCGTTTCTAAATGAAGCAAGTTTTGTATACTTCAGCTTTGCCAAAATCAGTGTAGGATTGTAAAAACAGTTTAACACGGTGTCTACACTAGGTGAACTGTTGTCAACCACAGCTTGAGACTGTCTACGAGGAACGCGTCAAAAATCAAAGTTCCAGTTGTACTGTTGTCAGAAGAAGCGCAGGCACGTGGTGTTTGTCACAAATAAAACATTTTATTGTCAGTATCTGGTCACACTGCCCTCCATTCAGTGTCGACTGTAATCAGATAAATGCAACAAGCAACAGCCTAATATCACAGCAACAGCTAAACTGTATAAGGTTACTGAAAGAACAAGATGAGCCTTCTGGAAAAATTCTCCACGTGGTTGCGAGGCTCAACCCCAAAATGAACCTGATTAAACCTGCTTTAAGGGGCCAATTTTTCTAACAATTAAGGTATTAAAGTATCGTTGCTTATCGAGAAAATGTCATGACGGGAGCCATCATTTTGAAAAAAGGGCATCCATCATGATTTTTAAATAGCTCACTGTGACAGGGCTATTTCTCCCCTAATGAATTCTGGGATGTTTAACGGCATCTAATTAAGGCTGAGCTGGCTGAAGTGGCAGACGAGGTGGGAGGCCATCTCCCCTTGATCTGTCTCTCTTCGTCTTTTTCCTCTTACTCCTCCTTTCCATCCGTTCCTCAGAGCGTCTGCACCAAAGTCAAATTCATTAAACAGCCCCACTTTAATTTCGGCAGTAGCACGTATCTGTGGAATTGCTCAGAAGCCATGATTTTCCCCCACCCAAATTCATTCAGGCTAAAGTAATCTGCTTTAAACTGATGACAGATATTAAAAGATGCAATAAAGTCAATGAAATGACAATTACTGTCCTTGGTTAGTCTAAGGAAGGCATAAAAACACATTTAATGATTTTTCTGTTCCCCAGATTCTGCTGAGTGTAATAAGCACAACTGACAGACTTCACACTCTGGTATACAAGAAACAGACTTAAGGTTGAATTCCTGGAGACTGAGACAATACTAATCCTAAGAAAATAGTTGGTGGATGAAGTAGTCAGAATAATTTGAAAGCTCTGTATTTTATTTTCTGTGTTTACTGTCAGACGCTATTCTCACATCCTCATTTCCTGGCCTTTGACTTCACGCTAGATACAGTCAACATCAAGCAAGACCCGTTTAAAGTTCAACAGGGCATTTTATCAGTCAGATGGATTTCACACACCCAGTGGCACTTGGAAAAGCCTCAAATGACATTACAATGCTAGGGGTCACAACCTCTCTAGCACAAATAGAGGCCAAGATAAGGCCTATCCTGATAGCTGTTATAATGTGAAAATGATTTGTTACAATGAGCCTGTTTGCTCGTACACCCTTGTGTAAATTAATGACGAGATACTGCGACAAAACATTTTTTTTTTCACTTCATTATTTCTCCGTTAAGGCAGCACACCTTGCAGGGAGTAGACGTCTTTGTGGTGGGGATCCTGATAACTTTAATGAATAAAAATATAGAAATTAGGACAAAATCATAAGCAGGTGTGAGTCGGCATGAACTTCGTCTGAACTTCATATGTGATAACAGAGGTGCGAGTCATATCGATGCAGCTCAGACACGGGGTTGGGTTATGTCTGTACATTTCACTTTTCCAGTGAACCCACCTAAGGCCCCTTACAATCTCAGATAAAACATTAACTCATCTTTAATGAGTTCAGACACAACCCAAAGTTAATTAAAATCATATTTTCAGAGGGTTTAGGTCAATGTCACTGACCTTGAAGCCTAAGAGCGGAGGTCGTGAGCAGCTTGTAACAAACTTGAGAAGCTGCCGTTTCTCCTCATCACTGAAGCTCTCCACCACATCCCAGAAAATGTTGATCACTGGGTGATTTGCTGAATAACCACCTGAGTAGAGCAGCAACAGTTAAGAAAAACAAAAAATATAATGCATAATAAACAATAAATAGAATGCATATATCTAAGTCTTTCATAACTAAACCCTTCTAAATTATCAGATAATCCAGCATCTCAGCTATGAAATTTAGTTGCAAAACATGGTTAAAACATTTTAAACCTTTTTTACTACACATCCTGTTTAAGTAGAGGAAAAGTTGAAGCATCCGAGTTAACACTTAAAGCTGGAATACACTACACGACTTAAAATCTGTGTTAAAATCAACAGATTTTAAAATAAAAAACTACACACCTGACCTGTGCGTGTTTTTGGCTCTCCATTACTTATAAATAAATACAAGACAAAATGTGAGAGCAACATAACATCTCTGGAAGGAAAGTAAGAGGCTATTAAATCAAGCTAAATCTATAGTGATAAAAAGTCTGATGGGTGTGCTTGTAGTACCTGAGTAGTTCGTAAATTTCTTCAGGTCATCCAGACAGATGGGCACGTGTGCACCAGAAATCAATACCTGGAAATATAGGTGGACTTAAGTTGTTTACATTTAATTAAATGACAACAAAAAAAAAGAAGAAAAAAAAGACAGACAGTTTTCAATATTATCTGGTGATAATATCTGTTGATATTATTATTATTAATCCATAACTGATTGGTTTGCATCTAGACACATGTGCTCTTTCCCACATTTTTAGCATGCGTGTGTGTGTATGTGTGGCGTCGAGGTAAGCTGCTACCTGAATTTCCTGCTGATCAAACATTCGCAGCCACTCCAGGTTGACCACGTTAGCCAGGCCCTGTCGAAAGGCCAGGCAGTGTGCTCGGATCTGTTTGTTCAGACGGTAATCGGCCACTAAATGGATGTAGGCTATCCTGTTGGCTGTGGTTACCGGGATGTCCTTTCCCCCTGGTTTGAGCTCAACCACCTGGAAAAAGAAACAAACAGATGGAAGTGTGACAGGCACTATCACCCTGGGTTCAGTGATGATTTAATTCCATGTTGAAAGTGAAACAGTACAGCTGCAGAGGAAAGTGTTAAAGGCAACTGAGGAACATAATGGAAATGAGTGCAAATGAACACCCTTTACCTAATGAAGGGGAAAGCAATTAAAAAAAAAAAAAAAAAAAAAAGAGTTTACTTGTACTTTGGTACCTTAGTAATAAGAAAAAATTATCAAACAGTTTAATTTTTTCCATTCATAGTTATAAGAAAGAATGATCAAACTATTTATTTTTCTCCATTCATGCAAAATAAAAAAAATTTTAATTAAAAATCAGTATCAATTATTATTTGGTCCTAAACTAGCTAGTCACTACTGAATTACTATTTAGGCGAAATCTACCACCCTGTTACCCATCCTGTCATAGTTTATTTTTATTTATATACACACACTATATATATATATATATACATATATATATATATATATATATATATATATATATATATATATATATATATATTTTTTTTTTTTTTTAGGGCTGCACGATATTGAAGAAAAATGTGATATGCGATAACTCATTAAATAATGAGATACGATAATGCTTAAAGTGTGTAAAATAAACTTAAATGATCTATTATGTAGGTGTTTCACATTCTTTTTGTGACAAGAAAACATCCCTACAACTTCTGGAAGTGAACAGCAGTGTTTTACTGTCACATAAGAAGTGTTATTAACATCAGTGTAAAGCACGGGGTTCAGGGGTTCAGGTTATCCTACATTAGGGTTATTTAATCGAATAATAATAATCGAATGCAAAAATAAAACACTGCTTAGCTTTCACTGTACGAATTAAATATATACAGATTCTTATTAAAGCTAGAAACGTTATTCAGCCAAGAGCAGTGAGTGATTCTCTCTGTCTTTTGTTCATGACCCCAGTTATTGCAAGCCGTTGCAAAATGCATATTGTGATATCTACATTTGCGATATTTCGATATATTGTGCAGCCCTAATATATATATATATATATATATATATATATATATATATATATATATATATATATATATATATATATAAGGACATAATTGTTACTAATATTTGACCTGAGTTGACAATCAATATTTTCTGAACATTCAATACCTCCTTTCATTAACAATTTTTTAAAAGATTGTTATTTATTTTTTTTAATTAAAACTTTGGACAAACTTAAACCAAATCTGGAGAGCACACACAATTTCCCTCCATACACCAGAGATTGAGTTGGTTTTCATTTGTTTGGAAGTGAGGAGTGGCACTACCAGATATCAAGCTGGATGATTAGACCTTATACTATGCTACACAGTTTTCTCCCAGTAGGTATGTTTGAGCTGGTCAACAGAGAAGTTCTTTTAAAGATCTAGACAGAGACGTGCTTTATCTCCATCAGCCAAGACTAACAACAGTTAGATCAATCATTAACAATGCCAGAGAACAAGAGATGGAGAGAGGAGACACAAAAGACAAACATAAGGGCACAAAGGGGGGTACGTGTTGTTCACCTGTGCCTCCCCAAGATCATTGTTGACCACAGTGAAGTTAAGGCCGAGGTCTTCCACGTCACCTTCATAGCTCTTGAGGAAAAGCAGGTTTCTGTACATCTCTGGGTCTAGAGAGGCCAGATGGTGGATGTCCACCTCTGAACTGGTGCCTAAAATCTTGGATAGGAAGAAACTGGCAAAAGGCAATTCCACTAGCATGTTTTCATACAGCGCCTAGGAGACAGAAGACAGAGAGAAATATATTTAACAATATGACCTCTAGACTAGGACTGTTAAACACTGTGTAATGTAAAGTAAGTGGCACAATTTTTACATTATCTATATCCTGTGGGCTAATCTGTCCCAAATACTATTGACACTTTATATTGAAGAAGCTCAAACTTTAAAAACATCAACTGTATCCTTAACCTGTTGTTCCGTTAAGAAGCACAAGGATGGTGAGTCCTAAAAGCTAAAGTACCTCAACAGTCCTAAAAAGACCATATCTGAGGTCATTAAAATATACAGGCCTTGAATAAATGATTGCACTAAAATCCTTCAACCACATAAGCTAAATGGATTATAAATTTCCCAAATCTCCATAATGCATGGATCTAAAACACACACACACACACACACACAGGCTGTAAATCAGAGCATTTCCTAAACACAGGTTAATCGTGCAACTTCAAACATGGGACATTTTTTATCCAAAATAATCCACTTAGCAACACTCTTCCCACGAGCCCTGTTGTGGGAACATATGTGCTGCGCCCTCCTGAAACCTATCAATAACGTCGTTCCCGGGAAGAAGCCGCAATAAGGATATGGAGGCACAATGCAGCCTATTTTTCAAACCTTCAGGTTATTTATGGGTGTTTATTGCCAGAAATTGTGCCAAAATGATTTGGGATAAAAAGGATTAATGAATGGCCGGGACTTTTAATATAAGTGAGTGCAGTGGCAACGCAATTAATGCAAATTGTGGCACCATCAGGAGAGTAAACGCCAACAACTTAGCAGCTGCCTTCTGTTTCTGCCAAATAAAATTGTAAATTTACAGCATTAAGAATCAATAAAAAATTTAACACACTTGCCATCAATCAAGAGTTCTGACCTTCTCTTTCCTCTCTGTTGCCCTTTGAAGAGGGACAGTTAAGCACTGCTAGTTGAACTCCAGAGCACGTGGTATTTGAGTGTGACTCAGTTCGTATTTGAGGGCATGTGTAGAGTAGAGTGAGAAAATAATTCAATTCTACACAAGGGTGGGTCTTTAGTTAAATGGCTGTAGCATGCCTTGATATTTAAATAAAAACAATTTATTTTTCAAGTATCCAGTTCCAATATTGTGAAAACACCATTTTCTTCTACATCATGATCTATAATGCACCCAGCCCATGATGTCTTCCTGATAAAGACATGTAATAGCAATTCTACAAATTAATATTGAAACTATTTTAAACCTGGTCAGCATCTTAGACTAAACCTAATAAAAACACTCATCAAAAATCATGAAATGATGAAAGATAATAATAAACCAAAAACACATGGTGTCTGTGTATATCAAATCTAGAGGGCTACGCGCGTTGCGCTCTAGAATCTTTGCTGTGTATGTTCAAGCAACTCACTCGTCTCGCACGTTGAGCTGGCAATGTTTTACAGATGGTCTTGAAGTGGTAAGTGGGCAAAGCAACAAATCGGCATTGAATTAGTTATCAGATGATATTAAAAGTGGGATTATTTGTGGTTGACCTGGAAATTTTCACTTGATCAAAAAGTTATGGATTTGATATTAGCTGCGAATTCAGAGCATTAACTTAAGTTGTGTCAGTGTAACGTTATCGATAGCTAGCCTAGTCTTACCCAGAATCATAAATCCAATGGCTAGTTTATAGCCCTTCTGTCTGGTTCATAGGTTAAAATGTACAAGAAGTACTAGCTTTTCTGTTAGCTCAAAAATTACTCTTTACAAGTTCCTTATTTAAAATATAATAATGAGCAGTGTAACTAAAGTATTTCAATGATTTTACTAAAGTAATGTTACATATTACATTTGATTTGATTTCTGTCAAATATTAACCATTTTCAAATAAACGGGGTAGTGTTAACCTTATTCAGCACTGAAATCTGTCAAACTTCTTTCAAAGTCCTTCATCACATATTAATATTAAAATAGCTTAATTTCAGAGCACCACAAAGTCAGACCTCAGAACCTTTATGTACCTTTAATGTAAGATCGTTCTTAGGTCACATACCAATTTAAAATCATAACATAAAAACTGCAATGGTCCTGTTTTTAAAATCATGTGCAGTAGGACTAAGTGTACAGTAAGTGTGTGTGTAAACATGCTTTAATGAAGTAGACTTCAAACGTTTTTGAATTTGAGCTTACAGTTCCAACCTGTCTTTTACATAAACTTACAAAATAGATACTTTAACTTAGCCCTCAGATAGAGGAGGGTTGCTGCTAGCTCCGTTAAGGTATTTCTGTCCCTCCCAAACTGCATTGAAATGGTATGTTTAGCAGCCAGAATTAAAAAAAAATCAGGGGGAGAAACCCCCTGACTGACCCCTCCTAACATGATCCATATCACCCGTCAGAAAACAATAGCAACGTCTCAGATTGTACCCCCCCAGAATTTTGGCTTGCATGACGCCCCTGATCAACAGGATTTTATCCACCTGGTCCAGTCAGGCAAGAAGTTTAGATTTCACGTACTATATGACGCCACCACAAACAAAAAAAACAAAAAAATACTGACAGGTTTGGACAAAACCTTTTACCAAAGCCAACTAGATAACCATGGTGACAAAGCGTCAAATTAAAAATTGCAATGTATCACAAAAAGTAAAAATGACAGGTCTCTTCATTGGACCCTGCCACAGTTACAGTGACGCAATTGTAATCTATACAGATCGTCTTTATAACAGCACTAAACAAATATCAATATCCCACTCAGTCTGCCACTCCTTCACTTATTTATGGAGAGAGAAGGAGGGTTAATTGAAAGTCAAATTGAAATTAATCTCGTCACCTTAATTGCTTCGCCCATTACTAAGGAGTGGGGGCAATTGAATGGAATAAGATCAAGAAAGTAGGAGGGAGGGGGCCAGCCATTCCTCAGGGTAGGAGCTCAGTTATGTCCCTTCCATCCTACAAGGTGTGTGTGTATGTATGTGTGTGTGTTCATTATAGCTCTCTAATAAGTGGCCTGAATTGCCTCTTCACAAGTGGTGTTGATGCCCGTGGCTGTAAAACAGATCAAAACTCTATTACCAGCGGCACGGCTCCAGTTATTTATGGTGCTAGCTGATTTAGCGTCCATGGCCAAATGCGATGGCTACACAAACAGTGACGGGAAATCATGGGCTAATGGAGTAGCCTAATTGAGCAGCGAGCTTCTTGGCATGAGGTAATTCATCTACCCTTCCCCCAGTCAATGTGCTTTGTGATAAACAATCCTGGGCATACGCATTAATGAAACTTTAAAAACATTAGCGGCTAATAAATACCAGCTAGCGGCCATACAAAAGAGATGGCCAAAACAATAGCGGCAATAAATTGTGGCTCAAGGTGTAGCCTTTATAGGAAAACACTAGGCAAAATTAGGATAATCAAAGAGTTATCAAGATGGTTTTATTGTAAAACATTTTCCACTTATTGTGAACCATTCTAACCATTATGAAATTAGCATGCACTTATAACAAATTCTTTCCATCCTCCAACAAAAACTATGTATTGCTACGATTCCTGCAATGCTTGGAAACAGTAAACTGTAATTTGTCGCTAAATTGAAGCTCCAAAACTACTTTGAGGCCTCATACAATTAGACAAAGTAATGTAATTGTGAGCAAATTATTTAGTTTACATGCAACCATAAATTTCTAGTATTTTGATGGAGGTTTATTAAAGGTAATTTACTAAATGATCTTGCAAAAATAAACCTTGACAAAAGGAAAAATTATTTGGATCAAAAGGCCACAAATAAACTTGACTTTAAACTTCAGTGACCTCGTAAATATAATGCATATGATCTATAATGTTAACTAAGCTACTCAGCCTGAGACCACTGATTGAACCTGACCTTTGACCTTCAGCATTGATCTAAATGACCCCATTTGACCCCAAAGACAAATGAGACAACTTGACAATAAATGAAAAGACAAGCCACTGCAAGTGTTATCAAATTATTAACTTGCAGTGAAATATGTTAACTAAATCGTGAACAGGTGTAGCAGGTGATGAAACTGATTTCGTAATGCTCTTTGGTCTCTGCACCACTGAAGAGATAAAGAATGTTATAGTGTAATGCAAGACATCACATGATCCTTGTGAAATCGGTCTTACCTTTCCCAGTATCCTGCCAAGAAAGTAGTAATGGCGGGTGAAGGATTCTCCCACAAGCATCTCTGCAGTGGGGCTCGGATAGAGAAGCCCTTCATTAGTTGTCTTGAAGAAGCCTTGGTTAGGATTAAAGCCTGACTTCAACAGTTCATTCAAGAACTCTCGAAATATTCCCCCTCCATCAATGCCAGCTTCATCTAGCCCATGAGCATTGAGCAGATGAACTCTGATCCTCTTCTTGAGATCGGGTTCTGAAATGGAGATAAACAGAGATGAACAGATTTAATTGAGGCTTTTATATAAATATAAACATTGATCAGTGGACATAAACAGAAGCTCAACTGAACCTGCTTGATGCGCAAGAACAAACCTCATTGGTTCTTGCTGAAGCTCAAACGTGCTGCGAAACATATGAGAATGAAACTCATTGGTTCTCGCATGTCAAGCAAACATGCTTAAGCTTATGTTTACCACAACTGAAATGTGAGTTGATGAATGTTTATAAGTCAATAAAAGCCTCAATTCAAAATCTGTTGTTCATATAAAGCGATCGAGTCTCTTCAGAAAATTAAACGGCTCAATTCCTATGGATTAGTTTTACGATCTCTTTATGAACTTTTTGAAGCACCAAAGTGTCAGTTGCGTAGCTGTCAATGGAGGGACAGAAAACTCTCAGATCTTCATTTGTTTTCAGAAGATGAACGAAAGTCTTACAGGTTTGGAACGACATGAGAGCGAGTAATTTGTGACAGAATTGTCATTTCTGGGTGAACTAACCCTTTAAGTTTGCATTTCCTTTAACCCTAAAACAAAACACAATGCAATGCATAATTCGAAATATGAGTAAAACACCTTTAAAATGGGGCACAATATTTTCACAGACTTTTAGTAATTACATCTGTATGGGGTGAACTACCTCAGAAGTACAGTGAATAATATTATGAGAAAACAACAATTTATGAATTTATGTGACAAAATTAGAAAATCAAGTTCTCATTCAGATCTGCCATTCAATCAACAAGCAATGAATAGAACACCAAATCCCTGCACTACACTACATCACAGTACAGAAGAAAAGATCTGTTGCTACTTCCGTTACATAGAAACTTCAAAGGCTTAACACCAGTCTGTGCTATAGTCAGAAAAACATTTACCCCAAAAAAAGCAAACACTAAAATTTGACGAAATCTTCTGTCATCTATAAATGTCTGGTGCTACACAACTAAAAGACTTTTCTCATTTAATCATTTAAAACAGCTGCTATAAATTATTGTATCTTATTCCTTTAATGTCTCATCCCAGTGTTTATCAATGTGTGCTTATGTGTGCTAATCGCTTTTTATTACAAGAGCATATTTGAAGAGGTAGGTTTGCCTTGTTTACCATTCTCGGGGGATAATTTATCATATGCATCTTCATAGATGTAGTTCCGCCGAATAGTGACGTTAACGCCATCCAAAAAAGGGCCCTCTCCTTGCACCTCCCGCTTATCAGCATAGATCAACTTCTGGAAAATCTAAAAACAGAATGAAAGAAGTTTAGCTGATTAAAGTCAGTTAACGGATCTGAATTTGAGCATGTGTTAATTTAGATTCTCACTTTCTCAACGTTTCTTATCTAAAGCATAAAAACACATGAAAGAGTTTGTAAACCAAATGCTATCAACTAATTACAACTTTCAACCTTCACTTTAATTCACAGATCATCGAATTTTTAGACCAGTGCTGAGCATGAAACGGAATCCATATCATACCAGTAATGGCTCTTACCTTCACTCGCTCCTCAAAGGGCACAACAAACGGTAGTTCAGTCAGGATAGCCAAATGTCTCTCCTCCGATACTGACAATGGTGGAGGCTCCAGTCCAACTGTGCGGGGGACAAAAATATTTTATTAAACTTTTATTCTTCAAGTCATCTCTGAATATCTCCTTATTTTCCAATCCCATTTCCCCTTGTATCCTTGTCACTGCTTGTCTTCTTTAAATTGTGCAAGTAAAAAATAAACATTTACAAATACTGTATAATGAAGTTATGAAACACCCAATACTGTGTTTTTCCCCTTTAGGAATCTATCCCAATATTTTATTAATCTGCTGTTCAATTTACAAGAACAACAAAAGATATAAAACTGACAAGCAATTTACTCTACAAGCACAGAATTCATCCTCCATCTTCATCTATCCTGTTGACAGTCTATCGCTAATGTTTTTCTATTCACCATCCAAACACATATACTACCAGTCAACCAAAAATTATTCCTCACCTTCCGCACCAAATCAGCATATTAGAAATACAATAAAATAGAAAAGTTTGTTTTAAATCAGGGCTGTCGGATTTTGGCAAAAATCATAATCACGATTATTTTGGTCAATACTGAAATCACAATTATTAAACAAGATTATTGGTGGGTGATATAATCAAAGTCTTATTTCAGATATAAGATATATATACAAAGTTCTGTCATGAAACTATAGATGGCACAGGCTGCTAGGTCTCTAACTCAATTTGTTAGTGATCACATCATTATCTATATAGCGCAGCTGATTGGTTGCTGGGGCATCAGCAGCCAATGAGCTTGCTGCTCAACATTCAAATACTTGCCATTGTTTGCTGTTAGCAGTCAGAAAATAGACATCAGAGAAATTATAGATACTTCAGCATAAACTAATACAAGGTTAACTAATGTAAAGGTCCTCAAAACAATTATAGAAAACAAGTAAATAGTCAGCAATATAATAAAAACTAAAAATAATTCTTATAAGCAAAACTGACAAATGAATTCAACAGAACAAAAATACAAATTAAAATAATCAGTACATATTCCTGAAAAACTTAAAGCACTAAGTTGTATTCAGATAAGTAATAGCTAAAATAAATGGAATATAATCAAATGTAAAATACCACTGCATAGTCTTCACTGTTTACATTAAATACAGATTAATACTTAATAGGAGTGTGACGAGACACTTATCTCACAAGACGAGACGAGACACGTGATTGGGTTCATGAGAACGAGACGAGATTTTTGCACAATTTTTCAGAAATCCTCAATGACAAAACTTGTGACTGGAAAAATAATATGCAGGTGCATTTTGAAATGTTTTAACTAATAATATTCTAATGCATGTCTTTTCAGGTCTACTTTTATGAGTATGAATTATCAAATGCATTGAAAGAAAACAAAATAAAAGCACTGTAAAAGGTTTTTACTGACTGGCTTTTCTCCTGTATGATTTCACTTTAGTCTCTTCAAACCTTAATGTACATGAATTGTGAGCTTCCAGAACTTCTTATTGAGGCTGTGTGTGACCCATCAACTGAACTCCTTTACACAAATTGAACATAGAAATAAAAACAGTATAAATAACAGTTTTCTCTTAGTCTTATTAAGTACAATAAGTGCAAGTGCAACCATAATCAAAGTACTTTAGAGCACAGACCCTTTATAATTGTTGTGAAATTGCTGTTTTAAATTTTGCACCGGCAGTTATAGGGTTAAAGCGAGTTCGGAAATGGCCGGATAAAGAGAAACGAGGATGGTGCGTTTTTCTCTACAGTTGTTCTTGTGTTCCGATTATAAGTTCAGAAACGGAGCCTCCCTTGTCTGTTGTCCTAAAGATGTTACAGTACTCTCTCAATATTCAAAGTGCAAACAGAGACCAAAACAGAGACCATAGCCACAACTACACAGTCCAGAGACCGGTATTGGGAGACATATTATTGTATGTAGTATGTAGCCTAATTTGCACGCATCAGGGAGCTCGTGTTTTACTTTCACTTTCAAATTCAAATTCGTGATCGCACATACTCTGTGTATAGAGGGAGCGGCTGTGCGGAGCGCGCATTCTACAAGATAGGACATTTATACGTCTAGGCTCTGTTGCGTAACGAATCCTCCGCCATGGTCACGCGATCAGTGAGCCGTGATTCCTGCTGCACTGTGTGTGAAGGCAACTCGTGCTGGATGAGCAGAGCAGACTTTTACATTAGTTTATAATGGTTTTAATTTTTTTATAAAAACAGCAAAACGACAGAATGTTGAGTGTAGCGGTGGAATATTCTATGCTTATTTCACCCTTCATGGCTATATAGCGAGAGGCACGTGGCACGAGATCTCGTCACACCCCTAATACTTAAAGCTGCAGTCCGTAGTTTTTCCTCTGTCGCCATCTCTGTTCCAAATCTGCAATTGCAGTTATTCACAGATTTATCAACTTTACGTGGGTTGTGCCTCGACACGGCACAGCACGGATGAACAATGTTCGAGGAGAGTGTGAGGTTGTCAGTCACCGCGCCGGTGTGGATACTGTCATTAAGAATCGCAGATTCTACTTTTTGGAAGTATGACCAACATACGAATTTTCACCGGAAAATGTCATCTGAACAAGTAAGAAACATCCACTTTTGTTCTGACCAACTAAGGGGAAAAAAGCATTGCAGTAAATCGCACTGATTAAATCTAACGATCGCTTATCATATCACGTCAAACTGTGCAAATTATACTTTGCTGATGTTGTTAACATTAACAATTTGAGAACAATGCGTGACTACATTTAATGCCCTTCCGATATGTATCCTTTTTTTCGCATGGGTCCGGTTGCAGTCTCTTTTGCATTTTTACAGCGGGTGAATCTGTTGTCACTGGTGATTGTCGTTTGAACCTTTCTGGATCTGTCATCAAATTGATAAGTTTGATTATATCAAGTGCTGTGAGTAAAGGCTATAAATCTCCACCTCCAACATCCTCACATGCAATTTAGCTTATACTAGCCGAGACTCCTCCTTTATGTGTACATATGTGACGTAATGACGCAAACACATGCTCGAATCTCCCGCGGAAATCCACCAGTACCACTGGAATTAAAAACATTATTACAAGCTTACCGCTTTGAATCGAGCTAAGGCAAGCAGATAGCGTTGAACACTGGCTGGTTATGTACTTGCTCAAAAATGTATTTAGGATCATTTTTAACCCAAAAATGTTACGGACTGCAGCTTTAATAAAGCTACTTAAGTTATTCAGTTAAGAGCAGTGAGTGATTTTCTCTGTCTTTTGTTGTTTGATTATCATTAACGAGAGAAAGGGCAGCAGGTTTATTAGGATCCAATATATTGATACACCTCCGATTTACTCCCAACTGTTTACGCTCACTTAAGACGTGAACGACTGGTTACGTGAATACTTGCTAAGACGGCATATTTGTGTGTATTTGACCATTTAGGCCCACACCTGAGGCTCAAAGTATACTTTGCTTACCCACGTTTGGCTACATCTCGCAGCGCTTACACAGAAAGCTGCCTGGGGAACAGTGTCTCTTGCTCGGCTTAATGCACTTTTAATAACACAGTTTAATATCAATGCATAGCAACAGTAGAATGCATTTTGGCTAATTTTGAATGTTAAGTTGGGCTTTTAGGGAGGAACAAATGGGCACCGCTGTAAAGGAAATGAAGGTGCGCTGGACAAGTGCAGCAACGGCACAATAATCGTTTTACCTCGATTATCTTTTTTTCATAATCGTTGGAAGCCAAAATCGAAAAATCAATAACAATCACACAGCCCTATTTTAAATAGTAATATTTCAATATTTATTTATTTTTTACTGTATTTTTTAATTAAACTGGTGGGACCTTAGGCTTCTTTCAAGAACATCAAAAATATGATTGACCCCAAACTTTTGAACGGCAGTGTATATCCACCTTTTTTTTTTTCATTCACAACAAGGTCAAACGATGTGGCAGTAAATTGTTAGAGATAACTAACCTGCACAAGACAATGATGTCTGTTGCAAAAGACCTACTTCATTTACATCTGTACACTTGCACAACCTTGAGTGAGGTCTCCTTCCAGCCTTGCTGAATGTGATATTTACAGAGCATCCCATTAAAGATCACTCAATCCCCCTCTGTCTTTCCTGCCACACACTTTTAATTAAGTCAGCAGCGATTTGCCCATCCACCTGTCCTCTCCCTCCATTACAGGGACGTTTGTTTTGTATTATACAAACGTTTCGACCACGGGAAAAAAACTGCCATAGCAGCAGATGAGAAGTGTCATTCATCTAATACGTTGCTTGCATGGTGGAACGATTCTACTCAATTAGTCAGTCCTTTCTCTCCCTCTCTCTCTCTCCACAAACCAGCCATCAAGGTACCATCTTGGTTGAGAAATATGGCGCAGCATGGTCAATACAGGAGCCATTCGTCACTACCTCACAAGTCCATTTAGGGAAATGAAAAAGGTCCGGACAAACAGGCAGCCAGATGTGTCCAGCCTTAGGCTGATTGGATTTTTAAGCACATATGCTCCATGGTGGCATGGGAAATATCAGACACACCGGTACTAGTTAGCATTAAGACCCTTGAGTGTTCTTGCTTTGGAATGAAATTGCTTGACAGAAGCCATGTCATTATTACTACATGTTTTTGTTTGTGTTCCACAACACTTCAATGTTACCATCTAACGTGGACTGAAGCGGTCCGATACGTCCCATTCTCCTGGTTCTCCACACATGTCTGGCAGAGGGCACATAGAGCTGAGTCACCTACACACAAACAATAAAATACAAAGCAAGTCAGTTCACTACAAGCTATTAGTGAGTTCATGCATTTTCAAACTTATTTATTTCGTATTGTATTTTTGTTTATATTAGCGATGTGCCCGAAGCCATATGCTTTATTCAGGAAGCCATGGAAAATAACTTCAAAACTAATTATACATTATACAGTGTGTAAAGTTAATGAGTGTAAACTCTATGAGCGCAGCGCCATCAGCCGTGTTGCAGTTTCTGTATAATGTGTCTCTCAGAAATTAGAGCTTGTTAAGACTACATCAACTAAGATGCTGCATTATACACATTTTCTACTATTTCATGTCTATTTAAAAATATAATACATTACAAAGGAGAAACATAATATGATGTTTTTCTGTCTTGCTGGAGGCGGCAAGCAGACGTGTGACGTAACTGGCGCGCACAACAGCATGAGGCTTTCTGCCCCGGACGCGTCAAAGAAATAGAACGTTTCTGTCTGTGACTCGTCGTGCTGCACCGCGTGCAGTGTAGACAGACAGTATAACTAATTAATGGGTTCTGTTGGTTTTTGTAGTTTCTGACCAATAGGAGCGATTTCTTATTAAAGCAATATGCTTGATGAGGGAGAGCAATCCGCAGTTCCTCTGGTAAACAGACAAACACACTGCCCTAAAGAACTTATTCCTTTTATTTAACATTTAGTACTATTGTTTTAATTAAAGGATATTTTAATTATTGTTGTATTTAATTAATAAAATATTAAAAAAGTAAAAATAAAAAAAATACATTAAATAATAAAAAAACAAGAAAAAAATATTTTATGAATTATACAAGGCATACTTTCTATAATTATGCAAATGATGAAGGGAACAGTTACATTTAAAACAGGCTTTTCGTATAGTTTAGACAAACCCCCGGTTTATGTCCCACCCACATTTGGCTTTATCTAAATACAAATATTTTTGCCATTGACACAGATACAAATATTGGCTTTGCTGTACACCCCTAGATTAAATAAATAAAACCATTACACTTTGATAATAAATAGTATGTATTCTTTAAAATGCAAATGCTTGCCATTTATTAGCAAAAATCTAACTAGTCCAGCTTTCATTGGATCTTTAATGTTTATCATTTAAATACATTGCAGTCAATTAATCAGACAGCAAAACCAGTAATTCTGTTTATTAGGTTTTAATCATATGATTAAATAATTTTTACCTTGTCTGCCCTGATGTTGACCTCATCAGAAAGCCAATGACCCGATGGACAGAATGGTCTTCTAATATCTCGGGCTTTGAGCATTTTCACAAGGTTGGTAATCACCTAACATATTTAGAAGAAGAAAAAAAAATGTTTAGCACAATGTGCATTCACAATCAGGACAGTGGTAAATATATTTTAAAAAATGGCTGATATATGAAAAACATACATATTAAGCTTTTAAAAACATTACGATTTAGTCATTGACAGTTTAGCAACCAGAAAAAAACGATCTGCCCCATGTGTTTGTCCTATTTCTTTAATAATTATAATTAGTTTATGTTGACATAGCTTATGTAATAGTGCAACCAAAAGTGGAGCAGCCAGCACAACTAACAAAGTATGTATTTTGTTGACATCAGGACACAAATATACACACTCACTTGTGCAGGGAAAAGCAAAACAATAACAAAACACACACACACTACTATTTAACAAATATGTCTTTTCTAAGTCTTCATTCTCTTTGAACACTGGGTAAGTCACATCTAAAGTCAGTTGACTTCATCTGAATTCACTTATCTACACTTCTGTTTAATACTCATTTTCTCCGATTACAGTGTCAAACAAACGTCTGGAAGGCCATTTCTAGAGAACGCCTATCAATCTCTGACCAAGGAATGTTAACGTCACTGTAATAACGGCAAGTGCAAAACTCTGTTGCTGGTGGGCTTGAGGGGCAGGGGGTCCGAAGGCTCTTCCTGTCTAAGTGGAATGAATAAGCATTGGTTAATTAGCCCATCGGGTTAAGTGCAGGCCTTAATGGGTCTCTCCAAAACTCCTGCGGTGACATCTCTCTCCAAACAGGGCCAAGAAGAAAGTTCCATTAGCAATATTAATACAAGCTTAGTTGATCATTTTCATTCAATTAACTTCTTTCAATTAAATAGATAGCTCGACAATAGGAGTGATAAAACATCCGGAGGGACGGCCCATGGCTGGAGGCAAACATTAGTGTGTGAGGGGTCAACTGCGTTAGAGCTGACTGTAAATTGCACATTCAATTTGGGAAATGCGTTTCTCCTGCTTGTACTTCTTTAATGGGTCGTTTTAGCTGACAGGAGGCGTTTTCCGCCATCTTTTGTGGAAATCTTTCAGAGCCTTTTGTGTGTACTGTACTGACTCAACCAGTGGAACCCAAGCAGTAAGGGTAAGTGCTTTTCTCAGAACAAGAGTCTTGCTGGAATAGTACAGAAAATGCCAGTGTGTTTGATTAGGTTTGGAGCTGAACTCAAGGACTGATGTTGCCTATCCCTGACTTAGGATCTGTTTCTATCAGTTTTAATGACAAAATTAAAGGCATAGAACCAGCTTATTTGTAGTGCACTGACAACAGTTTTATATAATTAGGTTAATAAAAACTATAAAAAGAAACCTTAAGATAAATACTTATGAATGTACAAAATTTAAATGATCTCATGGATGTGGCTGTTGTGGTTCATGGTCATAATGGCACCAGCTGTTGCAGTAAATGAGGCATATTCAAACAACTTCAACAGTTTTTTTTTTACATTTATCCTCTTTAAATGCACATTGCCCACCGTGCACAGCTGTCCTAAAGCCAGCGGGGTGGCAGTGACGCTGGAGCTTGGGCCCGTCATCGTTGCTAGCAACTATATTTACAATGTGTTTTTTTCCTTGGTTAGGTTCACTTTCACAAGTGCAAGTTTTTTTCATTTCAGAGTGCACCTGTTTGTGTTCTGGGATTCCGCTCATAGTGGTCATCCATCAAGATGGATTGACAATTTAGCTCCACAAACTAGCTGTTGTGGTTACACATGTGCATAAATGTATATTAGTCTGGATTAGCGCTCTAAATGATCAATTACATATAATTTATTAGAGGTACTCTTTGGTTTTCAACTACGATAAGTAATGTTCCAACCTACACTGCTAGGTTTTTTTTTAAATGCATTTCCCATTATTAATTATAATACTGCTTGGTTCATTGGTAGGGCTGGGTATTGACACAAATTTCACAATTCGATTCGATTTCGATTCACAAGCTTGCAATTCGATTCGATTTCGATTACGATTCGATTCGATATTGATTATTTTGGATATCAGGTACAATACATGGCAAATTTTTTCAAGGAAAACAAATCTCTTAACTAATACTGTAAACTATGGGAGTCAGTTGTAGCCTACTAGGCTTCATTAGCCTACTATAATTTTGAAGGTAAAAATTGATCAACTGATTTGAAGCTATACAAACACTTAAATTACACTTATTTATTTTTATAATAAGAAAGTTATATGAAATATAAACATTTAAATGGTGGCTGTCATAAAAACTTGCCAGATTTATTCAAACATGCATTAAATATTGAAGAACATTAAAAATTATAATGAATATGTAATATGGTGCATATATTTAGCAAAATTCTCCTCTCTAGAGTTATTTTTTCTAGCGGACTGACTAAGTTACTAAGTTTAATGTTTTTTCTGAGGTAAATGTGAGAGTTACATGCCACTGTTTGCTTGCTGTTTAACTGACGTCTTTCCACGGATGAAACACTGATTGAGCGATACCACGTTACATGATACGGATTTCGAAGTTGTACTCTATCTTTTAACACACTTTCAGATGCTCATTGATGTTTATTTGGCGCTGTAACTGGTATTATTAAGGCGGAGTAACTGGTATTATTAAGGCGGAAGAGGAGAATGAGATCATGTGCGCTCCGTGCTGCTGCTTCTCTTGAGCTGAGCCAGAGCGATCTCACGCCACAGCGCCAAAACGGTATTTATGTTTTTAAATTTCGTAAGAAAATGGACGCATTTCGAAATTTGAGACTTTATTTCATAATAATAGTCACAAAGCACAAAGATTATTTCGATTTATTGGATGGGATGCACGATACAATGTTCTACGCGATCATCAAATGAAAATAGGATGACTAATCGATTCTTGAGATTTAAGAATCGATATCGGTTCGCAAAAATGAGAATCGATTAATATCGAGAAATCGATATTTTTTACCCAGCCCTATTCATTGGTCCAATAGGTCAGATTGCTTTCTCACCATACGCAAACTGCTCCAGAGTTTGTTTTCGATTAGGCCAAGAAGACCCCCTCGTTCAGGCGTTCTCAGACTGATTATTTTACTCCGGTTCCGAGCGTGATTACTCTGTTCATTTATGTCTAAGCAAAATCGAAATGAGGGAGAAAATACACCAGGTTCCGAAACAAAATGCTCCAAATGAGCCAAAAAACTGAATTTTGCAACTAACTTCTTTTTTTTTCCATCTAAGTTTATTTTAAATTTTTCTCCTAATTAAGATCAATGATCTCCACAATTATCTGTTAACTGAATCTGAGCAAATTTTTGGAAACGTATTGAGTAATCTGTTTACTTGTGTGAGTATATAAAGCTTAATATATGATGTAATCAATAGTGGACAAATCTATTGTTCTTGATGTTGTTTTAAACTGATTACTGCTATCTAATCTAGTTGACACAACTGTTAGTATAGACTCTTCATTTAGCAAATCATAGTTTGGAGAAATGTGTAATATCAGTACAAGAAAAAGATTGATACCATTCATTCAAGGGGAACATCTTTTTAAATGTAGATGTTACCAACATGTTCATGGAGACACATATGTACTGAGATGTACTGTATAATAATAAATTCACATTATTTTATAATGCGAACAACACTAAGTTTAACTGTCAGTGTTGAAAAACTCTACAAATCTATTGAAAATAAGTTTAGTTAAATGAATAGAAAAGTAGGTAAATGAGCTGTCAAAAGCAAGCAAGAGATCTGGTTAAACCACAAACAAATAATGAGGAAAAAGCTGAAACTTGACATGGGGATGGAAGTAAGAACATGATGTAGAAAGACGAGGAAGAGGATGGAGATGGATGGAGTGAAGACAGCTGACTAATATCCTAATGCCGTTATTCAGCTCACTTAGTCTTGGCAAACAACCTATTAATTTCCCGAGTGAGTGGTCTTCCTGCCTGGCTGATCAGCACTGATGGCCATAACAGATGCTAAGACTTTTCGCCTCATTAATTGTCAACTCATTTAATTAGGTCATCAAAGACGTTGTTAGGACTGCTAATACAGCGCCCGGTTAAAAGTAACGCACATCATCCACTGGAGGTATTATCACCACTAATGAATGTAGAATAACTGCTAGTGAGAATCTTCTCAGTATTGGTTAAGTTTAATTCCTTTCAACTACAACACCTAATGGAAGTGAATTCTGCATTAACTAGGTCATACGAGAGTGTGAGATATAGAGGAAATCACCTTAAAGAGCTGGACCCATCGTTTCTGCTGAGCTTGAATGCGCTGCTGTACTTGGCTGTTGGTTTTCACCCCGACACTACGGAACGCAGCTACATACTCCTCTTTGTGCTCTGTCTTAGTCTCAGGATAGGCCAGCTTAATGATTCCCAGACACGCGTCCCGCAAACACCGAGACAATGTCACCAACTCTGACAGAGAGAAGGGCATCATCGACGACTGGCTCTGACCTGCCCGAGCAATGAAAAAACATTTATTATGTAACATCCCATTTAAGAAATGGGAGTGTAGGGGTTTTAGGAGTGTAATGGTATTAACAAGACCACAAAAAAAAGAAGGCAAAAAAGAAAAATTTTTTACCTGATCTGTTAAATACTTCAATATATTTCTATACAGTTATTAGTACATTTTTGCAGAATAGGTATTATTACCATCTGCTGAGCTGCCAAAAAACTCGCTGTCATGCACAGAGATGAGTGAATGACTGAAGAGTGAACTGAAGAGATAGAAGAGAGGGATGATCCTGTTGGAGTCCTCCGGAGACATTGGAGAACCTCGGGACATCACCTGCAGCAAGGGAACCATAGAGCTACACAAAAGAGACAGAATAAAGAGAAAAGAAAAATGGATTTGTTAATATTATATTCAAGAAATATACAATAAAAAAAGATCAATGTGGAAAACTCACCCTGTGATCATTTTAGTCTTCATAGATGTGATTAAAAACCAGAGATGTCTAAGAAAACGAGCATTGAAGGCTAAACTGTACAAAAGCCTAAAAAAAAGGCCAAAAACAGAGAATAAAGATTTTTAGTCAAAGTACACCAGCTAAGAAGCTACCACTAAACATTATGTAGTCTAGGCTATATACACACACACACACACACAATACTATTACTAAACAATTCACCAACACTTTTAGTCAAAGGTGCTACGGGAACTATGCTCATCTCTAAATGTTCAAATAACCACATCTCCTGCCCATAAAACCGGAACTTCCCAAATTTCCAGCAGGACTCATAAAGTAGAAAAAATATATAAACAACCCAGTGAGCTGGAATTTCTAGTCTTTGTATGTGACCACAGGAAAGATTAAATGAGCCATTAAGCTTTATTTAGGTGAGGCACCTTCCATTAGTAAACTAGCAGTCTGCTTCAGGGTCGTAAACAGACCAGTGGTTCCTGTGGGGGCTCCATTTAAGTTAATGACGGCCAGAGAGACAATGTAGCATGGCTACAATCGCCTGACCGTAGAAACAGTGCTGCCATCACAAATTAAATACTGTGCTTAGGCCACCCAAATCATTAAACCTAACAGCCGTCACACCAGGGTGTGAGAAATCGCTCTGGTGGGTTCTGCATGCTTGTTTTGTGTCAAGGGGTGAAAGAATAAATAAAGCATAATTGCAAGTAATTAAGGGAGAAAATAAGATTAAAGTTGGGGGAAGGTTAGGTAAGAATGTGTACGCACGCACACACACATATGTGTTTATGTAAGGTGGCACTTCTACAATAAAATATCAAAACAACTACAGAACTCTCACTGAGAAATGGATGTAACTCTAGGACAAGCTGGCAGCCTTAGAGTGACTGGTCAAAAAAATTTAATAAAATCCATCAATACTGGAAATAGGTAAACCAAATGTTAAATAATGAAAATGACACAGAAAGCAAAATGCTATCTGGTCTTTTTCTAAATAAAATAAATAAATAAATATATCAGTTTATGATAAATTCAATCAAGGACCAAATACAGTAAAGTGAGTTTACAAATTAAGCATCACAGGTTCAAGGGAAATTAGGCGAGAACAATAAATTAACGTTTTATTATTATTTATTGCTTACATGCTTCACAGAGCATGCACTGTATTTGACTATAAAAAATGACTGTAGTTTTAACAGAAAAAGACTGAAAAAACCTGTTAATTCGTTAACAGCCCGTTCTAAATGGAAGTAAAAAAGAACAAATCTATCTTATAATTTACAGTGAAAACAACTGTAAACTGACATTCCTAGAATTCCCTGTGACAACTTCACATTTGATGGTTTTTAAATGTAATAATTATGTTTCTTCTTAGTTTTTATCTCATCAGTTACATTAGGGTTTTATGTAACATCTTATGTTGTTTAAAGAGTGTTTATTGCATTATTTTAGTGTCGTGTGTTACCATGATGGTGTTTTGTGTTTGTGTTCATGACACTGTATGCAACTTTTATATATTAGTATTTAGCTCAGCTTGTGGAAAAGCCACTTGCGATGAACAATGTTCTCTTACGAGAGGTTCTCTCGTATTGCGTAAGCTAGCTTACGCTACGGGAAAGATTCATCTTTGCTGAGATATTGAAGCCAAAAATTATTTTATAATTTGTATCCATACACAACGCAGTTCCTCTGCTGCAGACCTAGAGCGTGCTAGCTAGCAGCTCATTGGTTCGCTCAGAGAGAACTGCTTAAGCCTATGGGAGAGCGGAACTGAACCCGCTTCCAATGAGAGGCGCCCGCGCGCTCATTGCGTCATGGCCCGCCAGAGTGGGCGTGGCCAAGGGGTATATAACAGTCTCTCCCAGGCTTATATGTTGATTCATTTCATCTTCAGCAAGCTCACGCTTCTGCTGAGTTCTGAGAGAAAGCCGTCGCCGTCGAGAAGGCACCACTAGCGAGCTCCGGACCCTGAAGAAGCCGGCCGTCTTCGCCACCTTCAGCCGCCCAGCAAGCTAAGCCATCCGACGACAGTATCCTTTTTTCTCTTATACTTCTAAAAGAGCACGAGCGTCTTTATCAAGATGCCTCGTTTTTCCTGCGGCTCCTGCCGCGCTCGTCTCGAGGACGGAGACCGCCACGTCATCTGCGCTCTCTGCTTGGGACTTGAGCATGCAGAACTCGCCCTCGCGGATGGCAATCACAAACGGAGCTTCTGTCGCACCGCGCAGTTCTCCTCAACCATCTGGAAGCGCTGGGTCTCTCTGTCAACTGGTCAAAGAGCTCCCTTCTTCCCAGTCAATCGATTTCCTTCCTAGGAATAGATTTGAACTCGGTCACGATGACGGCTCGCCTGTCTACACAGCGCGCGCGCAGTGTTCAGCGCCTAGCCTCCTCGTTTCAGATGGACGCCCGCACTCCTCTGAAAGCTTTTCAGAGGATGCTGGGTTACATGGCCTCAGCCTCCGCTGTACTTCAGCTGGGCCTTCTGCGCATGCGTCCGCTTCAGCTCTGGTTAAACAGCCGTGTACCCCACCGCGCGTGGAACACGGGCCGCCAGCTGATCAAGGTTACGCAGACATGTCTCACGGCACTGCAGCCATGGACAGTAGCAGAATGGTTTCGCCAGGGCGTCACGATGGGGACTTTTTCCTGCCGGAAAGTCATCTCGACAGATGCATCCAACACGGGTTGGGGTGCAGTCTGCGAGGGCTCGCCGGCCTTCGGCCACTGGTCGACTCAGGAAAGCCCTTTACACATAAACTGTCTGGAAATGCTTGCGGTCGAGAACGCGCTCTCGCGCTTTCTCTCGCTCATTCGGGGACACCACGTCCTGATCCGTTCGGACAACAGGGCGGTGGTCTCCTATCTCAACCGTCAGGGCGGTGTCAGATCCAGAAATCTCTGTCTACTGACACACCGCATTCTAGTTTGGTCTCAGAGCCGCCTGCTCTCGCTCAGAGCGACGCATGTGCCGGGCCATCTCAACGACGGTCCAGACATACTGTCCAGGGATCTCATCTCCACGGGAGAATGGTCCCTGAACGCACAAACGGTCCAACTACTGTGGCAGCTATTCGGCAGAGCAGAAGTAGACCTCTTCGCGTCAGAAGAGAACGCTCACTGCCCAATATATTTTTCGAGGAGCGAGGACGCGCTAGCCCAGGAATGGCCTCGCCGCCCGCTCTATGCATTCCCTCCGATCGCTCTGTTACCACAGGTAATTCAGAGGATCAGGGACACACGCCACTCGGTGCTCCTCATAGCCCCGCGTTGGGAGAGTCAGAATTGGGTTCCGGAGCTCACGCAGCTGTCACAGACAGCCCCGTGGCCCATCCCAGTCAGAGTAGATCTCCTCTCTCAAGCTCGCGGCACGATCTGGCACCCCCATCCACAGCGCTGGGCGCTACATGCATGGGTGATCAACGACTACTCGTCGATTTGCCAGAGGGAGTAAGAAACACTATCATACAGGCTAGAGCACCTTCCACGAGAAGGCTCTATGCGTCTAAATGGTCTGTGTTCTCTAAATGGTGCACCGTAAAACAGCTGGACCCACGGTCATGCGAGGTGCCGTCTTTGCTAATGTTCCTTCAAGAGATGCTGGACAAGGGCAGGTCCCCCTCCACTCTCAAGGTTTACGTGGCAGCCGTCGCAGCGTTCGCTGAACCCCGACGCGCTCAGTCCCTGGGCAAAGACGAGTTAGTCATCCGCTTCCTCAGAGGAGCTAAGAGGATGAACCCTCCGCGGCCCCCGTCGGTTCCTATTTGGGATCTTTCCATAGTCCTCGAAGCTATGAAAGCACCCCCGTTCGAACCGCTCGAGTCTGTGGACCTAAAATACCTCTCGCTCAAAACCGTTTTTCTGACGGCGCTATCCTCAGTAAAACGCGTAGGGGACCTTCACGCGCTCTCATCCAGCGCCGCGTGTCTTGAGTTTGGGCCGAATGACTCGGTTGTCATTCTCAAACCTAGGCATGGCTATGTCCCAAAAGCGATTGGTACCCCGTTCAGGGCGCAGATTATCTCCCTATCGGCTCTGCCTGCATCCGATAGCGAGCGCGATGCCAATCTCCTCTGCCCGGTGCGGGCTCTGAGGTTGTACACGACGCGCGCTGCCGCGTTCAGACGCGCTGAGCAGCTTTTCGTGTCGTTTGGAGGGCGCACCAAAGGTCTGGCCGCCTCCAAACAGACGCTGTCTAGATGGATAGTGGACGCGATTGCCTCTGCTTACGCATCTAAATGCCTGCCATGCCCTCTGGGCATCAGGGCGCACTCCACTAGAGGCATGGCCTCATCGTGGGCATGGTCCTGTGGAATTTCCATTCATGACATCTGTGTGGCCGCGGGATGGGCCTCCCCGTCCACTTTTGTCAGATTTTACAACTTGGAAGTCCCCGCCTTGCAGGCAAAATTACTAGCTGTCTAACGACCAGCTCTCTAAGAAGCTGCATTTCTGAGAGTCCCTCACAACCGGTTCGCCCCTTGTGCTCTCCTTAAATGCTTTTACACTTCAATGTGCATGCTTATGTGTACTTTTCATGTGCCCGCTCTGCCGGCCTTATAGTACATTCTCTCCACGTTAAAAATCCCCCGGTAGATCCCTGGGTTTTCATGTGTGGTTTCATAGCGCGCACGGCGTTGACCAGGTGTTCCCGTAGCGTAAGCTAGCTTACGCAATACGAGAGAACCTCTCGTAAGAGAACGAATCGGTTACCTAACGTAACCTCGGTTCTCTCTAGAAGAGGGAACGAGTATTGCGTTCCCTGCCGTGCTTGCGCTACTAGCGTTTCGCTTCACGCTGAAATAAATCAACATATAAGCCTGGGAGAGACTGTTATATACCCCTTGGCCACGCCCACTCTGGCGGGCCATGACGCAATGAGCGCGCGGGCGCCTCTCATTGGAAGCGGGTTCAGTTCCGCTCTCCCATAGGCTTAAGCAGTTCTCTCTGAGCGAACCAATGAGCTGCTAGCTAGCACGCTCTAGGTCTGCAGCAGAGGAACTGCGTTGTGTATGGATACAAATTATAAAATAATTTTTGGCTTCAATATCTCAGCAAAGATGAATCTTTCCCGTAGCGTAAGCTAGCTTACGCAATACTCGTTCCCTCTTCTAGAGAGAACCGAGGTTACGTTAGGTAACCGATTCGATTCATCATGTGGTTTTCTCTTTACTACCAGTGTTATTATGGTGGATGTCAGTAAATGTAAAAAGAACAAGACAGATTTTAGTAGCATCGCTTGGCTGTTGGATTTACAAGTTCATTTTTTTTCTTCTAAATTACAGTTTTAAATTGTAAAATTTACTGATTGTTCTGTAAATATGTTTGAAGTTTACTGTATTTTTACAGAATTATTCTGGAAAAACAGAATTCTAAAATTCTAGAATTCTAAAATTCTACTACATATTTATAAGTAAGATATGCAAGGATAATGAAGTTGCACTTGGAAATCTTGTATCTATTATTAACATGAATAATGAGACTGTTTTTTTCTAATCTAATCATTATTTAAAAACACCATGAAGATGATTTTAAATTGTCAAAACAAATACAGCAGGCTTAACATTAATGAGACCTTTCCATGAACAGGAAGCAAGCACTCTATTTACACTAACAGTTTTTGATACTTTAATGACCTGTTTAGAGTAAAATACAGCCATGCTCTTCACTTTAAAATATGATAATGTTCAAAAGGCAACCAAGTTTGCACGCGCACTGGGTGCTTCTTTAAAGGTTGTAAATCAGGGACAGCTGTTATACCTCTTGTAAAACTATCCCATCCACTCCTGCAAGAATTAATCTTCCTAGGCCAGCTAATTATTTTGTACAGATATCCGATAATGATAAAGTAGTGAAGGCAGGATTTATGATAAAAGCCTTCTCTTCTGGACGGAGCTGTAAAATATAAAAATACCACCAAAAAAATATTCAGGGAAAAAGGATGAGTAAAGAATATGAAAGAAAACAATGGAAATAAGCGGTTTATGTCATGTATGAAAGTAATTGGAACAGGAAAAACATGTTAAAGACGTCTAAAGTCTAAAGGGTCATCCAGAAACTTGTTGAGTGTTGAGTCAAATGAGGATGCATGTTCGATTTTTTTCATATTTTTGATTACTCTATATTTCCATAGAACAATTAATAATATTAAATAGTATTTAAAACATAATTTTACTTTTATTAAAATGCCATATACAGTAATTTTAGCATATGAAAGCATCATTTTAATTAGACAATAATGCGCAAAATGATTAAATGTGTGTTAAACAGCCAAAACATGAAATCCATTTATACAGAAGTTAAAGTCCCCCTGTAGTCAATAATTTTGTACCTTAAAAATCATCTTTGATCACCAAAATGTCATATTTAAACATTTTTTTCCTTCACATTTATTTTATTCATGCCTTAAAATAGCTTGAATGTAACTACACCCTTGCGTTATTAGGTTTACAAGGAACCATAAATATGCAAATGAGCCCCGGCTCATACAGGCTCATCTACAAATCGATGTATCAGAATGGTAATGCGTTTTATGGATTTTATGAAACATACGGATTCCACTTAAGTGTAAAGCGCAACTTATGCGAGTAATGCGCCGTACTGCTGAAATTTACGCTACTTGCGCTTAAGGCGCAAGTAGGCTGCGTATGGCCGTTTGGCCGGAAGCTATTTATTTTACTTTATAAAGTTTTAAATATGAATATTTCTCATACACAAACTCATCGCTTTGCTTCAGAAAGGCTTTATTAACCCTCCTGAGTCATGTGGAGATCTTGTTTGATGGATGGATTCACTTTTTCGAGCTTCAAACTGATGGTTGCAATCCACTGCCATTATAAAGCTCTGAAGCGCCAAGAAGAATGTCATATACACCTAGGATGGCTTGAGGGTGAGTAAATCATGGTGTAATTTTCATTTTAAAGTGAACTACTCCTTTAATTGTGAAGACTGTTTTCTGACAAGATTTTAATACCAATATTGAGAACATAAATGATTTAGTGAGATTAAACACATGGCATGTGTTGAAGTTCTGATTAGCTGATTGACACTGGCATTACCAATCAAATATGTCCCTCTCCCTCAATAAACTAGACGTTCTTCTCTTCCCTGTCTTTCATACCACCTCTCTCCATCACTTTCTTTCTTTCTCAAGTTCTTTCTGCTGAAATCCTGTGATCATTTTGTCAATATAGCAGAACCAGAAGTAGATAAAGCAAAGGTAATTGAGAGGAGAGCTCATTAAACTAATTGATGAGTGACAGCAACTAAAACTGCCCTGGTAATAAAAAAACACAGCAAGATGAGACTTAACCGTCTGACTGCTTCATTCGAGGTTTTACCGTTTTCTATTTTTAAAAACCAGCAACAAAAAAAAAAAAACAGAGGCAAAGATAAAAAAAGAAAAACAACGCTCACAGACTTGAGGACAGTTTTATGTTTGAGAATCTTTTATATACTCATAAAAGTGCATCCCAATCCTATCCGACTCCGATCTATAGCACTTTCTTGACTGCACCTCTTTTTATCAATTAGCGAGGTACAGCATGATTAACTTATCTTGCAATGAGAGTGTAATAGAGCACAAGTGTGCACTGTGCAGTACATCTAGTTCTATTGGTTATCCTTAATGTTGTGTTGCACAAAATGCTAGGTGATTCATTTTGTTTGCATGCGTGTATGTGATCTGACCTGACTCTGGGCACCATCATACGGTGCTGCACCATCAACGTGTGACAGATGGAAGCCATCATGGTGAAGATGTCTTCACTTGCAGAGTCTCTCCACACTAATGTTAGCAGAGCATTAGTCTGCTGCTTGGTGTCCAACTTCTGTACACATTCCTCTGTTATGTAATACACAGAAATCCAACTGCCATCCTTTTGAAAAAAAAAACACGATTAAATGCACCCGTTGTATGCTACTCTCTGAATATTTTCTTTTGTGCAAAGATTTGTATAAGAGATGTGTGTACCTGCGCAGCAAGAGGCTGTACAGTCATTTGTTCCTCGTCTTCTGAATCACTGTTGATGTCAGCTCTCCTGTTGCACTCCGTCACTGGCAATAATGGCAACAGAGTCTGTAGAGCGTTTAAGTACAACAGCAACCCTTCCTCTGAGAGTGAACCTATACAAATCAAACAAACAAAATACTCAAACCTGATTCCCTAAATATACTCTCAAAAATATCTAAAAAAGAATTGCAAATTGATTTCTAAAGGGGTCACCTTGTAAGCACATGTTATACTAGTCATACAGTGCAGTTTTATCTTTCTTACACACTCTACTTACCCAATCCTGATTCTCCAACTGACAGCACAAAGTAAAAGAGCCAAGGAGCCTGAGCTCTGGCCTGGGCAGAGGAGGCTACGGTGGTCTGGAGTGACCAAAGGAAGTTCTGAAATGGGAAAGCTAGTTTTGGGTCTGCCAAAGCTGGCACGAAGAAATTATAGATTTGTTCAGTGAAAGGCGCTGAGATGAACTCCTCAGTAAAGGCTGTAAAAACAAACTGCCTGTGAATGAGAAGAGAGAAAAGGTTGTAAATGTAATCCTCTATTGACTAACATGTACTGTAACTGTAGCTTATGTTTTAACCTGCAGTAAGCACTTCAACTTTCATATTTTCTAAATAATCACAATATAGATCCACTTCAATACTAACATACATTTACACACACTTTTGGCCATATTTGTATCTATGAGACAAAAAAAAAGCTAAACTTCCTGTCAACAGGAGACCTTTTATTAGCAGGACTTTGTTAGTTACCATATTTAGGGTGCACTCACACTATGCACAGTTGCCTTGTAAAGTGCCCTGGCGCGATTGTCGAACCAGGCCGTTATAAACCTAAATATACACTATCTAATTACATTAATTGAAAAGTGTACTGTCCAAGTAATAATAGAAGATGTTTGCTGACGTAATGATGACAGTAGCGCACACAAACGTAGAAGCTGTTCCATGCTCCGGCACGGTTAGCAATCACACTGCATGCGTACCGCACCTGAGCCCGAATGAACCGTGCTCTGGCCCACCTCTTCCAAGCGGGCCAGGGATGGTTAAGCAAACAGCGCCTGGGCACGGTACGAAGCGATCACACTAATCAAACGAACCAGACTTTGGGGGTCAAACATGCTCAGGTACAGTTCAGATCGCCTAGTGTGACTACACCCTTACATATACAGTACGGGTCAAAAGTTTGGAAACATTACTATTTTTAATGTTTTTGAAAGAAGTCTCTTATGCTCATCAAGCCTGCATTTATTTGACCAAAAATACAGCAAAAACAGTAATATTATGAAATATTATTACAACTTAAAATAATGGTTTTCTATTTTAATATACTTTAAAATATAATTTATTTCTGTGATGGTAAGGCTGAATTTTATTTTTTGGCATCATTATTCCAGTCTTCAGTGTCACATGATCCTTCAGAAAACATTCTAATATGCTGATTATCATCAATGCTGGAAACTTTTGCATTTGCATTTGTGTGATCAAAAGTACAGGAAAAATAGTAATTATAACATTGTTATGACCCTTTTTTATTTTCGTACATTTTAAAATGTAATTTATTCCTGTGATGGCAAAGCTGAATTTTCAACATCATTACTCCAGACTTCAGTGACGCATGATCCTTCAGAAATCATTCTAATATGATGATTTGCTGCTCAAGAAACATCTTATTATTATCCATATTTTTAAGGATTCTTTGATAAATAGAAAGTTACAGCATTTGAAATCAACTGTAACATTATATATGTCTTTGCTGTCACTTGATCAATTTAATGCATCCTTGCTATTCATTTATTGTCTATCTTTTTTTTAAATCTTACGGACCCTAAACTTTTGAATGGTAGCGTACATTATTAACCCTTTAAATGTAAAAGGAAAGAACAGATAAAAAAAAGTGTCAATGTTAATTTCAATCAATAGGTGATAACTCGAAACAACATCTGGCTGGTTTGTCTAGATACGTGCCTCTGTGTATGTGTGTATGAGTGTGTATGAGTGTGTGTGAGTGAGAGAGAGAGAGAGAGAGAGAGAGAGAGAGAAAAAAAAAGAAAAAGAAAAAGAAAGAGAGAGGACAAACACAGGACTGTATGCACAAGCTTATACTCTCGCGCTCTTGTCGTTCTTCAGAGAGGAGAGAAAAGAAAAGAAAACAGCACTGTTCGTCACTCAGAGTGTTAGAATGGAGGGTAAATGTTGTGTAAACATTACATGTTGAGTCAATGAGTCTGTCTGGATTTTACTACTCTCTGTAAACAAAGCAGTGAGGGAATTACTGTCCATTGGTCCTCTGGAAGGATAAAGCTAACGGTCTACAATAAGGGCAACCTTTTACTGAGTGGGACCCGTGCACCACACATACACCAAAACAAAGACATTCTTTGAACAGCTTAAATCGAATGCTCTCCAAAGCATATATAGTGTAAAAGGCTATGAATCATTTGAACTAGTCAGATTTCTTTACAGTATGAACGTATGTGAGTGTGTACCTGGTATCTGGGGGACAGGAACTGTATGTAAAGTGCAGAGGCTTGAGTGTGTGTTCCAGTAGCGTTTGTGCCAGCGGAATGGAAGGGGAGTCACTATATTCTAGACTCGATGGCAACTTGTGATTCACTAAAACATACAGAGATCTGTAGTATCCTAAAAGACAGAAAGACATTGTAATAAATATGATTAAAGCAATGCAAACTTTTGCTAAATTAAAAAGAGAATTCTGTGTACAGTCTTTAACTAAATATATTCATCTATTTGCCTCAAAGTATGATTAAGAACACAAATCAAACATAGGGAAAAACTCTGTACCTTTCTGTACCATATAGCGCAAAACTTGCTCAATAAGTGCAGTGACATAGTTTTCATCCTGTAAAGAGGGCAAGTAGGTTCTCTCAGATGAAAACACCTCCAGCATCCGCATCGGGACTGTCACATTCAGACTGTTATCTTCACGTGCTTGCAATAACCTTAGAGAGACAGAGAAAATGCTTAGTGACCAACCAACAAGCAGATATAAAGATTTTTACTATGCCAGAAATGTTTATTTTAGGGATGCTACTACAGAAACAGTATCTGGGGAACATCTTATTTTGTACCTGCAACAGTGTCCCAGCATCCTCTTGATCTGAAACAGGCAACTCTGTCTTTCTGGCCCTGTCAGCAGCTTGACGAACTGAGCATGATGCTTTACCAAACTCTGACACATCCAGATCTACAACAGTTAAGACATTAACATCCTTAAATGCACATAAATCCAATGAAGGTTCTTGGATTCATTAAAGACAATGACACCATAGAACAAAGCTGTCCAACTTCTTTTTCTTTTTCATCAATTCACAAATCAAAAGGCAATTAACAAAAACAAAACGTCATTGACCCTCATATGATAACATTTTTAAACTGGCAACGCAGATCATATTTTTGGTTCTTACCATTCTGTTTCTGTCTTCACTTTGTCTGTAAAAAAAGAGAAGCTGGCGAACAAGTTGGCTGAGTATGGCACTGTCTGTAAGTTGAGGGCCAGAGCCTGACTGGCATTGACACACACAGTGGTCAAAGCAGCCCCTTTGAATGGCATACTATATGAAACAGAGAGAAAATTCAGGAATTTAACAATCTGTCTATCAACTACAAGAACAGGTTCAAAGAAACCCATCCACACTTGTAGAGTTTAAAGTGATTCCACATACTTGCTGTTTTCGGTCTTGGTATCCCCTTATGTATGACTGAATGATGATTGAATTTTTTAGTCTTTTCCTCTCATCCTGTGCGAAATACAAAGATAAGTAAATCATCTTCTATTTGTTCATTACTGCAAGATTCACATTCTTATATCTGGCTCTAATCTAAAAAATAGATACAACTACTTAGATGCATCCACACATCATGGGAATTTTGTAATACACCAAAAAGTATTTGGACACTCAAGACACACTTGAAAATGTATGAATGTCATTTCATTAGATAACAAAAGTCAAACCAAGCTTTTCTCAGAACTAACATAACTTTTTTGGTCCTTTTTTCACAATAAAATGTTTTAAACATCTGTAAAATACCCTAATGACGGATACTAACCTCTCTTTTCCTTCTTTCTTCCTGTGTTCGATGAAGAAGAGATGCTTTTTCCTCCTGAACAAAAAAAAAATGCGTTAGACATATCAAAATAGATCCAATTGTGATTTTATGATTGTTATCGTATTTTATGTACAGCACTGTGGTCAACTCTTGTTGTATTAATATGTGCTCTATAAATAAATTGAACATTGAACATATCAATATGGAACAACAATTACCAGATTCGTGTTGCCCATATGTGGAAATGATTTACACTAGTTTAGAATTAGCAAACAAATATTCACAAATACACAAAATGGTCAGTTTCCGAGTAATAATCATTGTAGACACATGTCAAATGTTGTGATGTCGATCACATGGAAAACTTACTTTTCTGCTAGCACCCCCAAGGGACACCTTGGGTGTTCTCCTGAAATCTCCCTCAAAACTGAACATGGTTACACTTTTCCCATTGAGCAGCAATCAATACAAGTATCTTGTGTGCAGTGCAACAAAGTGCAGTCTGTGCCGGCAAGACAGAGAAAACAAAAAATGATGAGATTGGAGTCTAGTCAATGAACTAATAATAACGGAAACATTATCTCATAACAGAATTTATGTTTACTTAAATACTACCGTGAAATAAAGCAGGCTGTTATGATGAAGATATTTAAAGAAACTTTATCCTTGTGATAGATAACTGAGGAGGTGCAGAAGGTTACAGTGGGCGTGAATGGAAATTGTCACCCCGCTTTCAGCAGGTGTGATGATCAACACTAAATAGAGCTGTATATAACACCACCGTATCTCCAATCAGAAATGACACAACATGACCGCTGAAATATTATTTAAAATGTATGTACACATTATTGTACATGCGTACAAATATCTGTGTGTTCAACAATTGCCCTGCCATGCACCCTCATTTGAGCGAAACATGTTCAAGAAAAGGGTTGTTTCATAAGGAGACAAACACATTTGTTATGACTCAAGCCAGGCTAGTTAGCTTGCTAACATAAAGAACCAGTAAAGAATCACTATACCAGAAGTTCATCATCATTTACGAACGTGTTCTTTGAAGTTTTAAGTATAAATGAGCATTCGCGCTGTGAAAGACACAGAGTTCTGGTATTTTCTTCAGTCGGATCCAATGAACTTCTCTGTTAGCCTCTTGGCTAAAGGTTCTTTGACTAGCTAGCTAATGACTCAGCAGCAGGTCAATTGTCTTTCACATCGACAATTCCCAATTTCCCAGAAATGTACACGTATAACTGTATGTTATTTGGGGTCTGTCACCACTTAACGAGAATTAAGACATAAATGGAAACATAAATGCTGTGCTCTGCTCTGACATGTTAACGTTAGTTCAGCTTGACAGAAACTTCAGTCATATGTCGCTCTGGTCGCTCCTTAAGTCACCTAGATATTTCAGTGAGGTTTTACAGGTTTTCTACTGACGAGTCGTGTTAGTAGATGAAATGCGAATTGTTTACCTGGTTTTATTGAATGATCAGCCGAACCATACAGTTCAGCGACTGGAAATCAAAGAAAACAAAACCGAAATCGTTGCTCCTGCTCTTCTAAACAAACACAACACAGAGAAACGCCCGCCCACTCAGTAGCAGGGTGGAATGTGATTGGACAACACAACACTGGCTACCAAACGATTGGTTAAAAACGAGGTCAATAACGTGAAAAATGTCACAATTACTTCCTGGATGATTCCCAGCAATAAAAGGAAACCAGTTGCGGACGGTGAAAGGGATTTAATCTCCGAGACGTTGAACTGGATCATGTTTATATTTGATAATCTTAAAAAAGTATTATAAAAATACATTTCTTTATTGGTTTCTTTGTAAGTCATGTAAATAATGAATTGGCAAAACAAAAAGCAACCATTTACATAAAGTTTTGAAACATTAAAATGGATAGTACACCCAAAATGTACTGTGCATTTTACTAAAATGCATTTTACAAAAAAAATCCTTTTATTATTTGCTCACCCTCATGTCGTTCTGAACCGGTATGACTTTCTTTCTTCTGTGGAACAGAAGATGTTTTAAGAAACAAAGATGTTTTGTTGTTTTCCCTCTCCATAGAATGGAAGTCAACATTCTTCAAAATGTCTTTTATGTTCCACAGAAAAAAAGAAAGTCAATTTGGAATGAGAGTGAGTAAATGATGACAGAATTCCAGTTTTAGGGAGAACTAACTTTGAAAGCCAACTAACTTACTTTACATACAAATACTCATCGGCACTTCTCACACATCCCCCTAAATATTGTAGAATAGGTCTCACACTCATTGCTTGACATCTGATTCTTGTTGGACAGCAGTAGCAAGACAGGAAACCACTCAGTTTCTCATATATGTTATAGAGGGATTTATGAGTTATTGATTGATCATATCCTGCCTTTTAGACCTGAAAAGGGTATAACGAGCCACTACAGCAAGTCTTCTGGAGCTGCTTCAGAATACAAAATGGGGGTCTCATCATCTCAAAAGGTCTCTAATTTTGAAAGATGTCAAAAAAGGGTCACACATTTACGTCAACTCCCTGAGTTATATGTCTCCATAACTCTTTGTTGAGTCTGGTTAATTGCTAAATTGTTCAAGAGTCCTTTCAGGACTTGTATTCTTAAGTAAAAAGTGTTTTTAAGCTATTCCCTGCATTCATTTATCCATTTATATATAAATTATATATATATATATATATGAGTACAAAAATTGTTTTTTCTAAAACAATTGAAAGTTCATCATTAAATCTGTTTATGAGCTATGCGTTTTGTACTTTCCAGTCATTAAATGATAAAACTCCCTACAAAAACAAGACTGATCATTCATCAGTCAGTGAGACAAATGTAAAAGCTGAGCTTGAGAAACATTCATAAGAAAACAGGCAACTGGTTTCATTGACTAAAAGCAGTTTAGCTCATAGGATGTTGGTTAATAATTGAAACATATAGGGCCAAATGCACCTCACTCCCCCTTTTTTGAAAAAGTAATGAAAAAGAAAGGAAGAAAAAAAATTACACCCTCCAATTAATTTGTGCAACCAAATGTGCTTTTCTGAAACACAATACGCGTCACATTTTCCTTACATTTAAAAAAAAATTGGATATGTTTTTGGGAGGTCAGGTTTAGAAGACTTACAATAATTATATCTAAGACAACAATGTAGCTTTTATTGTTATGCCTATTGTTTTTAAAGCCCAAATGTGTATAGATTCAAATCATTAGCCTACAGTTTTACCGTACTTTACAACATGTTTGTTTTTTTATTTTTATTTTTACAAAACTGTTATCTCACCTGTCTACTTTATAGCCGAATATTAAATCATAAGGGTTGTTGATTGAATAAAATAGCCTACATTATACATTGCTTTTAAAATATTTCCTCGGTTCTCAGCTTGTTTTGTGGGGCACTCGTTTTAATAAACAGCGAGATCTTTGACTCTTTGCTGTGCTTATGACAGGTATGAAATTAATTCATTTGAATTAGCCTGACATCTGGCGACATCGTCAATCACGGGCTCGTGTCACGGAGAGAGGGGACTTGTGGGTCATCTCGTTTAAAGCACATTTTAAATTACACCACTGACTGAATTGTGTGTGTTCATCACATTAGTGTAGTCTACCAGTATATGCTCGGTTGAGTGACACCTGGCTTTTCGGCTTGTTTGGTCCAGTGAATCAAGATATAATCAGGGTTATCAAATCAAACTTATAAAAACGCAAATTTCGATATAGCCAGAGCCAAGGACTTGTATGCGTTTAAAATGAATTATATTCAAGTTCCATGTTCAGAATCATAAGCGGTGAAATCGGATTTCCTTTAATGGTTTTTGATATGGCGTTGTAGGCCTAAGTAGGCCTAACCGTTCTCCACAAATTAAATTGATAAAAAGATTATGAGCCCGAAATGTGTTTAAAAGCAGTGCAATATACATTTCATCACACTGCCCATTTGTGCCATTATGGTCGAAAATATTTAGGCTATTGCAATAAAAGAGACAGTGAAGGTCCCGTTAAATTGCCTTTTCATAATGAACACATTTACCATGGATAGGCCTAATTAATATATAAACTATTTCGATTTGTCATTGTGATATGTGTTCCACTTAATTGTGAAAGTAATTACCAAGCGAATGAGCAGCTTTGAGGAGAGTCCCTGGTTTCAGGCCCTTCGTTCTGAGGGTGCAATAATAATAATTTTACTCTCCCCTGATGTGATGAAAAAGAGCCATAAATCTCTCTGATCGCTGCAGGTCCATGGCTTCATATTTCACTGCTGCTTTAATAGAAATATTCATTCGATCCCTTAATGAAATTAAAACTGATGGGAAGCAGACAAAGCGGCAAGACACAAGAACGTTTAAACGCGTTTAAAGACACACATTTGATTGGGAAGAATGTTGAAGACCTCAAATAGGAGGATTCCAGATAAACTCAAATAAAAATAAATAGGACTATTGTTGCTTTGTAAATCACTTTTTTGCAGTCCATGATCGTCAAAATAGGTTATACAGGTATTGTAAAGTTGTAGCAATTACACCTGAGGCTATGATTCCTATTATTTCGGGTACTTCATCATTACGCACCCTGTTATTTTTCTCCTTTTGGTTCGTGACTTGTTGATTTCCCCTGAGCAAATAAACGCATGCGAGCACGAGCAGTCTCGAGAGAGAGTGGTTAGCTGATGAATTGAGGAAAACTAATCCGCTTTATTGGTAGACAGGTTAAGGGCAACAGAGTGTCAATAATTCTCTCTCTGGCCTCTTTCTCCATTAGCTTAAAGAGGCTTATAAGAGGAACAGATCCCACAACAGGACACGGATCTTCCACAGCCCCATCCCACCATGTACCCAGCTGCTTGAAGAAATATAGCTAATTTAGATTTTAAGAGCGAGATCCACCGTTTGCAGTAGACATAGGCTAACTTTTAAGAAAGCCACGGGTCCCATCTTTTTTTCATTTTTTTTTTCATGAGTAACCCAGGCCTATGGCTGTAAATATTTTTTCCTTGAAATTTTTATCAAATCTACAAAATATTTGTACCAACATGTTACAATATTATCAGAAGTTTGTAGCCGGCGTGATAAATGTGACAGTTTGATTATAACAGTGTGGCACATATACAGCCAATTCGGCTAAATATAATCTAACATTGAAATAAATAACTTACACATTATCTTGTTGTTATAGATGCAAAGTTGCTAAAATATGTAAAAATCCAGAATAGGCTACAACAAAATAATGTAGGCTAACTGTTAATCACGTAGTCTAGTTAAGATTTTTGTTAGAGCATAAATAAAGACCGGTGCCGCTACATGTCACGCGGACAAGTTGGTCAAAAAAGGTTTTGAGTCAAAAGTCAAAATGTGTTTTTGGAGTGGTTATAGTTTAAAATATTATCTTAAATTATTATTATTTTTTTATTTTAACCTCAAGAGTAAACATCTAGCCTACATTTATATTTCTCTATCTGTTTAGTAAACAAATTATCACAATAATGTCAAACCGAAACTGGCATAATTTTAGGCAGGGTTCAAATAAAATCAAGGTCGATTTCAAATGAAAGTTTGATGTGTTCTCAGGACAAAGATATTTTATATATCATGTGGCGGGCAAGTTGTCACACGTGTTTTAAATATTGTAAAATAATGTATTAAATTTAGGCTACATTTAATAATTTATTAGGCCTATGTTAAATGTATAATTTATTAAATATTTATTGCTCAAAACACTGCTCCGATTATAGTTAGGCTCCCTTTTACATTTTTCCCTATAGGCAAATTGTTTTACGTTTCATCATTGTTTTACTGCTTCAATCTTTGCAGAAAAAATATCATTGGCTGTTCAAAAATATTCACTGGGTACAAAAGAGTGTCACAAGGTTTGTCCTATGGTTGGTGTGAGGACAGACATTCCACAAATTTGTCCTCTTATGATTCAGAATTCAAAACATATTTAATATCAAATGCGTATATATAGCATATCCCACTTTGTTATTAATTCAAAGGCCTAGACTAATCATCGAATTTTTTTTAAACGCCCATAGCTTTTGCGTGCACATTCAGTAGCTCTTGGTGTAGCCTATATTTTTCATTCTCTTTTTCAAACACATAGTCGTTATCTTTATAAGGATATAAAATAGCCTATATTTGACTAAATTATCCACGTATGAACAGGATAGTACTACTACCAGTTTTAGCCATTTATTTAAACATCTCCGTTAATACTTAAGTTTTTTGCATTGAAAAAATGAGGCTATATCGTGATAATATATAAGCTACATTGTATTAAACTCTTTTTAAGGGATGCAGTGAAAAATGTTTCTGTTGGGCCAATCTGTAATTTGATAGCATGTTAATCATTGCGTTTTAATGCTTTCTTAAAACAATTAGACTACAAGTAGGCTATGGATATAAAATGTTGGCTATAAAGTAGGCTATGTGCGTGTTGTGTCAACACAGTTTTTTTTGCCACACACCCTTAACTTCCACGACGATACGAGAAAATTCTTATCTTTTGAGGACTATTGAATTTCTACTATAGCGCACAGTGAACACGGTGAAATCATTGTCCAATCGGAAATCCACAATGATGACGTGAATGACCAATCCACACCCTTTCGGGCAGCAGATGACAAGTGCACTTCTGGCTTGCACACCTTGGCCAAGATCATAACTTTAAGGAGAGGAACGGTGACACTTGTGACAGCCTTGTAAAGTTGCGAACGACGCGTGAATCTATTTGTGAGGTGGGCCAGATGGAGAAATCTAAAAACTTTCGAATCGACGCGCTTCTAGCTGTCGATCCACCAAAAGTGCAGACCTCGCCGCTGGCGCTGGTCACCTCCCTGTCCACATCTTCCATATCATCCTCCTCCGAAAGTGTCCAGGCGTCAGATTTGAACACGAACTCCGAAGCACTTCGGAACGAGACTCCTTCGCCCCCTAGAATATCATCTTGCGGCTTGATTCCCAAGCCGGGTTTCTTAAATTCTCCACACTCGGGCATGGTCGGACTACACCCTCAGAGCAGCACCGGGATTCCTCCTCAAGCTCTCTACGGTCATCCAATGTACACATATTCAGCAGCAGCGCTCGGTCAGCACCCGGCGCTGTCGTACTCTTATCCGCATGGGTCGCACCATCATCATCCCAATGACCCCCTCAAACTCACCGCCAGCTCCTTTCAGCTCGATCACTGGCTGAGGGTCTCAACTGCGGGAATGATGCTGCCCAAAATGGCAGATTTCAGTGGTGAGTTCAATTTGAAATGCATGTAGAAATGGATATAGCCTTAGGTATTGGCTATAGGCGTAGTTGTTATTAGCCCGACATTATTATTATTATTTTCAATTTGTATTTTATCATTCAAAATAGTTTGAATGTTGTGCTTTATATAGGCCTGTTTTTTCTGTAATTCCTTAATTAGCCTCATGCACGTGGTACCCTATTTTGAGTTTACAGCCTGTTTAATTTCATATGTAGGCTATGTTGTAATAAATAAAAATAGACTAATCATTTAAGATTGCACAGAGCAACGGATCACAGTGTAGCCTGGTCTAACAAGCGCGTGCAGGGTCAGTAAAGCTGTTCTTTGACTGAGCCTGAACGAGCACTCTCTTTCAAAGAGGGGCTAAAATGGACAGATAATGGACAGAGGGAAAGTGGCGGGCGAGTGTGAAAACCACAGCCTGCCAACTGTGTACACTGCAGACACTGTCTCTCTGTTCCGCTGCTCGTCTGCAGATTTTCTCAAACCTCTCCCAAACAAATCAGACAGGGTGGAAATGTTACCAGATGTACTGACAATGCCGTGACACATAGAGGCTATGTGTGATAGGGAATTGCTCTAAGGGCTTTTAAGAATGAGAGCTTTTAACATTTCTTGCCGTCCCATTGTATAAATTGCATTGTGTGTTAAAAATCCGTTTTGGGTGCTCTAATGCTGTAGTAGCTACTATAGTAGCCTAATGCACTACTGCTGCTTTGCCTAAATAAAATAAAAAATAGGCCTATATGAAAAGCAGTCCTGCCCGTACCACTCTCAAAAATAAATTATTTAACGGTTTAGTGCCGTAGCCTATAGCATTTTCATCAAATAGCCTACCCTAACACTCTGGTTTTCTTTGGAGATTACGAAAATAGATGTTGATGTCTTGGTATTGCATTATAGTTTTGTAGACCAGTGTATATTTGGGTTCTTTACAGCATCAGTTTGTAGGTAGTTTTCTATAAAAATAAATACTTTTTTTTTTTTAAAGGCGGCTACAAAAAAATATTTGCAGAATTTAAAATGTTGTATAAACATGTAGCTAAATCTGTTTTGGCTCTAATTGGACTAGTTCTGTTTTTTATTTATTTCTGTTGTGTTACGAAATATATGATGAAATATTGGCTAAATATGACAAATTATAAATTTTATCATTCTAGGCCAGGCGCAGTCAAACTTACTCGGGAAGTGCAGAAGACCAAGAACCGCGTTCACAAGCCAGCAGCTCCTTGAACTTGAGCATCAGTTTAAGCTCAATAAATATCTATCGAGACCAAAACGCTTTGAAGTGGCCACATCTTTAATGCTAACAGAGACACAGGTAAACCTTCAGATTTTTTTAATGCATCGCCTGAAAAAAAAAAAACACTTCTGTAATGAAGAAAAAAATGTCTTGTTATAAATAATGTTAAATGTTTTTTAATAAATAGTATAAATCTGTTTAAATATGACTGATTAACATCAATAACGCCGAAAAATCGCCAAATTCGATTAGAGTTGAAGTGTTTACGAATGAGAAATGTCATGTTTTTATTTCCAGGTGAAAATCTGGTTTCAGAACAGGCGTATGAAATGGAAGCGCAGTAAAAAGGCTAAAGAACAAGCCGCTCAGGAGGCCGAGAAGCAGAAAGGCAAAGGAAACCAGGACAAAATGGACGGACTAGAGAAGGACTTCCAGAAGGTAGATTCAGTGAAAAGTAACCGAATACGGGACTTTAGAGACAGTGACGACGACGAAGGAGAAAATTACATGCTGAATTCATCTGATTGTTCCTCCGAGGATGAACTAACCAATGCCAGTGATATAAGTCCACAACCATGAGACTTTTTACAAAAAAACACCCATAAAAGAGAAGTATGTGATATGCATGTTATCATCTTGCAGTCATTGTGGAAATGCTGAGGTGGACGCGTCTACATGAGCTGTTTGTATACCACTTACATACATCGACGGATACTTCTCCTGAAGGTATAGCCTGATGTAGGCAAATGGTTGCAGAGCATGTGGTAAAATCGCATCTCATCAAGCATAATAGATGAGTAAGCCTATATCACTATCAGTAATAATTAGCATCATTAAGACGATCACCACTTATTATTTTCTGAACTCGAGTGGGATAAAAAATAATCTACAGCCAGAAGAACCATGTGATGTTTATTTTTATACAATGTATTTATAACGAAATTGCTTTTAAAATGCATGTAAATTATTGTTTAGGTTTATCAGTTATACTTTGTGAATAAAATAAAATAAAAATAAAAATAATTTTGGGGGGGCTTTTTATTTATTTATTTGTAACAATGTTGAACTCGTATATTCCATTACAAGCGTGAAGGAAAACCCTCCTCAACCAGGCTGGATGTGAAGTGGTCTCTGTCTCTTGTCAGTGGCATGGTCGGGTCATGGGAATCGCTGTTTATAGAGCTCTCATATCCGTGCAAATGTGCGAGTAAGCATACTCGAATATGGCCAAACATTTCTCACCACTGCAGCAATGGCCACCCAATAATGAACCTTTAAGACAAAGCCCATCCATCATCAGAGCACATCACATGGCCTATTCTAGGTGTCTTTTATATTTATGTTAGACTTTAAGTGAAGTGAAATTAGACTGACCTTTCCGCAGATTTTAGACACTTCATGTTATATCTATCCAGAAGTCTGTTTCTGTCATGTTCACAGAGTAATGTTGAAAATTAGCCTATAGTAGCTATTAGCTAAAGACAGAGCGATAGTACTTAGGAAGGACATGAAATGAAAATGATAAAGAAAGAGAGTATGGCTGGATTACTCTACAGCACGACTATTTTAATGGTCTTTTCGGCAATCTAATTGAGGTCTATTTCGCATAAGTGCATTTCCTCCTTTATTAATAACGACATGCTTTATTGGGTAATAAACCCAGAGATCCATCTGGTCTTTGCCAAGGAGCTTCTTCGAATCAATTAGAGGACATTTAAATATAATCACTATCCATTCCTATCAGTCCAGGGCCACGAGAACTATACTTGGACACTGAATGTGATCTGAAAGGCTTCTTGTTTTTCATTTACTAAGCCACTTTCAGACACATTCTCAGTGGAATAATATGCAGTGTATTCTGGTGAATCAATTCTCTGTGACAGACTCCCGTTCCATTACTCAAAAAAACAGCATTTACCTGCCCTATGATGTGACTGCAATGCATAGCAGAAACTAAAATCTGGGTAATCTATTAAACTTGGCATTATCCTTGGGTCCTAAAAGGCTTGTAGGGTAGTCAAGCAAGAGGCAACATTTTAAAACAGAAACAGGAAATTCAGAGGGGTGAAGTAACTAAAGAATGTTCAAATGTGGTTCAGTTTAATGCAGATATAAAACATTATGATGGTTATGATAACTAAGACCATGTACCAAATATACTCCAATGGGCAACAATTAGCAATGATTTACAATACAGAATTAATTTGGCCCTGAACAGGTAGCAGTCATTTTGAAACATTAGTTACTGATTTAACTAATGCCTAATTTACCCTACTTGTACGTTTACCCAGCTGCATAAGTACAATGAACTCAGAACCTTATCAGTGCCACTATCACCCTCTAACCATTGAGAAAGAAAACCAAGAGTGAGCGGGGTGGGACACTTAGGCCTACATGCAGGCCTGGATGAGACAGTTAAATTTGAGACAAAACAGGCAGGGTAAATCCATTACTAAGCATGAGTGCATAATAAAGCACATAATATAAATTGTTAAAATTATGCGCTATGTAATTTGTCAGTAGGGGCCTATAAACATGTATGAATCTCCCATGGTCCTTTGCACAGGAACATGTAACATCCTCACAAACAGTATTCTAACTGGGCTGTTGTCAGTTCAAAGGCAACTTCGCTTCCTATTACCAGTTCAAACTAAGGTCAGTATCAACCTTCCTATAGTCTCACACAGACAGACAATAGCACACACTATTTACAGTCACCTGTGTGTATCTTAGTGGGCTGGACCCACATTGTACGCTTCTCCTCACATATGGTGACAATGTTGTCTTTGTCAAAGGGTGGAAAAGCAGGCCATCTGTAGGTAACCCTCCCGCTTCCAGCTCTAAAACTGCGAGAGAAAAAACAGCTAGACTGATGTGTCATCATTACAGGTTCTAATGTGACAATGTAATGTGTCTGTTTAATCTGACACCGGGGTATGTGATAAGGTTTAATTAATCAAATATAATTGAACACTTAGCTCTTTTGTTGTAGAGCAGCAAGGGTGATGTTTCCTCTGCCTGACCCCAGATGATGATTGCTCATCCTCGGCTCACTCCATGCTGTGGATTAATATCAGTAATGCCCATGTTGCAAATGAATTAACCATGGGCATCAAATCTAACGGTAACCCTCTGCTATGTTATGCTAGTTGGTCACGTCCAGAGCACTGCTGCATGTGCAGTTGCTCCAAACAACTGCAATGGATCCATATTTCAAATTAGGCAAACAATGCATGTTTGTGCTCTATTCTAAATTAAGTTAACAGTTTTGTTTTCATGGGATAAGCTATTCAACTCAAGAGTCACAGGCTGAATTTGTTAACAACAGTTATTGTATATGAAATGTTTTTGCGCATTAGAGGAATGAAAGTTATTCTCTTTTTCTGCTTGAGACATGACTCTGGCATAAAAAAAAAAAATAAAAAAAAAAATTAAACAGGCCTTTGTGATTTAACACACTCAAACATCTGTTACAAACTTGGTATTTTTTACTTTCCTTTTTTTATATTTACATTTTCTGCTCTTATAGTTTTCAAATAAACGATCACTTTTCCCTTTCAATTCAATAAACATTACAGAAAGCCTGACTTACTATTAAAAGAGACGTAATAAAACCAAACATATGCATCACACAAATGTTATATTCTTCTTTCTCTTACTCGGGTATGCAAGTCAATACAAAATAAATTCTAAACTTGAGATCTGTTTTGGTCAATGTGCAGTCATGCATGTAATAATAATAAAATAAAATAAAAACATAGTGATAACATCTTACATCAGAATAGAACAGCTGGCCATTGAGGTTTTCTATTATGTAGGCTAACTTTTTAAAACACAAAAAATGTCATATTTATATATTTCACTTTTATTTTTTCTACAGAATGCCATTAATAGAAATGCAATAGCATGTCAGTGATCTGCATGTGTCTTAAAGTCTGCATTCAGGTATGCATATTGCCCCGTGTAGAAATTGTCACTTTTTTAAGTCTGATGCATTATGCACACATCTGTGTGCTCTATAGCTTGATTTGGGCGTCTCGGGCCTCCATAGCTTTGGTGGCGACCTCGGCTCTGTCCATGAGTACCTTGGCTTGCTCAGATGGTTCTTGTGTCTGAACGGTCCGGAGCAGAAAGTGACTGATGAAAAGCTTCAAGCCTTCCCGAAGCATTCCTAGCTCGGGAATTCCAGAAATCCTGGGACACAATGGTAGACAGATATTGACACACTAGGCCACACACAAGCCATTTTAGATTACCCCAGGCTGTCCCGCACATCTGGTCTTTTTACTCATTTTACTGAAATTAAAAACTTGCACTCACAAATAAATATTTAAGCATTAATGTAAGAATTGTTAAAGCTAATTAAGTTCATTTCTCTTTTGAAGTTAATTTATACTGCCATTATGAACAATGTCTCTGAAACAAGACTAATGTATAATTAGCAATGTCACACTTTGGCCTTTGACTACAAAATATAGATTTATGTCTTTAAAAAATTAGAAGCTTGCAAACGATTGAACATTATGAACATTTATCTACATGACTAATTATTTTTTTGTAGACAAATAATACTCACCTGCCAAATATATTCACAAGATCTTCTGGCTCAGTTTCTTTAAGGAGTTTCAAGAGAATCTGCTTCAGGAATTTGACTTTGGGTTTATCTAGCTCCCCAAACTCAATAGCCTAATTAAAACACAAAAGACAATTAAGCCATCCTTTAACTAATATGTAAATGATTCATAAAGAGGACGAAGGACATTAAACATATATACTACATAGTGCTGTCAAATGAACTTTACCAAATATTACCTTGAGAATAGAAAGAGAGAGACTCCTCCTGTGTAAAAGATGAGTGACCATCTGGACCAGGTTACTGAAAGACCTACTGGAAAGGTTTGCCAGTTCTTTGAACTTATCCCACAGACTAAACTGAAAGGTCATCTAAAGAACAGAAGAAAAGCAAGAGGGTTTACATTTACAAAATGGATGTTATGTTTAATTGTAATTGACCTATATTAAACAGCTACAAGCTACTAGGCATTACATGCAGCAGAAATGGGTGTAAACAGACTGACCCGTATTATCAATACAACAGATTTGTATATTAAAAACTTATAGCTGATCTTATATCATATTGCAGATGATAAGAGTAATATTCATTTATAATATCAATAGTAATCTTAGCTAACACCTAGTGAAAAAAGCACACTCCTAACAGACTGAGACATACTGTAAGAATCACTGCAGCTCCACTCTACCTTGAACCGACGGTCATGCAAGCAAAGTTTCTCTGCCAGAACCGCATAGAATCTATTGAACATTTTCTCCTGCAAGCAGCAGTCCGTAAGAACATGAACAATTTCACGCTCTTGCTGGTTTTTCAATCCTAACCTGAGACAGAAAATAATCCACTGTATGAATTGGGTAATGTATGGTTTATGAAAAATGTTACAAATATAGTACATCATGTTTGAAATACACAGGAAGAAAATAGGCGGGTCTCTTAGCAAGTTATTTAAAGAAAGATTTGTTTGATAACCTTAACTAAAATGTTTAAGTGTGTGGCATCATCACACACCAAGGATATCATTTCAGAAAACCTAACATTATTCTTGTTCTCTTTTTAACCTAACATAAAATAAATGTTGTCTTGCTAATAAAGCAGATCTATTAATCTGTAAAGACACAAATCATTTTATACAATTATTTTACATAAGTAGGTCTGAGACTGCAACTAAATAAAAAGTGCATTATCGATTCTGTACAACAACACTTGCAATTAAATTTGTCAAGATGGCCTGTGTCACTGAAAATCTATGTGAAGAAACAGAAACTATGCAGACAAACCTTAAAAGTTTCTCAAAGGCATCCAAATAGTCTTCACTGGACATAAGCACACAGAAAATGTTCCTCCTGATGTCAGTGTTCATTCTTTGTTTGTGTGCAAGCTCCAAAATCTTTGTGCTGTACTGCAAATTCATAAATAAATTCATGAATAATCCATTTCAGATGACAATTTGACTCCCATAAAGCCAATTTATACACAAAAGTGACAGATTCTGTAAACAGAAATAACTATATTTGGTAACACTTTTTTGTTTTATTTGTTAACATAACTTGGCTACATGCATTAACATGAACTAAGAATGAACAATACGCCTACAGAATTGAATTGTTAATCTCAACATTTACTACTACACATTTAAAAAAGTTGTATCTGTTAACATTAGTTAATGCACTCAGAACCAACATGTCATTTTTTTTAACCAACTTTAACAAATGTTTTAAAAATGTATTGCTCTTTGTAAGTTTTTTTTTTGAGTTAATGCATTACTAATGTTAACAAATGACACCTTATTGTAAAGTGTTACCCTATATTCTTATACATTTCAAACATTTCTAAATAAGCAAAAAAAAAAAAAAAAAACTCACTTGTTCCCCTTTGGTAGATGTTGTGGTTGTCTTGTTCTCATGGTCATCAATCATGGGTGCTCCACTCCAGGAAGATCCCACAATCCACCAGCGGCCAATGCGTTCAGCTTCCAGAAGATTGTCTAGTGAGACTCTCAACTTCATATCACTACCACTGGCACTGCTGTGAATCTATTTAGAGGGCTGTGTTAGTGCATAAGCACTCTGAAACTAAGTAAAAGGCTACAATTCAACATTTCTCTGAAAATACTGGACAAAACTCGGATCAATGTGTGACCACACCAAAGTATGGAGTTAGTCTGACCCCTAGTGGCCACAGAGAGAAGTTAATTTGGTACCAATAACACCAAACATTTATTTTACTATTAACTTAAAGCTATGGTATACAATGTTAAAAATCGGTCGAGAAAGCCTGAGACGGTTGGGAAGTTTTAAAAAACTTATCCCGCCCCTCCACACACACACCCCTCCCCTCTGTGCTACCTGATCCCTGAGCTATGTCACGTTTGAGTTCACGTCAACGCAAGACTAGCAACACATGAAATGTTCTGCTAAGGTTTTGAGTAATTATTATTGCAGCACAGAGAGAATCTTGTTCAAATTCCGATCGGCTCGAACAGAAACCCGCTAGGCATACTGAAATATATTCAAGCACTTCAAGAAATATAATTACTTTGACCCGTGATAGGCGATGCTAAACGGCTAACATTGCCAATGCCAACCGCAGCATGAGCAAGGTGTCAAACTGATAAAAAGCTATTTATGTAACACACGTCACAACATAAAAGTATAAATAAATGTTTACCTGCTCAACAAAAAGTCAGCCGTGTCAGCGTCGGTTTTCAGTCCCAGATCTCCCTGAAGCTTCCTCCAACGGTCAATGGTGGACCCCACATTTTTTTATTTATTTATCTCTACTCTTTCCTCTACAGACTTTCTCTTTCGTCCAAACTTTACAGTAGGGGCAAGCAGGGGCCGCTTGCTGCTGTTGTTTATATTTTATCCATTGCTGATCTGACCCTACTTAGCTAACTACCATAGACTGTCTGTCAGCTGCTTGCACGCGTAAGGAGGGGGGCGTGCGGTTGGGTTGGAGACGCGAGCTCCAGGCGTTTCAAGTGGAGCTGGTGATTGGATGAGAGCAGTTGACCAATGTAAGCTGTCCGGCCGGACAGCTTACATTGGTCAACTTTGCTGCGGCTGTACAGCCAATAGACTGAATGGATTTTTTTCATTCTTTTTTCTATTCATATTGTTAGGATTGTACTATATAACCATAACCAGCATATAAACGAGGATATTAATAATGAACAATCTATGAAATCGTATACCCTAGCTTTAAGGTTCCAATGAATTTAGGGCTGATAATAATGTGAACATTAACTAGTTATCTGCTCTAAGCACTTTTGCGTCGCAAGTTCACCTTATAAATCTACCAATGCAAGTAACATCAGTCATTTTCTCACCAAAGTCCTCTGCAGTTTCCTTAATTTCTCCAGAGGTTCAGGGTCATAACCCGGAATCTTCCTCATGTCATTGTTCTTCAGTGCCAGCATAGTCTCCAACATAAACCGAATCTGACAAGCAAACCAACATAACAAACGTCTGTTTGTAGAACTTGAGACAGACTATAGCACAATTGTCCTCATTTGTAAGTCGCTTTGGATGAAAGAGTTTAATGATTAAATGTAAATATAATATGATCATTTCTAAGCACCAGAAGACAGCTTCTACACAGAACAAAAGAGTCTTACCCTTGTTTGGTCCTGAAAGCGCTCTCCTTCAGCGTTGGCTTTCTGCTGAGCCTCAGAGATCAGCTCCTTAAGAGCTAGCGGGTCATCCTTTCTCAGAGCAAACCCAACGTTCTTCAGCACCAGCAGAATTAGTTCTATATCCTTTGAGCTGAAACGTGTCACCAGCTTCTTCAGAATGTCAAACACTAGGAGAGCATGAACCACATGGAAGTTGTATATGTGGGCAATTATGGACAACAAGTTGTCACATTCTTTGTCTGTAGCATCGAGTTGACTGTAAGTTTTATGAAACTGACGGACTACAGTCTCCAGAAAATGAGCTCCAACCTCAAAGAAAACGAGAGAAAGTGAGAAATTAGCAGGTGTCAAGCAAATCTACAAACTATGACAGATATTCTAGAGTATGCCACCGAAAACAGCAGCCGCTTAGGGTTTAAAGGAATCAGGAGGCCCCATAAAAAACCCAACATTCAACATTATTATTACATCTGCACGAATGTGCCCCGCCCCCCATCATTAGTGCGGCACATGTGCGAAAAGAAAGTTTAGAGCTACATCAAGTGCAAGCTTTACTTATGAAAATATTAAGATACATTTCTATAGCTCTGACTAATTTAAAATGGCCATTTGGACACATTTCTAAATGTGTCATATTGACATTACCCGAGTAGTTGAATTAAAGGGGTCATGACATGAGAAACCAAATTTGCCTTGATCTTTTGGTATTTAAGAGGTCTTTGTACCATTAAACTCCTGCAAGTTTCATAGCTGAAGACGTCCTCCCCATTATAAACAAACCATTTATTTAATCAAGCTCTAAATACAGTTCGTTCTAGATCCTCTGAACTTAGTGACGTCACGGTACGAAGTGACGTACCAGTCGTTTGCATCTGACCGCCTCCAGCGCAAGACAACTACGCCTCATTTGACATCATCGCATGCGTTGAAGTGCAGCGAGGGGGTCTGTTTACAAGATGACTGCGATGCCACACAGATGTGCTGTTCCTGGCTGTGGACAAACAACATGTTTGAATGCTGCCGAACGATCCAGACGTCAGGGAAAGCAGTTGGATGCAGTTTATTTACAGCATATGCAGCCCGCCAAAGCCTTATTTGTTCGGTGAGTGATGTAGACAGGGTGCATGTTACTGAAAGAACGAAAAAAGAGAGAGAGAGAGAGAGAGAGAGAGAGAGAGAGAGCCCCGGCCGCGCGCGCCTTCAAACTGTCTTGCTCTCTCTCTCTCTCTCTCCCTCGCGCATATGAACCAAAATCAATTGAGAATTGACACGATGGTAAAAGATCGGAAGACCGAAGTTTCACGTGGCGGAGAATTGTGTAGCCTACATGTGATACAAAATGATTAACGTTAATAATTTATGCATAAGCAGCACTGACGTTAGCCAATCATAACAGTGGGCGTTAACACTGAACTCTTAAAGGGGAATCACCTCCAAAACAGACTGTTTGAATCAGAGGGGGAGAAACAGGGTGGGAAAAGGCCATAAATGACTATTTAAAAAAAAAAAATTGTACAAAAAACTATAGTAATACTATAATTGCGCATAAGGGAACATAATAAAACAAAACAAAAAACCATGTCATGACCCCTTTAAATACGGGTGCACAGTTCAGTTGAACTACAAAATTTCTACTCTTAACTTAAATCTGTTAAACTAAATAAATTGTTTGCTGAAATAACCACAAGATTAGCAACACTGGAAGAGGGTGCGGTTTATCTGTCAATCAGCCGCATGTGTTCCTTACTATAGCATATTATTCATTACCATTCAATGAGGTGTGTTATAAAATGTTTGGAGTAAATAAAAATAGTTATTAAGAATAATGCACTAAGATTTCAATCACCAGTGAAGACACCATAATCCAGAGAAAGAGAATAAAAAGAGTAGTTTTTTACTATTCAGTGAAGAAAAGTTAGTTTAGAATTAGTTGGAATATATATGCCGTATATAATACATGATATTCTAGTGTAGTCTATCCATGTAAAATTTGTATGATTGTTGATTATTTAATGAATCTGTAATGTTCCTATAAATTATGGCTATGCTAATTAGGGATAGTTCACCCAAAAATGAAAATTCTGTCATCATTTATTCACACTCAAGTTGTTCCAAACCGGTATGTTTCTTTCTTCTGCTGAACACGAAAGAAGATATTTTGAAGAATGTCGGTAACCAAACAGTTGACGGGCCCCATTGATTGCCATAGTATGAAAAAATAAAATAAAAATAAACTATGGAAGTCAATGGGGCCAGTCAACTGTTTGGTTACCCACCATTCTTCAGAACATTTTTTGTCTTCAGCAGAAGAAATAAATTCATACAAGTTTGGAACAACTTGAGGATGAGTAAATGACAGAATTGTAATTTTTTGGTGAACTATCCCTTTAATGTAATATAATTAGCATAGCCATACTTTAAGATAAGCCCTTTAAGATTTACAGTTTATTTATAAATGTGTTCCATTTATTATTAGTTGCTTTATTATTGAGTATCTGTGCGCATTAGCTAGGCTTAGTTGTTCCCATCTCACTTAAGCTTGGTGTAAACGCTTGAAAAAAGGGGGTTCCGTGCTTGGAGAGAGAGGCAGAAAAATAAGGGCTACAAATTAACAGGGCACATAGTTGGTATGTTAGTGCCCCATATCTGGAATTGCTTAGGGCCCCCAAATCACTAAGTCTGCTCCTGGCAGCAAGTGTGGACTATATTGCCATGATGACAAGTGTATGAATCTGTGAGATGTAGTAAAGTAAATATTAGATACCTCCAGGCCAACACTATGGTGGAGGACGCTGACAAGTAGGATGTGCTCCATTAAAAGCCTGGAAGAGAGAGTGTTAGTGTTAATGATAATAATTTACAGGTATTTATTAGTGTGTTTGTAGCAGAGCCGCTGATACGTTTTAAGGTCATATTTAAAGGGTTAGTTTACCCAAAAATGAAAATTAGCCCATGATTTACTCACCCTCAAGCCATCCTTTGGTGTTTATGACCAGGGTTGGGGAAAGTTACTTTTAAAAGTAATGCATTACAATATTTAGTTACTCCCCAAAACTAATTGCATTACTTAGCTACTTTTTATGGAAAATAATGCGTTACGTTACTTTTGCATTACTTTTCTTACCTGGCTATGGCTTGATCTCTTTCAGGCTTTGCAGGTTTTTTTTTAATGTTATTTTTATTTTATTTTTTCACTTTTTTTGAAGTTCTGGTACTATTGTTTAACGCACAAATGCAATCAACAACTGCCTATATAACCTACACCTATTTTCTTTTAAAAACAATTATATATTGAATAATTATATTATATTCTGAGAACTTCCTGATGCATGCCATATAAAAGATCTATAAACATTACAGATTATTGAAAGTAATGTGTTTATTTCTTTTGTACTTGCGCGTAGACTATGGACTGCATAAAGTAAATTCACTGTCCATCGCGATAATAAAGAGTGTCATATAGGCTAGATAATTGCCATTATGAACTAAGTTTTCTTAGACAAGACATATCTTAAACATTTTATATGTTTAATAACTTATTAGAGAACAATAGGATACTAGAGAAGAAATGACATCACCAATTAAACATAAAATTTGTCAGCTTTAAAATGTGAAAGATTCCACATGGCCTAAATAAATGTATAAGTTGATTCCAATAGATCAAAACTCTTGTGTTTTCTATTAAGTGTCCTCAAAACAAAATCCATTTTATGCAACAACAACAAAAAAAGGTCCAGATCACGTCTGCATTGCAATGGGGGAAAATAGTATTATCTTAATGTAATGTTAGAGTATTATCTTAAGAGTTTTGCGATTGGGGAGCACGCCCCCCGGCCTTTTCCCTGTCACGGAGATTTTGCTGATGATATTACGAAATGTGGGCGCCTCCACGGTGGACAGTGGCTGCATCTCCTCAACAATAAAAGCAGCAACCAATTTGTTGAGGAGGAGCCCTCCAGAGCCGTGTGGAGAACTTTTATCATGGATGGGTGCACTTTGATGGACTTCAAAACAGAAACAGCTATTCACTGTCATTATAAAGCTCGGAAGAGCCAGGACTTTTTAAAATATATTTCCGATTGTACTCGTCTGAAAGAAGAATGTCATATACACCTAGGATGGCTTGAGGGTGAGTAAATCATGGGGTAATTTTCATTTTTGGGTGAACTGTCCCTTTAATTACTCACCCTAATGTCGTTCCAAAGTTTCGTTCGTCTTCTGAACACAAATGAAGATCTTTTTGATGAAATACGAGAGCTTTCTGTCCCTCTATTGACAGCTACGAAAGTACCACTTTGACCCTTCAAAAAGTCCAGAGATCATAAAACTACTCCATATAAATTGAGCTGTTTAGTCAAATTTTTCTGAAGAGACTTGATCACTTTATATGATTAACAGATTGAATTTAGGCTTTTATTCACATATAAACATTGATCAGCGAACATAAACAGAAGCTCAACCGAACCTGCTTGATGCATTCCAGGCGAAACTGGACAAGTGTAAATGCATCTGGTTGTTGAAACCACATATGTAAATTTTACTCCTCCCAAAAATGCTAAAAAATAAACGTGTGAGAGCGTGTTATATGTCTATATAGGCTATTGTTATAGTCAAATATGACGACGCTACTGCAAAACGGCAATGCGCAGATGAGCAGCTGAGCATCTATTCATCAAGCCAACGTGGAAACTATCGCAAATCAAAGTGAAAGTAAGTCGCAGATGCTTAAAGGGGTCATGACATGGTTTTTTGTTTTGTTTTATTATGTTCCCTTATGTGCAATTATAGTATTACTATAGTTTTTTGTACAATTTTTTTTTTTAAATGTAGTGATTTATGGCCTTTTCCCACCCTGTTTCTCCCCCTCTGATTCAAACAGTCTGTTTTGGAGGTGTTTCCCCTTTAAGAGTTCAGTGTTAACGCCCATTGTTATGATTGGCTAACGTCAGTGCTGCTTATGTATAAATTATTAACGTTAATCATTTTGTATCACATGTAGGCTACACAATTCTCCGCCATGTGAAACTTCGGTCTTCCAATCTTTTACCATCGTGTCAATTCTCAATTGATTTTGATTCATATGCACGAGGGAGAGAGGGAGAGAGAGAGGGAGAGCAAGACAGTTTGAAGGCGCGCGCGGCCGGGGCTCTCGCTCTCTTGTCTCTCAGTCATCTTGTAAACAGACCCCCTCGCTGCACTTCAACGTATGCGATGATGTCAAATGAGGCGTAGTTGTCTTGCGCTGGAGGCGGTCAGATGCTATGCAAACGACTGGTACGTCACTTCGTACCGTGACGTCACTAAGTTCAGAGGATCTAGAACGAACTGTATTTAGAGCTTGATTAAATAAATGGTTCGTTTATAATGGGGAGGACGTCTTCAGCTATGAAACTTGCAGGAGGTTTTAATGGTACAAAGACCTCTTAAATACCAAAAGATCAAGTCAAATTTGGTTTCTCATGTCATGACCCCTTTAACACACAATCGTCTTCATTCAGGGTATATGCAGGAATCATAGAGATGAATTTACTACCTTTTACTACCTTTTTTACTACCTCCTCCACAATATTTTTTACTACCAACACGACATTACAATGTTCTCAATATAATTCATAATCCCACGTTTATAATGAACAACGCGTTATGGTTATTGTGTCATTAAAAACTGTGTTCGCAGGGGGGCGGGGTGACCAACGCTCATTATCATTTAAAGGCATTTGCACTGAAACGGTGTGCTGAAAACAGAGCTGTTTTTGACCAGGTAAAATTAGTGTTTTCTTACAATACTAATAAGAATTTTTAATTAAAGTATATTACAAAGTTTTCATTTAGACCCTAAAGATTCATATTAACTTGTACAAAAATGGCATTATATGACCCCTTTAACCCTAGCCCTTGAGTTATCCTAACCATTACGTTAACCCTTAGCCCTAATAAGGTGAATAATAACCATGGCACTTAAAAACAAATGACACTTAACAGCCATAAACATTAATAAAGATTAATAATAAAGTGTCTCACATCTCACACACACTTACCCACAAACACAAATTCTCACACACGCAGACTTAAGCAGTGAAATAACTATCCCAAAACAGCAATTTATTTCATCACATCTCTAAATGTGCTTCAAATATGGCACTGGTTTGCTCCTCCCTCACGCGAACCCGTTAAATATTTTAAATTAGGGAGGAACGATACCACTTTTTGCAGAACGAGACCAATACTTTCATTTTTGGTACTCGCCGATATCGATACCGTAACCGATCCCTGAATTTTCACTGCATTTGTGATTTTTAAAGGGGTCATGACATGAGAAACCAAATTTGCCTTGATCTTTTGGTATTTAAGAGGTCTTTGTACCATTAAATCCTCCTGCAAGTTTCATAGCTGAAGACGTCCTCCCCATTATAAACGAACCATTTATTTAATCAAGCTCTAAATACAGTTCGTTCTAGATCCTCTGAACTTAGTGACGTCACGGTACGAAGTGACGTACCAGTCGTTTGCATCTGACCGCCTCCAGCGCAAGACAACTACGCCTCATTTGACATCATCGCATGCGTTGAAGTGCAGCGAGGGGGTCTGTTTACAAGATGACTGCGATGCCACACAGATGTGCTGTTCCTGGCTGTGGACAAACAACATGTTTGAATGCTGCCGAACGATCCAGACGTCAGGGAAAGCAGTTGGATGCAGTTTATTTACAGCATATGCAGCCCGCCAAAGCCTTATTTGTTCGGTGAGTGATGTAGATGAGTGTGACAGGGCGCATGTTACTGAAAGAACGAAAAAGAGAGAGAGAGAGAGAGAGAGAGAGAGAGAGAGAGAGAGAGAGAGAGAGAGAGAGAGAGAGAGAGCCCCGGGCGCGCGCGCGCCTTCTAACTCTCTTGCTCTCTCTCTCTCTCTCTCTCTCTCCCTCGTGCATATGAATCAAAATCAATTGAGAATTGACACGATGGTAAAAGATCGGAAGACCGAAGTTTCACATGGCGGAGAATTGTGTAGCCTACATGTGATACAAAATGATTAACGTTAATAATTTATGCATAAGCAGCACTGACGTTAGCCAATCATAACAGTGGGCGTTAACACTGAACTCTTAAAGGGGAAACACCTCCAAAACAGACTGTTTGAATCAGAGGGGGAGAAACAGGGTGGGAAAAGGTCATAAATCACTACATTTTTTAAATTTTTTGTACAAAAAACTATAGTAATACTATAATTGCACATAAGGGAACATAATAAAACAAAACAAAAAACCATGTTATGACCCCTTTAAATGTATTAGTAGATAAACCAAAAGAATATAAATCATATTAGTTGGCTTAATTTGTTCATCAAATATATATTTCCTTCAGATATTTTCATGCTTAATTAATCCTGCTAAAAAGCATGCTTCTGTTTCTGTTCATTCTATTGCTCTATCATATTTGATCTTTCATTTAATACAGGGTATATACAGAAATTCTTAAAATGAATGTAATACCTTTTAATACCTTCACAATATTTTTTAATACCATCACAACTTCAAGATGCAACTGTAGTGGCGTATAGAGACAAGTAAAGTAATGAAATATCTTCGAAAACTTGCATTTCCCCATAATGTCCAGGGTTTTTTCCTTGGTCAAAATTGGTCTTCGGTGGTGGCCGACAGACACTTATCCTTTCTTGCCCTCTTTTTTTTTTTTTTTAAGCTTTGATTCTACCACTTGATTTCATAGCTTTCTAACATAAAATACTTCTTTGCTGGACCTGATAATTGTTTTGGTATAATCATATCAATATCAAAAAGTAGAATAAAAACAAAGCATTAAAAAGTTTATTTTAAAAGTTTATTTAAGTCTAATTTTCTACCATATACTGTAAAATTTAATAGAATTAGCTGCCAGATACATTTTTTTTAATGAAATAAAAAAAATTGCTGCTAGATAACAACTTGCTTTGCACTTTTTTTTCTGGTTTCACCTCACTCCAGTCTAAACTAAATTATTATTTTTTTTTTTTGGCAATGTTTCTACACATTATAATATAAATAACCTGAAAATACTACGTAGTTTACAACATACATGAATTGTTTGTTCATGTTACTTCACAGTGCATTAACTAATGTTAACAAATACAACTTTTGATTTCAATATTGTAGGCTATATGGTGAAATTGATATTAAGAAAGATTAATTAATGATGTAGACGTGCAGTTTATTAATAGTTCATGTTAACTAATGTAGTTAACTAGATTTTAATAAATGGAACCATATTGTGTTACCGATTTAGAAGTCCCGTGAGGACAGATCAGTTGTTTTAACCATTCATTAAAGTGACGCGTCATTAGCGGACGTGTACGCATTGGGTCTCATTCATGAAACACGAGCAGAACGAATTTTTGTGTAAATCGTGTGTAAAGTGGTTCTGGCGTAAATGTTCGGATTCATTAAAATGTTCGTATTTTCCAAATGTTAGTTGGTACGCTAGAAATCTACACCTGCTCCTAGCCACGCGTAAATAGTGCGCTTAACACCCGAACGTTTTGCTCATTAATAAGGCTGCATTTTAATTCACCTTAATCGGGTACATATTTACACAGCATTTTGAAAAAATATTATATATAGTAATTACATACGGTTTTTCTTATTATGAGAGCCAGTAATAGCAGCTGCGATGGTGGTCCTTCTCCAGTTTGAATACGATTTTTCCGAAGTGAACTAATCGTTTTTTGCTCTCAAGCTTAATGTCGAACCATTTTCTTCTCACTTCTGGGAATGTTCGATTAACAGATGAAACTCCATTAACTGCATCTGTAATATGCTGCCAAGCTTCCTTTTTTTAGGACCTGATACGCCACTATGTACGCTTGAAAATCAAATGTAGCGTTTTGAATGAACTTCTGATAATAAAACTTCCGATAATAAAACCAATTTCTGCATCTGAGAATTTTTTTTTTTCATTCGCATTCATGTCATAACATGATGCCCATATATAGTTGTCAGTCGGATTTAATGGGCGGGATTTATGGTAATTGAGAATGAACGTGCACGCGCATCCCATTTACGACTGATTGGAATTCATTAACACACACACACATTTCACTATCACATTTGATGTTTACGAAGTATTTGTGAATCAGGAGATGAGTTTTCTGGAAGGTCTCTTTACGCGCAAATCACTCACATATTTACTCGTATATTTACGAATGTTTCATGAATGAGACCCATTGTGTGGTTATCCCATCAGTTAGGACATCGCACAAAATTTGTGTCAACAAATAGGTTTTTTTAGGATAGATTTTTCCATTTATTGAAAGTGTGGTTATGTCAGCTGAATGTGGGGAATGCTTTTCAGAGAAGACAAGGCAACGTTTTTTTAGCACAATTCACACACAGCGGGAAATAAATGTCCAATGGCGCCACGTGAAACTTCGGTCTTCCGACCTTTTACCATCGTGTCAATAGAGTGCCGAACACTGATCTATATAGAATGACTGGATAGCTCATGACGTCATAAACAGTGAAGCCACTGCGCCGCCATATTGTGATTCCCTAGTGAGCTCACGCGTTCTATTGAATCAATAGGAAATTGTATGATTTGACTAAGAAAACATTGCATAACGAGACACCGTCTTTAAATCTAAAGTCACCCTGAACAGTCTTACAACACAAACATCCTAAGCATTTAAATGGGTATTTGTTTAAAGTCGGAAATTATTCCTGCTTACTAAAAATTAAGTATATGTGAATTGTGAACTTAAAATTTAGCTCTTTCTGATTGTGTTTTACAGATAGATCAGTAGTCTATTCAAGTATTTGATTAGTTAGCAAGAACATGTCCAGGAAATGCATAATACAAATTGTATGGGTTATTGTATTCCTGTTTCACCTCTTATTTACCCCTTACACTGCACACGTCTGCGGCGCCACACGGCTACCGGAGCTGATCGCGCCCACAAATCGGCAAATCACGTGGAAATGCTCCTGGTGTGAGTTGACACCGCGTGAAGGTAGGAATAAAACATTGGAGCCGTAATGCGCCGCAGATGTGTGCAGTGTAAATAAGGGGTTAACACATAGGCCTACTCTGTTTGCAGTGCATATTTTTTTACCATACCCATGTCAACAGGTTGGAGCTTTCACTGCACGCGGATGCCCGTCCAAGTGCGGTGCGTGCAGAGATCGTTTGTGCTGCAGGCGCTGAATTAAAGTGACAGCGCATGATTCGTGGTCAAACTGAACACGGATTGACATGAAAATATTAAATAAATGCATTTAATAAAATTTGTAAGAAGTAATGCATTGAATAATACGTTTATTGGGTTTAAACATGAATACGTCTGTTAAAGAATGTAGGAAAGAACATAGCAGGGTATAAATTTTTTTTAAACAACACAGAAATAGCGACAATTGTGCATATAAATTACTATATATGGGCTTAAAGTACAACCTGTGAGCAGTTTTTCAAGATCCTTTTGTGATCTTCGTTTTACACTTGTTGATGCACAGCGAGTCATCTTAAAAGTGCAGTTGGAGCTACCGATCTCTGCATAACGGCCGTTGGAGCCCTCTGCTGGTAGGGAATCGTAGATGGCCGCTCGAACACTTCCGGTGGCTTCACTGCCTTGTGGCAGTTTAGAACGTCATGAGCTATCCAGTCATTATATAGATCAGTGGTGCCGAAGTGATGACGTCACTTTGTAGGACAACTCGGAAGCTAGCGGCGCATGGGTTCCCTCGATCGAAAAGCTATGCATTTTCCCCATAGACTTTTGGAAAATCGCAAAAAATAAGATCTGTTTAACAAAGAGTTGTGACCCTTACACGTTTTGTCTATCAAGATAATCTTTACAAGTTAATCAAAAATGTATACATTTTGAAGCCTATATAAAGTTTTTAAAAAACACAAGCAGACACAATAAAGTTTAAAAAACCAAAGTAGGTAATAACTGTGTGTTCTATGTCATAGATCAAAACGTGAAAATATTTAGAGGCTTTGTTCACCACAGACCTTATTTCAGGGGATTTAGCAAAAACCCATTCAAAAATCCCATAGAATTTAGAGCGAGGGAACCGGGAGTGCTAAAATGAAAACTCACTTCGCGTTTTGGCCTACAGAGTGATGTCGTAACTTTGATTAATATGAGCGAAGGAGAGAAAGCAAGAGTGAATTGAGTGCACGCGCAGCCGGGGCTCTCTCTCTTTTCCTTCTTTCAGTTAACACGCACCCTGTCACATGCGCTGCAGTCAGTCGTCTACATTAGGCTACTCACCGATCAAATATGGCTTTGGCGGCCGACTGATGACTGAAATAGAAGCGAACTCGCGAACAGGTTGGGCAGCAAGCCAGGCTAGCCGGGTACCCAGTTTGTTTCAGCGCGCGCGAACAAACAAAAACCACGTCACATGATATCGCTCAGGTCCTACTCGCAACATATAAACAAATCCACGTGAATTTGAGGAATTTTAGCACAAAGTCCAGCACTTAACACAAATTGAAACTCATAGGGCTAGTTGGATGGGGGTTCGAAAATTTACTACTTTGTCAGATGACGTTTACTACTTTTTACTGGCCTTAAAGGGTTAATTCACCCAAAAATGAAAATTAAGTCATTAATTACTCACCCCCATGCTGTACTTCAAGAGATTTCCACGACGCACGTGCGAGAACTTAACTGAAGTAGTTGAAGGAGATCGCAATTCTCGCGCATGCGTCGTGGAAATCTCTTGAAGTCTCGTTTCAGGCCTACAAGGAAGAAAAGGAATAGTCGAATAAAGTCCTTATTTTTGTTTGTTTTTTCGCACAAAAAGTATTCTCGTCGCTTGATAAACTTATAGTTGAGCCACTGTTGTGACATGGAATATTTAAACATTTTCTTTAATGACTTTCTGGGCCGTCAAGTGTCATTCCCTTAGGGAGCCTATGGAGGAGTGATACACCTCTCAGATTTAATCATAAATATCTTCATTTGTGTTCCGAAGACGAACGAAGGCCTTACGGGGTTGGTACAGCATGGGGGTGAGTAATTAATGACTTAATTTTCATTTTTGGGTGAACTAACCCTTTAATTTGGCATAATTTAATTTACTACCTTTTACAACCCCGCGGAAACCCTGTCATTAAAAGTAAAGAAACAAAAAGATCTTACCAGGGCTGTTGCCGCTCTCTTATTGCTGTCTTTGATTTTGAATTTAGCCGATGATCAATAAAATGCAGCTCAAATCTGTTGCTTTCCAGTCCTTCCAGAAAAACGTTTTTTTGTGATTGTTGAGGGCAAAAATCCTTGATTACGCGGCCCGTTTTCTTTAAAAATGCGATGGAATATGCGGGATATTTATGCAATTTTTTGCGATGAAATTGCGGGAACTTGCAAAAATTGCGGGAACTTGCAAAAATTGCGGGAACTTGCAAAAATTGCGGGAACTTGCAAAAATTGCGGGAACTTGCAAAAATTGCGGGAACTTGCAAAAATTGCGGGAACTTGCAAAAATTGCGGGAACTTGCAAAAATTGCGGGAACTTGCAAAAATTGCGGGAACTTGCAAAAATTGCGGGAACTTGCAAAAATTGCGGGAACTTGCAAAAATTGCGGGAACTTGCAAAAATTGCGGGAACTTGCAAAAATTGCGGGAACTTGCAAAAATTGCGGGAACTTGCAAAAATTGCGGGAACTTGCAAAAATTGCGGGAACTTGCAAAAACTGCGGTTTGATGAAAAAGAGAAAAAAAAGTGATTGCCCCAACCCTGTTCTCACTAGGCTACTACCTTATTGTAAAGAGTCCTTTCTTATTACTTCCTACGATAAGCAAGCATAACTACATCACAGAAAGTGCTGGAAAATATTTAATTTCTCATCTTGTTTTATTTCAGACTGTAACGAGTGGAAAATAAGGTGTGGGCCCTTTAAGAGCTGCGCGCTCCTGTTGAACGGTCTGCAGTATTATACTGTATGCGCGCCTCGAACACCCCATGTGTGCAGGTCATTTCTGTTTGATGCTACTTATTTTATCTTATTTTGTTTATTAAGTAGCGATGTGGACGGTAGAACATGTGACAGACAGTTATACGAGTTCGATTAGGGAATAAAGTGCTAATTGTGAGATGCCAATCGCCTCTGTGAGTCTGTCTGGCCTCTGCAATAACTTCATCTGTGAGCTATTCCTATTTTTCTTCCCGGCACAACGCGTTACAAGACCTTAATAAACACATCAAACTTACAAAACATTGAGGAGTCAAACAAGTTCTGTAGCTTTACTAGAGGAATATGCTACAAAAAAAATGAGTAGTAAAAATGAATAAATGAAATATTTAAAAATAAAGTGTGCTCCTGTTTTACAGCTTTTCGATGATGTTCACGTCGTGTAATTACGTCACTTCATAACGTTCCCATGGCAACAGGGGGAAATGGCTGCTCTTGTGTGAAGCAAACGCAACATTTTCCAACTTTCTGCTAAGATATATGTGACTTTTTTGCGACGAAAAATGCGGGGATTATGAAATCATGCAAGCCCTGCATATTTTGCGCGGAAATCTGCAATTTATGCGGCGAAATTGCGGAGTATTTGAAAAAATGCGACCCCCGCATAAATATGCGGACTTTGGCTGATTTTGCATTGAATTCAGCGATCGCATAATCGCGTTTTTCTGGAGGGACTGGCGTGCACCCCATTAAATCTGCATATAGCGCGGGAGTTGAAGATCGGATTTATATCCGTTTTGCAAAAACACATTTATGTGACCAGGTGTAAATGGAATCGTTTTGATAAATCGGATAGCAATCTGATCTGAGAAAACGCATGAAGTGGCCAGGTGTAAACAGCCCCTAAGGGGGAGGGTCAGAAAGCTTTTAGATTTCATAAAAAAAATTGTGTTCTGAAGATGTATGATGTATGTGTGTATGGAACGACGAGGGCGAGTAATTAATGACAGAATTTTTTTCTTTTTGGGTGAACTTTAAGTTGAGCGTTTTTTAAGGTGGTTGCTAGGGAGATGCTAGTGTGTTCTGGGTGCTCACAAGGGTGTTCTGAGTGGTTGCCAGAACATAGATTTTTTAAATCAGTTAGAAAAGATATAGCACGGTAAATGCTGGAATACACTACACGACTTTTAAAATCATATAGGCATCATACACTTGACGACTTTGTAAATGGTTATAGAGAAAATCAAGACAACATACATTAAACGACTGAGGATCACATACTAACAGACTTTCAAGTTGTTCAGAACACAACGAACTCACAGAAACACATCCTTCGTTTCTAGGAGATGCATGACCAATGAAAACAATGTGTTCTAAGATAGGCTCAAAATATCAAACATGTTTGATATCCTCCGACTGGATAGAATCACAGTATGAAGCTAAAAAAATCTGAGTCTGTGCTCATCATATACACTACGCATCTGTCTGCAAAATCTGTCAACTTGGACTGTTTAAAATCTGCAGACTGGCTCTGACTTTTAGCAACTAGCATTGATGTGTCTAGACTGCAAATTGGGCCAAAACATCAGGGAAAAAGTCATATAGCAGATTCCAGCTTTAAATCAGAACAGTATGAAGATCTGACCCTGGTGGATGTAGCTTGAAAGCACTAGGGTTTTTAGACTCAGAAGAAGAACATCAGTATGTGGGCTTTCTCAAGTCAACATAATTCAATGAAACGCTACACAAATGATCAAAGACTGGGTTATAAAAATGAAGTATAATAAGGTAACCTTTCAGGCATGAGAGCAGGTGTGACACAGGCAGCCAGCAGAATGTCCGTGAGTGTATCGTTCATGTCCTTCCTGCTGGTGCTCATGTACAGCTCTTCCAACTGACTGCTGATAGATGCCATGTTGGGCTGACTTAATCTGCCAAGCAAAAGGCGGATTATCAAACTGATCAACAACACATTGGCTGAATTTCACCTGGTTCGCCAAAGATAGTAGACATTTTTAAAAATGAAGCTTTTATGTAGTCATAGTACCTTCCACGCCACCTTACCTGTTTATCAGACCTTTTACACTGCGCTTCAGTTTCTCCAGCTCGGCTTTGCGTTTGCTGTCCATGGCTTCTCGTAGGTGAGGTGGAACATACTTGCCCACAGTGGCAGAATTCTATAAAAAGAAGAAACCACAAATATCAGCTTCAAAACAAACTTTTGATGAGCATGCAATAGACTGAGTAAAGAGTAATGGCCAGTACACTTGAGCCCCTATAGCTGAATTGAGTTTTATAATTTGTGAATTTTTCAAAATTAACACTGTTCATGTTTTGTTTATTACTGAAAAGCTGCTTTAAAACAATCTGAATTTTCTCTATAAATAAATGTGACTTGACTAATAGAGAGAACAAGACTGAATTTATTTTAGACCTAAATAATAATAATGAAAGATTTACAATGACATACTTGTTCCTGGCTTTCAGGTGTACGTTGTTCAGATTCAACATCCTCCCCATGATCACTTTCCTCTGATGCATCTGTGTGATCTTCCTCTTCTTCCACATAATCTTCTTCTTCTTCTTCTACATCCTCATCTTCTTCCAGAATTGTGTCATCCTCTCCATCTCCTACCTCTTCATCAGCGCCACCTTCATCCTCACCGTGGTTCTCATCATCTGTCATTTGCCTGTCGCTGTCCTCTTCTAGCTCATCGAAGTTATCCTTCGCTTTGTCAACGTCCATTTCTTCATCACTCTCATACAGTCCTGTCGCAGATGCTCCAGGCTCAAGAATTCCTAAAATATAATCAAGTCCATCATTGGCGAATGACTGAGGCAGGCTCTTTTTGTTCTTTCTTTTATTCAGTCCCAGGCGTTTTTCTAATTTCTTTATTTCCTTGTCCTCTTCGATATTTGCCTCTAACAGAGCCCGCTTTCTGCTCTCGTGTAGACTAGATTTCGTTCTCTGCTTTGGCAGATGCTCGGAGAAGTGGACTTTCCTTTTAGTCGTCTCTTCTACACCATCTTTTATGTTCATATTGTCTTTATTTGTCTCCTGCTGTCTCGGCTTTGCAGCTGGTTTCTGTGTATTTTCTTCATTTTGCGCAGGTTTCTCCTCCTGGCTGGGCTTCAGGAGGGGTTGACCCATGTAGTGACTTTTCATCTTAGATTTTTTTAACTTACGTTTCTCTTTGCGCAGCTCTTTTCTACTTTTCCTCTTTACGAAGGTTGTCCTTTGGTTGTTTTCATTTTCATCGAAGCCGCCTTTGCTCTTCACAAAGTTATTAACTGAATCCATGAATTTCTGAAGTTTCTCCTTGTGCATTTGCCTTCCACCTTTCCCTTTACTCTTGCGCTGCGCTTTTACCTTCATTTTGAAAGCGAACTATATCTGACGGCGACGGTGCTCTTTATTTATTGTCGAGAGTTACGTGTTTACAGACGGAAAAACGCGAAATATCGCATAAAATAGTTTTTGGAAAAATAACACATGCAGAAGGTGGAGGCAGCCATTGATGTTGACTCGTCGTCGTTAGATGATCACGATATTACAGCAGAGAAAACACATTTGAGTGGCTTTATCGCCACCTACTGAGTTGGAGCGTACTTGTTGAGATACAAATAATTTAATCATATGAATCGTTTAGTGTGTGTGTGTGTGTGTGTGTGTGTGTGTAAGAGAGAGAGCCTGATATACTAATATTTGATGCTTACATTACACTAATTTTGAAAAACAAATTATTATTATTATGTTACAATTAAGGTGTCCTTGTTACAGTGTAATTATATGTTTGAGTTACATTATAGGGTTACACTTAGGGTTTAGTTAACCCTCTGGGTGTTGTTCGATCATTTTAGACCGAAAAACAAATGTGATTTTTTTCTTAATTGGTACTTCATCAGAAGGGTACGGAACTGTATGACTTTTATGACAGTTGCTATGTGACCACACACACACAAAAAAAATATTTCGTGGACTTGATTTGAAAAAGCTAAATGGTCATAAAAAAAGTCCCTCTTGTATTGTTTGCGGTCAAAAATGACCGGCAATTAGGAAATGAATGGGAAATATGCCAAAATACTGAGATTTTTTGTATGTGTACAATCTAATCATCCACGATGCAGAAAAAAGTGCACAGCAATGAAGGGGTGACACTAAAATATGACATCAAGAGTGCAAAATTGAAACCCTCCACCACCCTCACAGACACACGAATGAACTGGTGTGACTGTAACACAAAGCAAGTTTTTGAAAAATGCGTGACCTAAAATAAATAATTCAGCCACAATGCACACAGACAGCAAGGGGTATGCAACATAATGCATGCTCAATTGCTGTTAATGAGTTTTTATGACTGAATGGCTTGCTCTAACTGTTGCTCTGGTCTTCGTCAACAACACGCGCTTTTGCACCCCCTGCTGGTGAGGTCGACTAACAGCAGATGGAGATTATGCTCGGTAATCTACTGCTTTTCCTGCAGTTCCTGGATGTCAATGTTGAATAACTGTCGAATTTGAACCACTGAATTTGTGGAAGCGAATTAGCAAAGCGAAATAAAATGGACCGAACATTGCCTGTTGAATATTATAGGTTGTATTTTTAAACAGTTCGAATATTTTGGAAGTGAAATATGAAAGGTGAATATGGAGTATTGACTTTTTATTAATGAAAATGTGTTTAAAATGTTTTGAATTGAAATATTCACAGCTCAAATATTCAACCATGCTGAATTTCAGCCCATAAAAATGCAAGCCCTAAAAATACAAAGCATTAAAATGCAAGCATGGTTAATTCAATGCAAAAAAAATTCAAGTAGTGCAATTCAACATGGCTTTTTGTTTCAAAAGCATTTGGCATTATTTTACTTCCATAGAATGTTTAAATATATCCAAATCCACAACTTAATAAAAAGTAGTATAGTAGACATAAGTATTTATGTCTAAAAACAACTAGAGAATTTATAATCATTTTATATAGAGCTATATAGGAATCTAGTGGTTTCTAGTGGAGACCATGGCATTACAGATGTTTTTTCTTTCTCTTTTTTTTTACTCCCACCAGATGGCACTGATCTGCCTTCAAAAATTGGATTTTAAATACTGCTTTAAAGGTGAACTAAGTAACTTTTTTACCTTAACCGAACAGCTTTGGAGTCATTGTAATGTTTACATTACTGATTTCGTGTTGAATGGTGGTCGTCTCGCACCCCCCTGGTGCCTGTGAGCCGCAAAACCACCCTTGCAACTTTGGGCCGGCGGGCCATCCATCCAGTATCCGGCTAGCTATAAGAAAAAGGCAACGCTAGATATTGAATTCTTCAAGTTTTCGTAATGGCTGATGTAAAAAAGAAGAAGAAAGCTCGGAAATCTTTGTCAGTGGACCAAAGAAAGAGGAAACGGGAGACTGACCGAGCGAGAAGTCAGGCTAGAGTTAAAGGTGAACTATGCAGGTTTTTTACCTCAACCGAACAGCTTCGGAGTCATTGGAATGGTTATATTACTCTTTTCGGGTTGAATGGTGGTCGTCTCGCACCCCCCTATCGCATGTGAGCGGAAAAAACACACTTGCAACTTTGAGCCGGCGGGCCGCATATATCAGCATATATCAGCAGCATATATCAGTGTCGCGTGATATCAGGTCTCGCGATGTAACGATACTGGTTACTAACGTAACCTCGGTTCTCTCTAGAAGAGGGAACGAGTATTGCGTAAGTTTAGCTTACGCTAAGGGAAAGATTCATCTTCTCGAGATATTGAAGCCAAAAATGATCTTTAATTTGTATATGTTGTCAACGCAGTGCAGCAGCTAGCAGACCTAGAGCGGGCATTCTAGCGCGCTCATAGGCTGCTCTGCGGGAACTGCACAGCCTACCAGTGAGCCCGGCGTGAGGTCATGTCCAATCGAGCGCCCTCGCCGCGTCCAAGCCCGCCAGAATGGGCGTGGCTTAGCGTATATAAGCGGGGCTCGGAGGCTGATTCTCTGGTTTTCATCGACTGACGCGAAAAAGCGCTTGTGGCGTTTAGCACGGCAGGTTACGCAATACTCGTTCCCTCTTCTAGAGAGAACCAAGGTTACGTTAGTAACCAGTATCGTTCTCTTACGAGAGGTTCTCTCGTATTGCGTAAGTTTAGCTTACGCTACGGGAACCCATTGTCCACGCCGTGCGCGCCCGCATCCACCTCATGAGTCACAACACTTCTGTGAACCCAGAAAGTGGGAACCACACGCATTGTACATAAGCGCGAGCATAAGCGCGAGTACCATGAGCGTATAGGCGCGTGTAAACAAGCACTGACAGGCAATACAGAGCGGCCGTGTGAGGCGGGTGTTTTTAGGCATATACAGCACATAACCTGAAACAGTGCAGCTCAACCAGAAGAGCTGAATTCACGTGAGGGTAGCCTGCGCATGATAGTATCTAGACAGGGCTAGCCTCTCACTTAAACAGACAGCAGTTTCGCCTGCAGGGCGGGAACTTCTAGGTTATAAAACCTGACAAAGGTGGACGGAGAGGACAAGCCCCACAGCCCCGCCACACATATGTCTTGAATGGAAATTCCACTTGACCATGCCCACGACGAGGCCACGCCTCTAGTGGAATGCGCCCTGATGCCCAAGACCTTTTGCCGTGTAAGCAGCTGCAATTGCGTCTACTATCCACCTGGACAGGCTCTGTTTCGAGGAGGCGAGACCTTTAGTGCGCCCACCGAACGAAACAAACAGCTGCTCAGAGCGCCTGAATGGGGCAGAGCGCGTAATGTACAACCTCAGAGCTCTGACTGGGCAGAGGAGATTAACATCACTTTCACTATCGGATGCTGGCAGAGCTGATAGAGAAATGACCTGTGCTCTGAATGGGGTGCCAACCACTTTGGGAACGTAACCATGTCTAGCCTTGAGGATGACTTTAGAGTCATTCGGGCCAAACTCAAGACACGACGCGCTTACAGACAGCGCTTGTAAATCTCCCACGCGTTTAACTGATGACAGTGCGATCAGAAAAACAGCTTTGAGCGACAGGTATTGCAGGTCCGCTGTGTCCAGGGGTTCAAAGGGGAATGCTTTCAGGGCCTCTGGGACCAGTGAAAGGTCCCACATAGGAACCGAGGGGGGGCGCGGGGGGTTCATCCTTCTGGCTCCTCTGAGGAAGCGGATGATAAGCTCGTTTCTGCCTATTGACTGGCCGTGCATTGATTCAGAGAATGCTGCGACAGCGCCACATAGACTTTGAGCGTGGAGGGGGATCTGCCCCTATCCAGCAGCTCTTGAAGGAAACTGAGCAGCCGCGGGACCCCACACGTTTGCGGATCAAGGTTTTTGTTAGTGCACCACTTACAGAACACAGATCATTTGGACGCGTAGAGCCTTCTGGTAGAAGGTGCTCTAGACTGCGAGATTGTGTTCATTACTGCATCTGGCAGGGATACCCGTTGATCACCCACACGTGTAGCGACCAATGCTCTGGGTGGGGATGCCAGATCGAGCCGCGCGCTTGAGAGAGGAGGTCTGCTCTCAGCGGGACAGGCCATGGGGCTGTCTGTGACAGCCGCATTAGCTCTGGGAACCAAGTCTGGTTCTCCCATCGCGGGGCTATGAGGAGCACTGAATGGCGCGTTTCCCTGATTCTCTTGATCACCTGTGGTAACAGAGATACCGGAGGGAAAGCATATAGCGGGCGGCTGGGCCACATCCGGGCAAGCGCGTCCCTGTCCTTCGAAAAGAACATCGGGCAGTGAGCGTTGTCTTGTGACGCATAAAGGTCAACTTCCGCTTTGCCGAAAAGGCACCATAATAACCGGACTGTTTGGGGGTGCAGGGACCATTCTCCCGGGGGAACGTTGTCCCTGGACAGTCTGTCTGGGCCATCGTTCAGGTGACCCGGCACGTGTGCAGCTCTCAGAGAGCGCAGATGGTGCTGAGACCAAACGAGGAGGTGTTCCGCCAGATTGCAGAGGTTCCTGGATCTGACGCCGCCCTGGCGATTTAAATAGGACACCACAGACATGTTGTCCGAGCGGACTAGAACATGGTGGCCCTGAATGAGCGGGAGGAAGCGTTTCAGCGCATTCTCGACCGCTATCATTTCCAGACAGTTTATATGGAGGAGTTTTTCCCGGTCTGACCACAGGCTGAAGACTGGTCTGCCCTCGAGGGTGGCGCCCCAACCTGAGTTGGACGCGTCCGTCGAGATGACCTTCCTGTAAGAGACCGCCCACATAGTCACTCCCCTCTGGTACCAGTCGGCCGCTGACCAGGGCTGCAGAGCTGTGATACAGCTCTGAGTCACTCTGATCCGCTCGCGACCCGACCTCCAAGCTCGGTGCGGCACACGCGCGGCCAGCCAGTGCTGCAGCGGGCGCATGCGTAGTAAACCTAGCTGGAGTACCGCCGAGGCTGAAGCCATCAAGCCTAGCATCCTCTGGAATTTTTTCAGAGGGGAAACGCTGCCTGCCGTGAATGACATAGCCAGCTGCCGGACACAGCGCGCGCGCTGTGTAGACAGGCGAGCCGTCATGGTCACTGAGTCCAGTTCTATTCCTAAAAAGGATATTGACTGACTGGGCAGTAATGAGCTCTTGGTCCAGTTGACCGTGAGACCTAGGCATTCCAGATGGCTGAGAAGCGCAGTTTTGTGAGATAACAGCTCTGTCTCTGACTGTGCTAGAATCAACCAATCATCCAGATAGTTCAAAATTCACACGCCCTGAGTTCTCAAGGGGGCGAGAGCCGTGTCCATGCACTTCGTGAATGTACGGGGTGCTAAGGACAGGCCGAACAGCAGGACTGTGTATTGATAAACCCGATCGTCGAAGGCGAATCTCAAGAATGGCCTGTGACGGGGTATTATCTGAATCTGGAAATAGGCATCTTTCAGATCGAGAGATATAAACCAGTCCCCCTGGCGAATGTGCCCGAGGAGTTGTCTGGTTGTCAGCATTTTGAAGAGTCTTTTTAAAAGAGCTTTGTTCACAAGCCTCAAATCCAGTATGGGTCTGTGTCCCCCGTCCTTCTTGGGCACGAGAAAATAACGGCTGTAAAAGCCTGACTCGCTCAGAGAAGGCGGGTACCGGTTCTATGGCCCCTTTGCACAGCAGCTTTGTTATTTCTGAGTGAAGTAGGTGTGCTACCTCTGGTTTCAAGTCAAGTCAAGTCAAGTCACCTTTATTTATATAGCGCTTTTTACAATACAGATTGTATCAGAGCGCTTCACAGTGATAACATGAAAACAATATAACAAAGTTTGTTTCTAAAAGATATTGCGTCAACGTCCACCTTAAGTAAGGCAGATCAATAATATTATTGAATATTAAATGTCCCCAACTAAGCAAGCCAAAAGCCAAGGCAACAGTGGCAAGGAACCAAAACTCCATCAGGGACAGAATGGAGGAAAAAACCTTGGGAGAAACCAGACTCAGTCGGGGGGCCAGTTCTCCTCTGGCCAATGAAGGAACAGTGCATGATTCGGGCAGCATTACAAGTCAGATTGGATCGGAACATTTAGAGTATTTTTTGGAAGTCCAAGTATGCACGCCGGTCTTAAGACGAGTTGTTGAGGATCAGTGCCGTCCACCATAGAGAGTCCATATCGCCCGTGTTGAGTCGTCACTTCATAGGCTTTGTGATTGGAGCATCTGAAGTCTCCGTGAGAGGCTGGATACAAACTGGAGCTGACGAACGCCATTTTCTCGGGACTCGCGTCCCGAGATAACAGCAGAAAAGCAAAGGGAAAATAATTAGCGTAGCTGCTGTTCATAATGATGATTTCCATAACACAGGCGTAAATGACAAAACATGAAGACAGTGACTCTTGCGTCCCAAAATCACCCCCCTCCGTCCCCCACTCAACTCAGCCCAGCTTACTGACCTATACGTCCCTACTGCTGCTGAGACCTAACCACAATCTCTCCGCAACCCAACCATACGCGCCAACCCGTTGACTAAGGCTGTCGAGCCCCACTGGTGCGTTAAAGCAGTTTCAGTGGACAACGGTTCCGTATGGCATACTACCTACCGCAACACAATATCTGCCCAACCACCCGTCATTCACGCAATATACACAGGAACGTAATGACTGCAAATATTATGCAACCTATACAGATAACCTACAGTCTCTTCAAGTTTTATAGTATTAAATGCATTTGATCTGATTCAGCAGTATTATAAAAGGTAAGCATTATGTAAATGCTTGGCTGAAGAGATGCGTCTTTAATCTAGTTTTGAACTGGGACAGCGAGTCAGAGCCTCGAACAATATCAGGAAGGCTATTCCAGAGTTTAGGAGCTAAATGTGAGAACGCCCTCCTTCCTTTAGTGGACTTAGATATCCTAGGAATGACTAGAAGCCTCGAATTTAGTGATCTTAAAGAACGCGATGGATTATAGGGCGATAGAAGGTCCATTAAATACACAGGAGCTAAACCATTTAGGGCTTTATAGGTCAGTAGTAGTACTTTGTAATTGATACGGAACTTGATAGGTAACCAGTGTAGAGATGATAAAATTGGTGTTATATGATCATATTTTCTTGACCTAGTAAGAACTCTAGCGGCTGCATTTTGCACTAACTGTAGCTTGTTTATTGAAGATGCAGGACAACCAGCTAATAAAGCATTACAGTAATCTAGTCTCGAGGTCATGAATGCATGAACTAACTTTTCTGCATCAGAAACAGATAGCATGTTACGTAATTTAGCAATGTTTCTAAGATGGAAAAAGGCTGTTCTTGTAACATATGAAATATGATTTTCGAAAGACAAGTTGTGGTCTAGTATAACTCCCAGGTCTTTTACTGTAGAGGATAAAGTAACAGGACATCCTTCTATATTAAAGTTGTATTGTAAGTGGTTTTGTGGATAGTTTTTTGGACCAACAAGTAATACCTCCGTTTTTTCTGGATTTAGTAGCAGGAAATTATGCGTCATCCAGCATTTTATATCTTTAAGACACTCTGTCAATTTTGATGAGTTAGTATTTTCATCTGGTCGTGATGAAATATATAATTGAGTGTCATCAGCACAACAGTGGAAATTAATTCCATGTTTTCTTATAATATTGCCAAGTGGCAGCATATATATTGAGAATAGCAGAGGGCCTAACACCGATCCTTGCGGCACTCCATAGTCTATTGACGTTATCTTCGATTTTTCCCCATTTAAACAAACAAAATGGTAACGGTCTGATAAATACGATCTAAACCAGCTTAATGCCTGTCCCTGAACACCAGTGTAGTTTTGTAGTCGATCCAAGAGTATTTTATGATCTATAGTGTCAAACGCAGCACTAAGATCGAGTAGAACTAATATTGAGATACAGCCTTGGTCAGAAGCTAAAAGTAAATCATTTGTAATTTTAACTAGCGCAGTTTCTGTGCTATGATGCGGTCTGAATCCTGACTGAAATTTTTCATATATCTCATTTTCTTGCATGAAAGAGCACAATTGAGCGGACACAGTCTTTTCTAGTATTTTAGACATAAATGGAAGATTTGAAATCGGTCTGTAATTTGCTAAGTTATTTGGATCTAATTGCGGTTTCTTAATGAGAGGTTTTATAACTGCCAGCTTGAATATTTTTGGAACATGACCTAAAGATAAAGACGAGTTAATAATATTAAGAAGAGGCTCTTCCACTATAGGTAACACTTCTTTCAGAAATTTAGTTGGTATTGGATCTAATAAACAAGTTGTTGGTTTAGATGCAATGATAAGTTTATTTAGCTCTTCCTGTCCTATAGTTGTAAAGCGGTGTAGTTGTTCTTGAGGGGCGATAAATGAGGCTGAATCATAAGACACCATAGAGGATTGTACATTTACAATTGTGTTTCGGATGCTTTCTATTTTCTCATTGAAGTAGTTCATAAAATCATTACAGCTAATGGTTTCACTGTCGTCGTGGTCCGCGCTCGAAATCGAGGGGGACGGCGAGCGAACTGTAACGCATAACCCTGCTTTATAGTGCTCAGCGCCTACTTCGATACCCCTGGGATGTTTTCCCATGCTTTTATGTGTGCAGCTAAGGGTAGAATGGACTCCGGGCTCTGGTCGCTGCGCTGTGCGGGCTCGAGAGACTGAACCGGAGGGGCGGGCGCAGCGCGCGCGCTCTGTGTGCTTATATGGGGCGGCTCGCTGAAAACAGTGACAGGCTGTTTTGTACACAGCTTCCCGATTACTGTGAATGGGGGGAGCTTTTTGATCACATTGTGATGCGCGAGCGGTGCCTTGCAGGCTTGTAAGCGCGGGTGCTCGTGGGCGGACGCGTGACTTACAACCATAGATTGACCGGCATGAGCTTGCGCTTTGTGGCGTGTGTTTAACAGCACTGGCGAAGCGCGTGTCAGTAAGCGTGAGCGCTTGTGAGCGGGCACGAGACTTACGTTTATATTGTGGCTCAAGTGGGACTGCGCACTGTGGTGCGCGTGCGGCTTTGTGTGAAGCGCGTGACTTGGCCGTGTGACAGAGCGGGCAGATAGAAGATGTGTGCACGTGGGCACATCTGCTATGGGCAACACTCGAGCAGCATTTGCCTGCTTCATGAGAGTGGGCTCTATGTGAGACACGGGAAGTGTTGTGTTTACATGTAGGGTTGAACACTGGGTTGTGGGCACTTTTACTACACATAAAACACCTTCGGCATGAGCCGGATAACCAGATAACTTGCTCTTTATGAGATTTCTCTGGGTCGCCGTAAAAACGGAGTTTGTGTGCAGGCGAGCGGGTTGTGTAACCGACTTGTTGACTGCTAGATGATCCACTGCAGTAGCCTGAGACGAGGGGACTGACAGGGCTAGAAGCTTCGACGGTGGTCCGGCCGCGGCGAGACACAACCGTCTTTTCCCTCCTGATGTTGCTAGGAGGGCTTCGCGTGCTAAGGCTTCAACGCGATCTTCGGCCGAGGCCCTCGTGGGGGGTGCGGCCTGCTGCGGTTAGCTGAGCGTGATCTAGGGCGGCCGCCCTGTCGCTGCGAAAATTGGCTGTTCTGTCTGGGCTGAGCTGGGCGCTGCGTGGCGGCTCGTGCAGGCGGCTGGTCACGTGAGCGACCTACAGCGGAGCTAGCGCGACGAGGCAGGAACAGGTTCATGGCCTGCAACGTTTTCTGCACCTCAGAAAAGCGGTCGACGATGCCGTTCACTGCTGGGCCAAAGAGACCGGAGGGAGAGAGAGGGGCGTCGAGGAAAACGGACCGCTCAGAGTCCCTCATGTCAGCCAGCGTCAGCCAAAGGTGCCTCTCAGACACAGTCAACGAGGCCATGCATCTCCCCAGGGCCTGGGCCGCAGACTTAGTAGCGCGAAGGGAGAGATCCGTCGCGCTCCTCAGGTCCGTAACGGCAGCTGGGTCCCGGCCTTTCTCGTCCCACTCACGGAGGAGATCGGCTTGGAGAATCTGCAGAACACCCATTGAGTGCAGGGCGGAAGCTGCTTGTCCGGCGGCGGCGTAAAGGTGCACTGCGACAGCTTCCTCGACCTTCGGAATAGAGCTGTATCCCTTCTCGGCGGCGCCGTCCACCTGGGAGAGCGACGCGGAGACAGAGGAATGAAGCCTCGCGGAGAAAGGGGCATTCCATGATTTAGCCAGTTCCACGTGCAGCTCGGGGAGGAAGGGCGCGGGCCTGGAAGTGGGCGCTTGACGGCGGCGACTTTGAAGAAAACAGCCATCAAGCCTGTTGGTGGCGGGCTCCTGAGGCGGTGACCACTCGAGCCCGAGGCGGTCAACGGCCTGCGAGAGGAGGCGCATAAGTTCGGTTTCTGCTCCAGCGCGTGTTCTCCCAGACTCCTGAATAGAAGAGGAGGCGGAGCGATGAGAGCTCGACCACTCCTCGCTATCCGAAGCTAGGATGGAACAGCTTTCTCCTGCGGCGAGTCCATCCACGTCGTCCTCAGACTCGACGACAGGGCGCGCTGTAGCCGGCGGCTGTGCGTCGGTGAGAAGAGGCGGGGAGGGCGTCGGCGAGGCACGAGGGACGGACTCCGGCGAGTGCGTTGCGGCGGCGGCAGGCTCCTGCGGCCTTTGTGAACGGCGCTTCTTTTTCCTGCGCGGTGCAGCAAAGGGCGGAGAGAAAGCTTCATCCTTGAAGGTTTCGAGTCGAGCCGGCAGGGTCGACATCGGAAGGTCCTCACAGTGCTCACATCCTCCCGAAGAGAGGGCAAGAGCAGCATGTTCCTGGCCCAGGCAGAGAGCGCAAATAACGTGGCGGTCTCCGACGCTGAGAGGGGCTCTGCACGAGCCGCAAGTGGACCGAGGCATCTTTAAAAAGGCTCGTGCTCTTTTAGATGCTCGGTTTGCAATAGAAAAAGGATACGACGCCGGATAGCGTAGCTCGCTTCGGAAGGCTGAAGGTGGCGAAGGCGGCCGCCTTCCTCAGTCACTGTCCTAGCTGCCTTGTTGCTGTTTCGACGGCAGCGGCTTCTCAAGGTCCAGCGATGCGAGCAGCTTCGGTGAAGAGATGAAAATCAGAGAATCAGCCTCCGAGCCCCGCTTATATACGCTAAGCCACGCCCATTCTGGCGGGCTAGGACGCGGCGAGATTGGACGTGACGTCACGCCGGGCTCACTGGTAGGCTGTGCAGTTCCCGCAGAGCAGCCTATGAGCGCGCTAGAATGCCCGCTTTAGGTCTGCTAGCTGCTGCACTGCGTTGACAACATATACAAATTAAGGATCATTTTTGGCTTCAATATCTCGAGAAGATGAATCTTTCCCGTAGCGTAAGCTAAACTTACGCAATACGAGAGAACCTCTCGTAAGAGAACGAATTGCTTTACGGCAAAAAAGATCTGATAAAATTCTGATAAAATAACCATCAAACATAAATAACCCGGCGCACATACAATACAGACTGGAGTGGCGACAGTTAAACAGGGCAGGCGCAGCTCTTAAAGGGGCCACACCTTATTTCAACTCGTTACAGCTTCCATCCTACTGAACAGGTACCGGTGTACAGGGGGAAGGGATCAGGCCGTGAGTGCAGAGCATAGACTGTAAAAAAATATGGACGTAGTATCTGTGACGTCACCCGTAGGTTTCTGAAGAGCGTTTTTGAAGCCTAAAGTGGGCGGGGCCGGCCGTCGCCATCTTGGCAGTGCGTCACCTCTCGTCACTACCGGATAAATTAAAATGGGCAAAGAGGCGGGATGTGGGTGGAGCTGAGGTATTAATGATATGCTACTGCCCTCACACTGAAGTGACAGCCGATTGAAAAAGTAAAGTCAATGAAAAAGTCAATGGTTAAAGTTCATGTTTTTGCCCTACGAAATATTATAATAGTTAAGACGTAACTAAAAGTGAGACTATTTACTTTACTTTTTTATCAACTTTATTAATCCCACAAGGTTAAGAGCATGTATACAACAGTACATAACACAGATCACACACATTTCTCACAACATACAAGCAGTCAACTATGTGTATCGTGATGCATTATTATTCTGCTAGTTAAAAATGTATTAGTAACTTAAAATATTGCTCTAAGCTTGTGCATGTGAGTGACAGTGATTCAAGCACATGTCAGTCGGCATCTCACGTCAAGTTCGTAAAGAGCTTTAATTCTCTGATTTTGGCCGCCTCTCAGTTTCTCAGATGGGTCAAACCAAAGCTATTACCTCAGAAGTTCAAGTAAATGAACTAGAAATCCGCGCTTATTCAAGGGTGTGCATCTATTGCATGGACGGAGAGAACACACTGAGATCATCAGAAATCCATTAGTCCATGTGAGGGAAACAGCTGGAAACACAGCGCTGGTCGTTCTCTCCATACTCAACACGACGGAATCCAACGGCGTGCACGGGCGAAGGTATAATACATGTATTAAATTGTATGAAATAATCCCGGAAAAAGCAGAAACACAGCTGAGGGTGACGCTAACAGACAGCAGACAAACGACTAGCAGTGAAAGCAGCTGCAATCCACCTGTCACACAAGTGGCCACGCCCTTAATTATGCAGAACTTTAAGGCTTAAATATAATTCAAACAGATGAGTTGTAAAAAAAATTCCACCCCCCTCACAGTCGTCATGAAGGGCAAAATTAGCACATAGACCAAAAAAACTATTTGCCACCAGACTGTAAACATGTTTTTTTTTGCTGTGAAGTTAGACATTTTAACATGGGGTAGATACAGATTTGACTCGCTTTTGCAGTCAGCCTCAAGCGGCCACTCGATGAATTGCAGTTTAATTAACTTCCGTGTTGGCTTCAAGAGAGAGACGGGTAGGTTGCCCCTTCGTGCAGAGACATCTCTGCGTGAGTGCTATTTACGACAGTACAAGTACTCCACAGCAACTCTAGGGGTCGCTGTTTGACAAAAACGGAATTCCTGCATAGTGCACCTTTAATTGAAAAGTAATACAAAATATAAGATTTTCTTTTCAATGGGAAAGTTTTATGATAATTATTGCATAAATATTAATTAGTAGGCTACCATGAAATTCTATCAAAATACAAAATATTATTGAACAAAAATATATTGTATTGATTTTACTGAGAAATAAAAAGTTACATTTCAGGTGTTTGTTCCCCACCCCACCCCACCCCACCCCACCCCAAGAACAAAACCAGAGTGTTATTTTTATGCAAAATTTATTTTTATTACTATATTAACATGTGTAACAAGAACTCTGTAAAATAAAGTGTTACCAATTATTATATTACTATTATTGACCCTAGACTTGGAGCCTGCAGGATGTTTACCCCAAATATCGGTTATGTGTTTGGCCATGCGAGAAAAAACATACTCTCAGTAGTACGACAGGTAACGTCAGATGTGTCCAAAACAACGCTGAAGAAATGCTGAAATATGTAATTCTTTCAAATAATTAAAGTCTATTCTCAGTGACAGCTGTGCACCTGTGTGCATACCTCGTTTACTGATGTCTATGCACACGCCCTCCTCTTGTCCTGTGGTGTGTCGCTGAATAATGACGCAATATATTGTGACTGTGTTTTGATCGTTTATTTGGCGCTGAGACGCGATCTCTGTCTGTCAGTCGGTCGAGCTCTTCTCCTCAGGGTGGTCTGATAATCCCATAGATGCGCTTTCTCTTACAGTGAATGGACTCGCCACAAAAATGTGTTGCTAATGAATGTGTTTCTGCAATATGAAGAATGGAAGAAGACGATGTGACGATCAGAGAGCAGAATTTCCACAGCCAAGTGCGCGAGTACATCGTGAGTACAGAGAGACTGATGAAGAGTGACCGTGTTTGCCTACCGTGTTGTTCTTTATCGCATTTAGCCTCCATTGCGTCTATTTCTTGAAATGAAAATATAAATGGGTGTACTCTAATTTAAATTTTTGATGGTTTCTATGTTGAAAATATACTGTATTTGAGTGAGGTTCATTAGGCTAGTTTGCTAGTCTGTTAGCTTTTAGTTAGCTACATTATTGAGCTCATTGATCCCTTTCGGTGGCATTTTATTCAATTTTATTTATTAAACAAAGCCAAAAGCTGTGGTTAAGTTATTCGTTGTAGTCTGTCATTGCATGCAATGCATGATGCTCTGTGAATGCTATGTTTTTGTGACATGCATTCCAGCATTTCTCGAATTAGAGCAGGCGTATAACGTTAACTGACCAGTTGAGTAATTCTAACGGTTCTGCACTGACAGCTTGTTTACTGTTGTTGGTGTACATATAAGCTTTGCAGGTTTGCAGTATTTATTTTGGGTGTCAGTGTGTAATGTGTATCTCCTTCCAAACCTGTTCTCAAGATATGCTAGTGATTAAATATCACGAATTAATATGTCAATGCTAACTGGCATGTAAGACTGAACCAATTTTGCAGCTTTTACTTGTAGGAACAGCCAGAAAACTCTAGTGTGATCCCAGCTGTGGTCTCTGCCTTACAACAAATGCAAAACTGTTGAAAAATGCAAAATAGAATGATTTAGTAATCTACGTTGTTCTAGATCCACACTTTAAAACAGGGAAGCAAGTTCTTCTTTAGAGAGTGAAGCAATGAAATATGTGCAAGATTAGAAATTAAGTGTGATTCACTGTTGCAGTTTTGACTCTTATTTTCATATTTGTAAGTACATTTCATATACTGACCTTTAAATTTTACCTCTAACTCACGTGCAGTGTATTTAATAGTCTAAATTAATTTTGCTTAAAGGTGTGTAGAAGGGAGATCACTGTTATCAGCTGCATACAATAAGTTAGTCTTACAAATATCTGTTTTTCTGTCTCTTTTTTGATGCTGTGATAATAATGTCCTAGTAGTTTCTAAACTCTCCTGTTTCTTGACAGTCATTCAAGGATGACGTTGCTAATATACAATAATCTTGATATGTTTTGGCCTTTACCACACAATATTTTCTAAAGCCAACCTTTATTTATTTAAGATTTAAAATGTAAAACAGTATTGACATGTTTTTTTCTAGCTTTTGTGTGTACATTTTACTGTTTTATATATTTTTATGTTTTTAATATGCATTCATTCAGTCAGTGTGAGGGTACTTTGTTTATTATTCAAGGATTTTGGGAGTGGTGATTGTGCTAAGATCTCAGCTTCAGAGTTTTGTTTTTTAAAGCAGAATTTAAGAATAAAATCCCCCTTTCACACAAGAATGATAACTATAAAGATAACTATATTAGTGTCCACACCAGCGGATGATATCGTTCTATTTATTCTAAGCACGTGCTTGTCTGACACTTTAAATGCTCAAACTCGTTCCAGCAGGATGGATTCTTGATTTTATCGTTCATCAGCTGGATAAAATTGTTCTGAAAGTGATTCCAACTATATCGTTTCTCTGTCCTGTTATCATTATAGCTGTAGTGTGAACATGCTATTCTTTAATATTGAAAACGATTTTTAGAACTGTATCTTTAATTGTTATCTTTTTAGTTATCGTCCTTGCTGTAAACGGGCCCTAAGGATAGCCTAATGGCCCAGGGCCCTGAGAGTTGCTTGTAATAGTCTTGGGAGGATCAGTTAGAATGGGTTGAAAATTATAAACATATCAGTAATGCTTTCCACCATATGGCATCCCTTTTTATTTCTAGCAAAAACATGATGTTTAGCTGTCACAGAGTATCTGTTGTTGAAAATGTAAAATATTCATGTGTTGTAAAAAAAATATATTTTTAAAGACACTATAAAATATAATTACAAATATAAATGTACATTTAGTTTTGTATTGTAGCCAGATTGTAGCATGTTGCTTTGCTGTTGCATGGATGTTCTGGGTGGATAATAATTTGTGGACTTTCCTTCGTAAGCGTCACTAAATATGATAATTGTTGTTAGATTGGCCTCTTTGGCTTTTACCTCAATAGACTGCCAATCGGTGTTTGACATTATAGTTTTAAGGTTTAAGATTTCCTCACTATGCGAAGTGTTGTCAAGCATATTATTTATGCTTTAATAGCAGTTATTTGTTAATCTAAAGCAACTTAATGTATGTTATTGCTGAGAAAGTTCACCTGGAAGAAGTTTGACTGGAAATTGGGCATGAAGCGTAAGTTGCGACAGTCTTTTCTTCCCTATTGTGACATTTATTATATTTTGGGTGCAGTTGTGGGCTTGTGACCTAATGGTTAATCAGGCTGGTCACCCGAATGTTGCGGCTTCAATTCTCAATACCGGCAGGAAAATGTAAGTGGGGGAGTGAATGAACAGCGCTTTCTTCCACCTTGAGGTGCCCTTGAGCAAGGCACCTAACCCTCAGTCACTCCCTGGGCACCACACAGTGTGTGCGTGCACAGTTTGCAGTGTGTGTGTGCACAGTTTGCAGTGTGTGTGTTCACTACTTCACTACAGTTCACTACTTTGCTCCTAATATGTGTGCCAATTTGCTTGCATGTAATGCAGACCTCTGTTAGGGATCTGTAGTTCTGTGAGGCTACAAGCAAGGTGTAATATGAGTAAAAATTCACGCTTGACCAGCATGTTTACATATGCAGATCCATCAGTCCCTCCAAAAATACACCCCATGTCCTGGGGCCTCATTTATAACCGTTGCGTACGCACAAAACAGGCCCTGAAAGAGGCGTACGCCACTTCCGACGCATAAGTTGTGATTTATAAAAACAAACTTGATGGGAAAATTTGCGCATCTGCACGCAAAATCTGACCCATGCGTACAAACGTTTTGTAGATGGAGCAGTTTGGCAAGTTAAATCAATGTCTTTTTGGTCACTTTTTAAGTTAAATGTATTTTTGGTCACTTTTAGACAGAAAATCTAAAGAAAATTTTACATATACAGAAAGATAATAAAAATATAATTTCACTCACCAAGCCTATCACTTGAAGCAAATATCCATCCCTTCTTAAATGTCCGCGCCAGCGAGCGTTTAGTGAAAATGACGTATAGGCTATCTAACTGCAGATGAAGTAAAACCGTAAATCTTCATTATGAGTCCGTCCTAATCATAAATACAGTGCATGTTCACAATAAAAGTTTAAATAAATAAAAGAATGATTTAAACTAAGTTTTACTCCTGATATAAACATTTAGACTAAATATGCCATTCTCATTAAACACTTAAATTAGCTGCATGAAATCATTACTGAGAAGTTACACATTTTTTTTATATTCAATCAATAGAAATATTTGTACTGGATGCGATGCTTTTGAACACTTTTCCTGTGGCAATGCTGTGTTTTAATGTTTCAACTACAGAGATAATTGCTTATGAAAATAGCATATTGTCTGAGAAAATATTTTCGTGGAAATAACTGTCACAGATGTGGTGTAGATGAAGACAGGCTGAGGCTGAGGCTGAAGTTCCAATTCAAAGATTTACTCAAAAGCAACAACAAACAGGTGCAGGCAGGCAGTTCAGGTGTGGAGACAAGAAGGATTCTGGGTAGTGTAGTGAAGACTAAGACAGACAGGTGCAGACGAAGACTGTGACAATAACAAAGGTCTATCTGTTTCCATTAAATCAAAATAAATCAATTAAAATCAATTAAGATTATGCGCATCCCCTGCGCAGAATGATGCACTTGAAGCATCGTGAAGTCACAGCGCGCAGCGCTTCGCATTGAAAAGTTCAAAGCACAAAGCGAAGAGATTATATCCATCTATGCTTAATGTATTATATCTATGCAACAGTTTTAAATTTCAGTTACAGTGTGCATGAAGAACAATTCATAGTGCTCTCTACTCCAGTGCTGTAATCTACCAGACACCCGGGAGAAAGGAATATGATGTAGAAAGCGCTATAAACTCCAGCAAGATAAAGTCATTTTATGCAAAGTGCAAACCATAGACCTTTATCTAAAAATAAAGAAAAATAATGGGAACATTGATCTTGAAGAGAGTGTCGTCGTGTTACTGTCGTAACCGGACGCGACGCGCTGTTTGATGCTGAATGGAGAATGACTGAGGAGAGATGAGTTTCCATAAACTTTCACTTACAGACTTAAATATAAATTTTTACCTCACATTATGCTATTGAATGACTTTAGAAGTGTTGGAATATAGTGCGAAAACTTTATGGTGCTTTACAATGTTTTTTATGCCTTTAGCTTTACAATATCAGAGCTCACTGAAGCTGCCGTGGCGGGATGATTTTAGGTGTGGCGGCCCGCCACGGCAGAATGAATGTAGTGGAAACACTGGTTGTACAGTTAAACATGTTATCACGTGGATGAATAAACATATGCAAATGATATGCAGATGAGGATATGCATAGTATAACTAGGCGTTGTAGCTCCTTATATGGTTATTTCGGGGAGGGGACGCATGTGCGCACAATCTTCCGCTGACTGGGATTTATAAAGTGAATTCTGCGCAGGTTCTGGAGTACGCAGTTTTTTAAGTCTCAATATTTTTTTGCGTATGCCATTTTTGGCTTTCGGGCGCACGTACACTCTTAGTAAGGATACTACGCACCGTTTTATAAATGAGACCCCTGGACACTGCTGATTCTTGCCATATCACATAGCTACAGCTCTAAAGATTACAGATATAGCATTTCTTTTGATGAATAAAACAGAGGTAATACTTTAACATTTAATTGGACTCTTACTGCTTGGAAATATTGTTTTGATACAGGCTAGACTTGTACAGTATTGAATTATATTGGGAATTAGAGCTGCACAATTCTGGATAAATTGAGGATCATGATTTTTTTTTTTTTTTTTTTTTTTTTTTTTTTTTTTTTAAATAGAGATCATGATTTCCCCACGGTTCTGTATTGACAACTAAGCAAAATAACAATTACCAGACGTTCTGACAACATTGCTGCAGTTTTTTTTAAATGTATTTAATCTGAATTTAAAAAAAAATCGGTTTGAATGAATGATTCAATGACTCAATCATAAAGACTTTGCTTGTTTCATTACTGGATGAATCAGTGTTTTTGATGAATCTCTTGAATGAATGATTCAATCACTAATACTTTTTTTTTTTTTTTTTTTTTTTTTTTTTTACAATCTTTTACTTGTCACCACCTTCTGGTGTAATGATGTAATTGATACAATCTTTATTTGAAAGTTACTTTCAAAAGGTGATTTGCTTTATTTTGATCGCTACTGTAAACAGTAGTGTTCCAAACTAAAACTTTTATCCCACTACTTCGATGATAATTTGAATTATTGTTACAGAAATAATGATACTGTGGTGGTTGAAAAGACTGTTTGTGAAGCTGTTTCATACCTATACATGACAACTGCTCTCTCTGGCTCAGCGGCAGCCCTGACGCAGACATGGGTGTTCGCTGTGATTGTATTTGTCAAAAATTTAGACATGGCTGAATCATTTAGGAATAAGATCGCGTGGGAGTTTGAATCGATATTGCGATATTTTAATGATTAATTGTGCAGCTCTATTGGGAGTCCATTGAGGACACACAGCACACAATCTTACTTGGGTTACATTTTCTAGACCACTGAATTTCAGTTAGGTACTACTACCTTTTAGTTAAACGGGCCTTGAATGTAAAGTTTACCATGTAAAAACCCTTGCAGAACTTCAGTGTTTGGAAACTCATTCATCTCCTTCATCTTTTCTAGGTCTGCTTCCTCCTGTTTGCAGTACTATACATTGTGTCGTACTGCGTCATCTCCCGCTACAAGAGGAAAAGTGGTAAGTATATGACTAGACTAATCCAATTGTTGTTACTGATCAAATACACATGCAATTGTATTTATAATATCTACTAGGGGTGTGACGAGACGCTTATCTCACGAGACGAGACGAGACACGAGATTGGGTTCACGAGAACGAGACGAGACAAGATTTTTGCACAATTTTTCAGAAATCCTCAATGACAAAATGCATGACAAAATAGTATGCAGGTGCATTTTGCAATGTTTAACTAATAATCTTATAAAGTAGACCTGAAATGACATGCATTATGAGTATGAATTATCAAATGCATTGAAAGAAAACAATATACAAGCACTGTAAAAGGTTTTTATTGACTGAGAAAAGTTCTCTGTATGATTTCACATTAGTCTCTTCAGCCCTTACTGTACATTTAAGAGCTTTCAGAACTTCTGATTGAGGCTGTGTGTGACCTCCTAGTCTTATTAAGCGCAAACAATAAGTGCAAGTGCAACCATAATCAAAGTTAGCACACAGACTCTTTATAATTGTTTTCAAATTGCTGTTTTATTTTGCACCGGCGGTTATAGGGTTGACGCGGTGAGTTTGGAAAAGGCCGAGTAGAGAGAAACAAGGCTGGTGTGTTTGTCTCTACAGTTGTTCTTGCGTTCCGTTTATAAGTTCAGAAACAGAGCCTCCCTTGTCTGTTGTCCTTACGACATTACACTACTCTCTCAATATAGTCAAAGTGCAAACTGAGACCATAGCCGCAAATAAACAGTCCAGAGATGGGTATTAGGAGACGGACTATTGTATGTTCGCGGCCTAATTTGTGCACAATGCACACCAGGGAGCTTGTGTTTTACTTTCACTTTCGTGATAGCGCAGCGGTGCTGAGCGTGCATTCTACAATACATTTATCAGACGTTAGTCTATGTTGCGCAACGAATCCTCCGCCATCCTCACGCGATCAGTGAACTGTGATTCGTCCTGCACTGATTGCAACGGCAACTCGTGCTGGATGAGCAGAGCAGACTTTTACATTATTTTATAATGTTTTTTTGTTTTTTTTATAAAACAGCAAAACGATAGTGTAGCGGTGATTCTATGGTAATCAAGAGACTATTTATATAGAGACATGCCACTTCCTCAATCCTTAATACAACTATATAGGGAAAACCCGTAACGCTAAAGATGGCGGTTGTATGCACATGCCCCGCCCCTCCCGCTGGAAAGCCAATCGTCTGCTTTTAACAGTCAAGCCGGAAAACATTTAAGCCTATCGTCTGGTTCCACCGACGCATGCGCACAGTTGAGGTTTGCGACAGCGGAAAATATGTTACTGTTTGAAAAGGTGGCAGATTTGATATGTGTTAGTTGTGTAAATATCAGACATCCCAAGTCTCCCGGAAGTTCCAGTAGTCTCCCGCAGATTGATAGCGGCTCCCTGATGACCGCAAATTAGTTCAAATCTCCTGGAATCTAGAGCGAGCGAGCAGTAGCGCGCGCACGACAGAGAGCGAGAGAACCCTTGCGCATGCGCAGTAAAAGTATAACCTGTGGGGAAAAAGGCGTTTTAAACCTTATTTTGGGGCAAAGTCATCACACTTTTTCAGCAATTTTTATCATGTTTTATTACTGTTTGTTTGTGTACATGCAGTTTTTATGTCCCGGTGACCAGTGAAAGAGCAGTTCTGAGTCTCTGCCCATTCATTTAGATAGGAGCCTGGTCTTGTTAGTCCGAAATAGCTGTGCCCGGAGGCGTTGCCAAGATGGCGGCCGAGTGGCATGACTTGCCTAAAAGGACTTGGGGTAATCTCACCCTCACACTCAGTCATGGCGATATCGCGAGACAGCTTTTCACTCGACGAAAAATCTCGTCATGTTTTAGTCTCGCGAGATCTCGTGGCACGAGATCTGGTACACCCCTAATATCTACTATGAATAAACACAGCTTTTTACTTTTGAGATATTAGATGATTTTATAGATCAGTTTTCCAGTCATATATTTGACTCTCACAGGTTGACGATGTCCTGTGAGTAGGGTTGGGTACCGTTCACATTTTAACCGTTACCGGTGCTGGTACCCTACGGTACTTTTTTTTTGGTAATTTAGGCATGTTTACCTCAATAACTGTAAAGAAACAAAGTCATTTCTAGAGGTGTTATTGACATTATGCCAGAGCTGCCTTGGTCATTTTAGTAATAATAATAAAAAATAAAAGAAATTCTATGAAATGTTTTGCTTTCCACAAATTCTGTGTTGGGAATTTTCTAGTAATCAAATGAAGACATAAAACATTAATTTAATTGATCTCTTATATGAACTTAACTTTTTTTGTCAAACAACATGTGGCATAACTAAGCTTTATAATGTTAAAATTACAACATAGAAGAAAAAGTGTAATTATTCCTTAATTTTTTTTGATAATTTATTATTATTAGTGTTAGTATTTAATAATAATAGTATTATTATTATTAAATTGAGATATCTAAATTATAATTATATTTTTAATATATTATAAAGTTAAACCAAACTTTTATTTTGACGGGTTGTGGTGAAGACCTTTGAGTTTCCATGTGTTAATTATATAACGATAGTTTTTGAAACTATAAAATGCTGATGAACTTCAGTGACTGTCAGAGCGGCTCTGGAAATGCATTCATGTCCACATATAGTGAGACTGCAGAGGCTGAAAAACACCCTGCGAGCGTCGTGTGTGTGTGTGGTAAATGAAACTGCGGTCCGCGCGTCTGCGCCACTCATTCACACAGAGACAAGCAGAACATTCAGGATTCGTATTTAAATAGTCTTAATCTCGCACCCAGCGTTCTCAGGTGCCAAAATTTGGCACCGATTGATTTAATGTGAATCGGTAGTACCGACGTAATTCGGTCGGTGCCATTAAAAGTACCGAGTTCGGTACCCAACCCTACCTGTGAGTTCTTCAGATTTAGATCAAATTCCTAGATGGCAAAATAACAATTTGATTGCACACTTTTAAGGGGTTTACACCTTCTATAACTCCATAATGCAATGCCAACACAAGAAGCTGCCACCTCCAACTTTTCAATCCTGACACAAACAGTTATGAGTTCTTGAGAAGGTCACGTCCTCCCATTTTAAAAAGTAGCATACCGGTATGTAACGTCAGCTAACCCTTGTGGAAAGCGTCAATCACAGCAAAAACTAGGCTGTTCTTAAGCCTCGTGTCTTAATAAATGAACAGATGAGCTTAGATGCTGTTGTGAAGCATGAGGCTTTTCAAGGAGTCTGAATATAGACTGGTGCAGGTAGACCTGGAAGACTAATTCTAGAGGGAACAGCGACGAATTAGACTTCCGGCGTCTGACGTCATACCTGGACCACTCTATTTAGTGATGCTCTTCTATGCTTTTTGTCCATCTCTCTCACCCTTTTCTTTCTTTCTTCTTTTGTTGCCATTTTTCAATCTGTTCCTCTCCCCCTTACTCTCTAACCTGCTTTGATTCTTGACAGCCTCCATCTGGCCGATTGGTTGTAAAGATTTATTCACATGTTTGTGATTTATGATTAACCAGTTTTCATGTAGCTTTCAGTTAAATGAAGAGAGATCATGCTTTAGACATATTAAACCATCTGTCACGTCTCTGTGTCCTCTGTAGCTAGAGCTATTTGTGTCACAAGTTCAATGTAAAGAACTTTACACTAGATTATAAAACAGCTGGCTGACATTTTTTTCATTGATAAAGATTGTCAGAGCATCATAGCTCTAAAGAATTAGAGGAACATAACCTTTATCAAAAATAAAAACGGCAAAACCAATGACTTTGCATCTGTGGTTATCCCTCTCAGATGACCAGGAAGATGAAGATGCCATTGTCAACAGAATATCGTGAGTATAATAATAATAAGTGCCAATTTTTATGGTACACTAAAAGGATCCAGTTATATTAATATATGTTCCACTGTACCTTGAGTTGTAGACATTTTTTTTCATCATGTAACACCATATTATTATGCCATGATCTTAAATGTGAAGTTAAAACTGATGTAAATGGTTAATTTAATTAATATAATAATGAATAAAATGTGCATGCTTTTTACTTTTTATGTTATTTCTTTCTTTCTTTCTTTCTTTCTCTCTCTCTCTCTCTCTCTCTCTCTCTCTCTCTCTCTCTCTCTCTCTCTCTCTCTCTCTCTCTCTCTCTCTCTCTCTCTCTCTCTCTCTCTCTCTCTCTCTCTCTCTCTCTCTCTCTCTCTCTCTCTCAGTATGTACCTGTGTACATTCACATTGGCAGTGTCTGGAGGGGCTGTCCTCCTCTTACCATTTTCTATAATCAGTTATGAGATCCTGCTGTCCCTTCCAAAAAACTACTATATACAATGGCTCAATGGATCACTCATTCATGGTCAGTATCACGCCTTTTTCACTGTATTTTTACGTCACTTTACAAGTATGCCTACATAAGTTTGTTTTCTTTTCGTCTGTCATGCATTAGGTGACTTTCACAGACTGTTGTGGAATTTAAATGCTACTTGTGTGCTGTTCTCCTTAAAACGTAGCCCTTTTTATTTGTCCTTGCATTTCGTAAAAAAATAAATAAATCTGATTAAAATTAAAATGACTTGTGCACTGGACAATATTTAGAGTATATTATTTTGTTGTTGTCACATTGTTGTGAGTCCATACTTCTCCCATTTATTGTCATTTTATTACAGCTGAAGTATTTTTAACCTTAGTTTCAACCATGGCCACAAGGTGGTGTCATATGTCTGTTATTTATGCGAATGGTTTCTCTGTGCAGTTTTTGGGTTGTTTCACATGATGAGAACATTTGAGGCTTTTGGAACTTTTGAAACTTAAACTTTTTTTCAAATTCTTAATTTATTTTGAAAGGGGAAATCTGTGGGATTGATTTAAACATGGCAAAAAGGTGTTAAACCACACTAACTTAAAGCACAATCGAATTAGACATTATATTTACTGAACAAGGGTTGGGGGATGGGGGATGGGGGCGGGGGACGGGGGGCTGTTTTCCAAATGCTGTTATTATATAAAATGATATTGATCAGGTTAGTTAGCTGAACTTAAAGGGTTAGTTCACCCAAAAATGAAAATTAAGTCATTAATTACTCACCCCCATGCTGTACCAACCTCGTAAGGCCTTCGTTCGTCTTCGGAACACAAATGAAGATATTTATGATTAAATCTGAGAGGTTTATGACTGCTACATAGGCTCCCTATAAGGGATTGAAACCTGACGGCCCAGAAAGTCATTAAAGAAAATGTTTAAATATTCCAACAGTGGCTCAACTATAAGTTTATCAAGTGACGAGAATACTTTTTGTGCGAAATAAACAAACAAAAATAACGACTTTATTCGACTATTCCTTTTCTTCCTTGTAGGCCTGAAACGAGACTTCAAGAGATTTCCACGACGCGCACGCGCGAGAATTGCGATCTCCTTCAACTACTTCAGTTAAGTTCTCGCGCGCTGCGCGCGTTGTGGAAATCTCTTGAAGTCTCGTTTCAGGCCTACAAGGATGGTACAGCATGGGGGTGAGTAATTAATGACTTAATTTTCATTTTTGGGTGAACTAACCCTTTAAAGTTGAATGAACAGATTTCTCTTTTTTCAGGCCTGTGGAACCTGGTGTCCCTCTTCTCAAATCTCTGTCTCTTTGTGCTGATGCCTTTTGCCTATTTCTTCCTGGAGTCTGAGGGCTTTGCTGGTTCGAAAAAGGTATGTGTTTGTGTGTGTTGTCCAAGCTTGAGGCTTTGTGTTTATATACAATGGCCAAGGACACATAAGATTCTAACGAAATTTTTACACATTTGTATAAACCAATACTCCCAGCACACCCAAGTTTGTGCACTTACTCACCCTTGCTTACCCAAACACACACACACGGTTTTATGTGTGACCATTTTAATTTTCAGCCACTCCCCCACCCTAAAAAGATAAAAGTTCAAAAGCAGAGCGGTCTTATGTCTCCAGCTCATTCAACCTTGTGTTATTAGTCACTCAAAGAAGGGCTGTCATCGGTGCTCATAGAGACCGTAAACCAGCAAACACACACCGTCACAATAGAGCGTGCAGATAAAAATGAAAGGGTGGGAGGGAATGCATCACGTTGCCCTCTGTCTTACTCTCATCACAGTTTGAAGTCGCTCCTGGTTTATGTCCCTTCTGGCAAAGCTACATAAAGATTAGTTGCTACTGTAGTTTATGAGGGCTGCACTCATTTGTACGGGAGCAAGGCGTTCTGCTTCATTTTGTCTCGTTTGCACCATGACTGTTTCTGGCCATTGATCAACCAGAAACACAGGAGCAAGGGAAGCACTGCTTTATGTTGGCCTACACGTCTCGGAATGACCAGTGGAAAGTATGTATGTGCGCACGTGTACAAAAAGAGAGGAAATGATCAGAAACTGCCGCTTGTATGAAAGCCCCCTGCTGATACAGGGAAGGGTTAAGTCGTCAACTGCAGAAGCCCATAAAATCAAGATTTCATGTTTTCTTTTTAAGTATAACGTCAAATGGCCTGCTTGTGCCAGTCTCCATGTTAGATGGTTAAACGGGGACGTATATATGGCAAGTTACATTCAGTAACTGGAGGAAATGAAACTGGGTAGTTTGTTAAAAGCTTGTGTGAGCTGTAGCTGGTGCGTTTTATGGGCCAGTGTTTGTATTAGTACTTCATCAAATGTAATAAACAAAAGCAACAATATCTGTGGAGAAGAAAAGTGTGTGTGACTGGACTATTTTTCTTTCTATATTCACTTTCTGACTGCCAGTCATAAGTTTGAAATGATTACGATTTTTAAAAAATGCTTTTTGAAGAAGTCTCTTCTCCTCACCAATACATCATTTATTTGATCAAAAATATAGTTAAAACAGTCAAATATTACAATTTAAAATAACCGCTATATTGTTATTATAACTTAAAGTCCCCTTGTGGTGAAAATCAAGTTTTTAATGTTGTGTATGTGGTGTTTTTACTATGCTTTAAGACAAACCATGTGCAAATGCATAAGTCAACACCATTGCTGAGTATTATCTTTTTGAGCATAAAAGACTTCTTTCAAAAACATTAAAAACGTAATTATTCAAATCTCATGTATATATAAAATATTTGTCAAAAGCTTTATGCCCAGTACACAATGTACGATTTTAGACTGTCCCAGACGAAAGATGGCCAATCGTGGTGATTTCTGTGGTCGTGGATCCTAAATCGTGGTTCTACGTCGTACAGTGAGAGAGGTTGTTGCGACCAAAGATACATAGCCTGCGATCATTTTCTGACAGTGTCAGAAATTTAGCTTGATCATCTCACAGTGTGTCTCATTTATCAATCTAATGTAGAAAGAAGCGCAGATCCGAGCACAGAAATCATCTTACGACTGGGTTCACGTGAGTAAACAACACGGAGAAACAAAACCCGGCCAAGAAGAGGAAGTAATCTAATGAAAGAGAAATTGTTCTTACTCCAAAACCACCCATTAACCTTGTAACAGCAAACAATTACATTAATTTATATGGATATTAAATACCGGTAAGTAAAATGAAACATTATAAACATGTAGCCTATTGTAGTTCCCTCCACAACAAATTCTTTATATTTAAAGGTATTCAGAAAAGTACAAGGGTGAAAAATAAGTAGCTTTAAAGTTATATATTAATTAGATAGTCATAGTTCTGCTTCATTATAAACAACATACGTCAAGCCAAAATGAATTTATTTAAAGCGAAACTGAAAAGCATTGGGCTCACCTCTCATTGGGCAAGTATCCAAATGTTTCCATATTTGTCATGTAACATTTGGTTGCTAAACTGTTATTCATCATGTAGCTAAACATGGCTTTTTTATGTAGAATTCACATAAAACAGCATCCTTCGCATTCGCAAAAATGTGTTTGGTTGGGCACTGGGCATACTGATTTTACAGCAGACCATTTAAACTAAGCAGTGTGACTTATGTTTGGTTGACTGCATTTTAGTTTGATGATGAATGGCTGAAATGTCAAGTTAACGCTAGAATATGTTATGTGTCCTTGCCTGTGCGATCAGTTGGATTTAATAAAATAAAAAGATATAAACAAACAAATACAATGCGCTAGAGTGTCACAAAAACAAGCGTCACAGTTTTTTCTTTTGTTAATCTGTTAATTATTTAAGTTAAATATATTTCATGTAGTCCTATTTATTTTATTCCTTTTACTTAATTTTACTCAGTTTTTCTCCATTCAAACAAGTGCTGCTGGTGCGTGATGTGACGATGTGTAAATCCTCATGTCCTGTTTATGCTGTTATTTTTGCATGTAAAACTAAACCTCATTTGTGGCATTTTAAATATGCCACACAATATGTCAAAATAATATAAATGATCAAAATTCTCTCATAACATTTCTCCTCCAGATTTACCATGCTGCACGCAAGTTCACACTAACTTAAAAACCTGCGTACACGAGCTGAGACCTGACGTGAGATTTGATCCTAGCCTCCGCTCACGTCCATAAATGCCAAGTTTTGTGTGGAAATGACCGTACGCCCAGTTTTCTGTCGTACAATCTTTTCGTAAACGTTCTTTTCCCAGTGTGTTTGCTGCTATGACTTGCGTCCACTGACTAGCCAATAAAAATGCAACACATGAAATGGCATATTGATCAACGTGACATGGCGCTAAAACTTGAAACTCCTCTTTTCACCTCTTTTTCCTAGCCATGAACACATCCATATTCTCCTCATTCGTTTTTTTTTCTCTCTTTTTTTTTCAGCGCATACACCACAGATACCACAATTGCCAAAGTGTGATTAATCTTGCTCTAATTATTTACCACTAGCGCATGCTGATGACTTTATTCTTCTATACTAACTTGCGTCGTAGCCTATGATTCAGTTGGTGTCATTATCGTACAGTCTACATGCATGTAGTATCCAATTTTATTAGATCTATGTCGTACATTGTAATTTGTAATGATTTTGTAGGATTGCCGAAATCGCACAGTCTGTAGCAGGCATTATAAGGGTGCTTGGGATGGATAGATGCATAGCCTAGGCCTGCAGTTCTGATCATGTACAACAGATGGCAGGATAATGATTTCAGTAAGCATGAACCGGATGCCTCAGTCAGTATCACATTAAAAAAAACACATTATGAGGAGGTACATATGGCCTCCTAACTCTCTATGATGCACCTGGGCATAGAACTAGTAAGATCTATTGGTTATTATCACTATGCAAAAGGACTCTAACTTAACTGACTCCTTAGGATTCACATGAATCTTTAACATAGTGCGTGCGTGCGTGTGTGTGTGTGTGTGTGTGTGTGTGTGTCGGTCTCTTCCTTTGTAGTCTGTCCACAATAGGACTGATATTTATTTTTGAGATGTGATTCTCGCTCCCAGGCTTTGCTTGCTAAGGCCATGACACTGTGTATTTACTCTGCCTGCGCCCCATTCTATACCCGTTTCTATGACAACATATGAGTTTCTCTATTTTGACGGGAAAAGGCACAACACTGGATTGGATAATATCCTCCATAGTCAACTTAGAAAGCGTGATTGTTTGTATGTATTTCTTGTGAGGTTTACTTGAATGCAAATGAATGTGTTGACTGTTCACTACCATCCGCACTGTTTCTGCAATAGTTTGGCTCTATTACATTATATGCCTCGACGTGTGTTTGAACAACACACTGAAAAATTATTGCCTGCTTCCCTTTTCTATTCATTTCTGATTTTTATCACTCTTAAACATTTTCTTGGCTTTTAACATCTTGCTGTTTGTGTTCTTGACAAACCCCAGATTAGTTCAGAAGCCGTTCTCAAAGGTCTTATTTGTTAGACAACCTCATGCTAACAAGAAAAAGATGGTGACACTGTAGGAAGAGGGATAAAAAGAAAATAAAACACACCCACAAACTTCAAAAGTACTGAAGTGCCTTCCTCAAGTCATATATCCTGTTTTCTCGTCATTTTGACGGGCTTCTAATGTATTAGTCAGAATGGCACATCAATGGCCTGTGTGTGTGTTGATATACAGTGATTCATGCCCCCTGCGTGTTCTGCGCTCTGTTTTGTGTCTCTGACACTGCTCTCGGTGTAGGCTTAAAGAGAAGGTAATGACTACTGTTCATGCTAAGACCTTTACTGATGAGAGTTAGTAGTTCATGGAATGGAAATCGTAGTAGACAGGGACTGCATGTTTGTGAACGTGCCTGTTGTTCTGTCTGTTTTGCAAAGTCAGATCTTTGTTAAGAATTTTGTCTAACTTTGTAGAGGTTCTTTTTATCTTTGTGATCTCTCTCTCTCTCTCTCTCTCTCTCCTCTCTCTCTCTCTCTCTCTCTCTCTCTCTCTCTCTCTCTCTCTCTCTCTCTCTCTCTCTCTCTCTCTCTCTCTCTCTCTCTCTCTCTCTCTCTCTCTCTCTCTCTCTCTCTCTCTCTCTCTCTCTGTCTTTCTTTTTGAGCTTGACATGCACTAAGCTTGAGACAATGTGCAATTAAGCATTTTTTTAGTTTTTTGTGTAAGGTCAGGGAGAGCCCTCTTAGGTGACTCAGACCAACAAAACATGCATAAATGCAAACATTCGCTTTTCCATCTATTTATATCTCGCCCCTTGTCTCTCACTCACTCACTCACACACACACACACACACACACACACACACACACACACACACACACACACTGACACACACACACACACACACTGACACACTGACACACACACACACACTGACACACACACACACCACACTGACACACACACACACACACACACACTCACACACACACACACACTCACACACACTGACACACACACACTTCTTGGAAGTCAACCTGGTATTAGCAGCGGTCCGAATAGAGTATACTGCAGTGTGTGTGTAAGTGAAAGAGTGAGATTGTGTGTGTGTAAGGACTAGATGCTGAATATTTTAGAGTTACTATATTAAGCAGTGCTTACATTTAGATGGGCAAGAGTAGAAGAGCTCAACCCTTCTCTGGCTTCTCTGCCACGTGTCTATCTCTCCTTCTTAGATACCAGAATGGTAGCACTTTTCTTGCCTATATTTGTTTTCTTGTTCTAAATACAAGTAACTTTAGTAAAATAGACATGTGACATCACCAAATGCATATATTCTTCTCTTTTTTTGTGTGTGCAGATTTTCAGTTATTTATTGACACTGATTTTTTTTTTGTAACACATTCATTCACAGTTCGAATATAAAAGGTTCAAAATCCATTAAGGGGAGACTGATATGAGGCAGATGTTGTTCATCATGAAGTCACTTGGAGGTGCTCTAGATTCTCTTAATATCAAGAAAAGCTGTTAACTACTGCACATACGTAAAGTGCCTTAAGGACAGAGACTGAGACAGGCTTGCATTAAGGATGCAGGGCATGTAGACACTTGAAAAAGTATAGAAGGGCCAGTTGGGTTTTACGGTGAAGGGAAATAATCCTAATGGGTTCAGTCAGAAGTGTAATTGCTGGATTAAATTTCTGCTTATTAATGTTGCACATGCTTACTTGTAGGGCTGCACGATAATGGTTAAACTGATAATCATGATTATTTTGCTCAAATTATAATCGTAATTATTATTCACAAATTTGTATATATATATATATATATATATATATATATATATATATATATATATATATTATATTATATTATATTATGTTATATTATATATATCAGTCAAAAGGGGTAATAGCACATGGACTTCATTTAAACAATTATGATGGCTTCATCACATGGGAAATCAATACAAAAATAATGTAGGTTTCAATACATTATGAAAACTGGTAAACATGATAATGTGAAATTCCTAAGATTTATTTCAATAACATTTTTACATTTAGTCATTTAGCAGACGCTTTTATCCAAAGCGACTTACAACTGAGGACTAAACCAAGCGAATCATCGTGAATAGACAAAAACAACGCAAGAAGTGCTCAAAATACAAAGTTCAGACATTGCTCGAAGTAGCATAAGCCAGATAAGCAAGGATTTAAAGGAAAGGGAAAGTTTTTTTTTTTTTTTTTTTTTTATACGTTAAGTGCTCACGGAAGAGATGAGTTTTCTGTTGTCTTTTAACTGTCTTTCAGTTGTCAATAATTCCTAATGATGTACATTTGTACTTTGTATTGTAGCACAGAGGACACGGACCACATTTATTCACCAACCATGATTGCAAACAATATGATCAAGAATCATGTTTGAATTTATTACAGATCGTCACAGAGACTGTTCGCTTGCAGATTTAGTAGCAGCAAATTGCACGCTGCCTCGTGAAGGAACACAAACTGGCTGTATGACACTTTTATTGGACAAGAATTTCACAATGAACATCGCTTAACTCCAACATTCATGTTTGTCAGTGTTGTCAGATGATCATCATTGCTTTTTTGCTGCACAGAGATATACACAGATTTGTTGCCAGATTGAGAAGATAAAAGTAAAACACTGGGCAGAAAAGACTCATTTAGGGGATTTATTCTCTTGAAATCTGACAACCTCAAGCAGGAAAGATAGTGGAGGCTTATTACCAATGCAAATAATAAATAAGTGAAAAAAAGAAAAGAAAAAAGTTTTAAGGACAAATAATCAGTGGGGAAAATATTGCGATGAATTTTCTTAATTGAGAGAAGTATAAATTGTTATCACGATTAAAATATGATTATTCGTACAGCCCTTTTTTCTTTCTTTTTTTAAACGCGATACTTTTTAGGATTCTTTGAAAAAAAAGTTCAAGAGAACAAAATTGGTTTATAGAAAAATACAAATTCTTTACATTGATCAAGTCGCAAAAGTTATAATAAAAGTTTGCTTGATAATAAGGTTGCATTAGTTAATGCATTAACTAATATTAACTAACAATAAACAATACATGTATTACAGTATTTATTAGCCAATAAAAATACAACTGTTCATTGTTCATTCATGTTAGCTCAGGTCCATATTAATAGATGCAACTTTTGATTTGAATAATTTATTAGTAAATGTTGAAATTAACATTAACAATATTAAATATAGCAGCAAGCAGCCATTATGGGGCCAAGCGCAAAAGCAGACGACAAGACATGCCAATATGGCTGGGAGTTTCAGACCAACTGCAGCAAGGAGCAATTAAAGACATTTAAAGATGAATTTAGGCAAAATGGCTTAAATTTTAGATACAGTAACTTATAAAAAGATTTAGTGGTTTATCACTTTCGAACAATAGGTGGCGCAGTTATGAAATCGATGCGTTGTGATCAGAGTGAGGTGACAATGACACACAAAGTTTGGTGTCAAAATGTGAAGGCATTTCAGAGATAAAGCCTGAATAGTCATTTTGCCAGCATGCCTCAAGTTTGCTGCTGTGGTATACGAAAACGGTTTCGTCTATCATCATGAAATCCATAACTTTTAGTCGGCACGGTCTGGAGATGACACGATTCGATTTGGGTGAAAATCGGACCAACGGTCTAGGAGAAGTTCGAAAAAGAAGGTTTTAAAAGAAAATAAAGATGGCGGACAGGAAGTTTGGCAGATTATGGCAAACCTGGTATCTATGTTTTCGGCATAACCCAAGGAATCTATTAAGATCAGTGTCATTACAATAGGAAAATTTATTCAAAAGTTATTAGCATTTTTGGAAATTAAATAAGTTTTGACCAAAAGGTGGCGCTGTCTCAATCTTTTAAGTACCCTCAGGGCATGGTGCTGATGGCACATTCTGAGTTTCGTACTGTTACAGCAATGCATTTAAGTATAGCATTTTACATCACAATACTGTATTAAAGTCAATGGGAATTTCATGTTTTGTTCTATTATAGCGCCACCAAGAGGCTCAATCCCACCATTTTTTGTATGTGTCCTCAGAGTGAGCCCATACATCTGTGTGTCAATTTTGGTGAAAATATCTCAATTCGCTTCGGAGTTATAGACATTTATGTGAAAAAACACGTCAAAAATGACTGACTGACGTTGATTGGATTTTACTACCCCTTACTATCAATATTTTGACATTTGGGCATTAGCATATAGCCAGCGACCTATGATTCCAAACTTCTGACGGTGGTTTCATCTCGAACGGTCTAACGGTTTCGAAGATATTGGCAAATGTTTTTTAAGCGCTAAATCACAATGCTACACAAACCGTAAAGCGAAACCTATCATGGGTGGTATCGTTGGACACGGCAAGGATTCAGGAACTCAAGGGAACGTCTCCCGTGAAAATCAGTCAACCACACCCAGAGTTATACGCATTTTAAGCTATTGGAGAAAAATAATTCACCACTTAGTGGCGCTGTTTCGAAACTTCTCAGGCTCCTTTAGGGCATCGTGGTGATGACCCATACCGAGTTTCGTGACAATTCGTTTATGCGTTCATAAAATACAGCATTTTAGCACATAATTCAAAATGGCCGACAGCCAGAATGGCCGACCTGGGAAAATTGGATATCATTCGACTCGGCATGATGCCCAGAATCTAAAATGACCACTTTTATGATTTTTGGGCTAACCGTTCAGAAGTTAAAAGCCAAAATAGCTTTTTAAATAAGCCAAAAGCCATTTTTCATATCTCCGGACCAGTAGGTGGCGCTGCGCCGAAACGCAGCATGTAGCCTCAGGTCATGCTTGTGATGACATGTACCAAGTTTGGTCTGAATACGATTAAGCGTCGCGGAGATACAGCCTTACGTCTGTTTTCGCAAGCGCTACGTAAAATTAGTGCGGTATTCGAGAACAGTTTGACAAATCAACATGAGTTCCATAACTTTTTGTCGGCATGGTCTGAAGATGATCTGATTCAATTTTCGTGAAAATCGGAGTAACGGCCTAGGAGGAGTTTTGTTTCTAGCCCTCACGGTTCAAAAGTTATTAGCATAAACATGAGTGAAACCTTGGACAGGTGGTGGCGCTAGAGGGAATGAGTTAGACACACCAAAATTGGTGTATTTGATGTTGGCACTGTCCTCTATCAAGCGGTTCTATGGGCTGCCATAGACTCCCAGTCGGAAGAATGAATAATAACAATAATGGGAACGGGAACAGATACAATAGGTGCCTCCGCACCTTCGGTGCTTGGCGCCTAAATACTTCTAAAACATTTATTCATCTTAGTTTGTTCATGTTAACTGATGGAGTTAACTAATGTTAACAAATGGAACCTTATTGGAAAGTGTTACCAATTTCTTTAAAAAATCTTACTGACCCCGAACTGTTGCACTGTAGTTTACGTGCGTGTTTTCTGCATAGTGAAAGATCGGACTTGTCTAAATCTTGCAGTCTACAATCGTGCTATAACATCAATATCTAGGTTCTGTGGAAACAAAGCAAATCAGGAGTGGAGTTAAATGCCACACATCAGGAACTTACTGACCCAGAAAAAACTCCTAATAGTTTCCAGATGAGCCTCTGGAGTTAATCTCAGACAGTAGTAGCCACCTTTTTCATTTTAGCCACAGACTCCGACCGGACATGTTAATAACAGTTCATATAAGTGTGCGTGTTAGTGAATGAGAGGGAGGAAGGTCATTAGTTTCTTTGTGTGTGTTGTGACCCATTGTTGTGTGTGTGTGTTTGTGTTGGAAAGGGGGCTTGACATTGAGGCAGTGTTATAGGGAAGTCCCGGGGCTTCCACAGCCAAATTTCCAATTAGAGCCTCATTTACACCTGCTGATCTGTGTGTGTATGTGTTTCTGAATCACTCTTGGCTACAGCCATAGGTAAACTTGAAATCATTAAAGAGGGTGTTTGTTGGTTTCAGGGCATAAAGGCTCGTGTGCTGGAGACATTTGTCATGCTCTTTCTGCTGGGTCTCCTCATCCTGGGCATTGTATGGGTGGCGTCCGCTCTCATCGACAATGATGCGGCCAGTATGGAATCGCTCTACGGTATCTCTTTTAAACCTCCTCCTGCTGCTGTGGATGCATGCATGTGATGTAATCAGATATGTATTGATCTGTGGTTTACTGTGCCTGTCTCATTCTCTCATTCTAGATTTATGGGAGTTTTATCTGCCGTACCTCTACTCCTGCATCTCTCTGATGGGTGGCCTATTGCTGCTTAGTAAGTTCACAGGAAACCATCGCTTCCGCATTTAGCCCTTATTGGCCGCCGTAACTTCCAGTGCAGAGCAGTGTAAATTAAATTAAATTAAGCACTGTCTGAACAGTGACAAGTCACTGGTTGTGGATTGAATGTTACACTTTTCTTCTAAAGTCTTAAATTTGAATGTTTTGAGTTTAACCTAATATAACATAATTAGCTGTGACTGACAGTTATGACAAATATGACAGAAAGACTTTGCTGCAGTTTACTACGGGAGAACACTATACCGGAAGAGATTTTAAATACGCAGGCAGTTAATGTGATTGTGCATTAGGGCAGGGTGATATTTTGAATATTTATGATATGTTCATGATTTTGCTGGCGATATAAAATTTAAGCAACACTGTGAACGAGGCAATTGATTTTAAGCCATTCATGTGGCATTTAAAATGTTTTAGTAAGTATGTAGGTAAATGTTTTAGTCCTATGTATTGTTATATTGGTGCATACAATTAAATTTGTTCATTTAGTGAAAAACAGTGTGGAAAACATAACTAGAATTTTACTGTTTTAATACTTTGAGCATGTTCAATCTTCTTGGCTGAAGTGTCTGTTTGGTTAAAATGGTTCTCCTCATTGAAATGATTTTAAATGATGTTGTTTTTTCCATAGCTAATGTGTCAAAATGGCATACAAGGCTGAAAATGATCAAGAAAATATATTTTTAGTTATATCACCCACCCCTGCTGTCACTCAAAATGTTTTAAGCAGCTTCTTGTCTCATCTCATCAGTGTGTACTCCAGTGGGAATGTCACGCATGTTCACAGTGATGGGCCAGTTACTAGTCAAACCCACAGTAAGTACAATTATACTGTGTGTGTGTGTGTGTGTGTGTGTGTGTGATCCACTCTATCATTGTCCCTCACACACTCCCTCTCTTTCTCCGTGTAGATTTTAGAGGATCTGGATGAACAGATTTATTGTATACAGCTGCAGGAAGAGGCCCTGGAGCGTAGACTCAATGGTGAGCGTGTTTGTTTTTTGTATGATGGGGCAAATGCATTATATAATCTTGCACTTATTACAGGGGTAGATTCTCTGGAATAACCTGGTGATAAATGCATTGCTAAAAACACAGTGGTCATGTTTCATGGCTCAGCCTGGTCAACCAGCTACTGTCCGGTTGAGATTGAGCCACCATGCCACCCAGATGACAGATCTGTCATATTAATCCTTAAACATGTTGGACTTCAATTTTTGTTAAAAAGAAAGGATTAAATTAAATTAAATTAAATATATAGCTATCTCCCTTCATTGACCTGCTTCTGTTCCAATAGAATGATGTCCCTGACCGTTTAACCCACCCTCTCACTTCCTTTAACACCCTCCCATTCATCCTCTCTTATCTAAGAAATCATACCTATGCACTCTGGTTCAGAGGGCGCGACCATTAGCCCACTCAGAGCAATTTTTCCATCTTGTGTGTGCACATGATGTTTATTACAACAAAACTTTTTCTGTATATTTTAAACTTGTATATATACTGTATATGTAAAAAAAAAATAAACTTTAAAGTAACCAGTTTTCAAGAATTAAAGTACAATTAAGAAATTTGCAGCCAAAGCATATAGTTTATTTATCTATTTATTTGTATTTTGTATAGAGGCTGTTGCACTGTGATGTAGCACTGTATGTACTGCTATTTATTGTTGATTAGAACCACTAGTAAACAGGACTTGGTGGAGCAACCACATTAATCGGAGTCAAACCAGGGACTCCAGTGATCTTGTTTAAATCAATTAAGTAACTGGTGAAACATCATTAAAGTAGAATTTAAAGTTTTCTCACACATTTGTCTTATTTTAGCTGGCTTTTATTCCCCTACACCAGGGTTCAGGCACCTTTTTTGACCTAAGAGCCATTTTTTCATTTTTGTCTCTTGGCACAGCAAAGCCCAAGTTTCAATAAAATGATAGGTTTCAGTCCAGTCACTTTTTTTATATATAGCTTACTTTAATTTTTTTCGCTGCTGTTCTAAACATTTTTAAACTACTACAAACAAGCTACTTGGCTGCTTGAATCTCAGTGCCGGAACTCTAGGATTGCTGTCGTGACACTCACGAACAGCACTGAAAACACACTTTGGCTGGTACAACTTGAAATGTGTTATTCTAAACTTTCTTTTCATTAACTTCAGGATATACAGTAAAGGAGTTGTAATTGGCTGCTTTTTCTGCAGAAGGCTGATCTCTATTGATGCGTCTAATCTTTTATTGATCATTTATTGGTAAAGGGTGCCAGACCTGGTGAGCCACATGATTTTTGTCAAAGAGCCAGGTGTGCCTCGCGAACCGTAGGTTCCTGCCTGCTGCCCTACACAAACATCCACACAATGCAGGAAGTGTTTAGGCTTAAAGCCAAACTAGACTTTAGCTTCAACTCAAGCACGCAACAGAGTGTACAGATGCCAGTCAACATAGAACATGTGCTTTCTCTATTGAATTCACGGAGGTAAGCTAGATCATCTTAACTGATAGTACCCAGTTGGCCAAATCCCATGGATGAATTTCAATAGCCTCTCATTTGGTTGTTTGGTTCTGTAGTGTTAGCACCAAAGGCAGATTTGCTTTGAACACCTGATAAAATAATTGTAATCGGTCTTAACGATATTCGCTCTTTTTGTGATTGTTGTTTGATGTGAACCGCAGTGGCAGTCACTGTGATCGGGTGACAAAAGGCCACTAGGATGCGGAATGCAACTTTGGCAAAGCATAAGAACCCTGCGTTATAGGAAGATCTCGCTCAGGCGTTAAAGAGAGAACAAATTTACCTTATCAGGAATTTAAGGAATGTTCATTCTTTTCTTCTTTTGCACCGTAAATAAAAACCTGAGGTGAGGTTGAGGGGAAGAGAGTTCAAGAGGAAACTGTCTACTTTGCTTTACTCTCTTATCTGTGTTCTATCTAATAACAATTACCCAACTGACTGTAACTTCATTTAGATACTACATGCCTGCACACGTTCTCTTGCAGGCCTTTGATATGGGCTAATTGATAAGCGTGTTAATTATTCCATTGATCCAGTAATCTGCATCTGATGTCAACTTTACTGTCCTTAAATTGAGGCTATCAATACAGATCACTCCATTTGGTGTCTATGTGTTGTATTTTGAAGTATTATTTTGAATGCATTCATGTAGTTGTGTGTGTATATTGCCATGTGTGAATGTTATTCTATGTATGCATTAGTGCACTTGTGTTTATGCAATGTGAAGGATACTTGTAGTTGTGTGTTTAGGTGCATTTGTCTGAGTGTATGCTTTCATATTAGCCTTTCATATAATTGCAGGCATTTGTTTGTCCTCTGTCTTGGCTCTTGCTATGCTTTTCTCTGTTGCCCAGATGCGCAGTGGCAGGGTGACCTTGCATAAACTCTCCTTGGTACCGGATGGCTCTCTGCTTTGCATAATTACCACTGACGTAATGCAGATCCGGCTGAAGTTTCTTTAGAAAACAATGACATCATCTCGTTTCCTTCTGCCAGCATCCCTCTACTGAGTTGCTGCTGACCAGCACCTTTATCACCTTAATTGAAGGGTTATAAGCAAGAATTTAGTCAAGTGTTTCCTAATCTTCTTTTTGGAAATGATTGACTAATGCTGATTTTAACAAACTATTGGAATTATTATTCCATAAAACACGTTTGACAAAAAAGACTGAACAATCCAGTCCTGATCAGCTAATAGTGACACTTTCTATTTCATTGTTCTCACAGTTTTGGTTGGAGGGTACAGATTTTCCCTAAATATCACTGGTATGGACAAGTACACGATCAGGAACCCACCTGTTGTGTGTTTTTTTTTTTCTTTGTGTGTGTGTTTTTTTTTTAATAGATTTCTTTATGAACCTGAACCTCTACCAGACAGGGCGAGGTACAATCATCATAATAATAATCACGTTTTGATCAAAGTGATTGACTTCTCAGCCCCATGTCGGTGAAAAGATGAAAGATTGTGTTTTTATTGCACGCCAGTAACGGTGTAACACTGAACTAATTGCTGCTGATCTGCCAGTGTGTCCCCCAAGGCTGTGCAAACCAATCCTTTGCTTTGAGGAGCAAACGAACCACTGAAACAGAAAAAAAAAAAAAAAAAAAAAAAAAACACCTGAATGAAACGGATAAATGAGAGCTAAATGAGACAGAAGTCTGTGGTTTTCCTGGAGAACCCCTCTCTGGTTTTGCCCTCTCACTCTCACCTCCTGACACACACACACACACACACACACACACACACACACACACACACACACACACACACACACACACACACACACACACACACACACACACACACACACACACACAGTCAGTGTTTTGAAGAAACCTCAGTCCCCTCTTCCGTCACAACCAGTTGCAGCATGTACACGTCTGGCCTAGACCCAAAGTATACCTCAGTTCTGACGCGAGTACTGCATTTGCGTCCAACCGGATGCATAGGCGGTTTGACACATGCGCACTAGAATCTTTGACCAGTGTCTGTGCTATTTCTCTCCAGAAGTTATGACCTATAAAAATGTCTATTAAAAAAGTGACCTAAAAGTATCAAACGTGTTCCTTTCCATGAAATATGATTTAATGTACTTACTCACTTTTTTAAAGCAATAATTAACTTTTCAAAGCATTGTTTTCCAGCACTGTTAACCACATTTGAGATTGCTGTTGTGTGGTGCTTATGAGATTTTATTAAATGTTGCAGTTGTTGAAAGTGGCAGGATTAGCGAAGCAGAATAAAAAAATTAATAGAAATATTCTAATATACAATAATGCTGGACTGTGGTGACAAACGTTAGGGTATTACAAAAAGGGTATTTCGCTCACTTCTTGGGCGTCCAGATATTGAATTGTAGATATTGAATCTCCACTCCATGAAAGCTGTTCTTTCTCGACAGACTTTCTGACAAATGGTGTGATTTATATTAATTATGTACTTGAGTAAGGGAAAAGATAACGTTCAAATCACTGATTTATGTTCACATCACTAATGTTTCTAATTAAACTCAGGTACGGTGTCAAACTCTTATTTCCATGGAAACTCTCAGCACCATCTCTACAAAGAGCTGGACAACATTCGCAATCAGAGGAACAAACTCGGTGAGAGATGTTTTTAACAACGTTATATTAAACTAAATTGAACCATGATTATGAACTGTCAGTTTAAGATATGTGTAGGCTGCAATATCCACTCATAATAATGTTGAATTGCAAAGTGTTTGCATATTTGAATGTGAACAGTCATTTGGAGTTGGGCCAGATGGGGTGTGGCTGTACCATTTTCGACGTCAGCTTGTGTTTTGGGGTATTATAAATGATTCCAGAGAGACAAGCAGTTGGAAGGAGAGGAGGCCACAAAGGCACTTAGGATATTGGAGTGTGATGCAAACTTTATTGTGGCTGTCTCTCCAAGTGCGGTCATTAATTTAGAGGCAGCATGGTGCATATGCAGGGAACCCAGCCAACCTCAGAGCCAGAGCAGAATCAGAGCAGGAGATGTTGAGAAGGAGAGAGTAGAGGACAGAGTGGCACGGGAGTGACAGACACTGAGATAGAGAGAAGATGTTCTAATCTAGACCCACTTCATGAGTGGAGCTGGAGAAGCCTTAATGTTTGAGGTTTTCTATCACTGTTCTGAACTATACCGAAACCTCTGAACTATAGACATGCTTATATGTCGCCATAATTCAGTAAACCCAGAAATAACTGGTAGCTGTTATCTCAACACTAATGAATTGCAAAGCAATAGATTGTCATAGAAGCTACAGTTAGTTCTTATACACTACCAATCAAAAGTTAGAGGTCAATATATGATAAATATTTTTGAAATAAGTTTTTATGTTCATCAAGGCTGCATTTATTTGATCAAAAACATGTTAAATCTCTTAACTGTCACTTTTGATAAATCCATCCTCTTTTTTTTTTTTTTAAATCCCAAACTTTTGAACAGTAGTATATGGCCACATCCACACAGCAACAGAATACGGTGGTCAGTCCTGTACTTGAGTCCTTAATACGGTTACATTCACACACAGAACTGTTATTTGCGGGAGTGACAACCGCATTCTATAACCGAACTCTCACACGTACATTTTCAGGCCTCCGAACCGCATTCTTGGAAAACCCGCGCTGTGTGAACTGAACCATACTGGACAACTAGTTGTCTGTCGCATCATACTGTGCGAGAGAGACGCTCTGCGCTGCACAAATGCATGTCTACCGTGTGTTTTCTTGTCTTTTCGGTCACTTACAGCGGTGGAGATATGAGCTGTGTGTCATCTGAAGGTTTAGATCCAATCACTGTTTCTCCACTAAGATATAAAAGCTGCTGTCGGTTAATAAAGATTTGATGGATGAACCAATTAAACTCTTGTCGTGTCAAAAGTGATAAGACTTTTCAGTTTAATGGACGACGCCATCTTTGATATTACCATGTAAGAGAATACGGGCTTGATTCCCGTTACATGTTCATACTGACAGTATTCAAGACGCTACTGTAAGTTGTCGATTCCAAAAACTGACATCTAAATGTAGCCTTTGAAGGAATACAAATTTGTCAAATGTTTAATTTAGGTTTCCACTCCAATGGTATAAAACTGATAAAGTTCAGTAGACTGATTTCAGATGAAATATTGAGTCTCCAGCAAGAGTCTCCTTTCCTGATAGTCCTGTTTTCTCTCCTTTCAGCCTAGATAGAATCGTTAGGTTGATTGGATTAGCTGTCGGGGAGACTTTCACCTTTTGTCTTTAATGGCACTGGGATGGCTCTTTGGAACCAGAGTTCCTGGCCACTATCAGCATTTGAATAGTTATGCTGATTCAATTGGATTGGTAATGCCCTCAGAGTAGGGTGTGTTCCTACTTCATTTGCATGCTTTGTTTCAGAGGGACTCCACCCCAATGTAAACTCCTCCCCCTCTAAATGTATAAATTGTAAGGGAACATTTCCCTTAGTTAGACGATGTTGGAATGACTGCAGCTACCAGCAATAAAGAACTTCTGCTTGGAAAACGTCCATTGTCTCCTGGTCTCCTGAGCTTCTAACTTTTCTGCAAGGAAAAAGTTCACAACACCTTTTATATGTGACACTTGACAATAAGTTTAATTAGATAATGCCCTTGGTATCATGAACAATACCTTTACAGCGTTTATTAATCTATTAGATTAATGTTCATTTATACATAGACTACTGCATTTTAAAATTTTTAAACTTATTTTATGTATACATTTAGTTTAATGTAATATTAATAAATTTGTATTATGAATGTATTTTGAACAAATATGAATTAACTAAGAAATGTAATATATATTCATAGATTAACGCTAACCTAGGTTAATAAATGTTGTAGCAAATTGCTTAGTTCGTGATACTAATGCAATAACTAACTTTAAGAAATTGAAACTTATTGTGTAGTGTTACACTTATGAATAGTGTCCTTATTGCTTTGTTAATTGAAAAATTATGTTTTAAAAATTCTCCTGCATTAAACACAGATCGTTTATTTTAATCCGTATTTAATAAAAAAAAATGTCAGACACTGAGAGGCATGGATTAATTAAAGGAATTATAAGGTTAAATTGAAAGGTTAAACATACAGTATGTACAATCAGTCAGATATATGTGCACTAAAATCGTTTCTCTCATCCCGCCGTCCTAGAAAGGAGAAAGAAGGCCTCAGCCTGGGAAAAGAACCTCCTGTACCCCATAGTGATGCTGATCCTTCTTGCTGGAACGGTATGTGTTTTAGACTTTGCATGGTTGAACCACAAAGCATATGACTTGATGCAGTTTATTTTATGAGTTGGTTTTATGTTTCTTTCTGCTGTTTATAATGCTTTAATCTGTGCTGCTTGCAGGCGATTTCTGTTCTCCTGGTTGCTCTGAACATTGTGTACTTGCTCGTTGATGAGACCGCTATGCCAAAGGGTTCAACGGTAAGAAAAATGCTTGTCAACAAACCAATACTCAGCTTTTCTAGATTTTTCCTTCACTCGTTGCCGCCTCCTCTCACTACTGCTGTGTCCTGGTAAAATGATGCTTTGCGTTGACACAAACTGATTTCCTGATATGCTCAGGTGTGTGCTGTAGAAGAAAAGGCCGGTCGAGATGTGTATCATGTCGCTGCTGTTTGATGCTCTTTATCAGAGTTGTGCTCCCGTTCGCACTGCTTGATGTCAATTCAAAGGCACTTACGTGTGTGAAACTCTTCACATAGACCTCATTTGTTTTAACTGGGTGTTTTGAGTAATTGACCGAAGTCTTTTCAGCCAAACTGCTGCAATGAAACCATCATTTAACCTTTGAGCAGTTATGCACTGTGAGAAGACAGTGTCAGTTTTCTCTTTTGAAAAGGTAATTACGGCTGGTTAAATTTGGGTCCAAGTTAGTTTACCACTCGTTTGAACTTGGACAGGTAAATGCTTTAATAGGTCCATGGGAACCGTTACGTCATTTCCTGTTTGTTTTTTTATGAACATTTTGTTCTCACTCTTTCCTTCCCTCCATACAATGATGCTCTTATCTCACCTTACTTCACCACTCCCACCTGCTGTCGTTGGATTGCACATTTTCCTTTTTCTTCCCACAACAAAGGAAAGGCAGATCCCTTTTCTGGCCACGGTTTGACAGTGTTGAGCTTCTCTATTAGAGTACCCGCTTCACATTCTAATTATTTTATTAGTGTCGATATTTGCCTTGGCATGATGCTTGACTGAAAATCCCCCAAATTACACTTGTCACAGTGTTCAGAGACGAAGGGCCCTCTTGACAGGCTGGTTTAATGGTTTATGCGTTTGATGAGCTGGACTGGTGCCATGCTTATGATCTCGTGTAACCACGACAACCCAGCAGTGGTGTCTCCATGTCTGTTTGATGGTTTTTACGTCGGGTTGGGATGTAGTGGGGTGTGGGCCAGCATTCCGCAACAATCTTAAGAGAGATTGATGCGAGTTAAGGTAACTAGGTTAACGCCGAGACCGTCAGATAAGGCAGGTTGTCGTAAATGTGGCTATGATGTAAGGAGATCTAATGCAATGGCACTGCTTGCATTAAGCTGTCTGATGCACTGTTGCTAATGACTGCCATAAAAGTCTTATTGCTGTCACTCCCCAAAGATTCAGAATTATTGTCGATGCTAAAAACAGCCTCATTAATGTCCGTTTCTCATCCGAACTCATATCTCACATGTCATACGGAGCAGAAGGAGTGATGAAATGAAACAAGATGAGCGGGAAAGCAAGGGGATATCATATTTCTCTTTTTGACCTCTGAACCTTTGATAAGAGTCGACAGATGGCATTTAGCCCCTAACCTGTCATTAAACAGCTTTCTAAAAAAGAGAGAATGTAAAAAAAAAATCTAATCATTATTATTTTTTTCTGTTATTATCCAACATGAGAGGTAGCTGAGGCACATCAAAACATGTAGTGTAGTTAGAACACACCTAAAGGAAGGTGTAAACACAGATATCCTTAAACTCACTCAATCACAGGTGTTAAGCAGTGCCAACAAACACCTGACACAGCTCTGAGCATAAAAGGAGATTTCAGATGCCTGTCCAGTTCAATAATGTCAGTCGGTTTATGGTTAGAAGTTAAATGACAGTCAAGGATGGATGTGGAGTGAAACTGTGTGTGTACATATAATATTACATTTACTTACATTAAAGGGTTAGTTCACCCAAAAATGAAAATTTAAGTCATTAATTACTCACCCCCATGCTGTACCAACCCCGTAAGACCTTCGCTCGTCTTCGGAACACAAATGAAGTTATTTTTGATTAAATGTGACAGCTGGATCACTCCTCCATAGGCTCCCTAAGGGAATGAATCCTGACGGCCCAGAAAGTCAATGAAGAAAATGTTTAAATATTCCATGTCACAACAGTGGCTCAACTATAAGTTTATCAAGCGACGAAAATGCTTTTTGTGCGAAAAAACAAACAAAAATAACGACTTTATTCGACTATTCCTTTTCTTCCTTGTAGGCCTGAAACGAGACTTTGAGAGATTTCCACGACGCATGCGCGAGAAAGAATCGGTTACCTAACGTAACCTCGGTTCTCTCTAGAAGAGGGAACGAGTATTGCGTAAGCTAGCTTACGCTGCGGAAAGATTCATCTTTGCTGAGAGTTTGAAGCCAAAAAAATTATTTCATCATTTGTATCCATTGACAACGCAGTTCCTCTGCGGCAGACCTAGAGCAGGCTAGCTAGCAGCTCATTGGTTCGCTCAGAGAGAACTGCTTAAGCCTATGGGAGAGCGGGGCTGAACCCGCTGCCAATGAGAAGCGCCCGCGCGCTCATTGCATCATGGCCCGCCAGAATGGGCGTGGCTATGGTGTATATAACAGTCTCTCCCAGGCTTATATGTTGATTTATTTCAGCGTGAAGCGAAACGCTAGTAGCGCAAGCACGGCCGGGAACGCAATACTCGTTCCCTCTTCTAGAGAGAACCGAGGTTACGTTAGGTAACCGATTCGTTCTCTTACGAGAGGTTCTCTCGTATTGCATAAGCTAGCTTACGCTGTGGGAACACCTGGTCAACGCCGTGCGCGCTATGAATCCACTCATGAATCCCAGGGTGATACCGGGGGATTTTTAACGTGGAGTGAATGTAATATGAGGCCGGCAGAGCGGGCACATGAAGTGTATACATAAGCATTTAAGGAGAGCACAAGGGGCGAACCGGTTGTGTGAGGGACTCCCAGTAATGCAGCTTCTTAGGGAGCTGGTCTTTAGACAGCTAGTAATTTTGCCTGCAAGGCGGGAACTTCCAAGTTGTAAAATCTGACAAAAGTGGACGGGGAGGCCCATCCCGCGGCCACACAAATGTCATGAATGGAAATTCCACAGGACCATGCCCACGATGAGGCCATGCCTCTAGTGGAGTGTGCCCTGATGCCCAGAGGGCAGGGCAGGCATTTAGATGCGTAAGCAGAGGCGATAGCGTCCACTATCCATCTAGACAGTGTCTCTTTGGAGGCGGCCAGACCTTTGGTGCGCCCCCCAAACGACACGAAAAGCTGCTCAGCGCGTCTGAACGCGGCAGCGCGCGTAGTGTACAATCTCAGAGCCCGCACCGGGCAGAGGAGATTGGCGTCGCGCTCACTATCGGATTTAGGCAGAGCCGATAGGGAAATAATCTGAGCCCTGAACGGGGTACCAATCGCCTTCGGGACATAGCCATGCCTAGGTTTGAGAATGATAACAGAATCATTCGGTCCAAACTCAAGACACGCGGCGCTGGATGAGAGCGCGTGAAGATCCCCCACGCGTTTTACTGAGGACAGAGCCGTCAGAAAAACGGTTTTGAGCGAGAGGTATTTTAGGTCCACAGACTCGAGCGGTTCGAACGGGGGTGCTTTCATAGCTTCGAGGACTATAGAAAGATCCCAGATAGGAACCGAAGGGGGCCGCGGAGGGTTCATCCTCTTAGCTCCCCTGAGGAAGCGGATGACTAACTCGTCTTTGCCCAGGGACTGAGCGCGTCGGGGTTCAGAGAACGCCGTGACGGCTGCCACGTAAACCTTGAGAGTGGAGGGGGACCTGCCCTTGTCCAGCATCTCTTGAAGGAAAACTAGCAAAGACGGCACCTCGCATGACCGTGGGTCCAGATGTTTGTCGGTGCACCATTTTGAGAACACAGACCATTTAGACGCATAGAGCCTTCTCGTGGAAGGTGCTCTAGCCTGTATGATAGTGTTTCTTACTCCCTCTGGCAAATCGACGAATAGTCGTTGATCACCCATGCATGTAGCGCCCAGCGACATGGATGGGGGTGCCAGATCGTGCCGCGAGCTTGAGAGAGGAGATCTGCTCTGACTGGGATGGGCCACGGGGCTGTCTGTGACAGCTGAGTGAGCTCCGGAACCCAATTCTGACTCTCCCAACGCGGAGCTATGAGGAGCACCGAGTGGCGTGTGTCCCTGATCCTCTGAACTACCTGCGGTAACAGAGCGATCGGAGGGAATGCATAGAGCGGGCGGCGAGGCCATTCCTGGGCTAGCGCGTCCTCGCTCCTTGAAAAAAATATTGGGCAGTGAGCGTTCTCTTCTGATGCGAAGAGGTCCACTTCTGCTCTGCCGAATAGCCGCCACAGTATTTGGACCGTTTGTGTGTTCAGGGACCATTCTCCTGTGGAGATGAGGTTTCTGGACAGTATGTCTGGACTGTCGTTCAGATGGCCCGGCACATGCGTCGCTCTGAGCGAGAGCAGGCGGCTCTGAGACCAAACTAAAATGTGGTGTGTCAGTAGAAAGAGATTCCTGGATCTGACACCGCCCTGACGGTTGAGATAGGAGACCACAGGCATGTTGTCCGAACGGATCAGGACGTGGTGTCCCCGAATGAGCGGGAGGAAGTGCGAGAGCGCGTTCTCGACCGCAAGCATTTCCAGACAGTTTGTGTAAGGGGCTTTCCTGAGTCGACCAATGGCCGAAGGCCGGTGAGCCCTCGCAGACTGCACCCCAACCCGTGTTGGATGCATCTGTCGAGATGACTTTTCGGCGGGAAAAGGTCCCCATCGTGACGCCCTGCCGAAACCATTCTGCTACTGTCCATGGCTGCAGCGCCGTGAGACATGTCTGCGTAATCCTGATCAGCTGGCGGCCCGTGTTCCACGCGCGGTGGGGTACACGGCTGTTTAACCAAAGCTGAAGCGGGCGCATGTGCAGAAGGCCCAGCTGAAGCACAGCGGAGGCTGAGGCCATGTAACCCAGCATCCTCTGAAAAGTTTTCAGAGGTGTGCGGGTGCCCATCTGAAACGAGGCGGCTAGTCGCTGAACACTGCGCGCGCGCTGTGTGGACAGGCGAGCCGTCATCGTGACCGAGTTCAAATCTATTCCTAGAAAGGAAATCGATTGACTGGGTTGAAGGGAGCTCTTTGTCCAGTTGACAGAGAGGCCCAGCGTTTTCAGATGGTCGAGGAGAACTGCGCGGTGCGACAGAAGCTCCGTCTGTGATTGGGCCAAAATCAGCCAGTCGTCCAGATAATTCAATATGCGCAGCCCCTGACTTCGCAGGGGGGCGAGCGCCGTATCCATGCACTTCGTGAATGTACGGGGCGCCAGGGATAAGCCGAACGGGAGAACGGCGTATTGATAAACATGACCCTCGAAGGCGAAACGTAAGAATGGCCTGTGACGGGGATTTATCTGGATCTGAAAATAGGCGTCTTTCAGGTCTAGAGAGATGAACCAGTCCCCCTGGCGCACTTGCGCGAGGAGTTTCCTGGTAGTGAGCATCTTGAACGGTCTCTTCATGAGCACTTTATTCAAAAACCTGAGATCTAAAATCGGTCTGAGGCCGCCGTCTTTCTTGGGAACCAGAAAATAACGGCTGTAAAACCCCGACTCGGTCATAGATGGCGGGACTCTCTCTATGGCGCCCTTTTGTAACAGCGTCACAATTTCTGAGCGGAGCGTGCCGGCGGCCAGCGGGCTGACAGTAGATTCGAGCCGAGCGCGCGCACGAGGCGGGCGGCGGCGAAACTGTAGCAGATAGCCGTTCTTTATAATGCTTAGCACCCACGGGGAAATGTCTGGAATGGCTTCCCACGCTTTGGAGCATGCGGCTAGTGGCCGAATGGCTATATCGCCCTGGTTGCTGTACATAGCGGGCTGGACACAGTGTGTGGGCGCGCTTTGAATGTGTGTGGCAACGGGACTTGCACTCAGAGAGGAGTCTATGGGCCGTGAAACAGAGCGAGCAGAGAGGGGACACGCGCATGAACTCGTGGGCGTGTTTATGTTCTCTGATATTAGAGCGGGCTGTGCCCGTTTCATGTGATGGGGCTCTGAGAGAGACACGGGATATGTTATGCTTGTGTGTATGGGTGAACACATGATTGTGGGCACATTTTCTACACAACCGGCATATTTTCTCTTTTTGAGATTTCTCTGGGTAGCCGTAAAAACGGCTTTTTGACGCTCGCAAGCGGGCAGGGACACCGGCTTGTTTGTGGCGGTAAACACTACAGCAGTCGGCGAAACAACGGGGACTGGCAGAGGGCGAAGCTTTGACGGCGGTCCGGCCGCAGCGGGAGAGTGCCGTCGTTTTCTTAACTTTGCTAGGCAGACTTCTGATGATCAGGCTTCAGCGTGATTTTGGGTCGCGGGCCCCGTGGGGGCGCCGGTCTGCGGCGGCTGTCAGAGCGAGAGCGAGGGCGGCCGCCCTGTCTGCGCTGGGCTGTTTGAGTCTGCGGAGGAGGGCGCTGCGGTGGAGCTCTGGCAGGAAGCTCACGAGAGCGGCCTGCGGAAGAGCTAGCGCGGCGGGGCAGAAACAAATTCATGGCCTGAGTGGCTTTCTGGACCTCGGAAAAGCGTTCGACGATTCCCGTGACAGCAGATCCAAAGAGGCCCGTCGGGGAGAGGGGCGCGTTAAGAAACGCGGCGCGCTCAGAAGTCGGCGAGCGTGAGCCATAAGTGTCTCTCGGATACACAAAGGCTGGCCATGCATCTCCCCAGAGCTTGTGCGGCGGCTTTAGTGGCGCGAAGGGCGAGGTCCGTAGCACTTCTCAGATCCGTGACAGCGGAGGAGGGGTTTCTACCGCTCTCGGCCCACTCACAGAGAATATCGCTCTGTAACACTTGGAGGACAGACATAGAATGTAGCACTGCGGCGGCCTGACCGGCGGCGGCATAAGCGCGAGCATGAAAACTCGAGGTCGCTCTGCAAGCTTTCGAAGGAAGCGTGGGGGAAGAGCGCCATCTAGCAGAGGGCGGGCAGAGGTGTGCGGCGACCAAGTCCTCAACAGGCGGCATGGCTGAATATCCTTTTTCGGCGGCTCCGTCCACTGAGCGCAGCGAGGCGGATATATCGGAGCGGTTTCTAGCCGAGAGCGGGGCATTCCAGGACTTCGTCAGCTCTGTGTGAAGTTCAGGCAGGAATGGGGCGGCCCGGTTGCACGCGGGGGTCGAGCGCCGATGAAAAAAGCTGCCGTCCATCCGGTTCGGGGCCTGCTCGGGTGGAGGAGACCACTCGAGACCGAGGCGTTCGACGGCCTGTGAGAGGAGGCGCATTAGTTCCTCCTCTATTCCGGCGCGGGTCCCCGCCGACTCTCTCGTGGATCCGAGAGATGACCACTCCTCACTGTCTGACGCGAGCAGTGAACAGGAATCCTTCTCCTCCGCGGCGTCATCGGAAGCGACAGAGCGGCCACTCGGCGGCAACTGTATGTCCGGCTGGGGCGGGGAGGGAGAGCGGGAAGCGGCGGCGGCGGCCCGCATGGTTCCGCAGGGGGCTCCGGCGGTCTCTGGGCGAGGCGTTTCTTTTTACGCGGCGAAGAGAGAGGTGGCGCGGGAGCGGATTGTGCCGCCAGAAGTCGTGCTCGCAGGGACGACAACGGCAGGCTCTCACAGAAGTCGCATCCTCCATCCGCGAGGGCGAGTTCTGCGTGCTCGAGTCCCAGGCAGAGAGCGCAAATGACATGGCGGTCTCCGTCCTCGAGAGGAGCGCGGCAGGAGCCGCAGGAAAAACGAGGCATCTTTACAAAGACGCTCGCTCTTTTAGATATCGAGAAAAAAAGGATACAGTCGTCGGATGCCACTAGCTTGCAGGGCGGCTGAAGGTGGCGAAGACGGCCGGCTTCTTCAGGGTCCGGGAGCTCGCTAGAGTGATGCCTTCTCGACGGCGACGGCTTTTCTCAGGACAGCTGAAGCGTGTAGCTCGCTGAATATGAAATGAATCAACATATAAGCCTGGGAGAGACTGTTATATACACCATAGCCACGCCCATTCTGGCGGGGCATGATGCAATGAGCGCGCGGGCGCTTCTCATTGGCAGCAGGTTCAGCCCCGCTCTCCCATAGGCTTAAGCAGTTCTCTCTGAGCGAACCAATGAGCTGCTAGCTAGCCTGCTCTAGGTCTGCCGCAGAGGAACTGAGTTGTCAATGGACACAAATTATAAAATAATTTTTTTGGCTTCAAACTCTCAGCAAAGATGAATCTTTCCGCAGCGTAAGCTAGCTTACGCAATACGAGAGAACCTCTCGTAAGAGAACTACTTCACCTTCAACTACTTCAGTTAAATTCTCGCGCGCGCGTCGTGGAAATCTCTTGAAGTCTCGTTTCAGGCCTACAAGGAAGAAAAGGAATAGTCGAATAAAGTCGTTATTTTTGTTTTATTTCCGCACAAAAAGTATTCTCGACGCTTGATAAACTTATAGTTGAGCCACTGTTGTGACATGGAATATTTAAACATTTTTTTTCATTGACTTTCTGGGCCGTCAGGATTCATTCCCTTAGGGAGCCTATGGAGGAGTGATCCAGCTGTCACATTTAATCATAAATATCTTCATTTGTGTTCCGAAGACGAACGAAGGCCTTACGGGGTTGGTACAGCATGGGGGTGAGTAATTAATGACTTAATTTTCATTTTTGGGTGAACTAACCCTTTAACCTAGATTAATAAATGCTGTTAAATTTGTTAACATTCATACTACATACTTGAGCTGCACGATTCTGGATGAATTGGAAATTCTGATTTTTTTTGTTTAAAATAGAGATCATGATTCTGAACGGACAACTAAACAAATCATTTACTAGAGGTTCTGACAACATGTTCATTGCTGCAGTCTATTTAAAAAATTGGTTTGAATGAATGATTCAATAGCTCAATCATAAAGACTTCACTTGTTCCATTACTGGATGAATCAGTGTTTTTGAATGAATGATTCAATAAATAATTTTTTTACAGTCACTTGTCGCCAACTACTGGTGTAACGATGTAACTGATACAATTTGAAGCGCCAATTTACTTTCAAAAGGTGATTTACTTTATTTTGATAACTACCTTAGACATCAGTGTTTATATCCCAACTATAGACTTTTATCCCAGTACTTCTTTGATTTTATTTATTGAACCAGGAAGTAGAGATGCACCGATTACAATTTTCTAGGCCGATCCCGATTCCGATTTTTCCTTGAGTTTGACCTGCCGATTCCGATTTTAGCCGATTCCGATTTCATTTTTTCAAACCACTTTATACCACACACAAATATTTATCTTCTCTTTAATAGAACATTTTGCATAGAAAATTTTTTGAACAGATAATCGCTATAAAATAGAACTATATAAATTACTCCTGGCGTGGGAAATTCACACACATCTGAAGTGCAGTGTTATGGAAGAACCATTTCGTTTTCACATCCAATATCCAACTAAAAAAATCTGATATATTTAGCAAACTAAACTTCTGTATGAAAACAGGTAATGGCAATAAAATAATATAACAAATAACAAATAAAATAAATATAGCCTTGCAGTATAAAGATATTTAAATCTGTTTGCGCTGAGAGAGAGCAGTTGTCCATATGAAACTGCTTTACAATCACACAATATTTACGTGTTACAAATATTCAAATGATTAACGTTACAGAAGTACTGAGATAAGTTTATAGTTTGAGTAAACATTAACGGTAGTCAAAACAGATGCAGTCCGTAACTTTTTTTGTGTTCAGAATTTACAACATGTAAGTTATACAATGTGCGAGTGCATCATGAATGCCTTTTTTTCAAACCATGTTTTTGTCTTATCTTGAATCACTACGTTAAGCCTGTAATAAGCGTTAATACTCGGACTTCTTGTGTAGACTGGCCGGCGGATCGCAGCCGCTGCGGAGTAGACCAATGCCTGCGTGACTCGTCATGGACATAAACAGAGAAAAGTAGCTCCGGCAACAATGTTCTTCCGCAAGACGCATGCAGTTTTGAACCTGATATGTGCAAAAATTGCTTGAAAATATGTTGAATTTGTTTACATTACCAGTCTGTTAAACTCATTTGTCAAGTAGGCTACTATAAGAAATAAACAAAAAGGATTGTGGATTTTTCTCTTACTAATATGTTTTAATGAATGGGAACCAGAACCGGAATCGTTTGGCGGAACCGGAATCAGAACCGGAACCGGAAAATTTCTCACGATTCCCAACCCTACACACAATATTATAATTATAATTCTTAGCTCTCATAGTTCCTCTGAAACACTCAGTGGTGTTTATGCTATTATTGAGCAAGTGAGAATGGGTTGTGGGTTTATGTTTGATCACATTACCTATTTTGGTCTCATTTTCAATCTCAATCTCACATTAACTACAAGCTAACTTTCTTGGATGATTCAGTAATATAAAGTGAGCGTTTGATCATGTTTTACAAGTCAGTGTTTAGTTAAGCTTCTCTGTTTTTGTAATCGCATGTAAACTTTCTTCAGTCCTGACATTAGTATTAACAAAGCAAGACTGACATAAAATCTGGTTCAGATTTTATCAAATCCAGTTAAAAAGATCATCATAAATATTTGTATATGCTCTGTTGATTTTGAATTGGTCTAATGTCAAGTACACATCATTAGAATGAGACTGATGATTGATTTTTTTATTGTTGTTTTTTTTTCATTCATTTATTTATTTATTTTACTTGTCAAGCCCAGACTAAGATTGTTTTACATTGATAAATTGTCAAATAAATGTTAACTTTTATTGTAATAATTCTAATCCAAACCTTTTGATTACATCAATGACTTCAAAAGATATTAAAGGCATGTTTTTGAAAAACTTTGTTTGCCAACGCATTTGTTTCTTTTTTGCACATTTTTCTCCTAATTTTTGGCAGCCATTCTTTCAATGCAGCCTCTTACTGTAAGAGCGCCACTGCTTTTTCATTCTTTTCTCTTTTTTTTTGTTTGAACACCTGCTCGCATATTATGCGTGTGTGAGCTGCGGTGAATTTAAAAAGATTTCTTTCATCTGCTTCCATTCATTTCTTCGCCAATTTCACTCTGTCTGTCCTCATTGGTGAGAGAGGAAACTTCGCTAATCTGAGCTTTATACGTTTTATTTCTTCATAATAGCGTTCACTCAGAAGAGCTCCAAATATTTGTGCCGCTTTTTTCTGCCCACACCGCCTGAAGCACTGAGGTGTCAACACTGTAGTCTTATTTAGATTAACAGCTTCAGTTGTAACAGGAGCCTTTGCGTTGGGCATGTCGCTAAAACACGTCCACTACATGCAGTTTCTCCATGTAAGAGTATTGCCTCAGTCCAGAACGTAAACCGGCGCTTGTGAGAGTCATACAAAAAAACTTATGTTCTGAAAAGTTTATGAAAATAACCTTTGACAGTAACTTTCACTCTTTGTTTTGGCAGGAGAGAGATATTGGCAATGCCTCTTTATCCACGTTTGGAGTTGCCCAGGCAGTTATTGAAATTATTCTCATGTTGTATCCTTTGCTGTGTGTGATTTCCCAAATTATGCATGAGCTGTAGCCTAGTGTTTGATCACAGATTGTGTGTGTTTAGTGAAGGGACTCAAGTTGTTTGCTTATGATTGTTGTGAGTGTGTTCTAGAGTGAAATGCTAGTAAAGGGTTTGACGAGAAACCTCTCTGTTAGTCTTAACTCTTGAACAGTTATCTGATGGTCTCGTCTGTGGTTGGCTTCTATAGCCTTCGCATCTTTCAGGAGCTCACTCCGAGAAAGGACGACACTACCATGACAACGGTAGGATCTGCAACACTGCTTCAGTTTTATGGCCTGTTGACACTTATGGCGCTTTTCCACTAAACAGTACCAGCTCAACTCGACACGCCTCGACTCGACTCGCCTTTGTTTGGTTTTCCACTGTGTAAAAGTTGTACCTGTACCTGCTTTCGGTTACTTTTTTTTGTATCACCTCCGGCGAGGTTCTGAGCGAGCTGAGGCGATACTAAAATGTGACGTGAAAACAATGCCGACTGCTGATTGCATCATTGCATGCGCCAGATAGTATCCAGAATAACCCCGCCATTTTTAAATAGTTTGGCCAGAGATAGTTACTAAACTTACTATTATTATTATGGCAACTTGGAAGAATACGCCGTGGTCAAACGAGGAGGTGCAGACTTTCCTTTGTATAAGATTCATATACTCGCGTATAAGATTACGTCACGGCAGTTTCCTGCGGCGTCGCTATGACGACCGGGTACTATTTGTGGCGGTACTGTCTGCAATGGAAAACGGAGCAAAAAGCGAGCCGAGTCGAGCTGGTACTGGTAATGGAAAAGCGGCATAAGTCAGACGGGAAAATATTCACAAACAGTTCATTGTTAATGTTATTCTCTAACAAAATGTTTAATTACCTGAATATATTATTTAGCATCTGAATACAAAAATAACCTAATCTCCCAATTATTGCATTATAATATTTTGTACTTAAATGTATAATTACACTGTAACAAAGACACCTTAAAATAAATTTTAACCTTATTTTAATTTATAATATTATTATTATTTTGCTGAACAATTGGTCATGTTGCAATTAGTTATATTTTTTTGACCAAAGCCATTGACTATGGAGTCTTTTGTCATTTTATATTTAATTTGGAATGATGGAAATGTTTCTTAGACTTGTTTTTCCTTTTCTTGTAGATCATCGGTTGCTGTGTATCTATTCTAGTGCTGAGCTCAGCCTTGCCTGTCATGTCCCGAACACTTGGTAAGGTCCTCCTTGCATGCATGCATACACTATCCTTCATAAGCATCTGTGTATTTCTTGGGGTTGCCATTAACATGCCATGTAATGTTTGTTTGTTTGTTTGTTTTTGGATACTACAATTGTTCTACATTATCCTGCTGCTCTGACGTACTTGCAACTTACACATACCTGCAAACTCATTTCCACTGTTAAGATTTAACAAGTAACATTCCAGCAGGATTTGCCATAGAGATTTTACACAAGAATGGAGCGAGAAAAAGGACAGACAAGCAGCCGTCACAATAGCTGCAATAAACAACATGGCAAGCTACAGACACAGCTGTTCAAATAGCCGTGTGTGTGTGTGTGTGTGTGTGTGTGTGTGTGTGTGTTAGTGAGTGAGTACAGTGACTCATTGGGAGCTTCAGAAAAATATCAACATTTCTGCTGTGCTGCATTGAATAGATGAAAGGAGAGGTTGCATAGAGTAGTTTTTTGTTTTTTTTTGACCAAAGATTTTCATCAACTTTGTTCATATAAGCTGCTTTCCACCGTCGAGCCAAACGCTTCTAAGAACGGTAAGGAACGGTTCCAGTTATGTTCCACTTGAGCCTAGTACAGCACGGCATGACTACAAACCGTTCTGAACCCGTAATTCTCAGCACGGTTGGCTAACCATGCCGAACCGTGCTGCTAGAATACGTGTAGTGACATCACCAATCAGGATTGGTCACTTGTCTGTTGCCTGGCTACCAGTTTCTCTGTAGCTGGCTAAGCACGCTATTTGAGTGACGTAAACACAAATTGATGATACAATTTAAAGAAATATCTGATCATCCTCCATAACACGGTATATTTACATCTCATATCATCATTAAATAGCCAAGGCAAAGACTGACGCATTTGTATTACATTCCAAAGAGTGGCCGTTATCACCACAGTGGAGAATGAAACCAAATCCGTGCCGGCTGACCCTGATCGGCACACAATGGAACGGTTAAGCAAAGAGAACGGTTTGGCCCAACAGTGGAAAAGCAGCTGTAGAGTCTCAAACAGACAAAGTAAAACTCATTTTCTATCAAATAGACTCAAAAACATCCTGCATGTGGATGGAAGATGGAAGTCATTCAGAAATACTCAAAAGTGTGTGTGCGCGTGCGCGTGCGTGTGTGTGTGTGTGTGTGTGTGTGTGTGTGTGTGTGTGTGCGCGTGTACATAAGCAGACTGCAGGAGCCTGTTGAAAATGTGGGAAAGGCAAACTGCCTTATGACACTGATTTTTACACAGACATTTTACAACTCTCACCTCAACACTTTTTAACGTCTAGATATTTAACTCTTGATTTTTTTTTATCTTGTGAAGGAGTAAGTTACTTGGATTTCTTTCTTGTATGTCATTACTAGGGGTTTCCAAAAAAAGGAGGCCTTTGCTAAATAAATAATTTAGACATGAGCGGGAAAGTGCAGTTCACCTAAAGTTTTATGCAATTGTTTTAATTCAACATGATCGTCAATGACTATAGGTTATAGACTAGGGATGCACCGAAAGGAAAATTCTTGGCTGAAATTGAAACTGAAAATTCAGGATGCACTTGGCCATAAACTGAAACCAAAAATAAATTAATAATCAATTAATTAATCAAACTTATTTAATAATAAGCAATCAAATAGCTAAAACTGAGTTGTACAAACATTTAAATTGCACATAAGGGAGTTTTTATTTCAACTTTTTAATAAAATACTTTTCTACTCCAGTTTGTTGGTGAAATATAAACATTTAAACGACAATAACTAATAACTTGTTTTCATGACAGACTTATTTAAACATACATTTAAATAATGAAGACATCACTAACAGGTTAAGTAAAATATAATGAATATGTAATACAGTGCTTATATTTAGCAAAATGCTCTTCTCTAGAGTTAATTTTTCTAGCTAACTAATGAGTTTATGGACTTTGAATAGCTTTGTTAAGGTAAATGAAACATTAAGTGTCATTGGATAGCCTACAAGCTGTTTTATTGACATCTTTCCCCAGGTGAAACTCTGAATGATTACATGAAACCGGATTCATTTTTGTATGTTGTAATGTATCTTTCAGCATACCTTCTGGTGTTCACCCATGTTTATTCCGTGCTGTAACTAGTAGTAAAGAGGAGATGATCGCTTCACGTGCGCTTGATCTGTGCTGCAGCTACAGTGATCTGTCACGCCGTATTAAAGAGTGCCAAAACGACATTTATTGTTTGAATTTGTAATAAAATCAACAGAATTGTTAAGTTGAGGCTTTGCTTCATATTAAAAGTAACAAATCACAGAGCTTTTTGCATTGGAGAAGCACTAATTAAATGTCTGGTTTGGACACTGATTTCGGACCTCCAAAACCATTTCGGCCTGAAACCGAAAATGGCTTTTCCGGCCAAAAAATGTTGTTAGCCGAAATATCTGTGCATCCCTATTATAAACCTTGTGGTATGTGATGGACTACAGGTATTATTAGATTGTATGCAATTAATTTAATTCAGGATAATGGTGTGAAATGTGACTGCAGCCAAAAATCAGGCATGCACAAGAGAAACCTTTTGAGAATAAGTTTACTTCTACAGCAAATCAACATATCAATTTCTAAGTGCTTATTCAAATAATTGGATAAATCCTGTTTATGATTTATAATTTTAAATGTGATTCTCTTTACAGTTGCCTTTAAACATACAGTTGCCTTTAAAAATGCAGTTTAAAGTGCAGAAATTGGTCATTGCCCTCATTAACTGGTTATCAGGTCTGGAAAAGCCCTTTCAATAAAATCTAATTTATTTGTTTATATTACCTCCTGCAGTCTTTTCCCTCCTTTTAGGAATGGACGAAAAACCTAAAAGTGGTTTATCAAGCTGGAAATCCTAGGGAAGGTGAAAAGTGGACAGACAAAAGTGTCAGACAAAAAGAAAAAGATGAATTAATCATAATTTATGAATCCTTTTCATTTTCTACAATTTGTTAGCAGGTTGTCGGTTTGCAAGTCTACACCATTGAGCTTAAGCTGGTTGGTCAGTCTGAAAACTAAGTTTAAAGCACTTCCAACTTAGAATACATATGTTTGCCCAGGGATGAACACTTGACCCTGTTTTACCATTTTCAAGTTATGCTTTTTCTGATGATGCTTTATATTTTGAAAGTGAAACATTGAAGTTGTTTTAAGTTATCCTCAGGAGTCAGCCTGTTGTGCGCAATGTTTTATTTAGAGATAGTCCATAAAAAGGTTGAGTTATAATGGTATTTAAAGAAGCACCCGAAAGCTGGAGAGAGAGGAGGAAAAAAGAATCATGCCCAATAGGAAAAGCCACGATGCATTTAAGTGGAGGAAAAAGGAAGGCAGATTGAATGGAATGAATTATTAAAATAAAACATGCAAGAATATTCTATATATTATTTCTATGAAAAACAAAAACCTGTGCAGGAAAACCTTGTCTTTTCATGAGCTTAAATAATTTTGTAAAACAAATCTCTTTAAAATATTTTGTCATATTTATGATGAAAACGCTGATTTAAAAAAAAAAAAAATTGCCTTATTTTATCATGTTTGCATCCATGCAGTCTAAAGTGATAAAGTGGTGATCTGAGTTCATTCATTTCAGACTGCACATGCTGCATTTACTATTAATAAGTTAATCAAACACTTGTTTGGCAACTTGGCAACATAATACTCAAATTTCTATTGCACAAATACATGTCTTTTGAATGTGCACATGCACCCTGCGGCTATGGATAATTTCATCATATAAAACAGCAGAGTTTAACTTGTCCATTTTCTTTCAGAAAGAATGTGTTATTCTCAATCAGTTTTGTGTGATGAACAATAAACAAACTTCATTCTAACTGTAATATGTCAGCATATGGTAAATGGCAGACTTATCTTAGGTGTTGTTATTGTTATCTGATTAAGATGGAGTTGTAGTCCTCTAAGTGTCTTTCAGAATTGCCTCCTTTTTATCACGTCTTCATCTTAAGCCCTCACCTGCTCTTTCAGTCCTTTCTTTCCAACCATACATGTTCCCAACCATACATGTTCCCCTTTCTTAAATCCTTTTATTCATGCTTGAGACATTGACAGTGAGTTTAAAATGCCAAATCCTTTTAAGAATCTCCAACCCAAATAAACAATCGTGGCACATATAGTTTGAGTTTACATTCTCATTTCACTGATGGGTTTTTTGTGCATGTGGTTCTTTTGTTTGATATTCCGTTAATTCAGAAGAAATAAAAATAATTTGAGAATTGTGGTTTGTAAAAAAAGTAATGAATCATATCTGTAATATTGGTTTGGTGTAGGATTATTAAGAGAGAGTGAATGCAAAATTGTCTGTTCTGCTGATCAGCAGCCCTTTTGTTGATTATAGGAAAGAGGTGGTGTAGTAGAGTAAAAACTAGAGAATCCGAGAACCATTTTTCTGTGTCTCACTTTCTGCAGGAATAACAAGGTTTGATCTCCTGGGTGATTTCGGACGATTTAATTGGCTTGGAAATTTTTACATCGTACTTTCATACAATCTTCTGTTTGCTGTGGTAACCACATTGTGTCTGGTCCGAAAATTCACGTCTGCCGTGCGAGAGGAACTTCTCAAAGCTCTTGGTAATGTATTCTGCCTGACTTCATTCTATTACGACTTCTCACATCTTAGTTTAACATTTGCCCCATTCCTGCACTGTAAAAAAATTTTTTTTTTACACCTTTGTCAAATCAACTTAGATAATTAATGTGGTTCAGATTAGAGGTCGACCGATAGTGGATTTTACCGATACCGATATCTACGTTTGACCGTACATGCCGATAACCGATAATTCAACCGATATTTTTTTTAATGGATACTGGATTAAAAACAAACATAACACTCACAATAAAACAGTGTTGAACTGAAATGTGCTAAATTAAATAAATATATAAATATGAATATATTAAAACTCTATACAGAAAATAATTTAAACACTAAAATATTACAGGTTTCGTTAGCTATAACCTAGAAACATACATACATTTCATAGGTAACACTTTGCAAGTCCCATTTGTAAACAAGGATGTATTAGCTAGCTTTCATGAACTATATGCATTATGCAATATACGTTTTTACTGTATGTATTAATATGAGCAATACAATTGTACCTTTATCATTCATGTTAGTTCATAGTACATTAACTAAGGTAATAACAGATCAAATTAGATTTAAAACTCCATTTTAAATGCATTAGTAAATGTTGAAATTAACAAACTAACAATGAATAATACTTCTACAACTTGTATTAACCTTAGTTAATGCTAAAAAGGGAATCTTATTGTAAAGTGTTACCATTTCATATAATTACAAAGAGTCGTGCTTAAAGATGGCCATTAAAATGTAATAAAGACCTGTATTACGTACGTATGTAATATAGTCTCTCACTTTATTTGCTTCTATTTTAGAACACTTGATGATAATCTAATCAAAATAACAAGATGTATTGTAGTGATTAAAAAGATCTTAAATCGAACGCGTTTCTGATTAGTTTACGTTTCTGTCGGCTGCATGAACATATCAATGTTGAGAAAGCAATCACGTCACTAGTTTTAAATATGCAATTTCGTCGGCTAATGAATGCATAAAAGTGACCAGCCGGATATAAAATAATGAAAATAGATAGTAACAATTGCGCCATAAAACATTTGGGTCAGGTCTGCGTGTGTTTTTGTCACAATTGTTTAAACCGCTTGACTGAGGTATAATGTTACAGTCCTCACAGCCTCGATGGCAAACTACTGTTCTTTCTCTGCTGATGCAGCATCTAGTCAACAAATGAATTACTTTATAATGATATGGCAATATGTACTTTAGTGTTCTGTATTCATACCGTTTCGCTGTCGGTGTTTTAAATGTGCGTCTGAAGTGTCAGCGCTCTCTGTGCTGCGTGTTCTCTCCGTGCTGCGCGCTGCCTCACGTGTTAAGCAAACAACTCAGCCAGTGATAGTTTATTTGTCCTCTAGAGGCCGCTCTCACTCTGTATAATGCCAGCAGTCTCTTCCCAGCGCTCTCGTGCTGTGTAATGACCGCGCGCACTTCTCAGCCGCTCCAGCAACGGACACAACCCGGAAAAACTATCGGTGTGGATTTTTGCCGATAACGATAGTTCCACCAAACAACTATCGGTGCCGATTAATCGGCAAAACCGATGAATCGGTCGACCTCTAGTTCAGATAACATAATATTTTGAGTTTCTGTTGATTAAATCAATCTTCTTTGTATTAACTCAAATTTTTTATTTCAATAAACTCGATTTTAATGCAGCCAGGTTACCTTTTTTTTTTTTTTTTAAGTTAAACCAAGTTATTTTTTTAATTGTGTTCTCTACATTTTCCCCCCATTCCTGTTCTCTACATCTCTTTTGTTGGACTCGTGTCTCTGTCTATTTGTATTCAGAGCAATCCACTGATTGATGATGCATAGGCTTACTGTAGTTTTGGGGTTTGAAATGCTAGTTTGTCTATTAGAGAGAGAGTGAGAGAACAGATCAAATCTGAGTCTTTCATATTCTTTTTTTCTTTGGTTTCAGGTCTGGATAAATTGAATCTGTCAAACAGTACGACGGATACAGAGACAGGGAAACATGCTGTCAACGGGCATCAGAAAACTTTGTGATAGAAAAATCATCGAGAGATTCTCAAACAAACACGCGTATGTGTATACAATTGGCTTTTTCATTTTAAGAATATAGCGGTATACAGTCAGAAAGCATCAAAAACTAGAAAAAGAAAAGGGATAATTGGGAAAAGATATTAATGTGAAATGCTTCTAGTGTCAAGTGTTTACCTGACGTGTGGAATATGTCCATCACCTCATGTGAGCAGTCAATCTATACAGTTGTACATGCCACTGAAACTCACTGCAGAATCCTTCAAGTTGAAACCAATCTGAGATTCACAATGATTTAATTTTGGTCAATGTTTGTTGTTCAGCTTGTAAATGCTTTCATTTCAGGTGAGAAAATGTTATTTCCGTGCTGACCTGCACATCTAAAAGGCCTCTTGACTGCACCCTTCAGTGGGGTATTATTATTATTATCGTCAATACTTTCTCTTTGATTAGTGGAAATATTAAGCTGTTTGCCAAGCTGATTGAATTTCACATGCAATGAACCGTGCATTAGTCTCATTTAGGGCATATCACTTCCCTCCTGAATTATTGTAGATTTTGTGCCCAGACTTTTACAGTATTTTGTTAAGTTAAATAGAACTTGTTACATGAAAGAGGTTTAGGCCTCAAGAGCAGTTCACGTAAAAACAGCACACACATGAAATATAAACTTTTTTGATATTGACTGGAGAGACGCCATGATATATTATTACATGTAATCTTAGAGCTAATATTAAACTATATTACCTTAAGAATTGCAGAGCTTTGAAGTTTGGCGCTGGGAAAGAAATTGCTGGAGTGTAACTTATAACATTTATATAGTTTCAAATATTTTAATACCAAATTGACTGGTTCTAATTAAAATGGCACTCATTACAAAATCAGTTCATGATAATATACAAGCAAAATGTGATCCCCCAATATTCTGACAAATATTCTGAAAGTTTGATTGTCAGAATTGGTCCATATCTGTCATATGCCTTGCTTTACGTGTAAAGTTTTGTTATTCTGTGTCTGCCATTGAATATGTTTACATTCAATTAAGCATACATGATCAATTATTATTTATTAGATGATCAATTATAAATGAGGAAGCATTATGATTTGTTTCCTCATGCTGTAACTGTGACAATTCAGCTTTGTTGGATGTGACAGAATTAAGTAATGGGAAGTGACAAGGAAACTCCCCAAACATGTGCCTTACTCAAAATGTTGGCATATTCTAGGTAGTAGTGTAATGTTACTACCAGTGGAGGATCCTACCTGCCAAATTTCTATTTGCACTGCAACTGCTCTTGTTTCCATCGGTAGGCAGAGTTCAGAAGTGGACATTATGGGTTCGAGTCATTACCAACAACCAGCTTAATATCTTGTTGTGTTTACTTGAATTGGTTGCGGCAGATTGTGTTTAGGAATGTTTCGACCTGCCAGTCACTCTTGGTCAATGATTTAACACATTTAATGGATTGTAGTGTACCATAGTCTAGAATTAAGTAGGAAATGAACAAAAATGAAAGGACAGCAGAGAGATGCTTCTCTGTTGTTATGATAGTAGTTAAAATGCACGAAATATTTTGGGGGAAGATGAGGCACAATCTTGGGATTAAGATTCCTGTTCTTTAATCTGCTGCTACTTCCTCCACAACCTTTGATACTATGCTATTCTACATGTACTACACAAAGTGATAGGGGCTTTGGGCTTGTTGGCTTTTGGGCTTGTTGGCTTTTGGGCTTGTTGGGAGAGCATATAACCAGTAACATACATCCTTTGAACTTTGTTATCGCTGCAGAGCTTGTTTGCCTTATTTCAGCATCACTAGCAAAACGGCCTTCAAACATCTAGTCTGTGAGGCTGCTTTGCTTTTTGCAAATGGCAGATTATTATATCCATGAACATTAAATGTTTTTCCACTCGCTCTCCTGCTGCATTTTCGGCCACCTTAGCCTGTTTGGTCTAGTGAATTACTGGCATACACAGATTAGAGGTGACTCTCTTACATTATGTAGGATCTTGTATATAAAGGCTGTGGAAACAGGACTGCAGAGCCACGTCAGTCGGTTACATGCCTAATACAGCTTATTGTGCGGTGAAATGAATGTGAAGTCCGAGCTGAGACGGTAGAAAGCAGCACGACTTATTGAAGGGCAATGAAATCGTGTCATAGAAACTTTTTTCTTTTTTTGCTTTAATTTGAACTGTTGAAATGTTACTGGTCACGCATTTATTTTGCAATATGTTCTGTATTGCTTCCAAACATTCCCATTCTGAGGACAAAACCAACAGGCTAAAAGAACATGTAGACCATAAAAAGAGCATTTGATGTAAAGCTGCATAGACATCCTGTTTACTCTTCATTGTTTGTTTCTTTAACTATGATAAGCCTCATACTAATGTAAATTATGTATTTACATGTATATACAGTATATTTCTCTTTTTATTTTTGTAGAATGTAGATATGAAACAGGCTCTTGAGCCTCATTCATACTATGCTTTTTGTGGAAAAGGCCAGACAATTAGTCTCTCAGCATTTGTTTATTGTAAAAAAAAAAATCACCTCTGATGCCTTAAACAGGCTTTCTAGGCTTTTTTCCCTTTTCGTTTCCTGTTGTCCGGTATTGAGGAGACGAGCTGTGAGATGTGTAAATGAGTGAAAGAGTGAGAGACTGTTAGGGATGCACGATATATCAGCCACCATGTTGGTATCGGCCGATATATGATCCTTTTTAATGTTATTATTGTCGACCTGATAAGAAATTTTGGCCGATTAAAGACGATAAATAATATATTATTTCCTTCAGCTGAGACACTTCAAATGCGCAGTTTGTCATGATGGGGTGAATCGCTTGAAATATGATTGGAATCACTTCGAAAAGGACACAGTTAAGTGCAACATGTGCAGCGCAAGTCTGTCATATTGGCTACATAAAATTATAATGAGAAGTGAACAAAACTGAAAGAATGTTGGAAATCATTTGTGTTTTAGTGTATTGTTACAGGAAAAGCACATCCACAGCAGAGGTACACCTTCATCATGACTGTAAGTTTGCTTGTGCATCCGCAGCCTTTTGGTTTGTGCAATTATAAGTTGTAATATGTTTATTTTGTTTATATATCTGATTTATCTCACATAGGATGCATTTGGTTAAGAATTAAGGAGTTAGTAAAGCGTGCCGGTGATCATCTTCAGCTTCAGCACATGCAGCTCAAACAGCAATGCATGACATAAATAGCTATGATTGGAACTGCCATATTACATAACATTATAATGAGAAGACACATTGTAAATAAACGTTGTGAATTTATTGGGTTTAGCTGCCATGTTTGAGCGCGGTGTTGCGGGTAGAGCGTGTCCACAACAGGAGTTACACATTCATACTAGCACATAACTTAGTTCATGTTCACTTGTGCATTTGCATCATTTTGTGCTGATATAAGTTATAATATTATGTTTATGTAGCATAAATATCTGATTAATCTCACGTAGGATGCGTTTGGTTGAATTAATAAGCCCGCTAACAAAGCGCTTTAGTTTCCCGGTGTTCATTCAGCTTCAGCGCACGCAGCTCAAACAGCAATGCTGTTATTTGAAACAATATTCATTTTAGATGTTTCCTTTTCAAAAACATTGATGCATTATTAATAACTAGCACTTTTGTTTTTCCTCGTATTATTTTCATCAAAAATATGGTTTAATTAAAATAATTTCATTATTGTCCGTGCATTGGCTATTCCATTTTATTTATCCATGGCACATGCATTTTTGTTCTTTATACGCAAGTAATGTTGTCCAATGACTAGTTTGCATTATTTAGGCATTATTTTAATCATTTTGTATGGCAATAGATTTTTTTTTTTTTGGATAAAGAAATCTGGCCATAGGAGTGTAAATTAATTTTAAAACTTACACTGGTACAAATAAACTAGGCTACTGTTACTTTATGTTGAAGTGCTTGGGACATGGTTTTTAATGGTGAGACTTTTGTTTTTGTAATCAGGCTCTCAAGAATTATATAAAAATGTGGATTTAGGTTTAGATTTATCAGTCAATATATCGGCTATCGGCTTTCAAATTTTGGCCAAATTTTCATATCGGTGCATCCCTAGTGTGTGTGTGTGTGTAACTTTTTATTGACTAATTCACTGTGAATCCCTCTTGTCAATAACATGGCATACCAAAATGACTGGGTGCGTCTTTTTAACTCAAAATGGCCAAAGGCTAAATAACCTGTCAGGGCTCTGATATGGAATATTAATGTTTGGACAGGAAACATTTTAAGAAATATATTGTATTTAATGGAAAGTTGAAGGATTCAAATGAGGGACACTGAATTCAAAGCCTGTGAAATGGTCATTTAACATTGACACCTCAGTGGGTTCTGTGGTTCAATATGATGAATTGTTTTTGTATTTTTATTGTCATGGATTTAACCAAGTTTCACGTAAAATACCTTTTCCTCCTGTTGATTTGCACAAAGAATATTTTGTAAGAAAATATCTGGGGAATAAGTGTATGTCGTCAATAACTGTGTCATTTAAGTATAAGCTTTTTTAATGTTTTTTTTTTTTTCATTTGTGTGTTTTTGTATAATTTTTGTCTGCACAAAGTTTGTAATGCCAGAACATGTGTCATCATTAACTATCAATACTGTCTGGACAAGATGCAAAATTCTACTCGTTTGTTACTTCTACTCTTCTAGTTTAATTGGCTTTTTGAACGATGTTTCTGTGCCAGGCTTCACACCTGGTCCTACTTTATGCAGCACAAGGACTGGTGTGTTAGTTGGTGTGTTGGGTTTCTCAAAATAGAGGCATTTGCAGTGATGTACTAGAATTAACTGTGAAAGAAAACGAAGCCTATTCATTCCATACTCTGTTTTTCTGCTTCAGTTGTTCATCTCTCTTTTCCATCCTCAATCCCATCTTCTGTACGACATTTGTTGAGCTACAAAACTACACACTACGTCAAGGATGCGGTGGTATTTTTGGTTCATCAATCTGTCAAAGTGACAGACGGCGTTTCACTAGACAGTGGCCTGTCTACACCGAAACAACTTGTTTGTTCATCATAGGTTAAATGTCTATGGTGTGCAATGTCTGGTCTCATTTGAATTCTCATTTTCAGCTCTAAGGGAAAGATTAATTCTGTTTTTGCCTGTTGATTCTTTTACATGTGTGAATGTATTTTCAGAATGTGTTTTTTTTTTCCCCGTTAATGTTTAATTGCATATGTTTGTGAAGCAAAATGTTCAGATTATCTTTAGGTTACTTTGTATTTAATTTCAGTTTTACAATAAAGTTTGTGGTTTTGACAATGTTTTTTTTTTTTTTTTTTGGACAGTATCATAACGTAGAACCACAAATTCACATTTTAACTGATGTGGGGGGAAGTTTAATTAGTCTTTTTAAGTAAATACACTGGAACATCAGGACTATGTAATAAATATAGTAAGCTTCAATTCGAAACAAGCATTTTAGCGTAGTGTGACCGGCAGAGAGGACATTTGGGTTTCACCTCCTGGCAGAAAAGCTCAAAGGCCTGCAGACAGGGTTTGTGGAAGAGATGGGAACAGGACAATAATAGGACATTTCTGTCTTCCTTCGATGAGCCGTTGTGTGAGCTCAAGCGGTTCAGGCAAATGGGGCAGTCCTGAACGCCTCGCTGGACAGCCTAGTGGAACAAAGAAAAAGAATCATTTGTAGTGTCAATTTTTAGGAGATTGTGTAATTCAAAAGTTATTTCAGTACTAGGATAGAGCTTCCCAGTGGAAAACATTATCAGTGAGACATCAGACTAAGTATGTGAGAACAAACAGTAATGCTGCCTGCTAATGATTTATGTGAGAATTACTCTGATAATGCATATATACCCATCCAGTTGCTTTCAAGAAGGTGCTAAAATGTCAACGACATCATATATATAATCCAGTATCCATTTGCAAATTTAACCAATTGTCTAATAGGATCGAAAAATTAATTGTCCACTACCCATAAAATGTGGTATCAGGGACAATTCTTGACATTTAAGAGACTATAACCATTCAAAATACACGATTTATGCTGGCAAGAAACCACTGTGACACTGAAACCAGCAATTAGTAGGTGCAACTGAATCAGTTGCTATTCAGATGATCAAAATTGCTGCCATGTATTGATCAAATTCCCTTTGACCTATAACCATTTACAATTTTTTTTTTTATTACTAACTGGAAATTAAAACCGACTATCACTTCGAATGAATGAAACTGACAGTACCATGCTTGGTGCCAAGTTGTTCTAGATGTCCCCTAGTAAACTGTGGGACAAATATCTATACACAAGTTCAGTTTGGAATAATAACTTTTTAAAATATTTTTGAAAAAAGTATCTTATGCTCACCAAAGCTGATTACAAATGCAGTAAGAGTAGTAATTTTGTGAAATATTATTATAATTAAAAATAACAGTTTCCTATTGTAATATATTTTAAAATATAATTTATTCCTGTGGTGACAGCAGTATTTTTCATCATCATTACTCCAGTCACCAGTGTCATATGGTCCTTCAGAAATCATTCTGATATGCTGATTTTCTGCTCAATTAATATCAATTACTAATGGTACTCAATTATTACTATTGGTTCTTAATATTTTCAATGTTGAACGCAGTTTTTGCTGCTTAACATTTTGAATGGAAGTGTATCACGGTTTCCAAATTATTAAGCAGCACTATTTTCAACATTGAAAATAAGAAATGTTTCTTGAGCAGCAAATTGACTGATTTCTGAAGGATCATGTGACACTGAAGACTGGCGTGATGATGCTGAGAATTCAGCTTTATCACAAAAAAATTACATTTTAAAATATATTCAAATAGAAAAAAGTTATTTAAAATCGAAATAATATCTCACAGTATTACTGTTTTACAGTATTATTGAAATGCAGCCTTTGTAAGCTGAAAGAGACTTCTTTCAACAGCATTTTTTAAAAATCGTAATTATTCCAATCGTTTGACCGGTAGTGTAATGTTATTTGGTATTTAATTATCAAACTATATTCTTCTATTATTCCCTTGAGTTAACAAGCAAATCATTTGCTTCCTAGGCCTCTGAAATGCTGATGTTCAATCATGAACAGACACACGCCTCGTTCCGTGAGAGTGTTTTCCTGTTACATTATCAGGGGGGAATGATTAGCAGTTTTATGACCGCTGTGTGCAGCTCGTATCACAGTTGAGATTCAGTTGAGTCTAACAGAAGGTAGGTGTGCAGCCATAATCATTAACTGACTGTCAGCTTCCTTTATTCAGCGAAGGCCAATTGCTTCGCACAAGAACGTTTCATAATTGTTCGTTCTGTTTGCCTGGGTGGGAATGGGTTGGTTCTGACTTGAACTCTGCTAACTCTAGGTTTGAGTCTCAAGTTATCTCACGACCTCTCATCCAGAAGATTAAAAAATGAGCATTTTCTTTTTTTAGTGGATCACCGCCATTGGCTGCCTCGACACAATAACAATGAGGCCCACTGAAATGCCAAATCTTTTCTTCAGCTCACATGTAATGAAAGGCTAGGCATGCATTATCCACACAGCTTGTGTTTTTTAGTAAACACAGTGGATTATTTCTGCTCATTCATTAACAAGGTAAACAATCATCTCATGGAGGGTTTGATACTGTTGAATTGGAACATCTGTGCTGCCAGTTCGGCTCGAGCGTTCTGGGACAGGTGGCGGCATGTCGGGCTAAGGGCAGGACCGAGGAGCGACTGCAGAGAGGGATTAGAGGCATTGATGAGCTGCTCTTTTATAAAGGTACAACTGGTATTTCAGTCTCCGTCTGCATGTGTAGGTGAAGGAGTAGCGGCATTATTCCTAACCTTCTCTTGAGCTTCCAGCCAGTCTTTATCCTCCATTTCAGAAACACTCGTGTACTTTTTGTCGAAGCAGCGCAGGATGTCGTGGTTCATGGCCACCGATCGATCGATATCGTTTAGGAATGCTTCCACGTCTGTGCTGCATGACTGCACCAAGCTGTCGTTCATCTCCTGAAACTGATTAAGGAAATAAATGACACGAAAATGCATTTTGGTCAGACTTGACAAGGCAAACTGATGTTCCATCATAACATAAATCAATTCTGAATCTAACACTGACAATGAAAGGATGTTAACAGCCAGATCAATAGCAATATTAATGGATGTATGAAGGAAACTTTTTGGACAATCCCAGAAATTGACCTGCAAGATTAAGCATGCACAGGTACACACAGACACACACACACACACATCCTGTGGCGGCTATTGCACCGAATGACATCAGTGGTTTCTTTATAGCTGTATTTGATCAGTTATTAAACAGACGTTAAGCGTTCCACAGAGTTCAAACGTAGACCTTCTTAAAGAAGGACAAACAACACTTGGCAATGTGAACTCTGCCTCTTCGCATTCAGGGAAAAGAGAGGGCAGGTACAATCAATCTTAATGTCACCAATTTAACTTTCTAATATGTTGACTTAGTGAGGTACCTGAAGAAAAAAAGAGTGACTAGTTGATTGAAAACCTATCTAAAAGCAAAGTGATAAGCATACTACATTCTTTCTCTCTTTTGTTCCATATTGTTTAGATGGTTAACTGCTTCCTGGTGAGCCAAAGGTCTAGAGAAACACAGACACGCACTAATATACTACATTCACAAGTAACATGCCAAATATAATATATCCACATAATATTTTGCCATTGTTATATCATGGCACTAGCAATACGAAGATTATGGGTCTGATTCCTAGGGAATACAAAAAATTATCAAATATATATCTTGAAGTTGATTTATTAGTAATAAATAATAATAATAACTTGAATTGTATAACACCTGCCGCACAAGTTATGCAGCTCAAAGGGCTTTACAAAATTATAATAAGCACCAAGTGCTTCACATGAAAACATGTAAAAAATACCATAATTAATAAAACATAAGATAAAATATGATACACAATTATAATGATAATAAAATATATAATTAGTATACATAAAATGCATACAAATGGAAATGAAAACCAAGTAACAATAAAAGACAACATAATACTTTCTATATGCTTCAAAAGTAATTTGCTAGCTAAAAGCTTAAGTAAAAAGATATGTTTTTAGCTTTCTTTGAAAAATATTTAGCGAGCTTTGTATAAGCTGTTTGCTAAATTAATATATGTAATGTAAATGTAGATAATTTTACCTTCTGACTGCCATTCCCGCCACTACAAACTGAGAAAGCATTTGGATATTAGTTTTTCAGCAATCACAACTGAACACTACTGAGTCCCTAGTAGCAGACAATTGTAAAAAAAAACAAAAAAAAACACAAAAAGCAAGGAGTACATATTCAAACAGATTTGGCATCCCCCAAAGGTATACAATACTGTCACAGGGGTTACAGAATCGGAATACTTTTAAATAAGAACACTCTGTTCTTCAAAGCCGTTTTAGAATATGCCTTGTATTGCTTGGACTCTGTAATCCTGCTGTCAGCTCCAGAGCCGTAACCAAGACTTGACAGTTGCTGCCTCACTAGATGGCAACCTTTGCTTTCCCTGGGCTGTGGGATAATGAGGGGCTGCAAGAACAGACGTCTGTGTCAGTGAGGTCCCTGACCAACAGCCTCTAATCACATTCACCTGCTATCAGTGTCCTGCGCTCTGAAGGGTCAAAGGGTGCATGAAACCGCCACGGAAAATAACAGGAAAGAACTTCTTTTTTAAACTGTTCAAGCCTTAATATCTAATCTCGCAAATCTTGTACAAAATTAATTAGCAATAATTATTTGGATTTTCATTTTGCAGAATAATCAATAACAAATTACAAAATTACAGACGAACAAGAAAAGTGTAAATATATGAATACAATAATCTAATCGATCGACTTGAAAATGCTATTGTATAGAAGAGTGTCAAAGTGTCAATCAGCAATGTCGAAGTATCTCAATTAGTGTTACCTTTTTTTCAAAGAATCTTCGTCTTAATTGTTGGTCTTTCGGAGGCACGTGCTTCCTTATGTTGCTGTACCATTTGCGAACATGGTAGCCACGCCAGAAAGCCTGTATTCTGAGATTTTTGAAACACAAGAAAACAGTTACAAGTTCATTTAAGAGACCTACATTTTAGATGAATGTAGATTGTCAAACCTCATGAACCTCTACATCTTTACCTGAGAGCACACTTTTCTCGATAGAGCCGAGCACCATCATAGATCACCCTTGTCTCATACTGCTCCTTCCTGCACATCGGGCAGCTCTTCCTGCCTGAGAACTTCTCAAAAGACTTCAGACACACCTGAAATTAGTGGCACAAATGGACTAATCACCAACTCAGAGTGATTCTGATAAGGTGTTATTAAAGCTCCATGACAATTCATGATGTTGGAAGGATCTGTGGTGACTTACTTTGTGAAATACATGGGAACAGGATAGTAGGACCTATACAAACATCACAAGAAAATTAATTAAATATGCTGTCCTGACTATTTTAAGGAGCGACTATAAAATCATCTAGTATAATGTTTTCCCAAATGTAGCATGTGTTGAACATTGTTCACTGGTATATCTATACCTATTAAACTCAGCCATAAAACAGTGCTTTATGTACTGAGAATGTAGAAGGCTGAGAAGAGTTCTCAATAAATACTGCATGATAATGAACTCAACAAGGTGGCAAGGTTATTCTGGAATGGTAAGCGACCAGAAACGCCAGATAGGAGCATATATAAAGCTGAATGGTACAAATAAAGTGCAGTGGCTATATGCAATGACTGTGGGTGGCAACTGGGAACATTAACAAAGCCCTAGAAGTTTCATTGCATAGAAGAGCAATACAAAGAGTGGGCATAAACTTCTTATACAAGATGTAATAACAGAAGAAAACATAGGATTTCATTTGTAAAAAGTAAAGTATTTCATTGTAAATAATTACAAACAATGTAATTATATTGCAATCTAATGACTTGTTTGCAGTATAAATATTGTTTTTTTTAAGGATTTGATTACATTTATATACATTTACAAATTACAGATATAAGGTATCGAAAATACAAGTTTCAACTTATTTAATGATATATATTTTAGAATGGCTATTATTGTTCAATAATTAATATTTTCTATTATAATGTTGACATACTTGGTATTGAGAAACTGTCTGATCAACGACATCGTTATGCCAGTAGGTGGCGGCAAGAGACTTTAAGAGGAGTTAAACCATTCATTAAAAAACACTGATTCATTCTGGAACAAAGCAAAGTTGTAAACCAGGATATTATTTTAACTTTAAACAACACCTTATAAGGCGCAACTGACAAGCAAAGCGTCTCCGGGGTGAAGCTGAATCTGACGCTTCACTTCAGAGAGATATTGTCCAGCGCTGTCCCAGTCATGGGAAATCCCCTTAACCATTGAAAGGATACTATGACAAAGATATTGCTTTGTTCAGCCAATTTTATTTTCCACATGAATAAATGATTGACCTGAAGAATGAAAGCTGTATCATATACTTGGAAATATATGAGCAATATCACGCTCATAGCCATGCGGAATTTCTCTTTATCTAAACAACTGATATAGATAGAGACATTTCGCATGTGCAGTGCTAATTTGTTTTTTGTTTTTTAATCAATTTCAGGTTTCAGTGTTCAGTTTTTTTTCTGGACTTAAATTTCAAAAAGTCACATTCAAGTACTTCTAGCACCTTGTATGAACCCTGATGTTAACAAATGTAATACTTCAGAACTTTATATTTAATATAATATTAATATTTCTCAAATCAACTATTATGTGATTAATATAATTTTTATTAATATAATTCTTATTTTGGACTTTCAATATTATTGTTATTGCTGATCTACTTAAGTCTCCTCTCTCACCATATTGTATTTGTATCTTATTAGTTTTCATTCCTACAACAGAAATGAGGTTGTGCTCATGATAATTGTTTTGAGGAATACATAATTCCTCAAATTAATATATTTTATATTAAAATAAATATAATAAATACTATAAAATAATATTCTAATATTTAATATGAACTATATATTAATATATTCAATATTATTTCTTACTAATTAAAATATTTTACCATGTCTTTTTGGTTACATCTTAGTGAAAACTTTTTATTAAACTCTGAGATCTAATTAACAAACACATATAGACACATGCTCAAACTAATATTTACATGTGACTAAGGCAACTTTGTTGTCTTTGAACATCTGGTCTTTTTTCTTAAGGTGATTGGCATCTTAAAAGGGAATCGGGATGCTGTAAATGGCTGGTTGACCTCTCACACTGACCTAACTGACTGCTACTTCATTCACAAAACAGCTTTTCAAGACATTATGTTAAATTTGTAGAGTTACAGGACCCTAAAAAGTGAGATTGTGCACATGTTTATATGTAGGAAATAGCAGGGGCATCTACTGACTGACAGAACATACTGCAGGAACACATCATACCTTGACTGAGATAAGAAAGAAGACGACATATAGTTGAGGAGATACAGGGAAGGTTAAAGGGATAGTTCACCCAAAAATGAAAATGATCCCATAATTTACTCACTCACAAGCCACTCCAGGTGTATATGACTTTCTTCTTTCAGCCAAACACAATCGGAGCTATATAAAAAAAATATCCAGGCTCTTCCAAGCTTTATAATGGGAGTGAATGGTACTTTGTTTTTTTGAAGCCCAAAAAAGCACATCCATTCATCAGAAAAGTAATCCATACAGGTCCAGGGCTTGCTTATCTATCTATCTATCTATCTATCTATCTATCTATCTATCTATCTATCTATCTATCTATGTAACAGGATATACATCTCATGTATATGTATCTCCTGAAACGTCACGCTTATTCATTTGTGGCTGTTAACTGAATCTGTTATAATGTTACACCATACCACTTCATTAACTGTATACTACTGTCTACACTGCACTATATGTCATATACTGTCTACACTGCACTACATGTCTATACTGTTCACATTGCATTTTTCTGCATTTTTGCACTTGTTAGATGTTAACTGCCTTTCATTGTCTCTATAATTGTAATCTGCACAATGACAACAAAATTCAAACTCATGTAAATCTAATCTAATCTAATCTAAACTCCTGCTACCTGTACACAGATACCCAAATACATGTCACCTAATATCACCTTTATAAATTGTTTTGGAACCATGTAGTTAAATTTTCCATATTTATTGTATGTCATTATGTCAGTATCAGAATTTGCTTTCTACCATGCACAAATAAAAATGTCACTGAACTTTTGCTGTGTAATTGTAACAATGAGTTACAATTACAAACTTTAGAAACTATAATGATTGGCTTCCGGTAATGGCCGTACATGAGTCTAGTTCTGGCGGAAGAGTGAACTCTGACCCGACACATGACATATTGACGATGACGAACGCAGAAGCATAGAGGATAGTGCAAAACAAAACACCAGTCATGAATTAGAAGTCTAAAAACGATATTTTTTAAAGAGAAATGTCAGAGGAGCTTAAGTTTGTTGCCCAGCCCTATTAGTTTGAACCGCGAGACGCGTCTACTCTCACCTAAGCTTACACTACGCCTAAGTCCTACGTCATACGCCGGAACTCGACTCTCTCGTGAACGCACGGACAAACATTACTTGAGGCTAGTGATTACAGTTTATAAAGTTATAATTATGGATATTTTTATTACAAAAACGCATCGCTTCGCTTCAGAAAGCCTTTATTACCCCCCTGGAGCCGTATGGATTACTTTTACGATGGATGGATGGATGCGCTTTTTTGGGCTTTAAAAAAACAAGGTACCATTCACTCCCATTATAAAGCTCGGAAGAGCCAGGATATTTTTTAATTCAACTTCGATTGTGTTTGGTTGAAAGAAGAAAGTCATATACACCTAGAATTGCTTGAGGGTGAGTCAATTATAGGATCATTTTCATTTTTTGGGTGGACTAACTAAAAGTCCTCTCAGGAACAATCAAGACTGCTCATTTCTTTCCTACAATTGCAATACATTACATTTCTGCATAAAACAGAAAAATATATTTTGCTGCCTTGAGTCTAGTAGAACATTTCCATAATTGTCTTCATACTTTATATTCAAAGTGTTCCTTAAAGGGATAGTTCACCAAGAAATGAAAATTCATAATTGAATCACCCTCATGTTGGTCCAAACTGGTATGACTTACTTTCTTCTGGCATACAAAAGAAGATACTTTGAATTAAGGGTGTGATGAACCTAGTTTTTTTGAGGGGTCACCACCAGTGAGAAGTTCTTGCACTTCTTTCTAAGACTGTGAATCTTGAAAGTGTATTTTTGTAGTTTTAAAGTATACATGCATGCCGGGTTAAACCCTGATATGATATACATTTTTTAAAAGGACCAAGCTAAATTGCAACTGAATTCTACTGCCAGTGAGTGCCCCGCAGGCATGAATTAGAATAATCAGCATTGAACACCGCAAGACTAAACTGCATCTTATTTGAATTTGGAAGTACATTTTGTGAATCAGAGGTTGTTCTCTCTCTGTAATCTTTAACGTCTGCGATACAGATTCCCTAGTGCATGAGTTCAGCCAAAAGTCATTCTCACAAAAGGCTGACATTTAATTGGATATGGAATATAATAACATATATAGCAATGATATACAATCTCATTAAAAGCTAAAATTCTTTGGTTGTATAGTGCTGACATATTAAGATTTGGTAAAATTTTGTTTGGACTCCCCCACTAATCACATAGGCTAAATCAGGGGCGTGGCCACAAGGGTGGCGCGGTGGCAGCTGCCACCCTAAAAATGAGCTTTGCCACCCCATTTGCCACCCCAGATGACAGCTGAATCGCAGCACGAGCGCCGCTGCAGTAACTGTGTCGGACTAGGAAGAAGAACGAGCTTGTCTTGTCCAGAGACGAGTATAGTAGAATCTCCACGCATAAGAAAGCAAACTTTAAATTTTGAATCGCACATTCTGACAGGTGCAATGTTATAGGCTATTGAATAAATTGTCATTCAAATCGCAGTGATTTCAGGAGACAAAACTTGCATGCATGTGGAGAAATAACCAAATCAGCACAATATATTGAAGATGTTAATTATATAAATGTTTTTTATTAATATGTTAAAAGCTTTATTTAATTTTTATATGGTTGACATTTTAGTTGTAACATCTCCGAGATTATCTTAACAACAGACTTGATTGCGGATTAATGACTAATGGCTATTAAAATGTAAATGTAGGCTATCAAAGCAAATATTAGCCCAAGCTAATATTAAAATGGCAGAGCAATAAAATGTCTGCACGAGTTAAATAATATTTATTGGGACAGTCAAATAGTGATGTCACTAGCTTATCTTCACCCCTCCCCCACTCACCAAAAAAAGCCTACCACATGACCAAGCTGAAGCTAGAAGTTTAGTATTATTTCTCATTTTGATGCACAGAAGCAGGTAAAGTCAATCATGTGTCTATCTCATTCATCTAAATAAGTTACACTTGTGGTTGTTACAATGAGATTTTTTTTAAGGGGCAAGTGAAAGAAAAATGAACTTGCCTAAGCAGAGAAGGTCAGACAAGTAGCCTGATGAAAACTTCAGTGACCAAAAATAACTGGGAAACACACAAGAAAGATTCTGATTGTATAACATTCAGCATAAACGATAATGTATAAGTGGATACACTGAAACTTGCACTTCACTATGTCAGATATTAGACTAAGCAATTTGTCAATACTTTCTGAGCGTTCAAAGGCTATAGACATGGATGCTTTCATTAAATGTATTTGTGCACATCATGGTAACCGGCAAATTCAGCTCTTCTGATTTATTTTACAGATAATGAGTTAATGGCTACTGCCTTACATGTATGACATTTGTGTGACTAGTGTAACTAGGTTCACATAATCAGTTACAATAATATATCTACTGCATCTTACAGACTATCTTGGGGCTCAGTATTTCCTGGAATGTTTCCCAAAATGCATTTTTATTTTTTGGGTAATCAAAATATTCTGGATTCCTTATCTTTTTGATCAATATAAGTACATAAATGCACTTTGAGTACAAATTAAACAATACATTTATTTTATTTTAAAAGTGTTTGTTTCCACCAGCAATTTCCACTACAGCAAAATTTTCCATAACTTATGCTTAGCCTTGCACACACATTCTCATACACACACACGCACACACATTCTCATACACACAGGCACACACATTCTCTCTCTCTCTCTCTCTCTCTCTCTCTCTCACACACACACACACACACACATTCTCTCTCTCTCTCTCTCTCTCACACACACACGCACACACACTCTCTCTCTCTCTCTCACACACACACACACACACACACACACACACACACACACACACACACACACACACACACTCATTCTCATACATACAATGCTGAAAACAGATAGAAAACGATTATACTTTAAAGATTTCTTATCCTACAGATCCCTCTAGTGGACAACATTAGTATAACAGCCTTCATCTTTCAGTTGAATTGGCTGATAGTTTAAAATGTACTGTTAGTCCTCTGAAATAGCCCTCTGTTACCATCAGTAATTCATGAAAATAATAAGCATATGTCCCTCATATCCGGTATGACTTTTTTTTTTTTTTTTTACATACTATGGGAAGCCTAGTTGCCACCCCTCCTTCTGCTCTTGCCACATACACCCCCCCCCCCCCCCCCCCCCCACACGCCCCCGACACGCCCCTGGGCTAAATGGCATTTATTTGGCTTCAAAACGTACCAAAAGGCAACGACTTTGGAGCACTGTTAATTTTGTACCCATAATAACCATGCAACTTAAATGTAAATATATTTATATTTTATGTAAATATATATATATTTATATTTATATATAAGTTGCATTCAAATTCCACTTGGCTCAAATCTAAGGTGGCATGTGAATGTGCATGACGCCTCTGAGGGCAGTTACCTGTGGTTGCAGATGAAACTCCTCCCTGCATATCACACAGGGTTGGGTTGAGTCTCCCTCCTGGATGGACCTGGCTTTGACCTCTGCCCACTCCTCTGCTGTTAGTCTTCTTGAGGGAGCTGCCACCAGACCCATCCTCTGGGCTGCATCATCGTCAACAACTGCATATTAGTCACTGTGAGCTTTCTGCAAAATTTCAGCATGAAGTACCATGATCACAGCCTACCAAGAGTCAGAGGTGCAGGGGCATGATCCAGCACATACTCTCTCTCTTGTCCTGGTGTCCGCTCAGGATATCTGACTCTCTGCCTTGTGTTGTGGTCTTTGTGCCTCCTACTAACATGTGAAGCTCCACAGCCAGCAGGACATGAAGTGTCTGATACGGGGAGGTTATGGGGAATGTTTTGAATAGGAGCCCTTCGTGTGATATGGTCCTGTAGTGCTACAGCTGCTAGAGTCAGTCTCCTGCTCTCTGATTTACAGCCAGATCCCTAAGGAACATGGAGCTGTCAAACTCAGTTAAGAAGGCAGATAATAAATATCAGTCCATTTCTCACATTTAAGAGCCCCTGTAAAATAAAAAATCCACAGTACTATAATGAAATATTTGTGAATTATACAGTAGACTTCCATCAAAATAGAAACATGCTTTATAGACTAGTCTAAACTGGTTTACCGACACTTTATAATTATTATACAATTATATTACATTGGATATAATGTGTGGATTATTGGGAATAATCAAGGGCTCTTAAATATGTGAGAAATGGACTGATACCTATTATCTGTCTTTTGCCTTTGACGAGTGATGATCAGAAACATTCTCGAAACTGAGCCTTCAGCAACCTGCTACTGAGAGAGTGGCAATGCTATATTATAGACCTAACGTTAAGACCTAATTATTATTATAGACCTAATCTGTCTATTTTTTTTTTACTTGGTTTTCCTATAGACCATAACCCTAATGGCCATGAAACATTACCAACTTGAGAACTTCTAATCCAGTGCTTTCATTCCAGGTCAAACAAACCTTTAAACTTAAACTGTGTGTTCAAGAGCTGCGCTGAAGTCTGTGATATTTATATGGAGAGTCTGGGAATTTGAGACTGTGTCTTACAGCAAGATCCTATTTTATGAGAAGATTGCATGTTGTTAAATTGAACGTTGCGTCATAAACGTGTGATTTATGAGTACCATAACAATGGTAGATTAAATTGATATGATGGTGATGATAATGATTACATGATTTGATGAGCAGGGCTAAATTCGTAAAGCTGAAAGGATTTTAGTCACCAGCCTCATAAAAGTGTCACGATTGTAGCATTTTGAGCCAGTATTATGCAGTTTACTTTACAGCGTCCATTTATCTTACACCTGCGTCTGCGTCTCACAGAGATATGAACACAGAGATTAGCCTACAAAGAGTTTACCAGAACTTGCGAATGTCGTTGATATGGCGTACAATTGTTTAACAATTGCAACTGATGCAACTGACGGAATCAGAACAGTAGCTACCAAAACAGCTAGCAAAAGCTCGTCGACTAGCGGGAAAAAAAAGACAAACTTATGTTCTCTTAAATTATGAGGCGCAAAATAAGCAGTGACGCATTTTGCTAACCTTACAAGTCACCCTCTCATACTAACTTAAGAACGCAGAGAGGATCCTCAAAAAGAGTGAAGAAAAGAAAAGCACCTCACCCGCGGCATTGCTGTCCACAGAAACACTGTGTACTTGGTCGCTATGCGACGAAGTTCCATTCAACACAGTGTGACGTTCCCACGAACTCATCTCATTTTCCTGATTTTCAATATAGCCTACCTGATCGCGAACGATTAATTGAATAGTGGAAATGCTTTTAAAATGTAAAAATACGTTTTTAGAAACATTTACTATCTGAGGTCTGAATGTTCATTTTTCATTTGCAATAATTAATAGCAACCATGTCAAGTTTATGGTATGTGTTAAAAGAATTATAGAGAATAGGCTATATAATGCAATATATAATAAAACAGCAGAACATTATTATTTTGTTAGCCCGTCATTAACCTAAGCACACGAGTCATGTGCAGAAAAAATCCTAATAAAAAAAAATAAAATAAAAAAAAGTTAACCTAAAAACCTGTGTAATTTCAACATTCACACTCCTCATCTTTATCCACAAGTTTCCTACGTCCCATGAGGCCTTGCGTCAAAAGTGGGTGCGTCTTCCGGTTCGAAGTAAACAAGCGAAACGTGACACTCATTCATTCATTCGACTATCGATTAATCATTAATATTTATACTAAAATGTATTATTTAATTTGTTTAACTTTTTATCAATTACAAATGCAATGAAAATACAAAAATACAGCGTGTTTTTCCACGATGAGTTCTTTATTACAAGATCAACTTGTGGCAGTTAAACTGGACATTCGGTTATGGCTAAACTTGAAGATATGCGCTGCGGTGCTCTGGACTGCCGGTGCGAGTCGGCGGTTTTTAAACAGAGACCCTTGTTTGTTCCTAAATAGTAATAAAAAAGAATCATGTTAAATAAAACCGAAATCGCGATACTCAGATCCACGGACCTGTGTCGCGGTCGGGAAAGGCAGAATCACGATATGCCCTTCCCACTCCCAGAGATATCCTTCCCGTCCAGATCCAATTTAGCTACCATATCTTTACTATTTGTATTATTTGAAGTTAACATTATAAAATTTGTAGACCTACACCACAAAACTAGGTGAGGATAAATTATTTAAAATTGGGCGATTCCAGCATTATGGACGTGACATTTGCAGTCAAAATATAAATTCTCCGAAAATGCATTTAGGCTACTGAAACCTCGGTTTATATACATATCATATCATATCAATAAAGGAGTCCAGACATTAGAAATATATAGCACATGCATTTTGTATTTAATATGAGGGAAATACACGAGGGTGACACAAAATAAAAACTTTAACTTTTTGAAAGCACTGAGCCTTTATTTAAAGTTAATTTCGTTTTGTATTAATTGTATCTTAATTTCAATCAATGTTTCATCAACAATTTACCTGGATTTAATAAATAATAAGTAGCGGTAAATATAGCAGACAATAATCAAGGCACGGAGGCGCTGGCGCCTGAACTGCAGCTGGTCTCATAAATGAACCGAAACTCAGCGTCTACTTGCCTTACAGACCTGATAAATATATTTATAGCCTATATTATATTAGATATACTACGAAATGTTTACTGTGTGGCATTCATGTTCTGAATATGTTGCTTCACAGTAGCCTTCACTTAAAATGTTTAGTCCAAGATTGTTGGATAATACAATTTGCCACTGAATGAGTTTAGTCCGGTTATAGGCCTATGTACAACCGCGAACAGCACATGTTGTCCCTGAGCTCCGTAACGACATCTCTCATAAAGGTTTGCGACTTATTTTAAATAGTAAAATATTATCTGAAAAACACCTAGCCTCTTCGCTAAATAGCACACAAAATACCATTGGTATGCTACTTCCGCCGCCTGACCGGAAGTTGCACCCACTTTATTTTTTACAGTAGCGCCCCCCGGAAACAGGTGGATACTTAGAAAAACTTCATTTTATATACGCCTAAACAAGAGCATGGCCTGCGTGATTTTTTCTCAGATTCATCCATGATTTATTGATTTATTAGAGTCAGAACGTTTCTTGCCTGCGTGATTGAGACGGTCAATTAAATCAGCTACAGGCCAGGTCTGCACTGGTTTGGAGGGGAAATCATCATACATGGTCAATGTAGGCTATACAGAATTACAGATATAGGCCTAAGGAAGGTTGCCTTGGATAACTTGTTACAGTTTTTCTGTCCTTATTTTTTATTCCAAGAAGAACTAAATTTTTTTGTTAGGTCGACACATTACTTTACCATGATTAAAAGGGTGTGCCTTTTCAGAGATACAAATATTAACCCTCTGGTGCTCCTCATATTTGAACGGATTTTTTTTTTTTGACCACACTTGTAAAAAATGATCGCATTGGAAATGAATGGGAGACAAATTTCATCTAGGGAAAACTTTTACTGCGGCCAAACAAAATCTTACTGAAAGCAAATTTTTTGAGATATCAAGCTCAGATTTGGAACACAACTTATTTAGATTTATGGCTTTGATTTTTTTTTTTTTCACTGAGTTTGCAGTTTTAGAGTAAAATGTGTTTTTGATATATAATATATATTTCATATAAAAATTTTAAATAGTATTTTGGTGCATTTTTCATTACAATAAACGTAAAATTCTGTAACTTTTTAAAACTTTTGTTCACTTCAGCAATAATATGCCAAGTGTCACCTTTGAAAAAGAGATCAAACTTAAGACTGCTCTAAAGCATTCCAGATTTACTTAACAAAATATTTTTTTTTTAGGTCTATGCTCAAAAAGTGAATAAATGGATTATAACTACAGCGTAAATATAATTTAGTACCATAAAATCCCCTAAAAATACAAAATATTAAATAAATCATTATCTAAAATATAGTATTCATTTCATTGAAATAAAAAAAATCTGTAATTTTTGACCTCCAAGAGAAGAGCGCCAGAGGGTTAACTTTAAATGAATAAGGTCAATTAGTGGTTAAAACACATGTAACGTTACTGTCTACAGTGAGCTGGAGGATCTCATCGAGCTGTCGTCAAATGCTGAATTCCTCAAAGCTTCTTTGTTCATACCTGAATCATGAGCTCTCATGTGTCTCAAAGAGGTCATTCTGAGATGTAAAAAAAAATTAGAGGAAAAAACCAACGCATTCTCATCCCAAGGCGTCACTAAAATGACAATTTTGACCATGCTTCAATATTCGACGCTTTAGGCACCCTTTAGCGTCAGTTACATGACGCAATCCTAGGGCGTCATCTTACTGACGCTTTACCTTAAGCGTCAGTTAGATGACGCGGGTAGGTTTAGGTCTGGGGTAGGGTTAGGATTAGATAGCGTCATCTCACTGACGCTTAAGGTAAAGCGTCAATAAGATGACGCCCTAGGATTGCGTCATGTAACTGACGCTAAAGGGTGCCTAAAGCGTCGAATATTGAAGCATGGTCAAAATGATTCCCAAGGCGTCAGTTTCATGACGCCTAGGGATGAGAATGGGCTGAAAAAACACACTTACAAGAATCTTCACCTGTTATGTAATGTGTAAAATTACATTTTATAATTTAGAGAGTCCAATAAATTGCAGATAGACACAAGGTGTGAACAGCTGGCTATGTTCAGCACCCACAATAAAAGTGGAAGTCTTTAAAAAGATCATTTGCCTTTTCTCTTAGTGTGACAGAGGAAAACCAGCATGCTTTTTTCCACAGACTCATGCATTCTTGAGATTAGTGCAAGAAAAGTGCAGCCTGTGGCCTTTAATGCCACAGACAAAGGTATGGAGCAATTTATTTGTAAGGAATTTATCCCCTGAGTGTTCAATCAAAAAACTGTCTTCCCCAATCCCCATGATTTGAGGCCCATCATTTGTGTTTTTAAGTAAATAATCAGTCACAGTTTTCAAAAAAAAAAAAAAGTACAGTCAAGTCTCTCCGTAAAAGCTGCTTTCTTCCAACTGTCCTCGAAATGGATCTTAGCATGAGCTTTAAGTTTCATCATGAACTCTTTTTGTTTTCTTCCTCTCTATAAACACCAGTTTACTGTAAAGAGCTTTCTATTTAACTTTCTTCTATGTGAACCATTTTACCTGTTCTGTGGTATTTAAAAAAAAAAATCTGTGCAATGTGCCGATGACCTTAGAAACAAGGGCTGTGGGCTCGGTTGGTGTGATGTTTTAAATAGGAAACCTTTGCTGAACTTCTGTGCAAACGTTGCAAGGCACAGACAGTTTGAAAAAGGAGAAGTAATCCATCGATTTATCTCTGCTTAAAGAGAAGGGGCAGGCATAATCTGAATATGAATGTGTTCACGTCAAAGTGGGAAAAGATAATTAAGGAGAGAGCTTGTTTTTAAAGCTTGAGATGAATAGAGCAATATGTATTACTGAATAATTTGAAACAACAATGGAGAAACTCCCCAAGGATTGTTGCTCTTTTGTGCTAAGAAGCATTGGTTCTGTTTAAAGGACAGAATGTGCAGCTTCCAATCAAGTCAGGTTATGTTAGACTATTTGCCTGATCTGGCTTTCAGAATGCTAAGACACACAGCACAAAAGCTCTCGTTTGGATGACTTGGAATGGATTAATGAATGAATGAATGAATGAATGAATGAATGAATGAATGAATGAACGAACGAACGAACGAACGAACGAACGAACGAACGAATGAATGAATGAATGGAGCTCAAATTATTTCCTGTGCTTCCTTCCTTCTATTAGAACTTTAATATAATGCCACTATAATACAACATGCATCATCAACCAACTGAGATGGGAGCTTGAGACGTTGACACGTGAATGTTATTGTGTTATTGTTGTGTCATTGCAGCTGACTAAATAAATATGTGAAAAAAGAAAAAAGTCTTTGTAAAGACGGAAGGCGAAATAGTTAGAACATGTCCACTGAAAATGAAATACAAATCACTGTGTGCTTTTGCGTCTTTTTATTTCATTTGCTAAGTGCTACATTACCTCATGCTTTGGACCTCACAAAGGATTTCCCATAAATCTCCTGGCAGCTGAGAGTAATCGATCAGGCGGTTTGATTAACCTGTCTAAAGGGTCCTCCCACAGTACAGGTCTTTGCTGTTTCTGCGGATGGCTTGTTGGAAATGTTCATTGTCAGTTAGCCTGGCTGAGCTCAGACTGCAGAGGATAAATTCTGGGACCGACCTGCGCTGGAGGAACGTCTCTGCATTCATGTTGAGCACAAACCAACAAACTACAGTGACATAAATTTGGTGATGGCGTGTGGTGGATCAATAGCGCTGCGAGTGATGCTTTTACTATTTGTCTCTTTGGTCACATGTTAGTTCCTGCCCATCAGCATACCTCATCCACTTATACGACATATAATAATAAGTCTTGATGCTTTGCACTCGCTCTCGTTGTCTGTAAGGACTTGCTCTGTGTGCCAAGTGGATTTCACTTGAATGTCGCAGTGGTGCCCAGCAATCTGCAACACACTTGCGAAGCCATCTCGTCCCCATAATGGCCAATAATTGAGCAGAATCCATCACAGGGGCTGAAAATAGACTGCCATAATGGCCATAAATTGTAGCCCAGGAGAGATTAACACACAGAGCTGTGCTGACCCTGCTGTGCCTGAGAGTGTCCTGTACCTCCAGAGACAAGCCTGCCTCATTCTCCTCTCTGTCACCTGCTGGTTTCACACATAGGGTCAGCGATTAAAATTATAGCTCCTAAAGCATGAGCCCTTGTGCTCTTGGTGGGTGGATGTGTGGGAAGAGCTGTGCTATAGCCCCCCACACAGTATACTGAAGTTTGCAGTGATATCTCACCTGTGCGGCATGTGGGGTTTAATTCTGTTGAGATCACACCGCAATGGAAAAGGGAAGCTTATTAAGAGCTGACAGTCATCTGGATAGCCTCAGGCTGTTTGATTGTTACTTTGACCCCCTAACTGTTAAAAGCATAAATGATAAATCTTTAAAGAAAATTAGTGTTTTCACTGAGTGGATTTATTATCGTTATCATTAATGTTGAACCCCCTCACATATATAGACAAACATCCAGAGAGAGGGTAATTAACTCATCTCATTTAAAGCGGGAGTTTAAAGCCCAAAGACTTCCTCACAAGTCCCACATTAATCATGTGATTGAGTGAGTGAATGAATGACTGAATGATGGAGGCTGACGTTTGCCTTGGGTTGGTGGAATGTGGTGAAATGTCGTAAATGCAAAAGTACTCTGAGCAAGGAATATAAATATGTCCCAAACCGCTCACTAGAATTATCACATAATTGGAGGCTTTCCACGTCTACCGTAGGGCAACACCCTTCCAACTCCCTGCGCTATGCCCTCGAGTTTGAGTTTGGTTAGTTTTTATTTGTGGCTTCCGAACATTATCTCTTAAATGCAAAACAGTCTTCCTGATACAGTCAATTTGAGTGCAGGCAACAATTTTGCAAAGTTCTGTTCATTTCACACATCATTGATTTGAGGTTTGATAAAGTTCTCCACATGGTGTACCAGTAATGTAATGTAATGTAATGTAAAGTATGTTTGGGTTATTCCATATGTAAATCACTATTCGTTTCTAATTAATAAGTGCCCCGAGAATCTTAATCTTCTAACCAACATTATTTCAAAAACATAATGACCATCATAAGTTCAGCTTGTTTCAAATGCTATTGCGACTTTTGACAGTTCTTTCCATTTGTTTGTTTTGTTCAATGTGTTCTCTCACTCCATATCCAAATGAGTGAATAGATAAGCACAGTTCTTGAGGAAGAAAAAAGCCTAAATGACACATGTTGCCTCACTGTTCAGCAGGCAAGTCATTCAGCACGCCTTTGATACTTCAAAGCATGTTGAGGTTGTGCCAAAGGAGAGGACTACTTTAGTCTTGTGTTGTAATTTCAGACAGTGATGAAAGATAAACTATCAGTGCATATTTACTTGTTTTTCACCCTACCAAAGATACAGTGCATAAAACACTTTTCTTTTATTGCTCATATTGACATACACTTCTACTGTACATCTGTTTTCTGTAACCTCAGTCAATATGATTACAATGATCTCCAAAGTATTCTGATTATGAATGCACTGTCTAAATGTTTATTTTTATAGCCTTTGGATGCTTAAAGGGATACTCCACCCAAAAATGAAAATTCTGTCATCATTTACTCACCCTCAAGTTGTTGCAAACCTGTATGAGTTTCTTTCTTCTGCTGAACACAAAGGAAGATATTTTGAAGAATGATTGGAACCAAACAGTTGTTTGGCACCATTGACTTCCATAGTAGAAAAAATAAAATACTATGGAAGTCAATGGTGCCCCACAACTGTTTGGTTCCAATCGTTCTTCAAAATATCTTCCTTTGTGTTCAGCAGAAGAAAGAAACTCATACAGGTTTGCAACAACTTGAGGGTGAGTAAATGATGGCAGAATTTTCATTTTTGGGTGGAGTATCCCTTTGAAACATTTACCTGAACAGGTCCAGTGGAAATCATATTCTCTTTGAGAAATACTGTGTTTCTAAATGTGGTGACATGTGACAGACACTCGATAATAGCATTTCGATATGGGGCGTTGAAACATCCTTCATCCATACCACAACATCTGAAGCATCTATTTGACATAGGCTGGGACAGGAAAAAGCTGAAAGTTTGATATGCTCTGTTGCAGATCGTTAATGCTGAGAAAACAAAACGTCTTGTCTTGAATTGCAGTGATGTACATTCACACTAAAGAGATGGGAAGCTTTACACTAGAGAAAAAACTAATATGTCAGCCGAAACATAATGTCATATTAAGAGTAAAAAGGTTGTAATCTGTATAGCATACTCATCATCTGCTGTAGACCAAGCCAGTGAAATATGAAAAATCACCACATGCATTACAATGATCAGCTTGATGACAAGTATATCATTTTATTATTAAAGTGGCATGCTGTGACATTTGTTCAGCATTGTGAATAAAAAAGATGGATATGTTTTGACTTCTAGACAATGCTGCTCAAGATGTGGGTTATCTTATTGTTATAATCAGTTCAATTGAACAGGTTTCAGGCAGATCTTCTGTTAGCAGAACAGATCCTCAGCCACACATTTCAGCTCAGTCTGGAATTGTTTGGTTTAACAAAAAATTAACAAAAAGTTTATTTATTGATTCATGTGTCAATCAAAGGTGTTATGAGCTGACAATAGAGAAGTACTAAGATTGTCTGAAGTCTTAAAGGATCAGGCATCTGTCTGCTTTTTAAGTCACACTCAAATGTTACAAAACGGTCAATGTGTTCTGACCTAGACATTTCAATGAGATTTCCTCCGTGGCATGTTAACATGCCACTTTTTTGTAATGACTGGTTGATAGCCTCAGGAGGTGACAGCCCGTTGGCTGCCAGCCTGACCCTGCCATCCGTGCCGAAGTAAACAGGTTTGATAACTTTACGTCGCTCATCACTTTACAACCACTCAGCTGTATCTCTTCGACAGCATGAACATGAAAAAAAAAAATGTTCCACATGTCTTAAATCGCGGTCCATTGCTCTATGATGGCTCATATTTTTCTTAATCATGGAATGCTTTCAGATGTTTTATTGTTTTAGAGCATCAGCCATTTTGTAGGCCAATAATACATATTACCAAAATGTAATAATGGATGATCTTTACAACTGAACTGAATCAACACTGAACTGACTTGATGACATGATTTTTTTTAGAGCTGCTTTACAGCTTTACAGAATTTAACTCTGTTTGCATGATTGAATCATCATTTTCCTGTTGATCACTTTATAGCTGCTTTGAAACAATCTGTATTGTATAAAGCGCTATAAAAAATAAATGCTCTTTTCTGCATTCTTCTAATATATTTACCTGACTTTCTGCTCTCCATATGTAAAAAAAAAAAAGGTGCATTACGAACATTATTGGCAGGGGGGTGAAAAATGCATTGAGCCTTGAGTCTTGACAGCTTTGATTGGCTGATTTTGTCTCACATTACAGTGTTGAACCATCCACGTGTCAGGGAAGGGAAATGGAAGATCAAGGGCAAAGGAGAGTGGCGTGTTTACATTTTTCTCTGATGTTCCTCTCTCCACATCTCTCATCCAGCTCTGTGAATCAATAAAGGATGGATGAAGTGGAGGAGGAGATCCAGTTTGTGTAACCCTTCAGCAAGGTGAACAAGCTTTGTGAGCTTTATCACGTCAGCTTGTGGATTTTTCTCCTGCTGGGGAATCACAATCACTTATCTCAATTTGGAAATAAAGAAAATACTTTCAAGATACTTCCGTTCTTGTGATGTTTTGTACATGATCGTATGATTTGATATTGGTTTACGTTTACAGTAACACACTAGAATCACAACAAAAGAATTTAAAATTAAAACAACATGCAATACATATTGTAGGATATGTCTGCATGCGAACATCAAATGCTATTCTCACCTACCACAGTAATCTAAGATAGCATTAAGATTTAAATAAGTTTCTGTACTAATTCAGCTACTATTGGGTGTGAACGTTTTTATATATACATATTCATTTTATAAATATGTATATATTTTAGATAAATGGGTTTAGTTTTTTTATTGGTTCTTAGTTTTTTAAGTCTGTATAACAACATTTTTATTTTTACTTTTTTATGTTTTCACTATCCAAATGTACATGGATTATTGATCAGTTCAAGCCAGTATGCCTTCATATTTCATTGCAGATGAATGTTTTTTTTTCTGGCAAAACATAGCTAGACAAACACTGGCTGCAGTTAACATTCATAAGCAAAGTGGGTTTTTTTTAAGCTAAGTGTCTGTCTACTGTGGTCACCGTTATTTTGCCAAGTAATACATGTTCCTGGATAAACATATTTTAACAATAAAATAATAACAAAATTTCTATCCGAAAATTTTGTCCTAATCCTATCCCTGCCCCTAATATGCTAACCCTACCCACAATGTATCCCTAAAATCTAATGATAGGTGAATAATACTAATGTAGAAGCATCTAACCCTGGGTTGTAAGCCTAAACTTGACATAAACTGTAAACTTGTCCCTCAAATCTGATTGGTTGCTTGGAATGTTGTTCCAGGATCAACAAAGATATTGATCCATTCCAGGAACATGTTGTTGTACTTAGTGAAATCACGGTCATCCGGGTGAAAGACTAGCTAGTGACTGGATCGAAAGCTTCGATGACGCACAGCTCACATCTTCGTCTCGGTTACCGAAAGAGTAACCGGAAAACCACACATGAAACAGATGTGCTTGACTCTAGTCAACATTACGGTTCTGTAAAAAAATGTGGTTATGTGAGTCCTAATGTACGTGTGTGTTTTTGATTCATATTTGATTATAGAATTCTAATGTCACTCTTATACTAAATAACCGAACTGAGTGTGAACGTAACCATATTAAGGACTATCAAACCCAAGCTATCTTGCCGCTGTGTGAACGGGCACAGTTTTCTTCTGAGCTGTTTACAGACTCATTGGAATATACTTGTTTCGCTGTATGTTTTTGATTCACTCAAATGAACCGGCTCAAGAGATTCATTCGGGAGTCAGACTAGGATGTAGGCCTATGTCAGTCACCGCGCCGGTGTGGATACTGTCATTCGGAATCCCAGATTCTACTTTTTGGAAGTATGACCAACATAAGAATTTTCACCGGAAAATGTCAGCAAAAAGTAACATCCACTTTTGTTCTGACCAACTAAGGGGAAAAAAGCATTGCAGTAAATCACACTGATTAAATATAACGATCGGTTATTATATCACGTCAAACCGTGCAGATTATAGTCTACTTTGTTCTCAAATTACATCAGCATCTAACAATATCAGCATTGCGTGACTACATTTAATGCCCTTCCGATATAAATCCTTGTTTTCGCATGGGCCCGGTTGCAGTCTCTATTTTTCTGTAGGCCTTTACATCCGAAGTCCGAACGAAGTCTTTTGCATTTTACAGCGGGTGAATCTGCAGTTGTCACTGGTGATTGTCGTTTGAACCTTTCTGGATCCGCCATCAAATTGATAAGTTTAATTATATCAAGTGCTGTGAGAAAAGGCTATAAATCTCCACCTCCAACATCTTCACATGCAATAGCCTATAGCCGAGACTCCTTCTTTATGTGTACAGATTTGACAAGCTTACCGTTTTGAATTGAGCTAAGGCAAATATTAAAGCTACACTGTGTCATTTTTTAAGTTGATTCTTAGCAAAAAACACTTTGTTCTTTCAAAATTATATGTGCTCATTTATGTGTAATTACTTTCTCCAACTAATCAACTATTCTCGTGAGCGTAGAATCTGCCATTCAGAATACGTACGAGCGAGTCGCTTGAATGGCGGCAGCGATGTTGTGCCTCCATCTTGAAAATACATTAGCCAAAGAGGGACATACCTGGAAATTCAAGCTTTGCCTTTCGCGCTTTTACACATAAAAGGCACAGGTGAACCATAGAAGGTTTTAAAGGTGAAGTGACCATTCACTATATTATTATATCTAAAAATAAATATCAACTGAATTTAGGCTAAAAGTCCAGACTCTGTTGTTAAGCTTTAATGTTATAGTAATGTGCAAGTAAGGGCTCCTATAGTTTACAACATTAGCAGATCATTTTTTTATTCTTGCGAAACGTTTACTTGTAATTAAATTAATTAGAAGACAAGGACACAATTTGTTCATTAAAGCACTGTTTAATTAAAAAAAGCAATTTTAGCTTTCTAACCCCCCCCCCCCCCCAACCCCCCCCCCCCCCCCCCCCAACCCCCCAGCCCACCCCACCCCACCAAAATGAACCGAACCGAACCAAACCGAGACGTCAAAACCGTGGGATGTACCGAACCGTCAGGTTTGTGTATCGTTACACCCCTATGACTAAATAACTAAAAACAATTTGTAATAGTTTTCTAAAGTAACCTCATCACTTGAAGGAACACTTATGGACGAAGTCGAACTGGAAGCCATGTTAATCTTGGAATAATATGGCCACCGTAGAAGTTAAAACGCCCTCGGAATGGGAGGGGCTAGAAAGTAATATTCAGTTGCTAGTCATATACAATTTCACTGCTAGATGGGAGAAAATCTTACACAGTGTAGCTTTAAACAAAGTTTGGGAAGAGCAATATAATCAATTCAATTAACTTGAACGACTCAGTCGACTCACCTACATTCCTTAGTTTTTTCTAGGACAGTTTTTCAGCATCCCTCCATCACCCCAATACCTCACTCTTGGCTTGTTCCTTCCACAGCCAAGAATACGGGGGGAGTAGGCCTACTCTTGGTTTGGGTGGGCCGCATACTGAGCCCGGAGCTCTCGTCTCGGACAGCACGCCAAATATGCATACAATTTATTCTATCTGACTTATTTGTAAGTGTGAACTCGTGAATTTATTTTGGATAATTTTTTACCCCAAAAAACTTACAGAATGCAACTTTAAATGAGATGCAAACTTGTGAATACGGGTAGTGTAAATGTTTTAATATAGGATATACACTACCTCAAGTACATCAGGTGTATTCACTCCGTGATGCTTGAAGTGCACTGGTTTGAGAAAATGTGTTTAAAGGGGTGGTATTATGCCCCTTTTTACAATATGTAAAATAAGTCTCTGTTGTTGCCAGAGGGTGTATGTAAAGTTTTAGCTCAAAATACCCCACAGATATTTTTTTTACAGCATGTTAAAATTGTCCCTTTTTGAGGGTCAGTAAAAAACGTGTCGTTTTGTGTGTGTCCCTTTAAATGCAAATGAGCTGTTGCGGAGGGCGGAGTTTCAAGAGCTCGTGTGTGTGTGTGTGTGTGTGTGTGTGTTAGCAGCTCCGATTACGCAGACACTAAAATGTCAGAAACTGTTCTGCCTTTTGTTTAAACTGGAGTCGGACAATGATGGAGAGTCTCAAGAAGTGACAACATGTGGAATGCAACAGGACGTTTCTGAATGGTTAGTTGATGAATTATTTATGTTGCTGATGTGGAGTTAACTATCTTCAATTAGCACATTCTGTCATGATAATCTATAAAATCGCTAGTGTGGAAACTGTTGTAAAATGCCTACAGAGTGACATGCTGTTGCATTTGTGTTACTGCATGTGAAAAGACGGAATCGACAGCTTGAGCAGACTCTCAAATGTACTACAACTCTTCCTCCTCTCAACATGGACTGCTGAGTGTAAAGCAAATATCTTCCTTTGGTTTGAACTTTGAGCGTTGTATCTTTGCAGATGTTGTTTATGCTCAAACAGCAAATTATACACACTAACTAAAGTTAGAAAAGTGAAATCATAATCAACCACCCCTTTAAATAAGAGAGCTGATGCATTTGTTGTGTGTAATAGTAGAGCCCGTCTAACGGAGAGCCTTGGCACTTCCTATTAGCCCCATTGTGAATCATCTTGGTTGCAGTTCCATTAGAATTCCACTGGAGGTGATCGCGGGCGAGTGCAGAATGAATGGGAGTCTATGGAGCTAAACGGCTAAATGTATCTCTTTCTCCTGCTTGTCGTTGAATCAACATAGATTGTATTGCTGATTCCGCAAGTTCAATATAGATTATAGGCCAAAAGTCGAATGAAAGAGTACTTATGTCCTTTCGATTTCTTACAGGTTAGGCCGTTGTTGGCCGGAACACGCTAGCATTCTGCTATTATGTGACGTCATCACATTTTTGAACGGATTTTTAGAACAGATAAGTGAACTTAAAAATGCAATTTTCAGCTGAGTGTATTATCTTAGCCCTCTCTTTTGAATGCAACTTTCAAATTACTTGACAAAAAATTACATCCTGAGAAAAGTGGATTTCTGGGGGTGAAACCCCATAGACTCCCATTCATTCTGCACTCGCCTGCGAGCGCCCCCGCATGGACAGAGACGTGTTACTGCAGCCAGTCCAGAAACCGGAAGTAACCAGAGAGTGCCAATTCTCTTCAATTAGACATTCTCTGGTAATAGGCTAATTGTTGATTCATTGGCACATGTCATTCTCAGTAAAGCTATGATTGTAAAGCATCGCGTTTTGAGAGTTTACTGATAAACATAATCCTTTCAGCAGTTTTTTTTGTTTGTTTTACTACTACAAGCGCAGGTCCGAAAACTCTTTCAGAGTTTATGCGCCTTTCAACGGAAATATCAGAAATATCGTAGTTACGAATTCCAAGCGAGTGAATGAGCGAGCGAAGTCGTATTTAAAAATATCGGAATTCTAGATGATAGGCTACGCTACACGAGTTGCTGAGTTGTGCTGTTGGAAAGAGCATGTTTGTGTGAAACATGGCAGAAACACTTGTCTTTTTTATAGACAATATAATACATTTAAAATCTATAAGCAAGGGATAAATGAGCAAAGCAAATCTTTGGCGAATGGTGTTTATTGTTTACGATAGACTTCTTTTGTTTTGTTTAGGGGTTTTCGACCTGAATGCATGACATGTCGTAATATTTAATAAGTAGGCCTACAGTGTTAGGGTTATGGTGTTTGTATGCGCAAGAACCGCTCATGGAACCCTACAAGATATTTTTTGAAAAGGAAACCCTCAGACATTGCCATTTGGGGCTCAGTGCAAAATGTCCTCCATTATAAAACTCCTCTCATGCTGATTTTTACATCAAAAGGAGTGGATGAGGTAAGGATGAAACCTAAAAGCTAGACTCAGACACATCAAGCTTTGCGTGCCCTTTAATGCTTAATTATACCTGTTAGGGTGATGAGAGACTTATCCCACAAGCCTCATGATTAATAAACAAGCCATCAAGGACCCAACAAGTTCCTGCTCATCACCTTGACACATACATTCAGTAAGAGGGTACATATCAAAGCCCATGCTGTACATCTCACATAGACACACACAAAACCGTTAAATTGGCCCACACCAGACCAGCTTTGTCTACTCTCTGACCTGTTTATTTCTTTCTCACTCTTTATCCTTTTGTCTCTCTATTGCACACCTGTTTGAGTGACAGACGATGAGAACGTGGTGACGCTCGTAGCCCAGATGGGGTGAGTGACAGCCTCAGTCATGCTTTCATCTTTCAGCATTTCACTTCTGCTTTGTAGCAGACCAGCCAGGGTAAGGGTTGCGTTTGGCCGTTTAGTAAATAGACACCTCTTTGGGGGGAAAAAATATGGCTCAGGATGGAGTTACTTACTGCTAGAGCTGAAAAACATACAAGAGTGACCTCAGGCCGAGGTCATGTAAAGATTCCTCCTTTGATAGTCTTACATGTGCAAAAGAATCCAATACAGGAATTCACGTATACATGTCCTGTATACGAAGATCAAACGCTATTCTCCTGCCACAGTAATCTGTGATAAGCAGCAAGTTTATGCACGTTTAAATCAGATTCTGGAACTAAACTTGAAGCTGCTCAGGTGTTAAGGAAAACTTTTTAAAGAAATTTTGAGATATGAGTTTAGTTTTTTGGGGGGTTCTAAGTGTTCATGTATGTATAATAACATTATTAACTTGTAAAGACTTCCTTTAAGCATCACGATTTAAATGAGATTCGGGACAGCTACTTCTGGTAGCTGGTGGTCAGGTGTTATAAGTTTTATAGAAATGGGTTTAGTTTTCTTTTTGGTTCTTAGTTTTCCTTTCTGAATAAAAACATTAACATTATAAAAACTACTGCAGGTGAATGATTTTTTTCAGTAAACATTCATAAGCAGTAAACATCCATAATCATCTGTTTTACAAATAATTATTAGTACCATCATCTTAATTCCTGATAAAGAGGAACAATCGACAGTGATGTACAGAATATTTTTTAGCTGTGAGTGTCTGTGATTATTAGTATTTAATTATGCGCAGATACAATTTTATTTGTGTAAGTTTAATGTGTTAATGAGAAAATGTTTTTGTAGCATCCAATACCAATTTACTCTGCAGAGCTATGAACTGTGAAATAGCTATTTTGGGAAAGTATAGAAATGTCTTACCCCTGAGGGATTAAGAAAACTTTTCTCATTTACTTTTTACTACTTTGAGAAATAATTGGATAGAACTTCCTACATAGGCTGACTTAGCACTGGTATTTCATTGGTCGCCTCTGTCTAGACAGCCTCACACCACTTCTTCAGCTATATAATCAGTCTGGAGGTCTTGGAAGCTGAAATTGGTTCTGTCCATCAGCTTGCGTATTGCAGAAATTGACCTGCCTCTTGCCTCCGCGTTTCATCTCAGACTATAGCCTGCAACAAGAAAGGGCAAAATGTCTTTCCGCTTGGCACAATACCATTCTATAGTCTGTTGCACTCGATTCGAAAGTGAAAAAGGTCTTATGGACCCCCCACTAGTTGTAAATAGAATAGGAAGCCTTTTACTTTTGCTATGCAATGGTTTTAGCTCACTAATAACTTGTTGAAAGAAGAAGGAAACACCATTTTTCCTCAAGCTGAAACTGAATGAATACTTCAGTCACACGTTTCATATCTGATGGGATCTCATCTCTAATAATAAAATGGATAGTTGCAGTTCAAGCATCTGAGGAGTTAATACAGCTTTCTATGCATGCTAAAATCACAATATAGTAACAGTTGTGATGTAAAACACCTGTTCACCTGTGCAGCATCCATAGCGGATTGTGTTTTTGTTTCACAGCAACGTTATCTTGTAGCAGAAGGGTATACATTTAATGAATTTGCTTAATAAAATAATGTGTTAATTAATACATTTGTATGAAAAATCTTGCATTTTAAAACGTTTTTTTTTATGTTAATTTTAAGTAATTTCAATTGATGCTATGCGCAGTATAGCAGTCTCTCATACCTTTTTGCTTAAATACAGCATGTAGTTTAAATATTTACATCATTTTCATGTAATGTTGCATTCCTCAGTTCTATTAAAGACTACTGCTCTGTTATTTGTGTGAAAGAAAGCTCACTAAACTTTTGTCTGTTTGACCTTTCTTGACACCCCTCTCTCTCTCTGCTCTCAGAAAGACAGCTGTTCCTGTCTTGGAGTGTTTGGACACTGCTAATGAGGGGATGCTTTGTGGTGTCCCTCTGTCCAGAATGGTCTCTTTAGTTGTCTCTCTGTCTAGCGGTAGGTCTAGACCTTTCTTTGACCAGCTTCTCATCAGAAGCAGAATCCCCATTAAGGGTGGACCGTTGTCAGTTGAATGAGAATAGAGAATAGTATGTGTGTGTTTGAGTGTGTGGATCAGAGAAACAGCAAAGTCTTTTCCACTGTGCTCTTGCTCAGGATATAAAGCACATCGTTGTAATTGCAAAGGATTCCAGCTTTGAGCGTCTGTGGCCACTCTAAGCCCATCTCTGTAGATGCATGTGCTGTGCAGATTATGTCAGCTTGCTTTCCACAGGACTCTCACTCTATTCAGTGAGAACCTGAGGAGCTGTCAATGCAACTGAACTATTGCGTCTTGCCCTACTCAGGGAGGAGGGAAACCCAGCAAACACTAGCAATTACAATGCATATAGCAATGTGAAACTTCACTCAAATGGTTATGGAGAGGGGGAGGTTTTAATGTAAAAAAATGCAAACTGGACTCAAAGAATAGAAGGTAAAGAGGCATTCATGCAGGGCATGCTATTATATAGCCTATCATATTAAGAAATCTCTTGGGTAATCCACATCTTGTTGACTATTTTAATAATATATATATATATATATATATATTTTTTTTATATTTCTTTTAGATGTTCATGGTGGTTTTACATCATTCTAAGGTATTCTTGATCTGTCCTACAAATCTTTGAATTGAACATGTGTGTATAATTGAATGAAATGGTAAGGTGAGATGACTAAATACTTGAATTCCAAAAAGATGTCTGTTTATTTTAATTACTACTTGCACTTGAAAAATAATTTTTCCTAGCCTCGAGGGGTGAACACTTGACTCAAAAGTTTCACTAGTCATATTATATTTCTTAGTAACATTATATTGCTTCTGCACAACCTTAGATAGACAGATCATATGCAAACACCTGCAGATGGTTGCATAAATGCTAGTCGAAGCTCAACAAATCTAGTGCTGACTTTAAATGAAATGATAGCTATAGGTAGATTGTACAGGTCAATGCAAGTACGAGCTGTTGTCTTAACCTATTTAACTGTTTTGACTATGGTGGAGGAGGCCACATTCAATTCTGGACAAAACGGCCAGCGCGTGCACCGAAATTGAATGAGATCGTTTTAAATTAATTTGCCTGTCCTCATGCATTAGGGAGTCTACATAATGAGGCATTAGTCCAAATTGTTTTGCCATAGCATTTGTCACTGAAGATCAAAGCAATATTGCATGAGTGGTGTACAAACGTCTGAGACAAACTCACAGCAGCGCTTCCTCGCAACCTGCAGCATATCATTGTAAGAGAGATGCTGATAGACTAGCGACAAAATGAAAGGAAGGAGGAGTGTGACTTGTTGGTAGCTGGAAAAGTGTGGTCGGAAAAGAAATGATCATACCTTATCATTGATTTTACTAATGATGAGTGCCCCCAGTGCAACAATAGTAATTTTGCCATAAAACTGTCAGCAGTTCATCAATCTCTGGAGGCCTTTCCTCCCTCAGAGCAAGATTTATTAAATGCTTACAGTCATGAGCCCGGACTTGCCTCGTCTGTCTGTAGCATACAACAGAGCTAGCCTTTGAAACGTTAAAGTCCTCTCGCTCACAGCGTTACGTGAAAGTCGCTTTCTCTCTCTACTCTTCTTCTCTCTGTGTATGTTTACATGGTACAGAAGCCTTCTTGGTTTTCTGTGAAGAACAAATCCTTTACAAGAGGATATCCTTTTGTTCAGCCTCAGTATCATGCTTTACAATTTAAACCCTTCTGATTGTTTTTCTCTTCTTCTCTTTTTTTGTGCTTGTGTGTTTTGTCTGTGTTCTTCAGGCAGTCGTGTGCAGCCAAGACATGCACTTTAAATGCCTGAGGACTGAGGCCTGTCTGCCAACAATAGGAATTTCCCTGGTTTACACAGGATAGATTAAGCTCATACCTTTCGAAAGAGCACATTATGGTTCTATTTAAACCGATTTGTGCATGTAACTTTACTCTAGTTCATGCTATTGATTACTTAGATGGATATGTTCAAGCTCTTGTTATGTTTGAGGATAAAGTGGATCCTTTACTGTCTGAACATTAATACATGAACATAATTATGTTTAGCTGACAGGTTTGGAATCGTTTTTTTGAGACCCAAATAAACATGGCTGAAAAAAACTTGGCATCAGGTCTCAACAGACATGTAATATAATGTTATGCTTCTAAACAACAATGTATTTGACTTTGTGAGAATATCAGCTGTATTCATGACTTATCAGTAAATTTGCTTTCAAAAATCCCTGTTACACATTGACACAAGTGAAAATCCACACGTATGCCATTTCTGATGTGGCTAATGTTTTGAACACCTGGGTATCTGTACACAGAGTGATCGGCACAAACTAAAAGATGAGTTAATTAAATTAAAGATTTAATTAACAGCTTGGAGATTAACTTGTAAGATCCATTTGCTTCAGGCAGTGTGAGCGATCAGTGTCTGCAGATAGTTTAGAGATAAACGGACGCATCATGTTTAGATGTTAATCGAGGGGAAGCTGAGGGTTCCACCCACATGACACCTCAATCATCCTAACCCTTTATTACATGGAGTAAACATCATAAAAAGCCACTTTAAAGATGATGAGAGAAATCCGAATTTTGCTTAATATTTATAATGATGCGATTAAATTATTGTTTTTGCTGTCAGAGCTTGCTCCTGCTGATCTTCCATTGCTCCTTTGAAGTCAGTTTTAAGTTGTTTCATGTGGTCATGGAGTCTGCTCGTATTGCTTTCCAAACGGCACACAGTCTTACTTAAATACACACTAAGCACTGTAATTTTTTACAAGTGCAGGTGCAATTTGCTGTAAATACAGTATCAGTGTTTCAAAACCCATAGAGGGCCATTGCATTTAAGAGGCAAACTCTTAATATTTAGGAGAGGGAAAAATGAATGAAAAGTTAAAATGCACCTAAACACGATTTGCATCATATAATTAAAAATCGTAATCATATAGCTTTTGAAAGTGAATTGCTACACCTGCTGAGGCTGCTTTATACGCTGTCATTTTCAGACTTACAGACACTTGTTTCTAGATCAATGCATAGCCTTTCTAGATATTCCTTAGAACTAGCTAAATGTATGTTAAATGAAAGGGTCACTTGAGAAATAGTTCACTCAAAAATGAATATTCTGTCATCTTTTACTCACCGTCATGTTGTTCTAAACCTGTATGACTTACTTTCTTTTGTGGAACATAAGGTCGAGGTCCAAACAACACTGGAGTCCCACAATGGACCATCATTGTATAGACAAAAAATTGAGACATTTTTCAAAGTGATTCATACAGGTTTGGAATGACATGATAGTGATTAAGTGGTGACAGAATTGTCATTTTTGGGTGAACAATCACAGGTTAACCTCTTGTGTATTCCTATAATGTCAGATGCTTTCTTTAAATCACTGATTAGGTCACAAGTTGCAAAATATCAAAAATGACCATATTTCCCTGCTTTGATAATTATATCCTCCAAGGTGCGTTTGATATAATATACACTATGAAATGCTTTTTTTGAGCATTATTCAGCTTTAGTTCACAACCACATAATGCATTTTATCTTAATGCATCTTGTCTTGATGTCCATTGTAAAAATTGTCAGAAAAACACTGGTACCATTTAATCAAAAAATATGTGCTGTTTAAACTGCGTTTAATGCAGTTTGGCCATAAATTTCCTTCAGAGTTGCTCCATGATGTGAATATATGGCTATCGAGGTGACACAGATGATACATAAATCACATTTCAAAGCTGGTTCTTTTCCAGCAGTTCACAGGAGGCGAACAATGTGTGTCTTTCAGTATGAGGCCACAGCTGGTCTGGTGCTGCATATTAAGTATTATAAACAAGCGTTGCACCTATTTTATTTAGGAGATTATCATCTTCTAGGCTTATTAGAAGGACATTTCCCATAATATTCTGAAGATGAGTTTACGCATGAATCCCCATGACTTTGCATTTTGTTATAGACTAGATCTTGTATTGTGATACTATGCCATTGAGTAACTTTTGTCTCATATTACCCACATTGCTACAAAGGTTGTCAGAATCACCAGACAAGAATTCCCTTCCACCACAAACTAAAAAAAACATAAAGGTGTGATCATGAAGGTAGTACAATTTTGATGGAAGTTTTGGATTATGTTACTTGTTTTCCTGCGTATAAATAATGATTCATGTTATGTTTTATTCAGTTTCTTATGCAACTGGTGACTAGATAAAATATTGTTTATTGAAATTAAGTTCTCAAACATGTAAACATGTAATGCACATTTGTGCTACTGACAATACTGAGTTCCTGGTGTCTTAATAATTGTATTGTATCTTTACAATGTGACATTTTTGCCAATGGTAAACAGAGCTGCCATGTCTTTGTGAAGTTGTCTGTCACTCAAGAGAAAAAAAATCATTTGTTCTCACCATTTACTGAGGACAATCCCCTTCACCTAAGTTGTTTTTCTTTTGCAGTTTGAGAATATTTTTACAAGCTTCTCCATCCTACAAGAGACAAGACCCAACATAGAGAGGTGGTGAGACATGCTTCAGATAACTGAGTAAAAATGTCATGCGGTTACAGAACTATGTGTGGAAATCATGTCAGGATACTCAGGCAGATGATGTGTTTCGTACTCATGGGATTGGGCATGAACAATTAGAAGAACAGCAAATAATTATGTATGACAAATATTTTAAAACATAGTCCCTGATTATAGTCTCTAAATGCTGTGTGATGTCAGAGTTTTCCACAACATTTTTCCGCAGTAAGTTAAGTAATATCTAAAACATATCCAAGTTATTCTTCTGCAATAATGACAAAAGTGCATGCCAAAATATATTAATAACATAAAGTGATCAATAAGTTCAGTTGAAACACAGAATTTTTTGCATACATTTTTTGTAGAAAAAATGTGGCGGCTGTTCAAAATGTTGAGTCAAAACAACTGACCAGACTTTTTTTATCAAATAAAATTACAATCAATATCACATTCGATATCTCAATATGATACTAATATATTTTCCACACACTTGTAAGAGAGGTTTGAAATGTATCTCAAGGAGAAGTTAGCAATTTGTTTTGAGACGTTGTAGCTTTACATTACCTGAACATAATAAAAAAGTTACTCAGCATCTTCCCTAGTTATGTCTCTAAATTAACACAGATCAGCAGGCCTGTGTTTCCTCAGAGTCCCCATAACCCTCCCTCCAGTTCTTCATCCTACCTATTTTTAGAGAATGTATCTTTTCCTGATGAAATACAGTAAAATGCACTCAGGGCCACATGTCTGCCTCCCTCTGCTGCGCTCACACACAGTGCATATTTTTAAAGTTCTTAACTGCTGACTGGCTCGCTGACCTTCCTTCATTTTATATAATGCATGAAATATTTATTCCAAAAACAAATGTAGGCTTTTCTACCAAGTTCTACCAAGGTCTGAGCAAATGAGCTTTTTAGATGTTCAATAGAAATTTTGAAGCTGAGGATTTTTTTCATTTTACTTTCAATATACTTATTGTTGCACCACAGTCAGTTAGAGAGAGAAAGTGTGAGAGAAACTGCAAATTATTTGGAGAGGTGACTATGCACAACATTGATTTTTTTTAATGCTCACCAAGGCTGCATTTTTAAATAAAAAATACAGTAAAATCATCCATATTGTGAAATTTAAATGAACTGTTTTCTAATTTAATATATTTTAAAATTTATTCCTGGAATGTCAAAGCTCATGAAAGAATTTTTAGCATCATTTAGTCTTCAGTGTCACATGATCCTTCAGAAATCATTCTGATAAGCTGATTTGCTGCTCAATAAACACTCCTTTTTATATCAATGCTGAAAACCGTAGTGCTGCTTTTTGTGGAAACATTAATTTTCTTTCAAGATTCTTTAATGAATAGAAAGTTCAACAGAACAGTATTTATTTGAAATAGAAATCTTTTGTAAGATTATAATTGTCTTTACTGTAATATTTTATCAATTTAATGCATGCTTGCTGAATAATTTTTTTTTTCTTATGAACGGTAGTGTATATAATCTCATTGTTGTGCACAGTCATCACAAATAAAATGCAGCTTTTCCCAATGCATCAACAGGAGGACATCTTTTAAAGAACCACTGCTTCCCACCACCATTGTCCCATGTATGTATTTTTGAAAACTCGTCCATTCAATTAGGTGCACTATACTTTCTCTTTATATCAATCTTTCTCTTTCTCCTTAAAAAAATTCTCTGAAGCCTTTTCCCACCAAAATGTCCCATGGAATGCTAGCATGTTTGTAATTAGTAAATATGGTGTGGAGCGAGTAAGACTCACTAAAAGGAACCCAATGCAAGGTTAAGGTTATGGTTAGGGTGGATGGATGGAAGAGATCTCAATTTTAGGCCTGCATCACTTACAAATGATAAAGTGTACATTGTATCTTAAAGATACAATAAAATAGTTTAAGAACAGACAACAGTATGACTAAACATAAGTCCAAATTCAGAATTAAACCCTTGTCCTCTTCTATTATTGGGTCCAGTAAAAATAATGAGCCCGTTCTCATCCTTTGGCGTCATATAGGTGACGCCATATGACATTTCGTCGAAATCCTACGCACATGGCATACCTTAGCGTCAATATGAGACGCAGAACCCAAGGCGTCATACAGGTGACTGGCATCCTTCAGCGTCAATATGAGACGCAGACCCTACCCCAGACCTACCCATAACAGTGCATGTTATATTGACGCTAAAGTGTGCCATGTGCGTAGGATTTCGACGAAATGTCATATGGCGTCACCTATATGACGCCAAAGGATGAGAATGTGTTGAAATAATAGGCTCAAACTAGTCCCATTTATGCTGTCATGTGTGTCCACACATTAAGACTATTCGGTGAAAATGTATTTGTTCTAACCAGCATCAGTTTACTCAGTAGCCTACAATTTGTCATGCTGTTTTGACATTTCCCACACACATTACTTAACTTACTTAACCTTAATCTTTTTAACTATTTCAGAGAGGAGGAAATTGTCTTTTTGCCCTTACATGATGCATGGTGGTAAGGAATAGGATGTCCCTCCTCCAGGTCGTTGGAGTAACACCACAGCAAAACCATCCCATTTGATGTAGCAGGATGTGCAGGTAACAACAGCAAATAAGTGTTTCAATAGCAATTATTAGCTGGAAGTGAGGTATGCGTGCGTGTGTGCGTCTGGGGCAGTTCTTGGGCTTTAGAGTGTGGGTGTGCTCCGAGAAGAGCAGCCACTCAAAGCTTTTCATTAGTTTTGCCTTGTTTCTCCTCTTTCCCTCTCGAGTGTGTAATGTGTGTTGGGACACAATGGGAGGATCTGCAGAATTGTGGTGAGAGGCTGTAGACTGTGTTTGCTGGCGCTGTGAAGAGCCTCTTCACCAGGCTTTGGCCACAAAGGCCTTTGGGATGCGCCCATGGCTTACTTTGTTCACGGGAAGCATTTCACACGCACCCAGGGCAACAGACAGGCAGGGCTGAGGCCTCAACACTCGGCAGAGTTATTGAAAAGATTTTGTGCTTTTTTTTTTGTTCACCTATTCCCCCCCCCCACCACCACACCTCCTTTTTACCACAAATCCTTTCTCATCCTTTTCGTTCAAATACTACTGTTGGCCAAACAGGACACTCTTATTTTTCTTGATCTCACCCTCCATATTATCCGATTTTAATTGTAATCACCTCACTTTTGACAATGAACATTGTTTCTGTTTATCCGAAAATGTGATGTGCAGTTAAAAAAAGCAGGGAGGAAGTTTAATTGTCTTTGATAAATTGTCACCTTCATCTATATTTCAAATGCACAGCTACAGTGTTGTTTTGCTGGACTTATTTTATTAGAAATCATATGCATTGTTTAACAATAAAAATAGTTTCATGAGGTTATGACCATAGACCTTTGTAATCGAAATTCATGTTTTATGATTCTATGCTTTGGCAATAATTCCCTCATGGAGCTTATAGCGCTCTTGCATTCGTAAATCACGCATTTGCTGTAGGTCAACTTGCATTGCTCATGACTATATCTATACAATATGGATGTCATGTTTGAAATATGCGTGCACACAAGCATATAAAGAAATAACATTTTGTATTCCTAACAATCTTTTATCCCAGTGAACAAAATAATGCAGTTTTCCTGACATGCCTAGAAACCTCCATCTCCACAGCAGCTTAAGTGTCACATGAAAAAATTATGTGTCAGGGTTGGGGCCTGATAAAATATTGATGGTGGTCAGTGGCCCAGAGCTACTGTATAGTGTAAATTTCTGCTCTGGATGAAAGGAGGTGGCGATTGGCCTCATCCAGATTCAGTGAGCATTTATGAGAGCATTTACTTTATTTGTGTTAGGTCTATCAAATGTTCAAGATAGGCATCACGGTGCTTGTGTTTCATTGCTAAAACTATGATTGTGAACTATTGGTGCACAGTATTGTCTTATATTACAAGTCTTGATGAAAACAAATACATTTAATTAATGAAACTGAAAAAGACAACCGTAATAAAAAATGATGTAATAAATGTATAATAATAAAAAATATATAAATTATTATTATTTTTTATTTTTTTATAAAGTTATCTTTTTAAGATCCAACATGTGTTTTGAACAGTTTAATGATTTTACAACATAAAAGGTCAGACAGAGAGTTACAATCATTGGGATGAACTAGTAAAGAACCATTACTGTATTTTGTGCTCCAAGAGACACATAATTTTATGCGTTAGGTCATGATCAATCAAGTCTTTCTCTGAGAACATAATTTACATTAAACAATATGGTTAGAAAACTACATGAATGGATGGTTGAGAATTATGACTAATGCAAATCAATCATATTAGGCCAAGATTGGTGTGAAACTTAGTTATATCAGACCCAGCAGGACAAAGTTACATCTCTGTCTATTTTCATGGGTTATAAAGATGAAATGAATAAAACATGGCTTGGTCTTTGGAGCACTTTGCTAAGATGTTGTATCACTGAAAACACCAGCACTCTGTCAGATCAGATTGAGAACAGTGCAGTGACACACCTCTGCCGAGGAGATGATAAAATGTACAAACCGTATAAGGAGAGCAAGAGCATCTATGCCCATCTCTCTGTATGGAGAATCATGACTTCCTCCATAGCGCACACATTGTGTTTTTCACATTCATCCATTAGAGTTAGCTTTCTCAGCAACACAAATTCCGACATTCTGCTCCGTGTGAATTATGATAATTGGATATATAGCAATAGAGACTATACAGACTGCAGGACTAAATGTCTCTTTGTTGTCTGCTCAGACACTCCACCTGAAAATATTATACAAGCTTTTGGAAGAATGTCCTATTGGGATGCTTTTCAGATGTTAATTCATCATAAGAACATGGCAAAATGTCTTTTGAGGTCTTTAGATCTGCTTTGTCAATTATTGCTTGTGTCTGTGAGACCAAAGGGGAGTTAATTATTATTTGCCAATGCAGTCTGAGGAGTCCAATCCTTTTATGACTGGTTTCTTGAGCTGGAGACGAGGGAGTGCTCCCAATCACTGATGCCCATCTAGCCATTAGAAGAGATTCCCATTCCTGCTGTCATCTTTAAATTGCAGTACACATGCTTCCTCGCACTGTAGTTGAGAAGAAGAGGGATAGTTATGGTTAATGCAAATTGGTATGTGTGATTCTAGTCTTTGATTATTTTCACAGCAAACAGAGACATAAGACGAAATACTACTTTACCAACAACTTCACATCAGACTATGGTGACAGGATTTTGTGATTTGACTTTGAATATTGCTTGGAAGTTACTAGTGATAAACAATGGATGAGTAAAAAATACAAACAACTATAGAATTTCTATATAAAAGAATAAAATTTAAAAAAATCATATTTATATATTAATAATACTTTCTGTAACTGAAGTTTGAAAAGACCCATTTAACAGTGTACAGTTAATACATTTATATTAATTACAGTTGTCACTTTTTACACCAGTGAAAATAGTTCTAAGGTCAACAGACATTAACGATCAAAGGTATTTTCACTGTGACAACATGCCCCTATGGCGTGTAAAATGTAGAAATATTGGATCTCCTAGGGGTTAATGATGGAGCTGCAGGAGACTGGGATATACATCCTAAACCCAATCAGTTACCCCTATCATTGTTACAAAGATCACTATTTCTGATCACATGCTTTGAATTGGCCTGTAAAGTTTTGCTGCTCCAAGTTAAGCTGATCATTATTTGGCATTATTTATTTATTACGGTGTAATTCGTCTATAACCCACATTTCTTCTTAAACTCTAATGATTTCAGATGACTTTTGCCTTTTTCTCAAATCATTGAAGGGATGAATCGGTGGGGTTCAACACTTCTAATTGTAAATTTAGAATAAAATGCACTTCATTATGAGGAAATTCCTTAAATCTCTTATATTTCAAACTTTCACAAGGGCAAAAGCAAAGCTTTTAATCTGTATGGAAACCATTAAGAGAAAATAGTTTGACTGCCAAAAATGCTGTGGATTAATGGAAAATGAAATGAAATTAAGTGGAGTGATTTATCGCTATGCAGTACAGAGATTTACCATAGGAGGGGTGTTAATCCTCATGCTAACTTTTTAAAATCTTGCTCCTGTTTGTGCTTGCATATCAAAACTGCACCAAATGACTCAGCCCTGGAGTAATTTTATTCACCAATAATCATTTTTGTCATTTAAAGGCAATAATGATTAATTATTATTTTTATTTTGTCCCCTTGAGTGGACACTTTTTGTTTTGAATACAGCTGATTCTCCTCAGCTTTTGATTTTTGTCAGCATTAAACAAAAGATGCTATAGTCTTTCTCTTCCCTTTTGCAAAGTATATCTGCAGTGAAACAGCTCCTCGAACAAAAACAAAAAAGTAGGGCGGGACTTGATTTTGTCCATTGTGAATTGATTGGATTATTGAATCGTTGTGATTTGTTACTGCTGTGATCTCATGTGAGTGACAGGATGTCCCGCCCTCGCACCATTAAACATGTCAGAGAAGATTATGAATCAAATAAATAATGATGTGCACAGATTTATAATGATTACTGCAATATTCCTTAAAAAAAATGCATGGTGACTTACCTAAAGAGTTTTCAGTGATTGACAACAATGGAAATCTTTCTCAATTGTTAGACTGTTTTAATGCATAAAGCAGTAAGTTAGTCACAAATAGCCATGTTCTCACTATATTTCTCTTTCAATTATTGTTTACAATTTTATTTTTGTCTTTAACAAAACTGCGTTTGATAGTGATAGTTTGAATGAAGTGTTACTGAAGCAATCGGAAAGATGTCCCTCTTAAAGGGTTAGTTCACCCAAAAATGAAAATTAAGTCATTAATTACTCACCCCCATGCTGTACCAACCTCGTAAGACCTTCGTTCGTCTTCGGAACACAAATGAAGATATTTATGATTAAATCTGAGAGGTGCATGACTGCTACATAGGCTGCCTAAGGGAATGACACCTGACGGCCCAGAAAGTCAATGAAGAAAATGTTTAAATATTCCATGTCGCAACAGTGGCTCAACTATAAGTTTATCAAGCGACGAGAATACTTTTTGTGCAAAAAAACAAACAAAAATAACGACTATATAAAATAACGAGAACGCGCATGCATCGTGGAAATCTCTTGAAGTCTCGTTTCAGGCCTACAAGGAAGAAAAGGAATAGTCGAATAAAGTCGTTACGTCATTCCCTTAGGGAGCCTATGGAGGAGTGATCCTCCTCTCAGATTTAATCATAAATATCTTCATTTGTGTTCCGAAGACGAACGAAGGTCTTACGGGGTTGGTACAGCATGGGGGTGAGTAATTAATGACTTAATTTTCATTTTTGGGTGAACTAACCCTTTAATAATAGAATACGCAGATTGGTTACTCTTTTGGTAATATATTTTAACAAAGCATAAACTGTAAATGATTACATAGTTCAGTGTCATTAACAGTACTTTAGTACTTGTCACATCAAGTTTTGTTGTGCCTATTTTAGAAAAATGTTGTTTATTACATGGTTCCAAAGCTTTTCCCTTACATGTGTAAACCAAAATATTACAAAATATCCACAGTATTTAAATATTTGCAACTATATATCCCTTGTTGTTGTTGTTGTTAAAAAAAGAACTAGTGGCTATAGGGGGTGTAGTTTCCCCTCGTTCCACAGATGTTGTCTAATGATAAATAATTTGTGAATATAGATCTTAAGAATGGAGGATACATTCACAAAAAAACTCTTAATCTTTAACAGCCATTCTGAGGATTTGTGGGGATTTCACAAATAAGTTCAATCCTGTTACGGCAGCTTTAGGCTGTAATGAAGACACTGATTACTCCAAACATATTAACAACGATGTTAAGAAGCCCATTGCTCTGCTGGAAGCAGATCTAGATAACATGGAGATGATATCAGGCTGTCAGGACAATGAATGAACGAGCATGCCCTCATTGTCCCCAGTGGTCATGTCACATTGCACTCATGGCTGGATTACTGGCTGACTTAAACAGCTTAGAGTTTCTTTTCTACATGCACAGCAGTCCGAGTGCTGTGCTTCATCTTAGCTGGTGAGAAGTGAAAGCCTTCACACAGTGCTAGTCTACGTGGTCTCTCAAGGTTTTCTGTGCGTGTAGCTGGCCTTTGACAGAAAACAATCGGTCTCTGCGATTTCAATGCATGTGTTGCCATGGAAATGTCTCTGAAGCTCATTCACTGATGTGCTTAGCTGATTTATGTTCAACTCAGTGTCACAGTCAGCAGCTAACATATTGGTGCTCATATCACATGCAGAAGCTCCCTTGGTAATTTAAGAAGGGTGTGATCACACTTGACACTGATGATTGTTGAAAAAGCACTTTATTTCAGATGCATGTCTGATATAGCCATCACAAAAATATAGAGTTGCAGATCTACATAATAACAACAACAATAATAATTTAGTTATTATTATTATTGTACCTTTATTATATATAAAACTTTTTTACATTTTTGTAGCCCTGTTTGTATTCTCCAGGTGTCCTGACCTGAATAAAATCCGTTTAATGTAAAATCGACTGGAATATGGCTCTATATAATGATTCTTTTGTCAGCAGACATTCAGACTGAATAAGGCTAAGGAGTGTTAGTGTGTCCACTAATGCTCAGATTTTTGTAAATGTGACACTCGCAGTCTGTACGGCTCTGAGCTCACCATGGAATCTGGGCCTTAAATGGCTTAGCATTCCCAGCCACACAAGAGTTTTCTTCAGCCCCCAAGTAGGCTATGCGTCACAAAAGACTAAGTACAAAGAATACAAACATGTAATCATTGTCAGGCGTTTTTTTAGTTATCTCCTACTGTGCCTTACTTAATCTCAATTTCAGAACGAGTTTGAAATGAAGGTATGTAATGAAGACTTGAGGATAAGTACTGTGTATGTCTTGGACATGTCGAACGAAGAATCGTGTAGCAGCGAGGAGATCAGAGAGCACAACAACAGCAATAAGGCAAATCAAGTCCAGCATATAGTTAAGTCAAAGATGTAGCCTCAACAATTTATCATATTTATTGACCCATAATATTGGCTTTAAAAGAACTCGACCTCAGAGACCACAGAATGCAAAGTGCTAAATTAATTCACATGTTCCCTTTTGTTGTGGCTCGACAAAAGCGGCTGAGTTTCTAACTCGGTCTCAGAGTTGATGACAGATGAGTCTTTCGGCAGTGTTTGCCCAGGTGTCAGTCCCTCTAACCCACTCAGCCAAGGGTGCGTCTTACTTTTTAACCTGCTGCTCTCATCGTCCTTGTTGGCCTTTATCCGCGCAATATCTTTCTCACACAAAAAGCAGCCAACAGGTCGATTCAGATGAGCCATCAAAAAAAGGCAACCTCATTGGTTTCGCAAAGTTTCGGAAGTCGCAACCATTATCAGCGTTTTTTTTTTGTTTTGTTTTGCAATGTTTGCACTAGCTTTCCAAACAGAATCCATCTCAGGGTTGGGAGATTAGAGCTGAATAGATATGAAATATGTATCTCTATCTGATCACAAAGCGCAAGGCGAACCCTTTGCCACAGCTGTGGCCGTCAGGGCCCTGGACACATTTCCTGTTTATGCGCAGTGCGCATGCTTTAACTAGCCCAGCTAAGCATTCTGTTCACTCCAAAGCCCATTTATCAACACAGCCGAATTCACTCTGAGTAAAAGTTTTACGTTTTATGGCCCAAGAATAAAGTGCATAATTACTCAGATGGTTTAAAAAGGTATGACCTGGGGCACTTGGCAAGGAGAAGTTTACTATGCTTCACACTGTGTCTTATTAAGGACCATTTATCTTTGTGTAGATGTAGTGAATGGCTTTTACATTTTGTGCTTGCTTAAATGTCCAGCATGCATTGAAATTAGTCTGCTAATAAGCAGGATATTTTGTTGGCAGTAGGCCGAGAATGGGAAGGCCTAGCATATTTTAGGACTTGTCAATCACCACATGTTGTTTAGTCTGGGGTTTGAGGAGGTGTGGTGGAAGCATGTGGTTTGAGTCTGGCTCCTCCCGCATTCATGCTGCTCTATAATTGTGAGGTAAGTTATAGTTAATCCTGCATCTTATACATCACTACAGTCCCGCCCCGAAAAAAAAATCCAAGATAATCTCAAAGATGTGAAGTCGAAAGATTTAAGGGGGTTTAAAATAATTTGTTAGATTGTAATAAGGACAACCAATATTAACATAATACAACAGAGAGTGATTGTATATCATAATGGTAACGGTTAAAATGTTGATTTAAAAAAAATATTTCATTATCAGCTACACTACCAATCAAAAAAGTGTGGGTTGGTAAAATGTTTTAATGTTTTTGAAAGAAGTCTTTTAAGCTCACCCAAGTTGCATTTATTTAATAAAAAATACAATAAAACACTAATATTGTGAAATACTATTACAATTGAAAATGACTGTTTTCTATTTAAATATATTCAGTTTCTTCAATGTCAAATGATCCTTGCCTGATATTTTTGAGGAAACCATGATCATTTTTTTTTAGGATCAATAGAAAGTTAAAAAGAAACACCATTTATTTCAAATGGAAATCTTTTGTAACATTGTACATGTTTTACTGTCACATTAAATCAATTTAATGCATCCTTGGTGAATAAAAGTATTAATTAAAAAAAATCTTAATTAAAATGAACTTAAAACAAATAAATACACACACATACACAAAAACTAATATGCAAATACATATGTTTATCATTCTTGAGAGAAAAAAACAGTAATGGCCACTACCTCGACCTACGACAATATACATAGATTACATTGCTTGCTTTGGCCCAGAACAATTTATTTATATATGTATGTATAATGATCATTTTGAGCTGTTCACATGATCAAAGATACAATTAAACAACATTCCAGAAATCGGGTGTTCCCTAAATTAAAAAAAAGAAAGAAACTGAATTGATAACATTTATATTTAATGATGTCAATGTGATAAGAAATGTGCTTTCTCTTTGTGTCAGTCAGGCTAAACTCTGAAAGATTAGAATGCCAGCTCATTAGTTAAGGAATTGGGTCTGTTTAACGTTTGTTTTTCTTAGCGTCTCCAACATAACAGGGAGCTCATGGCCATCAGCACCTCTGCCCAGGTAAAAGCACTTCCTCATTCAGCCTCTGCCTCTTGCTATTTGCTCAACCTGATCCTGAGAAAAAAGGAGAGAATAACTTTAAAACACCGTCTCACCAATGAAAAGAGCCAGACATGAAAGAGCTACAGAAATGAACTGAATGCTGTGCGGTTGATGTTTTTTTCTTCTTTTCTCCTTCCTCTCTGCTGCCCTTACTTACATTGTGAGGCCCTGTCGCTCTATCTCTCTTGCGCTCTCTCTTTCTCTCTCGCGCACACTTGCTCACTCTATTTCCCTTGCTGAAAGACTGGCGTGGGTGATTCATCACTGTGCCCTGTCAAAAGCCTTTTCCACAACATGATGAGAACAATGTGCCTGTGATTGGGATTGAGAGGCACAGATTGAGAGATAGAAGCAGGCCTCTGCTCTTCTCCGCTCGGCTCCCTTAAGATAGGGCTTCACCCCTGAGACCATTTACAGAGTTTTGCACCCTGACAAAGAGTTCATGCAAACTCTGAATAACACAGGTGACTTTGCCATGCTATGCTTGGACATGTAGCACAGAGACAATAGCCCTGACCATTCGTTTGGCCTTCCCAATGCCAACAAGTTCTAACAGATTTGTCCACATCGTTCTTTTTTCCCTTCTCCTTCTTGTTCCTTTACGTCATCCTCTTCTTGTTCTTCTTTTTCTCCTTTTCTTTTTCTGCCTCTCTCTGATCTCTTTCTTTTCCTTTCGTCTTACTTTGCCTCGGTATTATCTTTTGTCCACAAGGCAGTCCATGTGAGAGCTGAACAAATATCATCACAGATCTTATTTAATTCATGGTCACAGGCAGCCATTATGCTGTCATCAATAGCATTATCACAGCCCATTACCATGCCAGACGAGTTTGTGAGCCAATCCCTGTCCTCTTTCTGCCCTCCAACACCAATAAGATCATAATCACAGGGCTATTCCGCTTTCCTATCACAATACTTGCCATATAATGGCCAGTGATTACTGATATCTGTCCCACTAAATATGAACCTTACAGTACATTAGTTATCATGGACTAAATTGCTTACAGTGGTAAGCTGCAAACAATGTGTTTGCTCTCGAAAAAAAAAACATTAACAAGTATATTGATATTGTTTTCATGCAACAGTTCGATAAACAAGAATAACAATATACAATATTTGCAGTTAATTTGTCAGTTTTTACTCAGTAAACTAAATTAAACAAAATTCACACAAAGCCACAGCAAAATTTTTCAACACACAGTTGTGGTGTGCCCCCCCCCCCCCCCCCCCAATAGTTGTGCTTTAAACAAATCGGTTGAGCATATGATTCAATGACTCATTCATAAAAATTTGCCTTTTTAAATGAATTAGTTGAGTAAATGATTCAGTGACTCAGTTTTCTGATTTGAATGAATCAGACAAATGATTTACAAAACAGACTCATAAAAGCTGTGTCCGAAACCACTCCCTATCCACAATGTAGTGCACTATCAGTGTACATCCAATGTACACTTGCTGAAGCACTATTTCCCAAAATCAAACGCGAGAGTGCACCAGTAAGAGGGACGGAGTGAGTTTAAACTATTTATTTCACGCTGGTTATAGTTTTTATCTTTTTTATTAATCATTACAAAATATTCGTTAATCACCTGTAAGTAGCGTATTCATTCGAATGTAATCATAACGGTGGCCTAAGGGCTCTCTGCGACCATTATCATCTCTGAGCACAAAATGCTGCTCGCGAGAGTTTCTACTTTTAAAAATAGTTCAATAAAAATATTAAATAGCTTAGAAATATACATTTTAAATATATTAATATGTAAAAATTTAATAAATTATTAATAAAAATATGAAATCAGCTGTTTTGGCATCCCTCCAACTCCACCAACATAATTTATGCATTTTGCTGTGAAAGGTTATTCCATTTCTTCTGGAAATTAAATCTCGGCGGTTTCACAACCAGAAGCTGCGCAATCTTGTGGCATCATTGATTCTTACTGTAAGTGACGATACACTGACCTTTTCAAGATGGTGGGCGTGCCGACATGTCTGGAGGGGTCGAATGTGGAATTACGTGTACAATAGATGAAACCACAAAGTAGGTATGTATTTAATTACAATATAAAGTCATTATGATTGTTGTTAATATTATTTTCTAAAGTAAGTTACATGTAAGATAAAAGTAGTTTACTTTCACTACATGTGAAAGTAAACTTTTACAGTACATGTGACCAAGCTGTTTTGCGTCAGTTCCAGCTCTCTAATGCACAGAGTATACGACAGCATCCGGATTCACTCACTTCATTCTGTTAACTCCTTGCTGATATAAAGTGCACTCAAATACCATACACTATATAGGGATTAGTGAACGAGTGAGCGGTTTTGAACACAGCTAAAGACTCAAAAAGCCTTAAAAGAGTCACTTGTCGCCACCTACTGGCATAATGATGTAATGTACAGAAAGAGTCATTAATAAAGAAACTAGCGATGCTGATTCATGATTGAATCATTCATTTGAGTCGACTCTTTTCAATAAATCTGTCACACAGGTTAGAATGGATTCGCCACACACAAACTGAATACTTTAGAGCGGTTTCTCACTTAGTAAACATACTTAATAGGAAACCTAACAAAAAATAGCTGGATATAGTGATTTTTTAAAAACATTGTCACAGCCCATTACCATGCCAGTGAAAACAAACCTAAAAATGCATCCTTTTTCTTGTCAGTGATGAAGAAGGTCTTCATTAGATGTTCATTAGACACTACCTGCATGACCATGATAGGTCAGTGGTTCCCCTTCAAAGTGGAACTGCGACGCTGCCTCATGGCGTTGACACTATGGGAACACCCCTGTGAGCAAGTGTCTGAAGTACGGTTCTGAACACGGCAATCTGATTGGCCGAACGCATGGACGTGCAAACGTAGAGTAGCGTTTGTTTCATGTTTGTTGAGCGCGTGTCTGTGTCCTGCAAAAATTGTGTTTGTGTTTGAATTGAAGGTCTTTGGACCAGGAGTTAGATTCAATATGTCAGGTCTATAATACAGGAGATGTGTGATGCCATGCCCCTGCTTTATTATGGCGTATGTCTCACACGAGGTGTGCGTAATGTGTATGGGTGAGGAGCATGCTAGGTCAGTCCCAGAGAGGGCTGACTGTGCACATTGGTGCACATGGAGCTTAAGGTCAAAAAGTGGGGGGTGCCTTGAGATCCACTAGACTAGGTAATTTTCTATGTTCACTGGGCCTGAGCCTTTTCTTATCAAGGGAATTGTATGTGGGAAGAGCTATATAAAAAGGAATTCTGACGTAGTGTTGACTGCACAATGATATTCAAAATAATTCACAATATAATTTTTTTGATGTACTCGGAGAGTGCAAAATCCCTGACATAACATCCGGCCGATCTGAAATCCTTTGCATTTATAAATTTGTCATCTTGAGACATTTACTTCTCACCATAAACTAAATTTGTTTCACTGAAACAGGTATGTAATACTGATCCCAAATTTGCATTCAGGCTAAACGCATAAACGCATAACTTTTCTTGATTTAGTACAGCACCCCCTTTTTTTACTGCCAGGAAACTGGATTAAAGGTAAATAGTCAGAGATGCACTTTCTTGGAGCAAAATTAATTAAGGGTTTGGCCCCTCTTTCCTCTCATCAATTTGTATAATGTAATTGGTGTAGAAAGCAATAGAAAGAGTCTGTAGGAAAGGTTCTGCATGAGGGTATGCAGGAACAAAGGGTAAACCAGTACATTTATATCAGGTAAATGTGTAGTACTTAGCAGCATACCTCCATGCAAAAATTTGTTCAGGAATATCAGTGCTGTCCTGGCAGGACTTGTTCCCAAATTGAATGTTGACTGAATTATTATAATCATTTGGCATGATCGCATAATGAGTATGAAAGTGAGATACAATGACTCTGCATTTCTGCCCACCTTCATCCTGAAGATTTAGCAGTCTATGGACTTGAGTCAAATCAATCTTGTTTTCAGATGTGTAATAATTATCCCTCTCTGGAGTGGATCCTCAGTAGGACCAAAGGGTGACATCATTTATTGCTCAGTCGCTCTGTCTCTCTTTCTCTCTGCCTTTTCTTCCTTTCTCAGCTGCTTTTCTTTTATGCCTCACTTTTAAAGCTGAACAGAGAATGGAGGATATTAAAAAATGGATGTTAAATCATAAAACTGTCAGACAGGACATGGGTGGGTGTAATTGCTCCTTATAAGTCTGTCACCCAGAACTAACACAGTCCCCTCAATACTAGACAGCAGTCTCTCCACTCATTATTCAACCTTCTGCTCAGCTGATAATTAAGTGACTATCGCTGTAAAACTGGAAACGTAATACGAAATTAGCATCACATTAATAAGCCTATAAAAATTGGAAAATGCCATATGATAGATGAACATCAATGGCTAAATCATCCTGTCTGTCCCCTCCTTGATTTAATTACATTAAAATTCGCTATTTGATCTAAAGGATATTTAAAAAATTCGAAAGATGTTATTTTCATACCAACATCAAAACATAATCGTCTTAAATAAATCTTAAAAAACTGTCAGTGTTTGATATTAGTCTTTTATGTATTTATTTATTTATAACAATTTTCTTAGGCTTTCAATGAAAGGAAAATGATCTCAATTATGATATGTGTGAAAGAACCTATAACTAGGGCCTTTGGATGAAATTGTATCCTACTGCATCACCTTAGAATGAGTTCAATTAATTGTAGAGCAAGTTAGAATGCACTTCCTGTGTTCAAAGCCTTGCATAAAAACTGTAGACGGCGTAATCTCCACTAAACTTCACAGCTCCACACTGGCCCAACAAACAGTGTTTAGAAAGCCACAAGAAAGTGAATCTAGCTACTCTCTGCAGCAGTCCTGTAATTCTGTCAGGTACCTTCGTATTAGAGACGGCTGCTGAAATCACATCAAATAGAGAATAAAGCAGGAGAGCGCAGACGAGGAGCTGCTGACTGGCCAGAGATCTCACACCACTCTGAACCGCTATTAAAAGAGGTGGTGTGGAAAACTAGGAAGTATGAGGTAATTGCAGGTATTTTCCATCTTGTTTTTTTTAATTGAAAACCAAAGAGTGATTGATACAAAACATACGTTTTAAAAAACTATTGATATTGAATGTATAATACTGTATGTTTCAGATCATACGATACGTCAGGATCCATGATCATTTGATAATTAATCAGACTGAAATTGGTAATCGAAATTATTCAACCCCCATTGCAAATCAGGTTAATTGGCAAAATTGCTATCTTTTTGTATCATGTTCCTTGTTCGTGAAGGGCAATGATATCTTCTCTTCTCTTTTTGGACTATTCTTTTGACTTAGCCATATTTCTAACATGCAGTCAAACGTGACACTCAACAAACCTATAGCCAATTCAGGTATTTCATGTGTTCTAGCTCAAGCACACCTGGTGCAACTAATGGATCCCTTGATTAGTTGCATCAGGTGTGCTTGAGACAACGCCTGTTTTGCAGATTTGTGCTGTTGTGAGGTATTCTATTCAGTGGGTTGATTGCAGTTAATTTTGAGACTGCAAAAGTCATTAAAAGTTGCATTTTCAGTTAAATTTGGGGAAACCACTTAAAACATTTTGTTGTGTTGAGCTTTTCAATTACTTTAGTTTGATTTGTTCATTGCAAACAGCTGAAAATCGATATATATATACACACTACTATTCAAAGTTTGGTAGAATATTTGAAGCAATTAATACTTTATTCAACAAGGACACAAAAAAAATATTAAAAGTGACAGTAAAGACATTTATAATGTTACAAAAATATTTTTCAAATAAATACTGTTCTTTTAAACTGTATATTTATCAAAGAATCCCGAGAAGATGTGAACTTTATCAGGAGCATTTCTATAACACGGTGTCTAAAGACTGATTGACTTTATATGGCTCAGGCAGAGATGGAGAGAGAGAGAGAGAGAGAGAGAGAGAGAGAGAGAGAGAGAGAGAGAGAGAGAGAGAGAGAGAGAGAGAGAGTGTGTGCGTGCGTGCGTGCGTGCGTGCGTGCGTGCGTGTGCTTGTGCTTGTGCTTGTGCTTGTGCTTGTGTGTGTGTGTGTCTCTCTCTCTCTCTCACTGCCGGAGCCCTAGAGTGAGTGTGTGATGTGTGAGAAGAAGAATGGAATGGAAAGGAATGGAAGTTGATGTGTGGTATTTCTGAGTATGCCAGCACCTGCGTCAGTCTTCTCTCTGAGCTGTTAGCTCTGCCCCTGTGCTGCCCTGGCACCACTGAGCCTCTGCCCTCTCGTTCACTCAAACACATAGTCAATCCCTCATAATATACCTCAGACTCACACACACACAACACTACATGATCTTAAACTCATGAGGTAAAAAAAAGAAAATGCTGCAGCTCCATACAGAGAGGGAGAGAGACATACAGACTGCATCCGAAAGCTTAGGCAGCTGACTTGCCTTGCTGCCCCTATCAGGCAAGGACTTTCCAGGCAGCGTTTGTGCATGAAGGTACCTCACAAAACTGATTTTGGACATATTTCTGAGGTAGCATGATTGGTTTTATGATCTATAACAAAACAGAGAGCTTTGGTGACAACTAATTTCACTCTAGAAATGAATAAGGTCGTGTAAGGTCGTGATTGGATAGATTTGAAGCTAATTAAGTAACGCAGTAATTAAGTCTTCCTGGCAGAACTTATGCTAAAGCTTTCATTTATCTGGACCATTATTTTTAAATATTGTTTTACTTTAAAATAATGGTCCAGATCACTAGTAGTCCATGATGAGTGAGGTATTGAGTAATTAGTGATGCATTTTACTACCATGTTGAGAGTAAAAATGATAATGTTCTTTGTAATTTGTCAGTTAGTTATTAATGAGGCTAATCCCATTAAGTAATTGATTACCTAATAAGGAATTATCTCCTAAATTTGATATTACTGATTAGTTAAGCTTGTTTCTATATTAGTTAATAGTAGTAGCTGAAGTGTTAATGTAGTACTACTCATTAGTCCTGCATTACTTCCTAGTTACTAATTAATGACGGACCATTATTATAAAGTGTTTCCCTTAATTTTTTTTAGCTCAATTGTCATGGAATCAATAGCACAGGTCAAAAGCAAATGTATCTCGTGTATCTCAATCAGATGAAGGTATCTCGTAAACATCATTGGATTTGGACATGCCTTGTTGCCTTGCTACCTCTGTATGCTGCCCCTGTAGACAGCATTTTGCAGGTTTTGGACTCAGCAATAGAGAGAGAAAGAGAAAAGTAAAAAATTTCACCAAAACAGCTTATCACTTTTTACTGGGTGCTAATGGGATTTTTGGACAATGTGGAATTCCCTCTTATCCGGAAATGTTATGATCATAAGAAACTAGATCTTTAAGACCAAGAGAATTTGGTCTGCTCATTCTGTGTGCTGGTTGAAACACTTGGATTCATAGTTGTGTATTATGAGGATATGAGATGATGGTTTAAATAAGAGCCTTGACTTTTATGTCCAAAACTATTTACAGCTATTATATTGAACAGTGAACAGCAGCCCTTGTTTCTTGATTCACATGCATTTCACTGTAACACATTCCAACTAACAAACAAAAATATCACTGTTTGGAGCTTCTTTGCGATGCAATGTTCTGTGAGCTTGCAAATAAGTGCTGGTCATGTCAGAGATTTTAATATGCAGAGGGAGTTTTAATCTTTACTTTTAATAGGATGTCCACCTTCTTGTGTCTGTAGCCTATAATTAGAAAGTCTGGCTGACTAGATTGACAGAACGTTTTGTCCCAGATGAGAGCTGGTGCACAGTAGATGTTCTAAATTACACACACACAAGACATGTTTCATCTAACAAATTGGTTTCTTTTTATCTCTTTTCCTCTGTCTTTTGTTCTTTTTGAATTTGAATACCAAGCTGACGTCATTCTCATTCTTTTAAAGCTTGCAGAGGACTATATATTTCACACAAACACAGAGGGAGAGAGGGACAGATGGTGTGTTGCAGAGGGAGTCTTGTGTTTTCATGTCCTTTCACCTTCTCTATCTGTGTTTGTCAAATTTTAGGCACAGATGTATTTAAAGGCAAAGTACACTCAATTATTTTTTTTTTTTAAATCTGTCATTATTTAACCACCCTCAAGTTGATCCAAACCTGTATAACTTTCTTTCATCTGTGGAAGTTGAACACACACACACACACACACACACACACACACACCCACACACAAACAAAGATCTTTAAAAGAATGTTTCAGCTTTTAGTGGAGCCCAGAACTCAAAATTAGTGTGATCCCTTTGTATGGTAAACAGATTGAAATGTAAGCATTTTTTCACTCAAATCAAACCAAAACACTGGCCAATGAGCATATACACAGGTGACATCAAATATGGTGAAACAAGCCTCAAACATCATGAAATTTGGTCTTGTGTCATGCGAGATCCAGTGAGGTTTGATGTTAGTTGATGTTTAAGGTTTGTGTTCCAAAGCTGTGCTCTGTATATGTGCGTTTATCAGTGTTTTGATTTGACAAACTGATCGTGTCAAAGACTTACAATATACCGTATGGTCATAAATAGTTGTATGGATTCATTTCACATTACACTAAAGGGGTCATGAGTTGAGAAATCAAATTTTCCTTGATCTTTTGCCCTATAAGAGGTCATTGTGAAACATACTATAAAAATATTGTAGAGCACAGACTCTTGATAATTGTTATGAAATTGCCGTTTTATTTTGCACCTGAAGTTATAGGGTTAACGCAGGGTTTCCAAAGCCCGGAAGAGAAACAAGAGAGTGCGTTAGGCTTGTGCGCTTGTTACAGTTGTTCTGCGTTCCAATTAAAAGTTCAGAAACAGAGCCTATCTTGTCTGTCATTCTTAAGACATTACAATATCCTGTAAGTTTCAGAACTCAAAACTTCCTCCTTTAGTCCAAAAAAAAAGCTTCTACTGAAACCAAGCTCAAAAAACGACTCGTTTTGGATTTTGTCACATTATGACGTCATAGTGTGACGAAAGACTGCCTTTGCAGAAGAAGATCAATGCCTACTTCTACACAGGGGGGATTAGGACGATTCTAGGGGCCCTGGTCACACAGGGGGCCCAGTAGATCTCCATAATTTCCTGTATGATTTTTGTATTTAAATTACCTCTTCGTAAAATAATCGGTATCACTTTATTTTAAGGTGCTTGTAATAATCAGTAATTAACAGGTAATAAGACACTTCTAAGACCTCATAAGATGCATATAAGATGCATATGAGCATTAACTAATGATAATCAGGGGCGTGGTAGCGGGGGGAAAAGGGGTACCGAGTACCCAGGGCCCGCGGCGGGGGGGGGCCCTTAGAATTCGCCGAGCTCAAGTCAAAAGTCCGCTCATACCCATACCCCACCCCCCCCCCCCCCCCGTTGGAGAAGTCGCCGAGCTCAAGTCCAAAGTTCGTCGCGGGGGGCCCAGCAAGATGGTTTGTACCCGGGGCCCAAAATTTGGTACTACACCCCTGATGATAATAAATAAATTCAATTAAATAATAAATTTCTCAAGTATCAATACATTGCACTTTTAGAACAGCCGAACAAACATAAATGGTAACACAAACTCCCACTTAAAAATTGACCTTCCCAAGAGGGAGTAGTTTCCCTGATCGCTTCAGGGCCTGGACCTTTAATTAACCCTTTAATGAAGTAGTTAATGCTTATATGCATCTTATATGCATCTTATAAAGTCTTATAAGTGTCATATTAACTGTTAATTACTGATTATTACAAGCACCTTAAAATAAAGTGTTACCAAATAATCTTTTAAGATGCACGCTATAATGAATTCATTATAGCGTGTGCCAAGTGTGTGTGTGTGTGTGTGTGTGTGTGTGTGTGTGTGTGTGTGTCCTTAAGACGTTCGCGGGTTATTCAGAAACGTGGCAGTGCACTTCCCAGTTCTGACTCGTCGCACATCAAGTAGATGACAAGAGATGGCGCAGGCAAAATCAGGATACCAAAAGAAGAAAGGAAAGCACTAATAAAAGAGGAGAGAGCAAGACAGGGAGAACTTTATGATTTTTTTATTTTGAGTTTATGAAATAAGCGTTGTAATGTTGTCCGATTCGTGAATGAATCATTTTAGTTGGTTCATTTCAACGAATAGGAGAAACCCATTGAGAAAACCAGTCTGAATGACTCATTCATGAATAGAACTGATTTGGTTCTCGAGTTTAAATCACTGATTCAATGATCCTGTCGCTGTTTTTAGCTAATTTCCACGTTTCTTTCTGGTGCTGGTGTATTAAACTTATTATTCACTCAGTGAATGATTAATACTTATAATACATTTTGAGCTTTTGAATCAGATGGATGCAGCTTTTCAGTGAAGTGTGCATTGCCTTGCGCATATTTTGCACTTTGCCTGTGAGCGTTGCAAGTGGAGAGAGAGCCTTCAGTAAGCTTAATCAAATAAAAGAACTTCCTCAGATCAACATTGTCTCAGGAAATACTAAATGGTCTGGCTATGCTATCTATTGAACACAATTTAGCAAGACGGCTTGATTTTAAAGATCTGATCAAAGGTTTTGCTGTGACAAAAACACGGCACTTGGGGAAAAAGAAATTGCAAGTTGACAGCTTATATTTTATTCAACAGCTTCTAAGACATTCAGGGAGAGTTTAAATAGTGTCTGTGTATGAGACGGTACAATGGTGTTGTACTGTATAAACAGTATTTAGGTAATTATTTGCATAGTTATAAATGCATAATTTCAGTTTATTTTATAAACTTTTAAATCGAGTTATTTATTGTCTGTTATTGAATATACAATTTAGTGCTGTGCTTATAGATAATGATTGTTGTTACATGGGATAAAGATAAGATAATTGAGGGTTGGGGCCTTGGGGCCTGGATTACAAATTAGCCAGGGGGGCCAGAAAACCTAGCATTAAGAAAGTGTGGATGAACTTTATCTTAACAAAGTTCCATTCAGATCACGTCAGTAAGACACTGTTCGGTTGTTCGCTTCACTTGACTTTGGATTCATTTTTATTCATTTATTAATTTTTTCTGTCTCCATGTATCCACCCATTTCAAGCCACAGTTATGTTTCGTAACTCTACTGAACTGTTCGATGTTCCTGGCTTCCAGAGGTTGTCCCTTCAGTGCCTCCTGATTTCTGTTTTCTTCAAAATCTTTCTTATTCTCTATATCTCCTCCATCTATCATCCTCCCATCTCACTCTCTCTTTCCATCTCTCATGTGGATGAAGGGCAGGAGTGTAGTCTCTATATATAGAGCAGGCTGGTTTATTTACCTGCTGCCCTTGCTAACGTGTCCTTGCTAAATGAAGGCGAGTAGGCCTATCACCATCCCAAGAACAGCGCTTCACACCATCAGAGCTGATGGCAGTGTGTGGGTGTGTACTTGTAGGTATCTTGATTCAGCTTTTAATCAGAACTAAACAGATGAACCAATCTCTGCTCATCAGCATCATTATGCTCCTAACAAGAGTTATTGATGTGCCAATTTATGCTGCATTATGCTTGTTAAAGTGGATGCTTGTCGAGGAAGTAGTTACACAATAGGCTGCTGATCTAGCTACAGAAGTACTATGCGGTGATGTCCTCACAGCTGCCTGTATATGTATAATGATAAAGATTCATCCCTGCTCGCAAATATCTGCATGTGTGCAAAGCATCTTCCTAAGTTCTGCATTAGGCAACTTTAGCTGTTGATTGACATACATTCGTTCTTCTTGTCACTCAAATCAATCTATTGTTCAATGTTGGAGGGTTGGGTGCAGCTGAGGCGTTGCATCTCTTTTTTAAACCTCATTTATCTTTGTCACACAAATACATATACGTCTATCAAACACACACACACACACACACACACACGCGCTATTTAAAAAAAATACCTGGGCAGGTTGCTGTATTGTCTGTTTGTGATGATGTTTTCTGTGCACTCATTTCGTCCATCATATCTGTAAAGTAATCGTATTGGGTTTTGGTTTGTGCCTCTGTACATTAAAGGGACAGTTCATAGAAAACGAAAAATTCTGTCATCATTTATTCACCCTCATGTTGTTCCAAACATGTATGACTTTCTTTCTTCTGTGGAAGATAAAAGAAGATATTTTGAATAAAGTGTTTGTCTAAAACAGCACTGGACCCCACTGACTTTTGTTATATGATTGTAAAAAAAAAAAACTGAAACATTTTTCAAAACATCTTTTATATTCCACAGCAGAAAGAAAGTCAGGTTTGGAACAATACGAGAGTGAGTAAATTAACTTTTCATCTTGTGTGAACTATCCCTTGTAAAATCTTTACTATACCAACCAATACTTAATTTTGAAAAACTTTTATGTTTTATAAATAGGTGTGGAAATAAAAGTGTGTGTTTTTTTTTATATTATCTATGTGATCCTCCTTTTGTTGCTTAAACTTAAATCTTCCATCAGTCTAAATGACTTGAAAATACATCCCTCACTCCTACCTGAAGCTAATTTAAGTTGAGGGTGTTCCATATGTTTTATGCATAGTTTTGTTATGTCATACATTTTGGGGTTCCATCTTTCTGTTCAGAAGAACTAGACCTATTCTTTTAATAAAAATGCAGCATCTGTTTTAGCTGCCACTTCTCCCTCTAATCACTGATAATATTAATGTGATGTCAATAACAGTACACTAAGGGTCTCTTACAGTTAGGGAACACCTCCATATCGCCCCCTATTGGCTATTTCCAGTAGTTAAAACACACAAAAAAATGTTACAGCTGAAATTGAATTGGCCCCTTCACCTCTCATTCACAGTAACACTGTCACACAGAGTATGGTGCTCATGGTCATTGTATACAAGGTCAGTCTTGACCACGTTTTTTACTTAAGGAGACTTTAAACTGCTCAGCCACCTCCTCATCCAAATCCTTGCCCCACCCCCACCACTGCCTTTACACCTATACATTGGGTTCTTATGTGGAGAGACTGTAGAATGACCCCAGCTAACCACCATTTTTTGTCTCTTTAACTCATATTCTGTCCCTTCCTGGTCTCATTTGCCTTGTCTTTTTGTCAATTTCTCTGAGATATCTGGACAATCATACATTTAATCATAATTCAGAGAGTCCGGACAGTACTGTGTTTGAGGTTCTCATATTCGGGCCTCAAGATTTATAGCAGGTGATGGATGCATACAGTATGATGTGATATATGATATGATAAAGCATAAAACATTTAGGTTTAGTCTCATGAATGGACTAAATGAACGGAATGCTTTTGGCTTACCTCAAAGATTAAGCACCAAATATCATTGCCCATTGCTTGGCAAGGATTTTGCTGTTAAATAAGACTCTTAAAATAGTTTTGGGATCAGAAACCTGCTTAGGAACCTTCTATTCGTCATAATCCAAGCAATGTTACTCAAGATGTTGAGATGTGTGGAGGCTTTTTTGAGGTAAATGTCTTTTAGAGGAAGTCATTATATATTTCTTGAACATCAAAGTGTCAGTGGGACAGGGAGATAAATTGTAATTGGCCGCTTTGGGTCATGCTCAATGCCAGGGTTGCCTAGAGACAGGAAACGCTTGATTCTAATTGGGTTGTCTGTCTGATGCTGCTTGCCGGTGTCCTGTCCTGCATCACAGCACACGTTATTTCAGTCCGACACCAAAAGATCTGCATGACCCTGTGGTCTAGAAAGCAGACTGACAAAGGGAATCGTTGCTGGAAGTCCCTGGTATGGTTGAGCAAAGCATGGACTCAAGAGAGGTACTAGTTATAGTATAGTATAGGTGGGCTTGAGAAGGCTGGCAGAGGCAAGGTCTTGAGATGTGGTTCTCGTCACTAATAATCCAATTTGTAATACACTGAACAAAAAGCAATTCAGTGAAATACTCGCATTCATTGCTTTGGTAAGGATAGGTTGTGCCATATCTAGTTCCACTAGATAAGAAATACAAAATGTTGCCTCTTTTTTGTCGAATTTTTACCAAATAATGATGAGTTAGTCACTTTATGAAACATTTGACATACAATTATTTATTTATGTACAAATATAAATATTATTTTGTCTACTTACTTAAGACAAAAGTCCTTAATTTGTGCTTTCTCTCAGTGTAATTCTAACAACACGCAGGGTTTGCTATTGCTAGTAAAAATGTCATTGTATCGTTTATTTTTTAAATAAATGCCGTAAAGAACTACACAGTATTTACAGCTTATAAAACAGTTTGGCAGTAACAGTAACACTTTTAACAATAAAATAATATATTTTATATTTTAATATTATTAATTATATTTATTTCTATAATGAATCTGACAAAGGTATATTTTGAAGCATCCCATAAGAAATTAAAAATCCTTCAAAACATGCAACCATCCAGGTGCTTTATGGAGTTTTAATGGGACTTTAAAAGTCTAGATTTTGTTGGAAAGGCTGTAAAATCCAAAGCAACATGGCTGACAGATATTTATATAGTACTGAGGTCTGTTGTGGGTAACTCTAGGAAGAATTACCCCTGGACTTAATGATATAAAGTATGTATAGATAGTGTATGTCAAACAAAGGAAATGATTGCAGCTGTATTGAGATATCATATACTTTTATTGGGGAAATTATAGTTTTTTTGTAAAACAACAATTTTAACAGCATTGTAAATAAGCAGCATTGGTGGTGTGTACAGTATATGGAAACACTCAAATGAACATCAAATGAAATACAATATAGCTGTGTAAAGAGTGCTAATGTGAAGATTTAGCTTTACAGTGTGTCTGTTCATAGTTCCAATATAAAACTTGGCTTAATATTTCTAACATTATATTGGGCAGATTTTTTTTTTATTTGACCCTGAAATAAACAACAAGAAAAACATAATACTAAAAATAATAATGCATGCTATTTGGCTGCTATAGCTATAACATTTTGCAGACAATTTGAGTTGTAATTTTTCGCCATTGTTATTCTCTGCATACTTACAGATAGCAAGCCATTGATATGAACGGTTGAATCACAGATGTTTAATGCAGGAATGTTTGCGTTTATTTCAATCTTGGATCTGCAAGGCCATAAAGACAGTGTCCTTCACTTCAACTACAACAACTAAAAGAATACAAATATTTAAAAGAAGAAAAAAAAAAAAAAGTCAAAGAAACATTTTTGACTAATCAGAGCATGTCATATTCTTGTTTATTGTAATTACAAATGCTGAGGACAGCACTAAATACAAAATCTGAGAAATCTGTGAGTTGCTCTCTACTATAGACATACATATTACAGCAGCACTCGAGTGGAGAAAAATTCAACACATTTGTGAGTGGTGAGTGTTAGTCTGCGCTGGGTCTTCAGTTCTAATGTGGCAGGTTGGTGAGGTTTTATGCACCCTCCCGTCATTTATGCTGGAGCGACGCAGGCCGCGGATGTGGCGGGTCTCACGCGGATGAGTGGGGAAGCAGGTTGAATACATGTTGATCAAGTTGAAAAACCTGAGTGAGCACCAAACATACAAATAATTCATTTAATGTGATTAAGTATAAATATGTGATGAGATGTGATTGAAATTAGTGCATAATGCCATTATGAATCAAATGTGTATACATACATTATTACATGTAAGTGTGTTTTCTTCTACCCCTTCTGCCTTTCATATACACACACCTGTCTGTTTTCTTTGTGATCTTTGGTTTTGTGATGCTGGTCGTCACATTTACGGCTTGCATTAGTCTACAGTATAGAAGTGCTTCAAATCGCCCCTCCCCCTTCCAGTCAGACAGAGTTACAGTCATAAAGATAAAGGTTGAGGTGCTTTCCCGCCTGTGTAGACACAGATCAAACCGACTGCCAACATGATCCATACTGTAAGTCATTCATGGGAAAAAAAGGGATTGAACACTGGAAGGTTCCTTGTGATTTAGCTGCTTCAAATTTTCAATAATATTCTTGATTATTTACATTTATATAGATATGGGGAACTTGTTGTTTCTACGCACTACATTTCCTCAAGTTGCATCATTGAGAAAAGTGTAAAAACACACTTTCATAAGTTACGAAAAGTGCTTGTGCTTACAAGCTGTATAAAGTACATACAAAGGTTATTTTAAAAGGCTTCTTGGCAAAAACAACAAAAACAAATGGTTGATGGTGATATGTTATGATTTCAGCTTGTTTGTTTTAGGTTTGTGTTAAGTTAACATAATCTCATGATAACAGCTGAGATTGATTTGTGAGAGAAATCAACGAACACAAAGATAGGATTAAAGCCAAGATAAGATTATCTCAATACAACAGGTGTCTTACTATCCTTGCATGAAGCAAAATCTTCAAAACTTTCTGAATGTGTGAAAAAATGTAATTAAATCATGCATCTGTAAAGGACTGCTGAAGCTGTAGACAACAAGGTAAACATATTTAAAAACTGCTGTGGGTCACTTTATATTGGGTGTCCTAAATAAGTACAATGTAGTTACTGTGTTTAGATTGTACTGTAAACACTTTTGCTGCTACTGAGGTGGGATAGAGGTATAGTTAGGTTTGGTGGTACGGTTATGTTTAAGGGTGGGTTAAGGTCTAAGGGAAGGGTCAACAATTACAGAAATTAATTACATCTCTAAGTACATGCAAGTATTTAAAAAATACACGTGCAATGTAAAAACATCTATGCACACAATAAGTGCATTGTACTAAATTGTTAGATTAAATGTACATACTAGTCACCTAATATAAAGTGGGACCCCGCTGCGTTTGCCATAGGCTATATGAGGACTGACCAAATCAATCAGATAGAACACAAAGAAAAAACTGATTCCTTTTAAAGTTATACCGCCTCTCAACTTGGTGCAAGCTTTGCAAGCATGTGTCATGTGCCTGTCTACTGAGCTTCTGCCACATACTTAACCAACCGCCTTTATTAGGGGGTTCTGAAAAAGGAACAGGCTAAAAGGTGAGTATGAGTGTGAGTATATAAGACCTTTAGAGTCACAGAGAATGAGCATTACATGGTTTAACAGGCATTGAATTCTATATTGCTGTTGGTTAAGGGTAGAATCGAGGTCTGAATTTTCTTTTCTAGCAAAAGGACACACCTGGAAGGGCTGGTGCAGGTTTGTCTATCTGTCTATACAGTAATCCCCCCTGCTTGTTCTGGGAAAATTCCACAGATCTGAACCACACCTCTCAAATGCTTCTAATATGATACTCTTCTACTGGAAACTATTATTTGAACAGACTGCAACTAGATAAAAGTTGGCCTGCTAATCTGAAAAAAAAGTAATGTTTGCAAGTAAAGTAACTGATTAATAAAACTTTCAGTTTCAATATCTAGAATTGTTTTTCTAGAGATCCTGTCTTTTTCTGGATAGTTGAGAAAGTTGATGCTGGCTTCATAAAACTGACAAATGCCTTCGCTCTGGATGATTATTAGTTAGAAACGAATCTGAGCCTTGAACAAATACCTAATATAAAACACACAGAAACGTGTCTAAACCAAAAACATCTCTTGAAGCAAGTTTGTCTGGAGTTTATTAGGATCCATAAATAGATTTCGAAAGCTGATTTTGCTTCTGAAGCTACCACAAGACATCAGAGCTTTAGAGCTTTTAAAACAAGGGTGAGGATATTAAATAAGCCCACAGACGCAGTTCTCGACTTTCTCAACCATTTGTTTTAGGCTATTCCTGGGATTTAGGGCTTGCTTTTTTCCTTATTTGCTTTTTTCTTTTCAACATTTGTACATATAACATGAGTAAAGGATAATGTACAGTCAGTCCCTCATTATCGTAGAATATAACCTCAGCCAGGGTGATCAGGACCCCAATTTGAAGTGTGAAGGTGATTGTCCATTATCCTGCTTATTATATATATGGATGCTTACAAAATAAACACATAAATAAATAAAAATATAAAAACTAGCACTGCTCAAATTGCCTGGGTTAAAAGTCAATTATACAGTTCAGTGTTAATTATACAAATAATAATAATAATAGCAGAGTCAATTGTTCCAGAGCCATATCATAAATGACAATGAGCTTTGCAGGTGTTCACAAAAAAGTCAAGCAAAACACACCAGAGAATGCCAGAGCAAAAAATTAATTTCTACAAGGATATAAATATAATGCTGATATAGTGCTAGATACAAATCATCTGGGTCAGAAGACTCTTGAAGAGGTCTGTCTTGAGACTTGAGAGATGGGAGGATTCTGCAATATCAAGTAATTGGTCTCAGCATCGATTCATCTTTCCACATAATTCTCACCATTTACCCTGTGCCTGTGCTTAATATTCATGTCTTCTCCTCGTTTTAGGCTTTGCTTCTTTCCCGTACAATCTCGCTGCCCTCGATCGCAAAACTCTGGCGACTGGAATGAGGTCATTATCCAAGGCTGTGATGAGGAACTGCTGCACTCTCTCTCTTCTTCAGCAGCAGTAGTCTGTGGGATAATTCTGCTCCGCTCCTGATCTTTGATGACTTTACATTGCTTATTTCAAAACTTATTCTTATCTATCACACAGAAGCAGATGCGTGCAGACACATGTAGTTAACAATTAATTTTACGATCAATATGAAAAATATTGGCTGTAATGTTGTTCAGTGAGCAACATCCTGGAACCTGTCCAGTAGACTACTGAGTGTGGGAATGAAATCAATGTTCACTATTCTTGTGGAATGTTTCTAAACACTCAGGTAGAAAAGCAGCACTTCTCATGGTGTGATGGCCAATAGCATGTGAGTGGGTGTTTATTGATGCTTTCACTTTTCATTGGTTACAGTGGTCAACCGCGCTGAACGTTGACAACATTTCCAGAGGAATTACTGTTGCTCTAGGTAATATGGCACAGGCCACAAGCACCCCAAGTTCATTAAATAGATACTATCTGTGTCCTCAGGTCAAATGGCAATCGAACAAAGCATGCTGCAGCAGATGGTTTACTCTCCTGTGCACACTTATTTGCATAGTACAGCATTTATATTTTCCTCTGCCGTCCATCACCATTCTTCTGACCGAGTCTTGGACATGTCTTTCCCAGGACTTTTTTAGAGCATTAAATGCTACAAGTAAACATGGAACCATGTATAGTATTGAGAAACAACAAAAGGTTGAACCATGCTACCATTCATAATCATTATTAGCAGTGTATGATGGTTGATGCTGGTGAGTAAATTGGTTTTCTCAGGCTCCACAGAGGAATTTGTCTTTATCACTGAATGGAATGTGATAAGTCAATATGAAAATGCCATTGATCACATTAAAAAAAAAAATTTTCCCCCTCAGTCTTGGGTTTCTCAATTACTCTTAGTGCTCACCAGCCCCCTTTGCCCCCTAAATCTCTGTTCGAATTGAAAATAGCATGTATTTGCGCATCTCTAAGGCTCTCTTCTCCCTCCCGCTGTGTAGGGTTGACCTGGGGCTTGGCTGTCTTGCCTTGGCCTTGAGAGGACTGAGACTGTGTTTAAGTAGAGGGAGCGGCTGAGCGAGGCAAATAAAAAAACTCTTTACACACTCTGAGAAGGAGCTGAGCTGGAACCTCAGGTACACGATTGTGAAATTCCCCACGTTCCACTCCCTGCAGTCCACAACAACACAAAGAGCTGCCCGACATCGAGGCTAAGTGTTCCTCCACAGAATGCTTGTCCTTAAGACTGTTTCGCTGTACACTGACTGCTTAGGGTCATTCTCAAAGGATTAGTCAATTGGGGCAGCACATGATCTTGTATGAGTCCCAGAATTACACGACATGTGTTTGTTTGTAGGTCTTATTCATGCTACACATACCTGAATGACCTGATATATGATGTCTACTGTCTGCTCCCATAGAATTGCTGAAGTATGGTTAAGGAAGACAATATCAGTGATCTCATAATTGCTGTTGAATGCAATTGCCAAGATGTAATTGTACTAAGACAGCTAGAGATAGATGGAAGGAGCAGGAAAATCACGCTCCACTACAGCATGCGGGTGACTGTTTCTCCTCGGTACTCCTTTTTTCCTTGTAGTCATCCACACTGATTCATTAACTGTTTAATACACTGAAGGTAAACTATCAGATTATTGCCAACCTCCAACACCTCTTCATATTAAATAAGTGAAAGTTCATAACACGTTCATCATAGTGTGGCAGCGTATAGAAAATCATACTACAGTCTGTACAGTTCACTCCTGTTAGACATCTGTGGCAATTCTGTGTCTGAACTGCTTCTCTTTCAGTTGCGTATTCGGAGCTTATAAAGTTGTTTTAGAAGAGATTAACTGCTCGATTTGCTCTCAATGTTCTGAGAGGTTCACACTGACGATTAATATAATATAAAGTTGACCATGAAACAATCTCCAATGGAGCCAAATCAAAAATTATAACAAATTTGTTTTGTTTTTGGCAAAGACAAATAGGTCATTTTCCTGTGTGATGCACGTTAAATGTCTCTTTGCTAATTGTTTTACTCTTCACAGATCATTATGATTTAATGGCATTTATGATATGTAAGCAGTCAAAAAAGTGCACACTTCAAAACTAAAACAAACTGGACAACAAATCATCCATGTCATGGTCATTTGAACAAAACCTTCAGCAGGGGTCCAACTTTCTTAATGTATTTCATAAGACAAGCAGCCACCATCTTTGATAGAGCAGTCTGGAAAATGTGTGAAAATAAGACAATAAAACACATACCTTACCCGCTGCTATGGGCCAGGGAACACAGTGGTTACCATGGCTTAATCTGTCACTGAAGTGGACTTTAAGGGGTGACAGGGTTTTTGCAGGCTGATCTTTCTCCCAAACAGACAGCTTAGCATTTGTGTGCACAGGAAGAGTCCTTTCCAATATCTCAAATAAGCTGTGTTGGGCAGAAGAGCCAACTTAATCTGTCTCCTACTCTCTCGCACCAATGGAATATGGAGGAATAATTAATTGTATCCTAAATGAACCAAAACATCCCTGGCTTTTCAGTTTGGAAATAGTTGTTTGGATGATATTTCGAAGAAAGTGAAATCCTGTAAATTGTTCAGGAAATGATCCTTTCACTTTAAAACTTTAAAAATGACAGCAAAACTATCCACAGCTTCTGTAAAGTTCAGCTTTTTCAGGTTAGAGGTTAATGGGACAACAAGTGATCAACCTGATAATTAAATACATTTAAATTAAAATGTATGTTTGTATTTTGAATCGCTTTGCTTGTGATTATTCTATGATTAATCAGATGAATGTCCTCACTGGTGATAAATGAAGTTTTAAATGATAAATGAAAAGTCACATTCACCCTTATGTACACCTTAAAAAGTAGCATTTACAGACCAAATTACTTAAACAGAAATAGTCCATTAGCAGGTCACATAGATGGATGGAGCATTTGCATCCCAGTAACAAACTGAGCACACATGTGACATGCATGTCGCAGCATCACGGACAGCAGCGGGGAAAACTGATGCGTTCACATCTCACCGTGTCCCTCCCCTGAAACCCACCTTCTTTAAAGGTTTTTGTGCGTCCGTTTTGTGGGATAACATCAGAAGGGTTCGTCCCGTCGAGCCAATCAGGTCCCTCCCTACCTCAGATCGCAGCTATAATACATAGGAGTAAAGAGGCTTCTCGCATAAGTGGCTGTGGCTTCAACTCACGTTGCGATTTTGAGGTCAGTCTTACCTTTCACATCCACGCCGCAAACCTCCGATGCGTTATCAGACGCACATTTACGCACCTGTCACGGTAGGGCTTGGCGCTGAGGGACACGCGTGAACTGAGGCAAGGACATCGCCGGAGATCCGCGCAAGGAGAACGAGAAATCCCGCTAGACAGACCGCGCAGGGCGCTCTAGAACACCGCAGCGAGATTCACCGTGCGGCAAAATGCGGCTTCTGACGAGAGAGCTGCTGGTGTCTCTTCTCAGTCTGTCCTTGGTGGTGTCCGGACTGGCCTGCGGTCCAGGCAGAGGCTACGGCAGAAGAAGACATCCGAAGAAGCTGACACCTCTCGCCTACAAGCAGTTTATACCTAATGTCGCGGAGAAGACTTTAGGGGCCAGCGGCAGATACGAGGGCAAGATAACGCGCAATTCGGAGAGATTTAAAGAACTTACTCCAAATTACAATCCCGACATTATCTTTAAGGATGAGGAGAACACAGGCGCGGACAGACTCATGACACAGGTAATTCCTTTCCGTTCACAAATCACACCGGTGCTTGTTTGAAGTCAGAGCTTAAGAAAGTACAGTTCGTGCAAGGATTGTGAATTAGTCTTACGGCACGGCTCATTCTAATGAAGCTGTGCGAGAGAAATGCCATCAGGAGAGGACCGGCTGGTTGCCTCCTTGCTCACCCGCTCTGTTCCTATATTTGTCCTCGCTGAGATAGGCTACATCAGGCGCGCGTTAGCCTATATGTTTTATAAAACGTGGGTATCCTGCTAGATAGGTACGGCACCTGATCTTAAGGGACTGTGGTGTGCATAATATGTCAGTCTCATGACAGCTAAATATAGAAGGAAATTAGGCGTACATGTTCATGGGATCGCTTAGTAGTCAGACCGCAGCCAACCCGCTCTCAGCGGCTGCTTATCAGGGCATGAAAATATTGACATTTCTCAAAGGATGCTCTTAAATTTGTTTCTGCTTATTAATGGGGCAGGACGGTACCGCTTAGTGACAGATTAGAATCCGACACAATGGCCTATCTGTCTTCACCCCTCTGCTTTCGATGTTATGCGGGGGTTTTCTCATATTCTGGCAATTATTTTACGCCCCATGCAATGCTGCATAATCTATAGGCCTATTTGTTTTACAGCTGACCGATATATAAGCAAAATCGAGCGATGCACATGCAGAAATAAGTTTTATGTTGTACACACCAGAAGTAGACTAGTAGGCCTACAACATTATTTTAATTGCAATATGCGCTGATATTTTGATAAATGGTTAGATATGTGATTTATCCGTTAGATGCGGTAAACTGTTTTCTTTGCTTGAAATTATATTCGACTAGTCAGACTTCGATCTATTTATTTTATGGTTAATGCTAGAGTTGTGTGCTGCTCAAAAATTATGGAAAGTTTTTTTTTTGTCCGAGTTGTAGCCTACATAACATTTAACCTATTTTTCTTCTTTAATTTTTATTTATTTAATGTTTGAAAGGAAACCTATAGGCCTCTGAAAAAGTCAGACAGCTTCGGGAATAGGCTGTCTGTCCCCAACATGGCTTTCCACTCTCGTCGCATTAGCAGGGATCATTTGAACTTCTGACCCTTTGCCCAAAGGAAGAATAACATTGCTGCTTAGTAGGCTAATGCATCGAATATATATTTGCTATACAAAGCATATTGAGGTCTGCTTCTGTGTAATTTACAAAGTGATTACCCTGAGTGTAATATTTTTATTAGGTTATTTTGACGTGCCTCTGCTGAAAAGCTATTTGGAAATCTGAAAATCTATGGTTATCGCATGGACGAGGTTTGCTGAAGCATTGCGAATGTCAACTAAAGTGAATTTATACGCGCTACGCAGGTGCATTATAAAGTCTCCCTTTTTCTGATCCTTAAAAAAGATGAAACCCTTGTCTGGTGTGGTTTTCCAACCTCAGATGTATATCAAACTCTACTTAAGGTGAATGTGATTATAAGTGTGTGATGACCCGCGGGCATACACACTGCCATTAAAAAAGGAAAGCCCTGCAATCTTGTTACTTCAAATGGACGTCTAAGCTTTTCAAAGGGAGGTGTTAACGAGGTGTCCTTTTAGCAAATGTTTTGGAGAAGCGCATCCGAGTGGAAGAGATGGTTTGTTGATTGAACACGCTGTGTAGTGAATTGGACTTAACGGTGCTGCTCACGAAATTAGGCGCAAGTGCGAGGGCATCCTGGAGGCTGTTTGCTCTGACAGGTAGCTGATAAGTGTTTCCTCTATAACAGTTCATTTTGAGAGGAGATTAGTAGCTGACTGTGACTATAGGCGGCATGTTGAACAAACCTCGTGTGGAGCACAAAGCGGCGGCACAAGGGGTTCCCGCTGCGCTTCATGGTGGCTGAACAGAATTTGGCTTGATTTGCGGCACACGACCCAATGAATTAATAAAGAGTTTAGGCTTCACGGGTCTTGAATCCCCGGCAGTTTTGCTCAGAATATGCTAGGTCTGGTCCCCTGTTTGTATTTTCCTCTCTCATTCGAGTCCCACGAGTGCTGTAGAGCTAATAAGCAGCAGATTAAAATAACTAAAGTAAAATCACTAGTTACTGGAAATCTATTTTTCTGTAAGGGTAAAGTACCAGTCTGTCATTTTCCATTCAGTCCACAGATGTATAAGTATCTCAGTAAGAAAATGATTAATGTACCCAGTAGCCACTTAAGAGGATGCATGTGTGAAGCACATAAAGTTTTTGGTGGTTTGCATAATAGACATTGACACATAATGGAGTGAACTGAAACTATTATAGGCTATGTTTTATACTATACTCCGTTTTTTAATGTATCTATGATCAGTGTAATAAGATGTATGTGGCCTTAAATGCAGACATGAAAATTAGAGGGTCAGGCGAATCAGTAGAAAGTGGGGCGATAGTAGTCTGGTACAGAAATGTTTGATATGGTGTGTGTGTGCTTGTGAAGTAGGGAGAGAACGAGGCAGCAAGCGAGTCAAAGCTAGAAGGGAATTTGTGTGAATTATTACAGGTATTAATTTGGCTTAGTGTCACAATTTGCAAGCATATTTTGAATAGATTTTATATAACCTCTGAAAGACCGTCGGTTAAGCAATCACATCACGTCCCTTGAGCAAACCTGTGCTGCAAGAATAATGAGTAGTTGCTTCTCCTCTTGGACGCAGTGAAAGAGTCTTTTGTAGTGTTTTATTTGACATATTGGTTAAGTGTTGGGAAGAGTTGTCCTGGAGAAGGCCAAGCATCCCAACACAAGGTCCCGGGAAAGGTTAGTGGGTGCACCACAAACACATGGCCTGATACTCCATATCTCATACCTGCACCTCAGCGAGACCCACTGCTCTAAACCAAAATGTTTAAATAATAAAACCACAAATCACTAACTGAACATCACTTTTCAGTATGTTTTGCCTTCTAATCTCAAGTTACTAATGTTTGCATTCTGGCCTTTTAAGCAGAACAGGCCTTGGTGCAGTCACACCTTTCCCTAGTTGGATCTATATGTTTTAGATCAGTGAAGCGAATGCAATAACTTATCAATTTTTCATTGAGCTCTTTGGGCAGGATAGCCTTGCATGCAAGGCTGAATTATTTCCAGTGTAAATATAGGATTCTTATTTCATATATTTAGACTTATTTGTAAGTCAACCTGTTTGTCTGGACATTTTGATTGGGATAGTTACAGAATTATTGTCAGTAAATTATGTCTGGAGTGCTGTGATCCTTGAAAAGGCTGTTCAGAATTGACTGATTGTGATAATAAGATAATACTGAACCAGTCTATCGCACAAGGTCTTTAACTAAACTAAAACTGTCAGTTTGTTTAAACAGCTTTTACGCAAGCTATCATTTAGGAATTTTTGGAGATTAAGAAGAGCATTATTTATTGCGTGTGGGTGTTTTTTTTTTTTTTTTTTTAAATGTGTATGGCAACATAGATCAATGAATGGAAGTATTAAAAGTCATCTCTCTTCCTGTTCTCTCGCTGTCTTTCTATTAGAGATGCAAAGACAAGCTGAACTCACTGGCCATCTCTGTAATGAACCAGTGGCCGGGGGTTAAGCTGCGTGTGACAGAGGGCTGGGATGAGGACGGTCACCATTTTGAAGAATCACTCCACTACGAGGGAAGAGCTGTTGATATCACCACCTCTGATCGAGACAAGAGCAAATATGGGACACTCTCTCGGTTAGCTGTAGAAGCTGGATTTGACTGGGTCTATTACGAATCCAAAGCTCACATCCATTGCTCTGTCAAAGCAGGTAAGACCATGGCAGGTTGATTGGAAGTGCAAAATATCGAAGTGATGGGTACAATGCTTCACACTCCATTTCATGTGGAAAAAATATCAGGCTCAAAAAGATAATCTGCTTTTAAATACTGATACAGTAAAAACAACAACAACAACAAAACAATGTTCTTAATTTATTACAGAAAGTTTAAATTATAACTGTATTCATAAAAGCAACTTCTGGCAAAGAAATTATTATTTCTAACAAATAGTATTCTAATGCATTTTAGCTATTATGAAAAATGAAAAAAAGACTTCAGAAAGACTTTCCAGCCAATATATAAACTGATCTTACATCGCCCCACTCTGTCTCTTTGAAGGAAGCGCTTATCAAGTCATCACAAGATCACTCACTGAAACAGAATAAACATTGCTTATGAAGACATATCAAATCAAACACGCACGCTTCAAATATACGATGAAAAACACGACGGAGTTTGTGGCATCATTGCGCAAATAAAATGTAGGCCTAATTCCTATCAGCAATCTTTTATTTATTTATTTATTTATTTTGCAGTGTAAAAAGTTTAACATTAATCGAAGATAATTTAGCTGTAACACATTGGCAAAAGCTAAGATTTGGTTAATTCGCCAAATATTATTTAAATTCTAAACACTTTTACAAATACATTACAGGCTTTAAACAGAGCCAGGTCGAACTCGCTCGCCCAAATCTGTTTCTCAATTGTCACCATCTTATTTCATGCCGTAGAATCTTATGAGAGGATTAGTCCATTCTATAGCTCTGTTTACCGACCCACGAGATCGGAATGTGAAGAGATCCCACAAGGCCTGAATTATTGTCATTAAGCTTGACAACGGAGAGCATGATGGTTTAAAAAAATGAAAGGAAAGAAGAAGAGGGCATTGATTGACTACCGCTAGCATTTCTAATTTACATTCAAATCTACACCATTAGAGCCTTGGAAAAGTGTCTGGGCTGAGTAAATAGGTACTATTTGAGCCTGCTTGGGGTTTTCTCATTCTATAAGTGTGAATTGTCACATAGAAGTTGCTGCACCTGAGCAAATATGAAAGAGGCGCAAGGAAAGGCAGAAGTGTCCTTTTCCAAGAGTGCTCTGTAGGCCTACACAAGCTGCATTAGAATGACAATGTCCGGGCTTTATTGGTTTTTAATTAGAGCAGTCCAGCCTCTTTCCTCCTCCATCTCAAACAAAGACATTTTTTGGGAAAAGCTTTCGATTTACAGCCTAATTCCCGTTGCCACGTTTTCTTTTGTTTATTCAGACTTTTTCTTACTTGAGGCGACTTTGGGGCTGATATAGGCTAGCCTAGTTTACTGCATGCTTTTCTCGCTTTCAATTTATTTATTTGACAACCTCATCATAACTCAAAATATAGGCCTAATATTAGAGCGTAATTATGTTACTTCATGATATGCTGCATAAAAGGCGTCCCGTTTTATTCACCCATTGCTATTTGTCTTGACAGAAAATTCGGTTGCTGCAAAATCTGGAGGCTGCTTCCCAGGTTCGTCTCTGGTCACGCTCAAAGACGGAGGGCAGAAGGCCGTGAAGGACCTGAACCCCGGCGACAAGGTGCTGGCGGCGGACAGCGGTGGAAACCTCGTGTACAGCGACTTCATCATGTTCACAGACCGAGACTCCGCGACACGACGTATGTTTTACGTCATAGAAACGAAAGAACCCGTTGAAAAGATCACACTCACCGCTGCTCATCTCCTTTTTGTCCTCGACAACTCAACGGATGATCTCCACACCATGACCGCCGCGTATGCCAGCAGTGTCAGGGCCGGACAAAGGGTGATGGTTGTTGATGATAGCGGTCAACTTAAATCTGTCATCGTGGAGCGGATATACACGGAGGAGCACCAGGGCTCGTTCGCACCAGTGACTGCTCATGGAACCATTGTGGTTGACAGAATACTGGCGTCCTGTTACGCCGTAATAGAGGACCACGGGCTCGCGCATTTGGCCTTCGCGCCCGTCAGGCTCTATTATGACGTGACATTAGTCCTATTCCCTAAAAACTTAATCAGTGAGTCCAGTGCGACTTTACAACAGGAGGGAGTCCACTGGTACTCCAAGCTCCTCTATCAAGTGGGAACGTGGCTTTTGGACAGCCACATGCTCCATCCTTTGGGGATGTCAGTAAACTCAAGCTGAACACCTTCATATGGAAATAAAGCAAGAGAAATCACACTAATGTAGGATATAAGACAATGTTAGTAGCCTACAAGAGAGAAAGAGAGAGCGAGAGTGAGAAAGAGACAAAGGCCCCGAGCAGAGTTGGGATATTTATTACAATGACTTTTAAAAAAATGTCATTTTCAAAGAATAAATGGAGCCTTAAAAGTTTTCTTTGCATAATTTATTCTCGCGTGAACTCAGGCTGGTGGCACACAAACGGATTCGAATGATCATCCAGCGGTGCAGAATCTATTTTTGTATATCTCATGTAAACAGGAAAAAAAGATAATGTATGGAAAAATTATGAAAATTTCATGACAGGTTGTAACATTCTGTGCATATGTGCAAATGACTGTTATATTTTAGGGGTAAGCAAACGCCGCGGGGCTCCAGAAATTATATTTTTATACACAGAATTGTACATTAGATTTTGACCGATCGTTACCTAATCACTTTTCGTTATTTGAAATAGTGTAAGATACGAGAATATATTTTAATTTAAATAGGCGCAGAGTCTTTGCAGTCTTGTGCTGTTATCTCTTTTAGAATTCTCTATTATTTTGTCATTGCTTGGTTGTCAGATTGGGACAGACATATTGTTCACTCTTCTCTGGTTTCATTGTTTTTTTTTTTTGTATTTCTTTGAGAAAATGCGAAATGCACATTCTGACAATTCAGTAACGATAGTCACACAGTAAAGAGCAAAGGTTTTCGTTAAACAAATAAATAACTACTGTACATTTACTAAAATGTATTTTTTTTTTCATATTTTGTAATAGGTAAATAGTTTTATAGAAATAAAATGCAGCTGATGCACAGTTTGGATAGCATTGAGTGGCCATACCAGTTAACTTGTCTTTCATTAAGGCAAGGTGTCAGGAAATGTATAGAATTTATTATTTATATGTTTATTATAAATGAATGAGATAAAGAAAATATTCAAACTGCTCGTTTGTACGTTTTTGTTTCATGAATATCCCTTGATGATGATGATGATGATGCAGAAATGAAACATCTTGACCTATTATTTTAATGATCAGAAGATTTAATAGGCTATTGTTGTCATTGATATTATTAACCCTCATAAATATTTCCTTGTTATTGCTGCATGTTGCTTAAAAAGTCGGTTCTCGGCGGCAGTTTATTAAAATATTAACAGGGCTAATTATGTTCATTGCTGTCACGTTTAAGACATGACAACAAAATATGGCTTACAAGTTGTCTAAATGTAAATAGGCTACAATAATTAAATACAAAATATTTTATTGTTGCAATGAAAAACGTTAGCGGATAGAGTTGACCAGAGTTTCCCCCTAAATCGGGCTATTCAGTTTGCATAAAGCTCGAGTGGGAGAAACCAACCCATTCAAACCAACGTGTGGAAATGAGAAATGAAGTTAAACGTTGAAAGCGGCTATCGGTAAGACGCGAAAAAGTCTTTGATCTGCATTTTGTATGCTTGCGAAAAGTTGTGGTCCCATGTTAAATATGAACAGGAAAGTCCTCCTTAGCGTAAACAGCTGAACATCTCTCACGCAGATTAAAAAGGCGACTGTTTGCGTGCTTTAAACGCACCAATACTGGAAATCGTCTTGCCTGTTAGATCAGCTCTTTGGTGATTTCTCATTTCGAGGTCTTTAGTGTGACTTTTACTCGCCGCCATGAGAATTACGACAAAATATGTGACGGAATCAAATACATTAAATGATTAGACTACACATTTGGCTATTAAACACATTTAGCCAACGCACGTTTCCCGTCCTCATGTAGCCTAATGGTGATTTTTATAGTTAATCGGAGGAATGAAACAGGTGGTGCACCAGGTGCAACGAGAGGAAGCCATCCACTTCAAATCTACGATGCATACCTCTAACTCGCGGTTATAAGGTAAACCCAAACTCTAATGATCTCTGATTTTTCCTTTGGTTAAGTCTGAGAAGTGATATGCGACTTCTATTCAAGCAAGGAAAAAAGACAGCCTAACTTTATGCAGCCATCTAACAATAAGCCCCAAACCCAGTTCAGACAGTAGAAATTCGAAATGACAAAAGCTGATCACATCCATAGCAAAGTGAAATAGTGCTGTTTTGTGAACTCTCCGCTGAACAATATTATCAATGAGAGGAATAGTCCCAGAGAGCCAATGAATGTGAGCTCAGCTGATAAACTGGGTATTGAGAATAGTACTAAAGTTTGAAGGGAATGTTCTAGCCTTATAGACTGCAATTTCTATCATCAGCAAATATAAAAGATGGCTAGATCAGTGTCTTCACTATCTCGGTGTTGCACCAACAACAAAGAACTAAATATACAACTATAGGAATTTATTGTCTTTTCTGATTAATGTGTGTGTGTGTGTGCATGGACACTTTGAAGGGTGTTAAAACTAGTGAGTGAATGGACGTTTGAGCTTTTGAACTCTGTTGCAACACGAATAGAAATTCCACTACCAATTCTTGAGAAGACTTCATTGTGCTGCAGGTTTTGCTGCTTTTTAGAGCTGTTGGTGAGGCTCACTCTCAGCCCTGACCTTGAGCATTTACACAGACACAAAAGCGACTGGGCGAAAGCATTCCTCGGAGCAGGTAAATAAAACCAACTAATCCTTCAGAGGGGCCTTGTGTCTGCAGAGAGAACAACTGTTTCAACAAACGCTTGCTGGCAACTGCAAACAAAAATGGACTGGCAACTGTTGTGAGGTGGGAATGAAATAAAGGTTGCCTATCGTTAAATTCCAATCATTCATTTTAATTGCATGTACTTTTGGAAAAGTGATTGCCACTTGGGTAAATATTCAATTTCCAGGGAATGGAAACTTCCAGGAAATTTCTTCCTTCTTTCCTAGGGAATAAAGCAAACACAGCTTTTGACAGTTTGGTGTGGACCACTGCTTATTGTGGTATAATGATTACTTGTAAAAAATCTGTAAGATGGTGATATTTTGTTGGCTCAAATAGCAATAGGCTTACTTTATAATCTCAGAAAGTAGATGCAAGATGAGTATCAAAAGCCATTAATTCATCACTCAATAACAAGAACATGGGCAACAGAAGATGAAATCCATGAAAAGGATTTATTTCAAGTAATTATTCATAACAAGTACAGTCAAGGCATATTATCGGTTTCCACTTGACAAGCTCCATAAAAGGTTACTAAACAAACACCATTTATATTCTTCAGAATTCAACATGTAGGACAGTCCGGTGTACACATTTCAAACATCAAAACCGTTCCATTAATACAAGACTGAAGGACTACAAAACGGCGATCAAAGCAGCATAAATCACTTCCCCAATACAATAATGATTTCCAAGTAATGTTTTCTTTTCATCCAACAACACAACACGTGTGTACAGCTGGCAAGAGTGTACAGATCATTCTTGGGATTTGTGCAAGTTTTTGAACTTTGGAACTCAGTAGGGTGTGGTCCCAGAGACGCAAAACTTCCACGGACGTGGGCTAATACAGAAAGGAAATCCAGAAGCAAGGTCCCCCTGCTTTAATACAGAAGGATTATGTTCACACAACACCACAGTGAGATCTACAACAGCCTTCCCATCAAGCCTCAGCCCCAGATGAAAAGAGGACACAGAGAGACAGAGAGACAGAGAGAGAGAGAGAGAGAGAGAGAGAGAGAGAGAGAGAGAGAGAGAGAGAGAGAGAGAGAGAGAGAGAGAGAGAGAGAGAGAGAGAGAGAATGAAATACAAGAGAAGGGATATCTGGTACCACTTAAACTGAAGAGGACCTGTTGAGAAAATAAGACAAGTTAGCATCATCTGGACGCAGCTCTACTGTAGACAGACACAACATTATTTAGAACTGAAAACAAAAGGAGGGTTTTTCATATTAATTTAATATTTCCATTTTATTTTGTTACTCATAATTTTAGATATGCAGAGGTTTTCAAAAGTAATGTTCCTTTCACGGTGCAAGGACCTTCACTCGAACGATTTTAAGAAGGAATTTGATATAAACGTATTTCGATTATAATAACTATCAAAACTTGACAACATGATAAAATGTTATTATTTTTCTCACACCATCACCAAACCAGAAAGATAAACACCAGAGTCATACACAACATGCTTATTAATAGGCCTCTGACTCAACTGAACAGTCTAGGCTGCTGGTTCACAATCAGCACATTCATTTGACAAACACAGTTCAGGTCTTGGAGACCAGAATTCAGGAGTACTGCAGTGGGATGCGGGTATGGGAAGGTATCAGCTATGCACGCTTCTCCCTTCAGTCAATCATTGCACTAAAGCTGATAAACAAGGCTCAAATATAGCATAAAAGGCTTAAAAACGAAGCAATTAAAAGTTTACTTTGAACCCATCAACTTGATAGTCCAGCCATCCTAAAATGAAGTCAGCATCAGATCAACAGAGTGCTAAACAAGATTAATCAAAACAAATCTGCTAGTCTGTATACTTCATCGTCCTGTCCGGTGCAATAGCTGCAATGATTGTTTGCTAGTGTGAAAATGTATGACATTTTCAAAACAATCTCATCAGGTCACCCTCATTTTAAAGTTATATCGGCTATGTTCAAATGTTCAAAGAATCTCTTAATCTTGCCACAGAATGAACTCCAACGTTTAAAACAGTCACACAGAATTTCACCCAGACAGTCAGAAAGCATTATTAGTATTACTACAAACAATTTGCTAGTGCAATGTAAAAAAAAAACAAAAAAAAAAACGCTTTTTATAGGCTTGCAACATAAATTGTCCTAATAATTCCTTTTGAAAACCAATGCCATCTTAGAATGTAAAGGGGCTACAGAGAATTTGTTTTATGAAAACCCTCCTTTCTGTGCTTCCGGAAGCTCTGTCCTGGAAAAGAGAAAAAAATGGTTTAATTACAAGTGACAAATAATTATACCGCTGCCAACAGGAAGCAGTGTATTGTGTTTGACAAATAAAACTATGAGCAAAAACATGCCACATCTCTGGTCTTAGAGCTGACTACCATTATAGAAATGCAAGTAATCTAACACCAGGTTTCACAGACAAGGCTTAAGCTAGCCTGAGACTGAAATGCATGATTAAGCTGTTTTAACGGAAAGTAACTTGCACTGACATATCTTAAAATATGTCAGTGCCATTGTTTTTTTTCTCTCTCAAGATGCACACCAGTAACGCGTTTTTTTCTAAGGCACATTTATAAAAGTTACTTAAAATGTCCTAATTGAACTAAGGCCTAATCCTGGCTTAATCTAAACCCTGTCTGTGAAACCAGGCCTAAAAGTCCTAATCTTGAAGCAATAGGGCATCCTGGTATTTCTATAAACTGGCCAATTGTTTAACTGCAGCAGACCCATGTAAAAAATAAATAAAAATTAAAACATGGGGAGTGTGCCAGCAACTTGTGATTGACAGAAATAAAGAAACAAAACAATATAAAACAAAAACATACCAAAAAGTAAAATACCTTTTACATTATTCTAGACTACAAAGCTCATCTAAAATCTCTGCCAAAAAGTGACCAATAAGTCAATCTCTGAAAAATGTAACTTGTCACATATGTGTGATTACAGTTAGGAAAGGGACAGCTTCCCCAAATTAATCAAAAACTTACAATGAAGTTACTAAAAGGTTCAATATGAATCTGTTTTTCTCTCTTATAAGACCATTTATAAATATGTCTTATAAGATTTATAATTAGAAATATATTAAAATAGTGGTTTTCAGACTAGTTGAAACCTTTTAAATCCATAGGATTCATTCTTTTTATATAAATACATTCAAACCAATAAATAAAAAACAAATCTGTGCCCTATACCAATTTTAAACAGAGCATGTCTACAAAACTCAAAGTTAACAAAAACAAAATAAATGTAAAAATCTTAGTCAAAAGGATCCATGTGTTTTGATTTTATAACATTATTTACAATCTTACCAATTATATATATGTGATTCCTGGAAACTCACAATGCAAATTATTAATACAAACATATAGACAAAGAGTCCTGGGATTAATCATGACCAACTACTATATTATAAATCACAAGTGCATTTTAAAGCAAGTGGGTGTTGAAGAGCAGCAGCTTTACAAATGAACTTGGAAGCCAATGGCTCAAAGTCTTGGACAGTCAAGAGAAAAGTCTCCAGATAAATTGTTGCACCTTAATTAGAAATAAAATATTTTCCCCTGAAATCCATTTCTACATTTGGCAACAGAAATATTCGGGAGGATGGACAAACATTAGGGAAATAAGCATGTTGTGTTTAGAATGATAAAACATATTTTAGGATGCAAGAGGGAATTCTTCAAACACAAAACAACATCAGACAACAGTTAATGGTGATAAAGACAGTTGGCTTCACATACCCGTATTTACATGGTATATATGTGACCACCTTTTATTTTTCATCTTTAAAATATATTCAAATAATAAGCTCTAAGTTCTGCAATAACAAAATTGTTGTAAAATGACCAAGGGAAACTTTTTAACGTTGATATATAAAAAAAAAAAAAAAAAAAAAAAAAAAAAAAGAAATTCACCTGTCACATACAAGTAGGGTATTTTTAAACCATTTCAAACATGGAAAGATTTCAATATGAGAAAACATCAGACTCGACAGCTTCATACACATCATCCCCCCCCCCCCCCCCATTATATACAAAAAAGTGACCACTGATAATAGTTGCTCCCAAATCCTTTGAAATTGTAGACCTGGATGTGCTAATAACTACAAACATTTACTTGATAATTTATTTAATTAAGTGGCTACAACATAACAGGGATTTTGTTATACTGTTATATTATCTAAAACTGAGCGATTTTAGATATTATAACAAGACTGTTTTTGCTACATAAGTAGCTTATAATGAAAAGTGATTGGATTAAATGAATCAACCAAAATATGAACAATATAACCCACTAAACCAAAGAGCAGTTCTGAGGCAATAACGTGACAGTTCAGTTTAAGCTGTACAATTAAACTTTACAAGCACTATACTTACACCATACTGATGAACTATTATTATTATTATTATTAATGCAAATAATAACGACGATGATAAAACAACAATTTGGGATGTGAAATACTCATGATTAGGGCTATGAAAAACCAGGGATTGTAATATATTCACTGGAGACAATACATGAGGATTTGTGTAAAAAAAAAAAAAAAGTCTTCATGGGTAACAACATACAAAATAAAGTAGAAAATGAAGATGAAGGGTTTTGGAAGAGTACTTGACAGCTGATGTTGACCAATCCCTATCCCTAACTACTCACTTCCTGTCTGAGCAACTGCAAAACAATTAACTTAGCCCAAGCTATAACCGCACAAACATTAGATAGTTCAAAATATCTCCCTTCACAAACAAATGACCTCAAGCTGAACACAGCATCCAGTGCTCTAGACAACCCACACCACCATCAAAAGCTACAATAAAATCCTACCAAATCATCACACGGGCCTTGATTCAGTCATCCTCTTCCACACACAATGTGCTAAACTCTGAGGAAAGAAAACTAAGCACATTAAAAGGAGCATTACCAAAGGGGGGACTTTCTGACAGCCTTTAATACTTTCCTAGAAGCCATTTCTAACAACAATTAAAATAATCTAAATATGCGCCTCCAGCACCACAACTTAAAATCAAAGTATAAAAGCCATTTTTGTCAAATAGTTTGTCACAAAGACACACGTCCACCACTCCAGCTCTGCAGAACAAAACTCAACTGCAATACAATAATAATGGTGAAAGGGACAATGAATAAACTTAAGATCATAAATAATCATGAACAAATGAGCAAAAAAAAAAAGAGAGACATTTGCAATCTCACAGTGGCCTCCAAAGATATTCAACTAGAAAAAACCTCAACCCAAAAATGCCCCTGAAGTTCCTCAACAGCACCTCTACAAAGCAGCGCTTTTCACTCTGATGTCCACAACATGCCCTGGGCCACGGCCCAAAACTAAAGAGCTCCATACAGAAGAGTTCTGCTGCCCTCTAAAGGTGACAAACACAACTGCAGCATACAGAACATTCATTCAGTCAGGCCAAAGCCCCCATCTAACACTTTGTTCAAGTCAATGACTGGAAAATCCAAAATAAATCAAGAATTCCTATTGAAAAGAATTGTTCTGATGATCTGTCTTGAGAGCTACAGGATGGAAGCAACTATTATCAAGTGTCATAAAAATGACTTGGTTTCATACCTCTGTCTCTTTTCACCTGCTGGTTCAGAACATTACTGATTTCCATTTATAAATGAATGTACAGAAACAAGAGCGAGACTTCATGCCAAAGTCATTCACAACATGAGTTCTAATGCTGCGCCATATCCAGCAGGACACAGCTAGTGTTTGGCTCTTTGTTTTTTACTCTTTCATGCATGTGGATTGAGTTTGTTGACAGTAGTTTCCACACAGCATCCGAAGCTTTAGCATCCTGATTGTGCGTCCGATTGTTCGCCCGTCTTTCAGAAAAAGAAGTGCTCTTCTTGCTCACTTCTCTTGTCTTCTCTTCTGTTGAACTGACTTGTTCCTCAGCCATCAATAACGGAAACATCGATGTGAGACAAATCTATCATGTGCCTATGTAATCAAGGGAACATGTGATTGAAATGAGACACTCACATTTAAAAGCAAGCTAAACTGGGGCATCTCCATCAAACCATGACAGTCAGTAGAGTTACAGCAGAGCTCTTGTTCTTTGTTACACAGTTATGATGAGTAATACTTGCTAATGCACATTTCATTTGCCCTTCAGTGACAAACCATTAGGCACAACAACTCTGATCTGCTTCAGCCAATAACAACACGTAAATATACCAACATGTTAACGGAAGTTTTGGTCTAATGCTGTAGCACATTTTTTTCTCGCTTCCCAGCAATTCACACCATATGTGAAGAAACTTCTGAGATTCAATATTTGATAAGTGTCCTACAACAGCAATAGCATTTAGACCAGGGATGTCCAAACTCAGTCCACTGTCCTGCAGAGTTTAGATCCAACTTGCCACAACACACATGCCTGAAAGTTTCTAGTATTCCTAGTAAGACCTTGATTAGCTGGTTCAATTGGGGTTGGAGCTAAACTCTGCAGGACAGTGGCCCTCCAGAGCAGGACAGGGCTATTAAAATGGACCAGACATGAAAAGGTCCATAGGAATATAATAAAAATCTTATTCGCAAACTACATTTATAATGTATATTAGGTCTTACGCCGCCTTCACACTGGCAGTTGAAATCAGCTCCGATACGGCTCCGAGACGACCGGAGGAAGTCATTCATTTCCTATGGAGATTCGCAGACCACATGCAAATGGGTCCGAAACGAGTCCGACCGAGTGCGGTGCGAAGAAAATCGTGTCCGTTGGTCATTCGGATGCGTTCAAAAAATTTAACTCTTGCGAAAAGCTACGGACGGTTTCTATCCGACAATTCCAGCGGAAGTTGAGCGTTGCTGATATGGTACTGATAAACAAACCTGAATTCTTAACTTTTAATAAAATAAATAATGATTTAATAACGATAAGTTGTCATTTCATTTTTTTTATTTTCATGATTTTCTAACGTTATTAGGGCAGTTAATACAATTAAAATATAGGCAGACATCGAACTATTGACATTATACCACTATATCACATTTTTTAGCCGACCTGACATGTCAACGTCCTGAGCAACTTTCCTCACGCAGCAGCCTTCCTATTAATATCTCTATAACCCTCATCAGAGAGATCATACAGAACAGACAGAATCAACCTTTCTAATCTCTTCACAATTTTTGTTCTACCCGCTTCCGGCGCTTTTCATGGTCCGCTGGGGGCGTATTGCGTATTACGGAGCTGATTTCAACTGCCAGTGTGAAGGCGGCGTTAGTGTGAACAAGTCTTGTTCTATAAAATCATGGGGGGGGGAAAGCCCCAAATTCAAATTATCTAAAAAATATCAACGACTCTACTCATGTTCATGCATTATGCATTAACAAAAGCACAACTAAGTTTAAGATGAATTCAGAAGCTTACCTGTGAAAGCTGTGCTGAAAGCTCACTGCATGTTCTGGGTTCACAAACTTGGCAATGGCCTTCCGCTGCTCAGGCAACATTGTAAACATCTATTAAAGAATCACACAAATGTTTTAGCAGTAGGTTTTATTATATAAACATTCATCTACATTTTCTATAAGAGATGGCCTGTTTCTTTACACAATAACAGTGGGTGATGCACCTCAAGAGCAGGGGAAAAGTCATAAAGGAGTGCATCACTGAATGCACACAGCTAGATGGCACTATTGTAATATTTTTAAGAGACCACTCTACCCAGAAAACAGTGTATTCATTGGGCCAGTCAGGAAGTCGAGGTAATTTGCAAAGTGCAAGTGTATGTGGGGGATAATTTAATTTTTACAAATGATTATAATGCACAATGTGGAGGCAAAGGACCACCTAGTCGTGGATTATCTCACTTGTAGCAAGGCACTGCCAGAATGTACACCATAGTTAATGATGTCATTGATGCCTGCAGTGCAAAATTGACTAGACTGACAAGTTTTAGTGCTCCTGAATTTCTCTCTATGTGAGTGACTGTCAGTATGTTTGTGCTACGAAGGCAGTGATTAAACTAACTGTGCATTAAACAGATTAAATGCACACCTTTCAGCCAATCAGAATGGACTATTCAGACAGACCATGTTATAAATTACTAGAATTACTAAATGACTCCTCGTGGATTGATTTAAACATTCAAACAACAGTAAACCCAGGATCTCATCAACATAATGCTGTTCAACCAGCTATGTGCTACTTTTATACCATTTATAACTTAACTCTCACTTCAATATGTTCCACTTTCCTTGCTGGAAAATTTGAAAATATTTGTTCTAAAGATATTATGGTCTTCAAAACAGTTTACTGAGATGAAGTTGAAACTTAAATACATAATAAATATGCTTGGGGTAAAACATTTTTTTAATAAACCTGCCAAAAGAAGCCCCTCTGAAATTATTGGTGCAAAGAAGCATCACTTTAGACCCAGATACTGTATTCTAAAATGATACAGTTAAATATCTTTAGCCGTGTTTTATGCTCTTTGGCCAGCAGGTGGTGCTATCACCAATTTGGTGTTGTGTTGCATTATAATAATGATTTAGCAAGTAACACACAGTGTACACACCTTTACTTGACCCGTAATAAAAACAAAAGATAGATATACGATTTGGAAAAGTGCGAAAAGTCAATGTGGCCTAACCTCAACAGGGCCAATGGAGTTGAGAAGGTTCATGAGCTGTTTGTTGGTTGTGGTGGTGGATAAACCCTCAATGCAGACAGTGCTGGGCTGACAATCCTCAGCTCTTGGGCTCTGCTGCATCATCATACGCCCCCCACCACGGCCACGTCCTCGGCCCCGAACTACTAACTGTGGACATCAGTAAGGGGAATATTAAATTAACAGTACATTTTACCAGCTAACAACCACTATGATATTAATAAAAAAAGTAAGACGAGACCATCACAGAAGAAACCAGTGCTTTAATGGGATGCTGAAACTGGAATCTTTGTTGTTTAATTCATGGTTATATCCGTTAGCTATTTTTACTCTCTCTGGCTGTACTCGTAATTGCTCTTAAAAAAACTGACACAGTATAATTTATACACAATGTTATATTTTCAGAGGCATTGTTAGACTTCAATGGTTCAAACATAATGAACAAATGGTTTCAAAAGGCAAGTTAAACCATACAAACTAATATTCTGTAGCCTGGATGATTTATTTGAAAGTTATTAAATAATCAAGGCTACAGAAAATATCAGATCATATAGTTAAAATCCACCAACATCTTCAGCACTTTACAGATTAAGCGTGAAGTGGCTAGAGGGAAGAGACTTCTGAAAAAGGCAATCATTAAGTCAAGCCTGGAGTTTGCTAGAGGCCATGTGACAAAACCTGGTGAATGAAAATGTTGTGGCCTGTTGAGACTGAAGCTGAGCTCTTTGACCTTGAAAGCAAAGCTCTATGATGGGCGCAGACTAAAGAAAGAAAAGGCCAAAGTCACAGTTAAGCACAAACTTTATGTCAGTATAATATAAGCCTTTAATTTTGTAAGTTGTTGTATGGCACTATTCTTTATAAAAGTGCTCTGAATGCTAAACAAAGACTAAAGTTCTCAACGGGCCTGAAAATTACAACCCGACCCGGCCCGTGGCTTTTAAAGCCCGGACCCGATGTAACCCGACACATCAACATGAATTATCTGCCCGAACCCGGCCCACGGCCCGACGCCACCCTTTTGATCGGTGAGTGATGTAGAATAGAATGACTGCTGCGGTTGACTGGGCGAGCAGAGAGAGCGTCTCTCTCTCTCTCTCTCTCTCACGTCTTCAAACAACACGAGCGCTGTTTTGCTCTCTCTCTCTCTCTCGCGCATATTAATCAAAATCAATTGACACGATAGTAAAAGGTCGGAAGACCACAGTTTCACGTGGAGCATTTGGAGATTTTTCTCCTGAATTACCGCGGTGTGAATTGTGCTAAAAAATCACGTTGCCTTATCTTCTCTAAAAAGCGTTCCGCCCATTCAGCTGACATAAACCACATTTCAATATATCTTTAGAATATTTAGATAGTCTGTATAGGCTCAATATATGTGTAGTAGCCATTAAATAAGCGCATTTAGTTTCATTTTTGTTAAAATATTATAATGTTGTTGTTGTTTTTTACATCTATGCTGATTATGAAAATTGAACAGCATGAGTAAGATGAGCAATATATCGGAAGATATGATGGGTCAGACATGATTTTGACCACTAAATTAAGTTTTGTTTTGTAGAAAGCCTTTCTTTAAAGTGAATTTCGTTTTGTATAAATGATATCTTAATTTTAGTCAATTTTTCATCAACCAATTGCCTGGATATAATAAATAAGAAGCAAATTGCAGACAATATGATCATGATAGGAGGCGCGGGCGCGATTGCATTGCACGTCAACTGGAGCACATCTCATAAATTTTGCTCATTTAAATAATAGTGTGTGTCTGTGTGTGTGTGTGTAGGCCTATGTATGTATGTATGTGTATATATATATATATATGTGTATATATATATATATATATATATATATATATATATATATAATTGTGGAGCTCCCCCTGTCAATGATCTGTCACCCCCTCAGCACCTGCGTTAAAAATTATCTGGCGCCGCCCCTGAGCTACGGTGATTTCACCTGCGGCAAGTTTACTTTTCACCAACTCCATCTTCTTCTCCAGGCTAAAGGCGTGCACACAGCGGCGTCAGGTCTGCCCTCGCGTCGCGATGCACGTTGCACGCAGCAGCCAGACTTTCTTTACAGTGAACAGCAGCGATGAATAATAAATGTTGTTTTTTTTCACTGTACAATTCAAAAGATTAAGCCCGAGGTCCGACCCGACCCGAGTCATTTGCTTATATTTTCGACCCGAACCCGGCCCGAACCAGCGGGTCCCGTCGGGTTTGTCGGGCCGACCCGACCCGTTGAGAACTCTAACAAAGACACTACACAAATCATTTTAAAGCTAATTTGACTGAAATTCTGGGGATTTACACTACTGTTAAAAAGTTTGGGGTCAGAAAGATTTTGGTAATGTTTTTGAAAGAAGTCTCACCTAAGCTGCATTTTAGGGATGCACCGATATGAAAATTTTGGCCGATACTGTTAACCAATAATTCTTAATATTTGAAAGCCGATAACCGATATATTCAGTAGCACCTCATTGGTACGAGATTCAGGGAGCGGAGTTGGATCCAGATCTAAGGGGTGGAGATGGGTAGGATTAGGGGTGGGGTTAGGGATCAGGGGGTGGAGATGGTTAGGTTTAGGTATATGTAAGGTGGGAGGAGTTGGATCTGGATCCAACTCCTCCCCCTGGATTTCGTGTTCTGAAGTGAGGACCATCTCGACATATTGGCCGATAAATCTAAATCCAATTTTTTTTATAACTTTTCAGAGATCGATTTCTAAAACAAAAGTCTCACTATTATGTCCCAAGCACTTCAACATAAATCAAGCATATACAGTACAGAAGACTTGTTTGAACCGGTATAAGTTTTCAAATGAATTTTACACTGATATGGCCAACATTCTTAATAATAATTAAAAAAAATTCTATTGCCATACCAATAAATAAAACAATGCCTAAATAATGCAAACAACTCATTGGACAACAACTTGCGTATAAAGAATAATGTAATGTGCCATGGATAAACAAAACGTAATAGCCTGTGCACAGACAATAATTAAATGATTTTAATTAAACCATATCGTTGATGAAAATGATACAAGAAAAATAAGTGCTAGTTATTAATAATAATGCATCAATGATTTTGAAAAGAAACTAATCTAAAATGAATATTACTGTTTCAAATTACTGTTTGAGCTGCACTGGGAAACTGAAGCGCTTTGTTAGTGGGTTAATTAACTCAACAAAATCTATATGAGATTAATCATATATTTATACAAAATAAACATAATATTACAACTTATCTCTGCACAAAATGGCACAAATGCAAAAGTAAACAAACTATTTTATGTATGTGTTGATGTATTGTGTTGCTGAATGTATATTTAAATATATACAAATTTAAATCGGTTCGAATTTGGTTCAGATAAAATATTCCAGTAGGATGCAAAGGCATTCCATCCATGTTTTCAAATAAAAGCGCATCAAAAGGCCCTTGTTGGCTCTGGACCCCAACGCGCAGCTGCCATGCTGAAAAATCCCTTATGAGTTCTCAATGCTATGTGCTAGATGCTCTCTCACCACTTACTCAGTATAAAATACACTTTTGCTCCCAGCGAGACACCGGGTACAATATGAGAGTGATTTACAAGGCCACGGTTATATCAGTAAACAGCAGCAAGTGTTTATAATATCTAACTCAACATGAGAGCTCGGGCAGATGCAGCAAGACAGTCTGACTGAGACAACGTGAGAGGCTGTGCAGGAAGGCACTCTGCTGTGACTGACTGACACACGTTAGCACTGTATTTGTCCCCTGAGAACGGACTACTGTACAGAGACGGCAGCGTGCGGAAAAGGCCAAGGGATCTTCATCTCTCCTGCTTCAGCCTGTCAATAACATCACACCTGGCACTCTGTTCCATTTCATTACTGCTCCTGCTCTCTTCCAAAACAGCTACCCGTCCCCTGGGAGAAGCAGTGACATAGCTGAGCCATAACAGGAAACCAAATCTGCCGTCTTTACTAGTGCTGAAGCGTGAGGGAGAGAACCACTTAGAGCAGCTCTTCATGACAGGGAAAAACTCGAACAAAGAGTGCAGATGTGGATTGTATATTCTGGACAGCACTATACAAGCCCATGAAGAAAAGCAAATATAAATAGAATTACGACATGTGCATTCAAGTGATTTTGGTCAGAATAAAGTGGACACACTGGACAATTTAATCCTTTTCTCCCTTTCACTTCCTGACAAAGACAAAGCTTTTCAGTTCTAATGCAACATAATGAAGAAGTGCGTGAATTTTTTTTTTCTGCACACAACCATTCAAAAGGGGTTGGTAAGATTTTTAAAATGTTTTTGAAAGAAGTCTCTTAAGCTCACCAAGGCTGCATTATTTTGATGAAAAATAATATTACAACTTAAAATAGCCGTTTTCTATTTGAAAGAGTTCCTATTATGCCCTTTTACGAAGTCTTGATTTTGTTTTTGGGGTGTACTAAAATATATTTTCAAGCTTGAAAAAAATTCATAGTTTTTTCCCACATTTCACATTATTACAGCACCTCTCTCCCCAGTCTGGCTCGAAAATGCCTTTTCTATGAAGCCCCTCCTTCCGAAATGCGCTGTGATTGGTTAGCCGGACCAGTGTTGCGATTGGCAGCGCGTGTTCGGGAAGTGAAGTGTATTTTATCATTCTTGTGTTGACACAAAGGATGATGGGAGACAGGGAATTTGATCTGACTACTCAAACTGATTACATTGCCCTCCACTAATATTGGCACCCTTGATAAATATGAGCAAAGGTGGCTGTGAAAATAAATCTGCATTGTTTATCCTTTTGATCTTTCATTAAAAACATTCACAAAATTATAACCTTTCATTGAAGTAAAACAACCTCCATACAGAATCTCTCCAGATCCTGCAGATTCCCAGATCCATGCTGGTGCTTCTCCTCTTCAGTTCAGCCCACTCATTTTCTATAGGGTTCAGGTCAGGGGACTGAGACGGTCATGGCAGAAGCTTCATTTTGTGCTCAGTGACACATTGTTGTGTTGATTTTTGTTTTAGATCATTGTCCTGATGGAAGATCCAACCATGGCCCATTATAAGATTTCTAGTAGAGGCAGTCAGGTTTGGATTTTTATCTGTTGGTATTTGCTAGAATCCATGATACCATGTATCTGAACAAGATGTCCAGGGACCTCCAGCAAAAAAATACGCCCACAACATTAAAGGGGTCATATAATGGTACATGCACTTTTTCAAGTTGATGGTACTGAAATGTGTGTTGGCAGTGCCTGTACACAACCATCATATAATGATAAAAATCCATCCAGTGTTTTTGTTTTAATCTCCTTATATGTTTTCCCCTGCCTCAAATTGAGCCGTTTGTTTTTGTGACGTCAATAAAACGGACGCCCCTCCCACAATTGTTGATTGACAGCAGCGTTTCAACACAGACCCGCCCTGAGCGAGCTGTCATCATAGTCCGCCATTGTTGATACGCTGGAGCAGAATGGCGTCTACCCGATTGTGGTGTTTTGTTTGGTGTAATAACGAACACAGCAGTCATTTTGATGTTCCTAAACCCGAAACGCTGAAGACACAGTGGCTGAGTTTGGTTTTTGAAGGGAATATTCCCCACGAGCAACGTCAATGCGCGTGTTTGCGCGAATCATTTCTCACCAGACTGCTTTATAAAGGAGGATCAGTATGAGCTGGTTCTCAATATAATTCATAATCCCACGTTTATAATGAACAGCGTTATGGTTATTGTGTAATTACAAACTGAGTATGTATACATCAGTAAACACATAACGTTAGCGTTCGTACATCTCACTAAGGTAGTCTACCCTGCAAGTATATACAAAGATAGATCAAAGTTACATTATGTTAATGTATAATTAACCTTAATTGTCGAACTTCTTTGCGGCCGTCATCTTGTTCCGGGTGCGACTCCGGTTCAAACTGATACGATTGCACAGATGTGTCCTCAGAGACTCCCGCTGCAACATTCTCTCCAAAATATACCCTCAACTGTTGTCAAGGCAACACTCCACGTCTAAACAATGCCCGCAGAACAGAGGGGCGGAGTGAGTGAAGCCCATTATCATTTAAAGTCATATGCACTGAAACGGCGTGCTGAAAACAGAGCTGTTTTTGACCAGGTAAAATTAGTGTTTTCTTACAATACTAATGAGAATTTTTAATTAAAGTATATTACAAACTTTTCATTTAGACCCTAAAGAATCAAATTAACTTGTATGAAAATTGCATTATATGACACCTTTAAAGATCCAGCAGTATATTTAACCGTTAGCATGGGGTACTTTTTCCCCTGTTTGCAAAACAAAACATCTGGTGGGTTTGCTGCCAAATAGCTTTTTTTTTTACTTTCATTTGACCGTTGAATCCGGTCCCTTTTGAAGTTCCATTCGTGTCTGACAACTGAATATGCTGGAGTTTGTTTTTGGATGAGCGAGGAGGATTTTTCTTTAAACACTCTTAAAGAACATGTGGAGATGTAGGTGCTGTTTGATCATTTTTTAGGCTTTCTGACCCTAATACTCAACTAATCTCTGCATCATCTGTGATCCTTGAAGAGTCTTTGGCCAGTCAGACTCTCCAATTGTTGCGTTTTCCATCACCGTTTGAGATTTTTCCAAGCAGAACGCAGAAGCAACTGTTTATATACATCGCGCTGTGTTTCCATGACTGCCCAAAGCGCGTGAATATAAGGAACGCGATTGGTTGTTGGTTGCTAAGCATCTAGTTGTAGCATAACACCACATCGTTTTACACTGTAACGGTTTGGCACTGCAATGCGGAGTTAAGATCTGGAGAAAAAGCAGTGCTAACCCCGCATCTAAATTACAAGTGTGAAATGCTCCTTCAGGGGTGATAGTAGAAAAAAATCCTGAGCCTGAACTTTTTTCCCTGGGACAGATGCGTAAGGGCGAGTCTTGTCATAAATTTTTGTCATTATTTTTAGAGAATGCAAGACACACACAAACACATGCCTATCTTATCTTCATAATTCTAGTTTTGACTTCTAAAGTGTTTTGAATTCGACCCAAATCCTAAATTTCACTTGCACTGCACTGCAATATATTTTATTCATGATTAATATTGCATTGCAAAATAATGTGTGCTGGTCAACTAGTCTAAAATTAAGAAACCCCTAGAAAACAGTAAAAAAAAAAACAGATGTGTACATTTAAGATAGTTCTACTTAATTTATTATTCCAACATCCAAATATGATACTTGATAAAAAGAAAAGAAAAGGGGGCTTTTATTTGTGACGTGCTGTCTTTGCATTCGAACATTGCACATTTTAAACAGGACACGCATTAGCTGAATAAACGTTAGCCAATACAAACATACTGATAGAAAATAGTTGACAATGAGTCCTGTCACAGGACCAAGTATAGCAAAACGAATCACTTATTCTAAAAAGAATATCAAGTATAAGTTAGACGAATCTGACATAGGGCTGCCTGTAATAGTAAATCATCCGTCATTTAACGAATTTTAAAAACACGAATGGATGATAAAAAATGCTTTCTGACATTTTGGCAGGAAATAAAAAAAAATACACAACCAAGGAAAAAATGTAAACTTAGCCGCCTGTCAATTTTCATTTTACAATGATCATCTCTCTCTGTGTGCGCGGTCTGTGTTTGTGAGAGAGCTCCTGCGGCACTGATACAACGATAGGCTACTTTTTAATCCATAAGTAACTAACGCGCTAGTTTTCATACAAAATTATTATGTAACATAATTAGGTACTTAAGTTATTATTAACACAATAACGTAACACATGCAGGCTATGTTTCTCAACACTGAGAATGAATAAATAGACGCCTGTTTGCAGACTCGCCCTTATCAGTAATCCACAAATCACAGCACTTTCATAATCACTAAGCCATAGCGATTTTAATTTTATTTAGATTTATTGTTCATCAATACTTAAGCATTTTATAATTTGCATGGCTGTATGATGTCTTCCTCTTATCGGAGTGACCACGAATGACGTATTTTAAAATAATCCAGGCGTCCACTCCCGTGTGATAATTGAATCCAGATTAAGTTAACTCAATACAATAAGTTACTTCAACTTTCCACACATCCACGCCAGCCCGTTTACCTTCAGGAGTCAGAAGTACCGTGACTACTGTACTGTCCTCGCTTCTGAACTAAGACGGCGGGCTGCAGGAGTGGAAGGGGATCAGCGGGATTCTTTATTGCTGTCGATTTTCAGTCTCTTTTTAATGATAGGCATTACGCACCTGTCAATCATCCCCGCTTGATATTTGGGGAATGAACCCAGCGCTATGATTTGTCGAAATCGAACGCGAACCTGATTATTATTTTTTTCTTCGCAGACACGTCTGTATGCCGGAAATCCGGCGTGGCACCGGAGTGCTATCAGGCCTGCTCTTTAAACCCAGGGTTAAACTCATAAGAATTTCTAGGGGTGCCAATAATTGTGGCCAACATGCATTGGAGTAAAAAATGTATTTCATAATGTGAGTTTCCACCCACTTTCAATTGTTTTACTTCCATGAAAGGTTCGAATTTTGTGAATGTTTTTAATGAAAGATCAAAAGGATAAACAATGGAGATTTATTTTCACAGCCACCTTTGCTCATATTTACTAAGGGTGCCAATTTTAGTTGAGGGCAATGTACGTACGTAACTTTCTGGCAAGTTTGATCGTTTTTATCAACGGTATACAAAGTGCATTCAAACAATCCACAATTACAGCTTAATATGACCAACAGCAATTAGCTACCGCCATAATGCTTTAATTCAGAAGTCCCCAACTCAGAGAACCGTGGCTTAAAGAAAGTCATAAATACATTCATTCCGAGTCCGACATGACTTGAAAGCACCATTAGTATCAGGGCTTAGTGTAAGCTGTGCAAAATGGCATTGTGCACCTGTCCAATTAAGGGCTTATGAGAGTAATCCAGATTCAATGTCATACCCGGTTCGTTTGGTTTGCCACGCCACGGCCTGCCTGTTGTTGACTTTGTACACCACCAGTTGCCATGGTAACTTTCCTGATGGGACCAAGTCTCTGTTGTTGGGCAGGCCGACCAATTGGTTGTTGCTGTTGCTGTGGCGGACCAGTGTTGGGACCGGCATCTGCCTACAGAATACAGAGCAGATACATTTTATAACCCATACAAAGAAAATCCCCAATGGCACACAAAATTAACATAACAGTCCATATCATGCTAAAGTCTGACTATCACAAATGTTCAAACTGCTTATATCAAAACCAATCATTTATACAATGCCAAGCCTTGGAGTTGTACACAATGTGGCAGAAGAATAACTGAATAAACAAACAACATTACAAGTGACAAAACTGTTCCATGATGTGATGCTTTCTGATTTTGGGATGATACTGTGATCAGTTTCAGAGGATAAGGTGAAGCTGAATTCATAAAACATCTTCCACAACAGTGATGACTGTATCTCTAAGCATTAATGCCATGGATGAAGACCTGCCTAAGACTGCACAAACTGCCTCTGGCTCTTCCTCGAAATTCCCAGGAATTCTGTTTCCTCATCTCTAGGAAAACCTTTCAAAGTATGCTGGCAGTTTTTAGATGTTAAAGGCCTTGAAAATGGCCAGATTTAAAACTCACAAAAAAGGGGCAGACTTCAGTTGGGTTAGATGCCTCCTTAGGCTAATTTTGTATCTCTGGAAAATAGTGATCTATGAAATTGTATGATGTTTAACGTCAGGTATATTTCTTAATATGGGGCACGCTTTTAGATTTTGGAGGGGAAAAAATAATTTTATTTTGAATTGATAAGGTAAAATTAGACCTTTAGGATAAGAGCTGCTATTAAAATTAGAGATGCACCGATTGATCGGCTGGTGACCGGAATCGGCCGGTTTTCACGTGATCGGCCATGATCGGCGACCGGCCGGTCAGGCTGACATAATCTGATTTTATGCCGGTCAAATGCACTCAGGCGCCGCATGATTAACATCGCGCAACATCAGCATCACACGTGCACACGGAACGCGCACATGTAGGAAACCTCGTGAATTACGGCCGTTTCACACCACAAGGTGCAGCGCGTTTTTTTTTGTTTTGTTCGGCATGCATGTTAATCAATGAGTGCATTCACACCGGGAGCCGGAGCAGCGCGTGAGCGTCGAGCAGGAGCGTCGCGTGACCAACAGTGAAGCGCGGGTTTCGGCGCCGAATCTATTTTTACTGCGCTCAATTTAAGTGAAAGCACACTTTTGATGGACAAAATAAATATGATTTCATCCAAAAAGTGCCCAAAATGCAAAGAATTTGCATGTCTGGTGTGTTTTAACAAGAACTGAAGTAGGCTAGGCTATGTCAGAAAGAAAATGAAGACTCAAAAATATTTATTGAAAATTTACCCATTTAAACTTGTTTTTATTATTATTTAATTGTTTCCCTGCACATGCTCCACTTGTCCTGTTTAGCTTGGCTTGACATGTGTCAGATGAGAGAAGAACTGCTTGAGAAATATAATTCGCCATTGATATACAACAAGTGATTGCAATAGGCCTGTGTGTGTGTGTGTGTGTGTGTGTGTGTGTGTGTGTGTGTGAGAGAGAGAGAGAGAGATAAATATCTTTATACTGCAAGGCTATATTTATTGAATTTTTATTTGTTATTTATATATTATTTTATTGCCATTACCTGTTTTCATACAGAAGTTTAGTTTGCTAAATATATTAAAAAAAAATTATTGGATATTGGATGTGAAAAGGAAATGGTTCTTCCATAACACTGCACTTTAGATGTGTGAGAATTTTCCACACTAGGAGTCATTTATATAGTTCTATTTTATAGCGATTATCTGTTAAAAAAATGTTCTATGCAAAATGTTCTTTTAAAGAGAAGATAGAAAATAAATATTTGTGTGTGCTGTAAAGTGGTTTGAAAAAATAAAATCGGAATCGGCTAAAATCGGTATCGGCAGGTCAAACTCAAGGAAAAATCGGAATCGGGATCGGCCTAGAAAATTGTAATCGGTGCATCTCTAATTAAAATATATGTTCAATGAAAATATATGCAATTTAATACAAATGAATACATTTAGTGCTGTCAATCGATTAAAACAACGAATGAATCTCAAATCTCAGATTAATCGCACCTGATTTTTTTTAACATATATATATATATATATATATAGCAATAATTTCACATTTAATCTCCAAAAGAATGTAGAAAGAACAAAGACAGTAGCCTATATTTTAAATATTTGTTTAATGGCTTCTTTCTTTGAAAGAAGGCAAGTATTCCAAGTAATTGGAAGTATTACAATATAATTAAAAGCTATCAATTTTAACATATAACAGGCTTTAAAAATATATATATTTTTAATTTAAGTGAATCTTCACATAAACCCAGTATAATAAATGTCACATTTACCTGTGCCTTTCAATATACCAGGGCTCAATATTTTCTATTGGCCCAGTCAGACCAGTTCAGTTTTTTACTGGCCCTGTCACAAAGCGCAAAAAGTGGTTTTTGACCCATGTAACCTTGTAAACAGTGCTTTAAGATTTGTAGTTTTCACTGCATAAATTTTAGGGCTAAATGAAATGGGCTATAGATTGATACTTAATCCTTATTGAAGCTATAAATGTTATTCAGTCAAGAGCAGAAATTGATTTTCTCTTTTCTTTTCGTTGATTATCCTTAATGACCGAAAGCAGCAGGTTTATTAGGCTGCTGTCACTTTAAGCCCTGACGCGGATCTGATATCCTATTTTCTCACTACTCTTTACATTCATTTAAGACTACATTTAAATAATTTAAGACTGTGCTTGCGAGGATACTCGACAAAACTGTAATTTTGGCATAATTGAGTTTTTTTGTTCAATCAAGTGCTGTCTGAAGCGGCTTTCTGTGCGTATGAGTCATGTGTGTGTCACACAGACAGGAGATTCGCAGACGAGCGCCAGTACTGCGCTATGCGTTCAAAAGTTTGGTGAACTTTCAGGCGTGACGTGCACCCTTGCAGCGTCTATTTTGAAAACATGAATTCAACATATAACAAATAGTAATAAAAATTTAAAAAAACACTCAAAATGTAAAAAAAATATACAATCTACTCGACTTAACTGTAAAAATATCGTTCTTTTAATTCTGCCAAGAGGTCACGCTGTGACATCGATCTTTTACTGGTCAAACGTCTTCACTTGATGCAAATTCACAGCTCAGAGTTCACCAAAATTGAACTTTGGAATGCAAGGAAATGCGGAACTTTTCGCATGAGCTTGCGGTCTGACTCATTCGCATGCGTATGAATGGAAGTCAGTGGAACAAAAAGTGTAGTGTGACTCCCCCTTTAAAGTGAAAAAATGTATCGCATGAGTTAACTCGTTAATTTTGACAGCACTAATATCTTTTCATAAGTGTGAAATGCTCAAAATACAGTTTTAAACAGAATAGTTGATTTAGGATTTTACATGCATTACACTAAAATATATGCGAATATTAAAAAGAATATCAAAAGCCATTTATACAATCTGCAAAAGTTTACCGGGGGTAGGGGGAATGATTGGGTTTGGGCTTCTTGCTCCAGGTAGGGGGGCATCTTACCCTAGCCTGGTAATACCACACTCTGCTACTTCGCTTTGCTTCGTAGACAGAGTCTGGAATGGCATAATTGAAAAGTGTTTTCTTTCTCGCGGGGGGGCGCTTGTCTGAAGTATAAAATCATTGGTTACCCGTAAGCCAATCACATAACGCAATCACCTCTCTCTCCAACTTAAACATCACCTCCATTCAAAATGTTTAACAAACACTCTTCATGTTCGGGCTTCAGTTTGCAAATGCCGGGAATATTCTCCACAACAGAGCGAATTGCATCCCGTATCTCCATATCCGCGGTCGTTTTCGATTTCCCTAACCTAAAATACAATCTTAAACTCGGCGCTTAGCGCCTACGTCACGGCTTTCAGCCCGCCCTGTTTGTTGATTGGCCGGCTGTTTTCAGGCCGGAGGAAAACTGAGAGATAGGTCGCTATCTCAGACTGAGTACAGAAGCGAACTGAAATAGAGCGGAAGTACGAAGTCTGACGTAGTCAGGCTAATCTTACCCCAGTGGCCTCTTTGAATAATTTTACATTTTCTGCTATGACAACTAAATTAACAAATGTTTTTTATTTATTTATTCTAACCCTAAAAAATGTACATACATATACACTCACCTAAAGGATTATTAGGAACACCATACTAATACTGTGTTTGACCCCCTTTTGGCTTCAGAACTGCCTTAATTCTACGTGGCATTGATTCAACAAGGTGCTGAAAGCATTCTTTAGAAATGTTGGCCCATATTGATAGGATAGCATCTTGCAGTTGATGGAGATTTGTGGGATGCACATCCAGGGCACGAAGCTCCCGTTCCACCACATCCCAAAGATGCTCTATTGGGTTGAGATCTGGTGACTGTGGGGGCCATTTTAGTACAGTGAACTCATTGTCATGTTCAAGAAACCAATTTGAAATGATTCGAGCTTTGTGACATGGTGCATTATCCTGCTGGAAGTAGCCATCAGAGGATGGGTACATGGTGGCCATAAAGGGATGGACATGGTCAGAAACAATGCTCAGATAGGCCGTGGCATTTAAACGATGCCCAATTGGCACTAAGAGGCCTAAAGTGTGCCAAGAAAACATCCCCCACACCATTACACCACCACCACCAGCCTGCACATTGGTAAGCAGGCATGATGGATCCATGTTTTCATTCTGTTTACGCAAATTTTTGACTCTACCATCTGAAAGTCTCAACAGAAATCGAGACTCATCAGACCAGGCAACATTTTTCCAGTCTTCAACGGTCCAATATTGGTGAGCTCCTGCAAATTGTAGCCTCTTTTTCCTATTTGTAGTGGAGATGAGTGGTACCCGGTGGGGTCTTCTGCTGTTGTAGCCCATCCGCCTCAAGGTTGTGCGTGTTGTGGCTTCACAAATGCTTTGCTGCATACCTCAGTTGTAACGAGTGGTTATTTCAGTCAAAGTTGTTCTTCTATCAGCTTGAATCAGTCGGCCTATTCTCCTCTGACCTCTAGCATCAACAAGGCGCCGCATACTGGATGTTTTTCCCTTTTCACACCATTCTTTGTAAACCCTAGAAATAGTTGTGCGTGAAAATCCCAGTAACTGAGCAGATTGTGAAATACTCAGACCGGCCCGTCTGGCACCAACAACCATGCCACGCTCAAAATTGCTTAAATCACCTTTCTTTCCCATTCTGACATTCAGTTTGGAGTTCAGGAGATTGTCTTGACCAGGACCACACCCCTAAATGCATTGAAGCAACTGCCATGTGATTGGTTGATTAGATAATTGCATTAATGAGAAATTGAACAGGTGTTCCTAATAATCCTTTAGGTGAGTGTATATACACACACACACACACACTATGGAAGTCAATGGGGTCTATTATCTATTTGGTTACAAAAATTGTTTCAAAATATCTTCCTTTGTGTTCATCAGAAGAAAAAAAATCATACATGTTTGAAACAACTTGAGGGTGAGTAAATGACAGAACTTTAATTTTTAAGTGAACTATTCCTTTAAAAGGTAGGGTAGCCAATGTTTTTCATAAACACTTTTTATTATACTGGTTGAAACTCTTGACATCCTGTACATGAGCTGTATCGGCCCGATAGCAATGCCAGTGATGTCCATAATGGCGCTTTTCCAGTGCATGGTACGGCACGGCACGGTTCGGTACGGCACGCTTTGGCGCTTTTCCACTGCCTGGTATGGTACGGCTCGGCACGGCTCACTTGTGGCGCTTTTCCACTGCATGGTACGGCTCGCTTTAAATGGTACCACCTCTGTCGAGGTTCCAAGCGTACCATACCGATCCTAAAATGTGACGTGAACACACTGCAGATCACTGATCACTACCAGCGTCATTGTATTTGCGAGACATCAAACCCGCTAGATTTAAATAGCCAGTAACAGCCACCGCGGTTCTTCACAAAGAACCGGCAAAAGTAATGATTATGAATATGTAAAATATAGCAAGGAGATATTTTAATTGTTTATTAATAAACAAGTGTTTTCTTTGTCGGCTAAGATGAAGTTGGCGATGCTGACTCGCGATCTTCAGTAGTGAACGCGCCAGAGAGAAATGCACATTTCATAAGGATTACATAAGCAGAGAGCAGTCTGGAGTCTGTTTTCTTTCGTTTTGAATTGTTCTGTTTAAAAGTAGACATGTGAGGCAAGTGGGCTACCTTATATGCTGAGTTTCGGTTCATTTATGAGACGAGCTCCAGTTCACGCGCCGGCGCCTCCGTTTCCTATCTACCGTCTGCTATATTTACTTCTTATTTATTAAATCCAGGCAATTGGTTGATGAAAGATTGATTAAAATTAAGATACAATTAAAACAAAACGAAATTCAGATTAAAGAAAGGTTTTGTGCTTTCTGTTTGATGTCTCTGAAAGTTTTAAAGCATCTTTTAGTGCCGCTTTGAGCCCTCACGTCCGTAACGGAGAACACGTCCGTAACATTGCTTTTTCCTCATAAATGCGAACACGAAAAATAAAATAAAATAAATATTTTATGTACTGTGGAGACTGAGAGCCAACCCTTCTTCATCCGGTGGGTAGTATTTGGTTTGCGCAGTGTAATTCACATAATCACAAAAAATATTTTGCCTCCAAGTTTTTGTTTTTTTAAGCAATCAGAAATCTGAGGGCACTGCTATAATCCCACCCACTTTGAAGCGGTACTAACTGCAGTGGAAAACCAAACCGAGCTAAAGCGAACCAACCCGTGCCGTGCTGAGCCGAGTCGTACCACACAGTGGAAAAGCGAAGCGAGCCGAACCGTGCCGAGCCGAACCGTACAAGCCACGCCCTCAACACGCCCCGCCGGAGACATCACTGCCGACATACAGCATAAACAAAACATGTTGAGTTTGGCTTCACTTTATCTAATGAGTTCAGTTAGTCTAATGATTGAAACGTTAAAGGTTTTACTTTAGTTAGTTTGAGCTTGAACGCACATAAAACATTAGCTTTGCTTTTATGTTAGTGTTGCTTATAAAATTTCTAGGGATGTCCCGATCCGATCACACGATCGGCAATCGGGCCCGATCACGTGGTTTCAGACTTGATCGGAATCGGACGTTACCTCCCGATCAGGACTCGGATATATGTAAATTAGGGGTGTAACGGTACATGTATTCGTAATTATTGAACCGTTTGGTACGAGGCTTCCGGTTCGGTACGCATACAAACCGAACGATTCCTAGGACCATTTTTCCTGCAGACAAAATCCGCGCTGGCGCAATCACCACAACGTTGCGCAACATCAAATGGCAAACGTAATGAAAGCGAAACGAAACTGCGCTACTCATTATATTGTGCTTAACGGACCATTTATCAGTTCGGACCAGCAACATCTGTGCAGCGCGAGATCAAGCAACACTGTGCTAAGAGATCCAGTGAAGAAAACATTTGAATTCGCCACTGAAGTAATAACATTGCTGTGAGATCTAGTGAGAAGCATTCAAAATTCTCCGTTATTAACCGTAGATCTCTATTAGATCAAACAGCGCTGACGTGGGAACCAGGAGAAACATTGTGCCGTGAATGAACATGGATTTAATGTTGCACTTCAAAACTATTATATAAATATATATTTAAATGTTATTTTTAATGTGATCACCAAAACATTATTTGTACATCCTTCAAAGATTACCCCCATTTATAAACCTGAAAGTTTCAAGATGTAGGAAAACTCAAACTTATTTAAAAATAGTTTTTCTTTTAATAAATAGGAAATTTCTCTGGCATTTCTTTCTTTTTGCTGTATCGTATCGAACCGAACCGGGACTCTGTATCGGTAGATACTCAAAATCAAATGACTCGGACTCGAGGGCAAAAAAACCTGACCGGGACATGCCTAAAAATTTCCACACCGTTCTTATCGCATATGTGTTTGAAACGAATTTCGTTTCGCGAAGGAGAAATGTTGAATACAATTGAACAGAACAGACTCCAATTTGGTGATTGTAAGAATGGTGAATGCATGTTGATGTCAAGGTGTCTTTCCAAAGGTTTTTTTTCATAAGGTCCAATTTCTCTTTCTTTTTTTGACATTATCGCCTGATGATTTAATTTAATTTCCTAATTACACTCACCTAAAGGATTATTAGGAACTAGGGCTGTTTTCGACTAAGGATTTTCATAGTCAAATCTGATTCGTTAGATTTTGCCGTCGTCGACTGATAGTCAAACTTTTTTTCTTTTTTTTTTCTAGATAGCAGCTAGATTTTTCCATTTCAAACAAAAGAGCTAAAAAAAACTAAAAGAAAAACATGGTGTGTAACAAATAACTTTTATTCATTTAAAGCCAGATGAACAAAACATTTCACACATAGGCTATATCAAACATCAGAAAAGTTCACATAAAATAGGAACAAATTGGCTTCAAAAACAGCAACATGCCAAAACGTGCTTTGTTTTAAATAAATCACACACAGTAAACAAAACCTTAAAAAAAACTTTGCAATGAACTTTGCAATTTAGACGTGCAAACTGCGTGCCGGTGCGGTGAGACGTAGCCTACATGCTCAGGCAGATTCAGCTTGAAGTCGTTCATCCTCGGATGCGGCGTGGCGCGCGCCGTTACAAAAAAAAAAGCTGTGCACACAGCCAAGCGAAATGGGGTCTTGCCGGTCTTGCGCATTTTTTGCCGTGCGCACCTTCGCGCTCGTGCGGACGCGTCGGGTATAAACAAGGCTTTACTCCGTGTCAGCGCGTGCTCTGATCGGTAAAGGTGCACAGACCTCTCCCGAATCATCTCCAGCAGTAGCAGCCTCCGAAGCACCACTAACTCTGCCTCCGTTTCCCTCGTAAGACGATATTAGTGTTTAAACATTCTCTATGATAAATTTTTTTTGTAAAAAATCTTTTAATAGCACGGTTTTGGCGGTTATAGAGTTCTAATGACGGTGTTCAACTATAACCGTCGGTCTCACGGTTTTATAATAACCGTCTCACCCCTATTGGTTACATAACACTTGCCTACTATTCGACTATGAGGTTCATAGTCGAATCAGACCTCTCCGAATCGAATCGTCGAATCCTCGACTATTAGAAGTCAGCCCTATTAGGAACACCATACTAATACTGTGTTTGACCCCCTTTCGCCTTCAGAACTGCCTTAAATCTACGTGCCATTGATTCAACAAGGTGCTGAAAGCATTCTTTACAGGGATGGAAATTAACTTTTTTGTCCACCGGCCACTGTGGCTGGTGGATTTCAAAGTCTACCAGCCACTCAATGTTTTTACCAGCCACTTTCTTGTTTTTAACCGACAATGTGTAACTGCATGTGAAAATTAATACTACAAGATCTACAATACTTAACCAGTTTATTTAATCTCAAGTCTCAATGAAATACTGACATTTTCTCTTCCTCTCTTATACACACACAAACCATGAACTGATATACATTTCGTTAAATGAGTAGGGCAGGTTATTCAAAAAACTGAACTGATGCTAAACCGCACTCTATGCTGGAGGTTGCTCTCTCTGCGAGAGTACAGTAAAACTTAAAATAATGGCCAAGTCCCAAATAGACACCTGTCTCTTTTACACGCCTGGTGTGGCGACAGGTTTGGGTAAATAAAGGCTTTTTTAGTTTCGGGTTGTATTTAATCTTCTAAAACCCGTCAGATCGTCCGCTTTTTGGCGCCGCCAAAGCCTTTTTTGATCGGTGAGTGATGTAGAATAGAATGACTGCTGCGCTTGACACAAATGAGCGCAAATGAGCAGAGCAGACTAAGAGAGAGAGAGCCCCAGCCGCGCGCGCGCACTCTCACGTCTTCAAACAACAGCAGCAATGTCTTGCTCTCTCTCCCTCGCGCATATTAATCAAAATCAATTGACACGATAGTAAAAGGTCGAAAGACCGCAGTTTCACGTGGAGCATTCGGGGATTTTTAGTGATTAGAGACTCTAGGAACAACATCTCAAGACTAAATTATAAAGGCCTGTCTCAAATACAAGCCGGTGCAGTTTGACGATTTGGGAAAATAAAAGCCCAGGCTATTATTTGAAGTTTTACGGTATGCCTGTTCTGTCATATTTACATCATGCGCTCGCGGCTAGCTCCCACCTCTCGCGCTCAAGCCTCGACGGAAGAAGCGCGCGGGTAGATGTTTGTGCGGCTAGCTCTTTACGACACAAGAGAGCTACCCCGCCCTAAAAATACACCATGCGCTCGCGGCTAGCTCTCTTTTTGGACGGCAAACCGCCTATCGCGCTCCCACGTTTTCTTCCCTCGTCGAGCCTCGACGGAAGAAGCGCGCGGGTGTTGAAGGTGTGCCTCCGCCGTCCGGGTGAAACAGTATGCTATTTTTATTTACCCGCCACGGTGGCCGGTAGGTGAAGCGAGTTTACCCGCCACAACACAAAATCACCCGCATTTGGCTGGTGGCGGATGCTAATTTCCATCCCTGATTCTTTAGAAATGTTGGCCCATATTAATAGGATAGCATCTTGCAGTTGATGGAGATTTGTGGGATGCACATCCAGGGCACGAAGCTCCCGTTCCACCACATCCCAAAGATGCTCTATTGGGTTGAGATCTGGTGACTGTGGGAGCCATTTTAGTACAGTGACCTCATTGTCATGTTCAAGAAACCAATTTGAAATGATTCGAGCTTTGTGACATGGTGCATTATCCTGCTGGAAGTAGCCATCAGAGGATGGGTACATGGTGGCCATAAAGGGATGGACATGGTCAGAAACAATGCTCAGGTAGGTCGTGGGATTTAAACGATGCCCAATTGGCACTAAGGGGCCTAAAGTGTGCCAAGAAAACATCCCACACACCATTACACGACCACCACCAGCCTGCACAGTGGTAACAAGGCGTGATGGATCCATGTTCTCATTCTGTTTACACCAAATTCTGACTCTACCATCTGAATGTCTCAACAGAAATCGAGACTCATCAGACCAGGCAACATTTTTCCAGTCTTCAACTGTCCAACTTTGGTGAGCTCTTGCAAATTGTAGCCTCTTTTTCCTATTTGTAGTGGATATGAGTGGTACCCGGTGGGGTCTTCTGCTGTTGTAGCCCATCCGCCTCAAGGTTGTGTGTGTTTATGGCTTCACAAATGCTTGTGAACCAACGAGTGGTTATGTCAGTCAAAGTTGCTCTTCTATCAGCTTGAATCAGTCGGCCCATTCTCCTGTGACCTCTAGCATCAACAAGGCATTTTCGCCCACAGGACTGCCGCATACTGGATGTTTTTCACTTTTCACACCATTCTTTGTAAACCCTAGAAATGGTTGTGCGTGAAAATCCCAGTAACTGAGCAGATTGTGAAATACTCAGACCGGCCCATCTGGCACCAACAACCATGCCACCATGCTTAAATCACCTTTCTTTCCCATTCTGACATTCAGTTTGGAGTTCAGGAGATTGTCTTGACCAGGACCACACCCCTAAATGCATTGAAGCAACTGCAATGTGATTGGTTGATTAGATAATTGCATTAATGAGAAATTGAACAGGTGTTCCTAATAATCCTTTAGGTGAGTGTATATCGTGTAGCGCTGTTTTTAAACTTGTATTCAAACTATAATATATTTGTTATTTGTCTAAAATTAGGGATTAAAACCAATTATTTATTTTGTTCTGCATGAGCAAAAACTTTTTTTTCCCCTCTCCTTCTTTCTGGTCTTAGAGTTCTATGGTCTCCTTAAGCCGCTAACAAAATAGAAATTACTGCTTCATTTTTTAATCTAAAGCAAAGTATAACACTCCCAATACTGTAACGGAGCTCCCAACATTGCAAACTCCGAACGCGTGCATGAGATATTCAAAGCAACGCAATTTCAATTAATTTCAATTAATATTCAGAAATGGGTAAAGTTACTTCTACCATTTTATTTCTGATGAACTTTTATTATAGGCTACTGCAAACCAAAATAAAGTATTGGAGATATCTCTGCTATTCTGAATTAACAGGATAGTTTAATTTTTTCGTCTATAGAACGAACAACATTTTTTTTTATAAAAATGAATAGCATACGAATAAAAAAATCATATAAAGATCAAGAAATCCAGAAAAAATGTTTAACAGAATTACGAAAGTAGCCTAAGGCTAAATGATGTTTGACAGGGAACGCATTTCAAAGTCGCATACACAGACTCGTGTTGCCGTTGGAGCAGTCAGCGCCGAACAACAGGCAAATAAAATATTAAGCTAATTAAAGTTACAAAAGTTCAGTGAGTGATTTTCTTTTTTACTTTTGTTCTTTGATCAACATTAAATGTTGGCAGCGAGTATAGGCTGTCAATGCACTGATTCAATAGAAATAGGCCTACCGTTTAAGACAAAACCGACTGTTTACGGGGATATTTTGAACTTGAAAAAGGGTGTGTACTGACATCTTTCCGTGGTTGAAACAATTCTTCTGATGTTTATTCATAATTATTTGATGCTATAAATTATACAAGAAGGATAAATTGTGTGAGATATAATTGTGTGTATTTGTCCGTTCACTATACAGTGGGGAGAACAAGTATTTGATACACTGCTGATTTTTCATGTTTTTCCACTTACAAAGCATGTAGAAGTCTGTAATTTTTATCATAGAACTCTTCAACTGTGAGTGACGAATCTAAAACAAAAATCTAGAAAATCACATTGCATAATTTTTAAGTAATTAATTTGCATTTTATTGCATGACATAAGTATTTGATATCAGAAAAGCCGACCTTAATATTTGGTACAGAAACCTTTGTTTGCAATTACAGAGTTCATTCGTTTCCTGTAGTTCTTGACCAGGTTTGCACACACTTCAGCAGGGATTTTGGCCCACTCCTCCATTACAGACCTTCTCCAGATCCTTCAGGTTTCGGGGCTGTCGCTGGGCAATACGGACTTTCAGCTCGCTCCAAAGATTTTCAATTGGATTCAGGTCTGGAGACTGGCTAGGCCACTCTAGGACCTTAAGATGCTTCTTACGGAGCCACTCCTTAGTTGCCCTGGCTGTGTGTTTTGGGTCGTTGTCATGCTGGAAGACCCAGCCACGACCCATCTTCAATGCTACTACTGAGGGAAGGAGGTTGTTGCCCAAGATCTCGCGATACATGGCCCCATCCATCCTCCCCTCAATACGGTGCAGTCGTCCTGTCCCCTTTGCAGAAAAGCATCTCCAAAGAATGATGTTTCCACCTCCATGCTTCACGGTTGGGATGGTGTTCTTGGTGTGTGCTCATCCTTCTTCTTCCTCCAAACACGGCGAGTGGAGTTTAGACCAAAAAGCTCTATTTTTGTCTCATCAGACCACATGACCTTGTCCCATTCCTTCTCTGGATCATCCAGATGGTCATTGGCAAACTTCAGACGGGCCTGAACATGCGCTGGCTTGAGCAGGGGGACCTTGCGTGCGCAGCAGGATTTTAATCCTTGATGGCGTAGTGTGTTACTAATGGTTTTCTCTGAGACTGTGGTTCCAGCTCTCTTCAGGTCATTGACCAGGTCCTGCCGTGTAGTTTACAGTAAACCTGTATTGTTCACTCAACTGCGCATAATAGCAGCGAATTAATAAGAAACACAATATTGACCCGCGTTCTGTTTTCTATCATGCGCCGTGCACGTTTGCGATGACGTAATATGCACGCAAACGCACCAGAGTTATAGAATCAAGTTGAGTGTGAAACCAGACCAACGCTGCGGAGGGCGCCGGGAACAAACGCGCTCGGACCGCAGCAAACGAGCCCAGTGTAAAAGCCCCCTGAAAAACTTAGAGAAACTAACAGGTCTGTGAGAGCTGGAATTCTTACTGGTTGGTAGGAGATCAAATACTTATGTCATGCAATAAAATGCAAATGAATTACTTAAAAATCATACAATGTGATTTTCTGGATTTTTGTTTTAAATTCCGTCCCTCACAGTTGAAGAATACCTATGATAAAAATTACAGACTTCTACATGCTTTTTAAGTGGGAAAACCTGCAAAATCATCAGTGTATCAAATACTTGTTCTCCCCACGGTATGAGAAGCAGCTCTCTGTGCTCGCTTTGGATGTGTGTGCAGCTCAGAAAACAGTGCGCATGCAGAAGTGTTTTCTTTGGCGCATCTTGCGCTTAAAGAATGCTATCAAGAAGAATTGATTTTCTATTCCTAACCCTACTAACTAGCCTATAGAAAATATTTAATTCATGCCATTGCATGTGAATAAATATGTGTATAACTATGGGCCGGGGCTATGTGAAATATATTTGACTTTTCTTTTTTTTAATTGACAATTATCGTCTGGAAACAGACTGTTATAATCGAAATTGCGATACTTGCGAGACATCGTTGATATATACGATAATATCGTCATATCGCCCAGCCCTACTACAAAGAGAAACAAACATCAGCATGTATTCCTTATCCGAAAGCAAGACCGCTTATATTCAGGCTGGTAAAACATTAATATGCTCCCTATAGACACATTGCTTCAGTCTACAACAAAGACATAATTGCCACCCGTGCTATGCTCATCCTTTTCTTCCCATCTGTCTTTTTCTAAAATATGTGCATTATCTCTATTCTGTCTGTCTCCATCTGAGGGAGTTAATGGATTAATCTAACTCGATACAAAATCCACATTCAGATTACATCTATCAGATGCTCCGCTGTTATGCACCGGGGCGGGGTGACTGCACTTGACATGCACCTCCCCCTCCCCCACCCACCCCGTCACCTCCATCCCCCATGCTGCTTTTGTAAGGCGCAGGCTTTGTATTCTTCCCGATGAAAATTTAATTTGCTCTTATCTGTACGGCTAAGCTGGTAAAAATACAAATCCGCCCAAACCGCCATCTCTCTTTCTCCCGGACTCTCGCAGGTATTATTACACAGATATCAACATAGACGAGGAAGATTAATTGCAGATGTCCCCGGACTGACACCTATTCTAACACACTTCAATGATGAGCTGATGGATGGATAAAGCAAGAGGCCAGACGAGATAGATGAAGAGAGTAACACCGAGCGAGCACAAGTTAGAAGGGAGAACAAGAAAGAGAGATAACATTGTCAGGCAGCTGAGGTTGACAGCAAAAGAAGAGAAGCACCTAGAGGATCAGCTTCTCTCAGTCTGACACCCCTCCCCCTTTTTCCTCTTTGTCAGTCAGAGTCACTGCATTTCAGATAGCTGTGTGTAGCTTTCTATTAACTAAGTTGACACACCGTTATCTTCATCCACAGAGATCCAGCACTCAAAGGAGATATTTAACTTTGTTTCAGGCAGGAGACTGGAAAAGGATGTTTTCTCTTCATTCAACACAGCAAATAATCTCTTAGAGCCCATAAATCATTCTAGGGTTCTCCTTTTCTTGGTTGAGATGCATTAAATGTCCTGTCAGATTTGTATATAACCACCTCAAACTCTAGTCTTAATGTAAAAGGGTAGCTGAAACCTCGACAAACTTCTATTAGGTCTTTCTCGACTTGTTTCATAAAATAGCACCTTGACTTAAAGACGACACAAACCTTTTGAATGTCTGGATCGGTTGTCACTCAAAGTAAAGGTGCAAATGCCAAGCGACTCACTTTAATGATGCTAAGATGGTGCCATTTATGGGCTTAAAAGGTAAAAGTGTTCTATCAATTAAGTGTGGTTTCACAAAACACAGCATGGAAACCACATTCGGTATTGATTCTGTCAAAAAGAGAAATTCACTTTATACTTTAAACAGTTTTAAGCTCTAAAAACTTTAGTGGTCAGTAGACTCCTTGACTTTTGGAATAATTGGAAATCCTCCTTGCCTTTGAGACGAGTTCTTCGATTTATTCTATCAAGAGCTCTGGTTTACTATTTCAAGAAAATCAGCAAAGGGCAAAGAAAGAAAGAAAATCTGTGGCATATAAACTTTAAAGATCACATCTAGAGTTTAAACGGGAAACAAATTTACTCACCTCTCCAAGAAGCTTAACTAGTCGCACTTTCTGTGGAACCTGTGGTGATTCTATGCTGTTCGTTCTTTGCATCACTGTTCTCTTTCCACCGAGCTGAGGCTGACCCAGGCCATGCCCTTCTAATGGGCTGGTCTGAACAGCAACCGGTCTTTGAGTGTTTTGTGGGGTAGTAGTGGTCCTCTTCTGCTGTGCTTGCCATTGGCCCTGTTGGTTGGCATCAGGACCAGGGTTCAGTTGCTTCTGTGGTGCAGACCAGCCTGAAGCCTGCGCCTGAGGCTTAGTGTTCTGGAGACGAGCCTTCGCAATCGGACGAGGGGAACTAAGACCTGACGAAGGGTTCTGGGGGGATCCGTTGGAGATCAGTGAAGGGACCGGCTGCGGGGGTTGGGCTGCAGGGGTCTGTGTGGGGTTCTGCGTTTGTGGGGTCTGGTTTGGGTTCTGGCCGCTGATTCGTTCCATCAGTTGTCTTTTGCGCTCACCAGCCTGCATCTGTCTGCGCTGCTCTTTGCGCTTGAGGATCTCTTCTCGCAGACGCTTCTGTTCCTCAATCTTCAGTCTGTACTGACGTGTCTCCTCATCTTCATCTGGGTCCTAAACAAAGACAAATATAAATTCAGGATAAGGGAAACAAGTTTTTCTTTTGGTTTGACTAAAAAAATGTGTAAATTCAAGCTACAGCTTAATTTCTCTGTCAAAGTATACACAATACATAATCGAAAATATGAAGGCTTAAATAAAGGTTCCATGTCACCTATTTTGGTGAACATGCACAACACCAAGGCAAATTGTATTCTAATTAACAGCTATACATGCTGGATAAAGTTTAGCTACAATTGCATTATCTGGATCTATCAGCCTGCCTTTAAAAAATGGACTGGTATGAATGGCTAAATTCCATGGATATTTTCATTAGAGTTGTTCCGATTCCGATACTAGTATCGGAAATGCCGCCGATACCAATAAAAATTCTGGCATCGGTATCGGCGAGTATTTCTACCCATGTACCGATCCGATACCCTTTTCTTAAACAATAACTAGTTATGCGCGCTAGCTTTGCTTAACGCTGCAAATCGGAGATCAATTCTTCTTCGCTGCTCTAAACAGTGGTTGCTTGTGGCAACAGCACAACTTCCTGTGTTGCCACAAGCAACCACTGTTTAGAGCAGCGAAGAAGAAAGCGCGCGCTAGCAGTATGCGCGCTGTTTGGCAGTATTTAAGACTGGACATTCTCTGACTGGACCAACCATCCAGTAAACGGCGACATGTCTCATATTATGCCATACTGTAATTTCGAGGGGCACAAGATTAGCAGCTTCAACACTTAATAAAGCGATTTAAGACGCGTCACCCCGCAGAACACGATGGCAAGGGCAGAGAAGGATGAGCCGCACCAGAATTATCGACAAAATTATCAAGTTTATTTTTCTGGATGACCAGCCGCTGTCAAAACTGAAATGCCGTGTATTTAACAAAATTGTTTCTGGATTTTAAGTTATAAAGAGGTTATTTTCTTATATTATTCATATATAATTTTTTTGATTCCTAGATTTATTTGTTGCACTTTTTTATACAGTTATATTTTAAATCTAAAATACCTTTTTTCAGTTTAAAGTATTAGATGTGTGGTTGCATTTTAAGTTCTTTTTCACTTAAGAAAAATAAATAATATATTGCTGTGAAATGTATGTCAGATAATAAAAATACTCTAGTTCACTGTATGTATTTGTTCATGTTTTATTAAGGGATAAGTCTGAAGCACACCATTAAATAATTCTATCAATTCATACAGGGCTAGTATGAATTGCAGCTGTATAGATATACACCCAGGTATCGGATCAGTACTCGGTATCGGACGATACCCTGAGTCCAGGTATCGGAATCGGTATCGGGAAGGGCAAAAGGGTATCGGAACATCTCTAATTTTCATGGCAAAATTCAGGTTATAATAAAAAAAACCTACACAAGATGTTTAAGATCCATTTTATTAAAACAAAAAATACAACAATTTAATCTGTACTGATTTTGGATTATAGTAAAAACAAAGCTTTTAAAAGAAAGTATCGGTATAAGAACAGTCACGATAAGGAGAGCCCATTACCCACAACAGTAATAGGACTATGCTACACATAAACTAACTAATGAGGTTACTGCATGTGGCGAGCAGGACGAGGTCGAGGGCCGTGAGAGAACGGCGCGAGGCTGGTAATAAGCGACACCTGCGCTACGCACCGGTCTCGTATCTCTCACGGAGGAGTGGAAGCATAAAGGAGGAGCGATGACAGTGAAGATCGAGAGAGGCCAGGCCTGGATTTATGTTGTGTTTTGTTATATGTGACAGCAATCATCTGTGAGGGGCTGCGGTCTTTACTTTAATTTTGTATTTGTTTATTTTACGTTTATTAAAGTCTTTGAATGTCCGCCAGTTCCCGCCTCCTCCTTCCCATAACATCGAACATTGCTACACTGCAGTATAAAAATGCTGTTCAAATTGAAAATCTCCAGCATTTAAAATAGCTCCCATTGCAAAAGTCTATGGGTGGAAAACATACTGAATGTTAACCCCTCCCAAATGAGAGGCGTGTATATAGTCCTGTGTATACATTACCTCTGGAGTGGTGCTTGACTGTGCAGCTGGACACTCTGTCTTCATCCCAGGCACACTGGGCTGCTGCGGTGCTCTGGCAGAGCCCTGCCCTTGCGCCACAGGTCCTCCCCTCCCTGCTGGTCCAGAACGAGCAACCTGCCCTTGCCTAACATTTTGTGCAACTGGCTTTACTTGCCCACTAGGCACTGATGGACGGTTATTATTGTTGCTAGATGCGATGGGCAGCTCACGAAGGTTGCTGTTGCGTTGAGGAGGAATTTGCTGCAGTGGAGGCGGCGGCGTCTGAAGAAGATGAGGACAGATAAATGTATTGACATTCATAGAAGTATTGTCAAGACTGAAAATCACTAAAATCAGTTTTCCTTCAAAACCTAGTGAGCTGACTTGCACGAATAAAATATAATACGGGTTGCACAGACTAGTCGACTTTAATGCTCTACCATGACGCTTTAAGCTTGACGTCGACTAGTCACTGATCATATCCAATAGAGGGTGCAACAGGGTAAGAAACCCTTGAAGTCCACTTTTACGCTCTGTTTCCAACAGTTAAAATGAGAAATAAATGCATTAGGGCTGTTTTCGACTAAGGATTTTCATAGTCGAATCTGATTCGTTAGATTTTGCCGTAGTCGACTGATAGTCGAACTTTTTTTTTTTTTTTAGAGAGCAGACTATACGTTCGGTTGAATAGGCTAACTGTTCGTCTGTTATAGGACAACTCGCTCTACGTTTATTTAAAATGAACAGCAAGACAACTAAGTGAATGTGCTTTCCATTAAATTAATCCTTAACAAAAAAAAAACGTTGCAATGAACGTGCTTTGTTTTAAATAAATCACACACAGTAAACAAAACCTTAACAAAAAAACTTTGCAATGAACGTTGCAATTTAGACGCGCAAACAGCGTGCCGGTGCGGTGAGACGTACATGCTCGAGCAGATTCGGCTTGAAGTCGTTCATCCTCGGACGCGGTGTCGCGCAGGCTGTTACAAAAAAAGCTGTGCACACAGTCAAGCGAAATGGGGTCTTGCCGGTCTTGCGCACCCAACACGTAATTTTTTGCCGTGCGCACCTTCGCTCTCGTGCGGACGCGTCTGGTATAAACAAGGCTTTAGTGTCAGCGCGCGCTCTGATCGGGAAAGGGGCACAGACTAGCCTGGCAAGCCTACATCAAGATGTTACACTGGCTGCAAAATAATTTTTGCTGCCGCTAGGGTGCGTCTAGATTTCTAGGCTAGGCACAGACGTCTCCCGAATCATCTCCAGCACTCAGCCTCCGAACCACCACTAACTCCGCCTCCGTTTCCCTCGTAAGCTGATATTAGTATTTAAACATTCACTATGATAAAAAAAAATTGTAAAAAATAATTTAGGCTTAATAGCATGATTTTGGCGGTTATAGAGTTCTAATGACGGTGTTCAACCATCACACCCCTATTGGTTACATAACCCTACTATTCGACTATGAGGTTCATAGTCGAATCAGACCTCTCCGAATCGAATCTTCGAATCCTCGACTATTAGAAGTCAGCCCTAAAATGCATACTTCGAGAGCGCTCCACAAAATATGTTTGATTTTACCATTTGGTTGCTCAAAATTGATCGGGTGAACACACGTTTTAAACAGATTGTTGTACATGTAAGTTAATGATGCTGATGCATTTTAAAATCACACACACACACACATATATAGACAGTAGCTCGCACATCACGTGCAGATCCGCGCGCACACAAAAACATTTAGTAGTGCAGAAATGTTTTGTCAACACTTCTGTGATTTCTCAATAAAATAGCTTAGAAACTGAAAAGTTCTAGCATATATTTTTTAGCAACTAAAACCCACAGCTTCACTATTAGTAGAGAGACGCTGCCAGGTAGAATTAATTCCCACGCAACCCCTCTCTCACTAATGCATTCATATAAATGAATACTTTACTCTGCTACTATATCTGTATCTGATTTAGAACAAACAGAAATCTGTGTGAAATATAATGACCCAAAATAAGATATGTAGGAGAAATAGCCTTGTGGGCAGTGCTGCGTTATATGCCATAGCTGTGCACAAGGCAACCCACATTCGAGTCTCAGCTCGAGGTTCAGGCTTATTTGTTCATTAAAGACGTCACCAACGACTAGACGACGTTGAAGTCGTTCAACTCCTAGTTTATAATCAATATTGCTCTTGACCTCTTTCTTACTGCAACAAATACAGATTTGAAAGGCTTACCATTCTGGGCCTGGCGTGGTTGTTTCGTTGCTGGTTGCTCTGTGGTCGGGACTGCATCTGTCTATGGCTACTCTGAATCGACTGGCGGAAATGGGGCTGGGAAAGGTGCACCATGGGATGGTGATCCCTTAGGTGATGTTGGTGGTGCTGTTGGTGTTGGGGTGGAGGCTGGGAGTGAGGCAGGCCCTGTGGAGGCAAGTCCTGTCTGTGTTGCTGGTGCTGGTGCAAAGGCTGATGGGATAATGAAGGATCATGGTGAAGGGGCTGCTGCAATAGACCCTGAATACCGTAAAAACAAGAACACAGCCAGTGAGACCTATAATCAAATGTGCATAAAACAGGCATGTGATCAGCTAAAGACAAAAAAAGAAGGAACTGGGGAGACTAGAGAGTAACACGCTTCGAAGCCGAATTTTACTCGCATGTGGCGCTTTGAAACATGCTGAGGGTGTTCCGCAGATGGCGCCGCAAACTTGTGCAACGCTGTCAGAAACAATCCGTGCATGAAATAAATGCATTTGAAAACAACATTTTGCAATTTTATAGTAATTGTTTAAGGCCATTTCGTGATTTCAATCACCATACACTGTAGGTGTATGTAAATTCAGCATAGTAAAATATTTAAGTAGTTTACCAAACAAATAATTTGGTGTTCCTTGTCACTATTGGCTGAACTGACAGGTAAAACCAGTTAATATGTCAAGCAAAGAAAAATAACACCAATTTGTGTTTGATGATAATCAAGAGAAACTATTTTCATGAAAGAGAGATAGACATCTGATGTGTAACAACTAACCCAGTGACCTTAAATAACCATGAACTGACAAACATGTCTAACACAAGAGGGCAGTCTTGTCTGCTGCTTGGATTAAAGACAGCAGCTTCTCCTTGCTCAGTCGACCACTACACAACACCTACATTTCAAACTAACATCTATGTATACATTTGAAACATGTTTTGAACCAAACTAAAACACCTTAAGTATGACTCTGTGCCATGTACAACACCATTCAAAAGTTTGGGGTCAGTAAGATTTTTTTCAACAGAAATTAATACTTTTATTCAGTAAGGATGCATTACATTAATGTGACATTAAAGACATTTAAAATCTCACAAAACATTTCCATTTCAAATAAATGCTGTTATTTTGATCTATATTATACTATAAAAAAAAACTGAAAAAGAATAATTATGAATATTAAGCAGCACATATGTTGATAGAATTGATAACATTAAGAATTTTTTCTTGAGCAGCAAATCAGCATATTAGACCGATTACTGAAGGATCATGTGACACTAAAGACTGGAGTAATGATGCTGAAAATTCAGCTTCGCCATCACAGGAATAAATCATACTTTTTTCTATTTGAATATATTTTACAGTTGTTTCCAATATTATCCAATATTACTGTTTTACTGTATTTTTGATCAAATAAATGCACCCTTGGTGGGCAAAAGGCTACGTTCAGATTGCAGAAATGTGGCCCAAATACAATTTTTTTGACTTAGTGACTTAGATCTGTTTTTCTCATGACAGTATGAACAGCAAAAACCACATGGAATCTGATCTTTTCAATTCCTATTTGTGCTACTTCCATATGTGGTCCTAAATCCAATACAGGTCAGATGTTTTGCAATGCGACCGCAGTCTGAACACACGTCTGAACAACATCACATCAACATCCTCCTCTCTGTTTTATATATTGCCTGTGCTTAAATTCGCTGGGTTCGGCGGCAAATCACACTATAAATAAACGCGTAAATGACTTCAATGTTCACCGTTTTTACTTCCGTATGACAGTGTGCGTGACATGATATTTTTATTGTTCTTTTGCGCATGTGGGTCAGTTCAGGACCATGATCTGTTCGCACTGGAGTCTGATATTGGCCACATTTATGTCAATGTGAACAGCTTTACCAAATAATCAGATCTGAGCAATAAATATGAATTGAGTACTAAGGCTCACAGTGTGAACGTAGCCTAAGAGACTTCTTTCTAAAACATGAAAAAAAAATCTTGCCAACCTCAAACTTTTGAATTGTAGTGTACAGCTGAAATATTTCCTGAATTAAATTACAGGACTGAGACTTTACCACATCATAAAGTTTGTAAATACAGACAAAAAAAGTAAAACAAATAACACTGAAACCTCAGAATAATATTTTTCATGCTAGTTCCATACCATGCTGTAAATTAACATGAAATATAATGTTCATCACGCTAGCAAGGCCATGCAGATTTCTGGTAAACCAACTTACTCTTTGGCGTACCTGCATACCAAACAGCATGTGCTGGGGGCTAAAGGGGGGTCCCTGCTGCTGGGGCGAGAAGGACTGTCTGTGACCCACAAAGGCACGGGAGCCATGGGGTCCTGGAGGGCCTGCATGATGCGGGGCCAGACCCGGCCGAAGGGGTTCTCTCTGGAAAGCACCATCTCCCTGAGGCCCTTGGTTCTGCCCGAGCCCCAGAGGACCAAATCCAGGACCTCCGAGTCCCCCTTGAGGGGGGAAAGACGGAGGGCCTTGCCCCGAAATCGGAAGAACACTGTTATTCATGAGGGGAGCAGGGCCTGGCTGGTCAAACATGTGCTGGCCTGAAAAACGTGGTTCTAGAAATAAGAAGAGAAAGGAAGAAAAATAATGTGAATGAGAAGCCAGAAACCAGCAGCATCAATTCTGACATTGTTAATGTTACGCTTCAAAACAGAGATATATATATAAGAAAATGCAGGTACAGTCTATGCAGGCAACCAGTGTGTGGCCACCTTTATTTGACCTTACCACCAGAGAAGAAGTGCTCTTGATCCTGGTGATGTGGTGGTGGTCCTCTCCATTGCTCCTGGGAGGGTAGAGGCCGCTGAGGTGGGCCAAAATTCCCTTGGAGATGCTGCTGAAAATCAGGAGGAACCTGGAGGAGGACAGAAAATGGCAAAAATAAAAACATGACTATTCCAGCAAATATTACTGTTGACATGAGTTTCAAAGCCAAAAAGCTTCTTATTTGTGCTCCTTATCTTTTTAAATGTAGCTCTTCATATTAAGATCATAAACAACAGCTTATACCACTGAGAAATCTTTTAGGTAGAAAGAAAGCGTTTTGCGTACACCCTTGAATTACAAAGCTTTATCCGTTCTCAGTGCTTACCTAACCCATTGCTCATAAAACTCAAAATCCCCCCTCTACCTTTCCAGAGCAAAGAAAGATAACGATCCTTACTAATCCTGGAGTTGAATGCCAATCCCCTCTCCTTTATTCTTTGAAAATATCCTTAGCTCTTAAGAAATTAGCCTTCGTTCAAAGGGGCCACACTCCAGCAAATTGTGATGCTTAGCACCTCTTTACTCATTATAAATGACTTAAGATGCAATCAAACTTTTAATCCACGTTTCCAGCTATGATCTTCAGTCGGCCAGTGAGTGTCACCAAGGCCAGCCAAGTTGCTTAACAGAAAGTCAATCAGGCAGCTTAGCTAAGCAATGGCCAGGAGGGAGCGAGAGACAATCACATTGTTATTGTGGACTTCATTGCTCTATTCAAAAGGTCAGCTCCAGTAACACAATGGGAGCTTAAGTACATTCACAATACCTTTGCAAGTTTGCATTCGTTTGATAAAAGGAGCATGTCCTTTCTGGGGGCTAATCTTTCGTAAATACCCATGGATCTGTTCAATATGTAACCAGTTATGATCTGCCTGTGCGATAGAGGGGGAGTGGGAAAGACAAATGCCAAAGACGGGCTACTGCCATTTTGGAGACAAGCCTCTTGTGTCTTAAAATACACCTGGCACATTCTTCATTTCTGCTGTTCAGTGTTCAGGTATCTGACCAATTATCAAAGTTTTATATATATATATATATATATATATATATATATATATATATATATATATATATATATATATATAGAGAGAGAGAGAGAGAGAGAGAGAGAGAGAGAGAGAGAGAGAGAGAGAGAGAGAGAGAGAGAGAGAGAGAGAGAGAGAGAGAGAGAGAGAGAGAGAGAGAGAGCGCTGGTACTATTGCTATTGTACTATGACATACTAAAAGCAATGTATCTGTTAAACTACAATAAATTTTACTAACAAAAGAAAATCCAACTTTAAACTTGATTTAAACTTTATTTTACTAACTAAAATTAAAACAGGCTATGGGCTTACTAAACAGTTTTATCATTTTTCTGTTATGAACAGCATCAAAAATAAAATACAATATAAATATGTAGCATGGGGATTAATATTCAAAAACTCTGCAGTAGTAAATATTCATAGAGAAATTGTGGATCAGCCTATTGTAAGATGAGATGTGATCGTATGCTAATGTATGATAATCAAGTGCCCAGAGGGCTAATGGACGCTGCTCCCTGCAAAATGCCATTGGCATTTTAAATGGTGTCCTGTCTGTACCAGACTGGCAATGGGAGACAGACAGCTGGAAATGTGTCATGAATGTGTTTGTGTGTGAAACTTTATTAGATTAGGGACAACCAACCATTTCAAGTGTCCACAGTGTCCCCAAACTAGGGATCGCAGTACATGAATAGTTGACAAATAACATGGACATCAACTTTAACTTTCCTTTTCACCATCAGGAATTAAGGTTCAAATCTTTATGAATTTGAAAGTGTATTTTAGGTGACGCGACTATGCTTTTTGGCAGTTAAATGGTCCAGTGGTGTAATATACATTTTTAAATCACCCATGCAGTCTGGATTGAGGTCATAAAAAAACATTTTATAAGAAATATATAAAAACTTGAAAAACGTTTAAAACAGATTTAGATAAAAATTTTGCATGTAACACTGTACAGCGTCCCTGTAACAGCCATTTGTCATACTGAAACACTGATTTATGCATCCCTTTGACAGCAACGGTAAAAGGGAAAACCAAAGTATTTATATCAGTGAGGACAGAGAAGAGAACTGGGTAGATTTGGGGGGGTGTGAGATGGTCTCCTCAGCAGTAATCACTTTAGCCACAGCACGGGCAGCTGCCTGATGGTTCCTCTACGTCCTTACAGGCAATAAAGGGTTTTTACATCTGTTCTGAGTTTTCACGGTCTCCATTTCGATTTCAACTGGCAGATCTTCCCCACATATGAGAACATTTTTAGAAACATGCCTTCCACACAGCAAGACAATTGTTGGTTTCGTTGACTACGGGCCAGTCAAATTCAGAAAATACCATGATGTCAACCATAACATACTGCAGTGATATGCAGAGCAAAAACACTTAATTCTATCTTAAAGCAATGTGAGGTAACTTACCGGGAGTCTCTGTGGCGTGATGTTAGGTCTCGGTTGGTTCTGCACAGGAGGCATTGAGGGAACTGAGATTAAAATGGAAATAGAAATAGCATGAGTCAGACAGACAGAAAAAGGGTTGCAGAACGAGAGAGTGGGGCGGCGTAACACGGACACCATAAAAGTCTCTTCTTGCCACAAGTCTAAACCATGGTTTGTCACAGCTGGTTACAGATAGAGGGCTGTTCTGCTGATTAAACTGTGCATCTCTCTCTCGCACAGACTGGGCCACCTAATGAGATAAACTGACACTCAAAAGGAGTAATTTCACCTCCGCAGATGTGTGCATTTCAGAAAGATGGTTTAATGCTGATGGGCTGCCTACAGGGTGAAGGCTATACCAAAAGGGGGGGGGGGGGGGGGGGGGGGGGGGGGGGGGGGGGGGCAACTCTTTGAAAGGACCTGAGTGAAAATGTGAGTAAGCATCAGCCAAAAGTACAAAGCCTAAAAATATAAATGGAATATGCACTTTAACAGGTCAAACACATCTTATAGCAGATGCTCAAACAGCTTCAATCCACCCAAATATATGAAAATCAGGTCGCTGGTTTTGTCTCTGGGGCCGTACCTTGCACAGGTGAGGAGGAGGGTCCTCTGAAGTGAGGGTTAATGTGAATGTTCTTGGGGTGGTGCTGTTGATGCTGCTGGTGTTGGTTGGGATGTGCGTGTGAGTGCCGTGGTGGTGAGTTCAACAAGCGCAGTCCGTGCGTGTCGTGTTGTGTTCTGGGCCCCGGGGAACGGTGGGCCAGGTGTGGCATCAACAGTTGCAGCGGCTGCTGAGGGATCGGGGTGCCTGGATCTGGAAATAGCCCAGGACCTCCAGCGCCTCTCGCACCAGGCAGACGCGACTGATGGTGGTGATGCTGGAGCGGAGGAGTCATTCTGAGCTGCTGCTTTAAAAAAAAAGAGAGCGAGAGAAACAAAAAGAGCATCAATCAATAGTGTAAGCCTTCTCTTTCACCCCAAAAAAATCATTATCTTGTAGTGTTGTGACCTTGAATCAAGTAATCAATCATAAGAGCCATGTGACTGCGACTGAATCTAAATTAAATGAGTTTAAGAGAAATACAAAATGCTAAAGTACTCTCTCAAAAAACATGCTCTGTGTCCTTATGCTAAATGGACAACATATTTTATATGATGAGTGAAAAACTGACTCCCCAAACTAGATACATCAGTCTATTTCAGAAAGGTTTGCACATGTAAGGACACTATATTTATTAACTTATCATCAGATGAAGACAACTTGTACTTTATATGACAACTCATAGTCAGAAGTGGATTCGATTAAATCATTACAACAGTGCACTATATAGCACTGTCTGAAGCATAACATAAAATAACATATCAATGTCGAGGAATGACAAGTTGTGCCAAAAGCCAGAAAAGGCTTTCCTTCTCCATAAAAGAAAATCAGCTTTAAAAAAAGAAAGAAAAAGGTGCAGCATGAACGTTCGAACGAACAGCTCAAGCGCAAAGGGATTACATCCCCGACAGATATTTAATAATAAAATAAGCGCAGGAAGCTAAATCCTTCAGCAAAGTACAAATTTAATTTGGCGTAATGCTTCCTCAATGGACTCCCGCCAAGTTATTTGCCATAATCCATATATCAACATGGATAAGAGGAGGAGTGAGAACAGTGATAATTGATTTTAACTCAAAAGCAATCTGACTCCACTCCACAAGGGTGAGACATGACAAGTCAAAGAACCATCATTTAAAACTGATTCAAAATCTTCAATAGCCTCAAAAGGATCAATCCCATTGCCTGACCAATCAAGTTAAAATATGTGTTTCCAGACAGAATAGCTGTGTCACTGCTAAAACGGTGTCCAACTATTGCAAACAATGTTACTGTTTATACACTACAGTGTGTGGTCAGTAAGATTGAATGATTTTAAAGGGTTAGTTCACCCAAAAGAGACTTCAAGAGATTTCCACAACGCATGCGCGAGAATTGCGATCTCCTTCAACTACTTCGGTTAAGTTCTCGCGCATGCGTCGTGGAAATCTCTTGAAGTCTCGTTTCAGGCCTACAAGGAAGAAAAGGAATAGTCGAATAAAGTCGTTATTTTTGTTTGTTTTTTTCACACAAAAAGTATTCTCGTCGCTTGATAAACTTATAGTTGAGCCACTGTTGTGACATGGAATATTTAAACGTTTTCTTCATTGACTTTCTGGGCCGTCAGGTGTCAATCCCTTAGGGAGCCTATGTAGCAGTCATAAACCTCTCAGATTTAATCATAAATATCTTCATTTGTGTTCCGAAGACGAATGAAGGTCTTACGGGGTTGGTACAGCATGGGGGTGAGTAATTAATGACTTAATTTTCATTTTTGGGTGAACTAACCCTTTAAAGTCTATTAAGACTGATTTATACTTCTGCGTCGCTATAGACTATGCGTTGGTTTTCATTTATACTTCTGCGTCGTTGTCCGCGTTGCCGCGCAATTACACATGCAGAGGGAGCATGTGAAACCCGAGGGAGGGGTTCTAGCAGACCAATCACAGCGCTTGCGTCCGCGTAGAACTGACGCGTTGTAACATTTTTAGAGAGGTGGACGTCAGGGTACGCGCGCTACACACAGCCTATGATGTAGCTACGGCGTGAGCTGGAAGCAGAAGTATAAATTGGGCTTTATGCTCACTAATGCTGAAATTACATAATCAAATGTAGTACAGTAAAACATTTAATCAATAAAACAATTTAAAATAACTTCTCTATTTTATTATATTTTACAATGTAATTTATTCCTGCGATGGCACAACACAATATTTTAAGAAATCATTACTCCAGTCTTCAATGCCACAAGATCCTTGATTTAGTGCTCAAGAAATATTTCTTCTTCTTATCAGTTGAATTATGTTAAATATTTTTTGGAAACAGTGATACATTTGTTTTTCAGAATTCTTTGACTAATAGAAAGTTCAAGAGATCAGCATTTATTTGAAATAGAAATCTTCTGTATCATTATAAATGTCTTTACTGTCACAATTTCATGCATCTTGCTGAACAAAAGTCAAAATGCTTGCTGAACAAAACAAAAAATCTCACTGACTAAACTTTTGAACAGTAGTGTATGTAATTGTGCAACAATCAGGAAATTTAAAGCCAGAGTAGGGAATGTTTTCCACAAACACTTTTTGTTATAATAATAATAATAATAATAATTCATTACATTTATATAGCGCTTTTCTCGAAGCGCTTTACATAGAAGGGGGAATCTCCTCAACCACCACCAATGGGCAGCATCCACCTGGATGATGCGACGGCAGCCATAGTGCGCCAGAACGCCCACCACACACCAGCTTACTGGTGGAGAGGAGACAGAGAGATGAAGCCAATTGGTATATATATATATATATATATATATATATGGGTATGATTAGGAGGCCATGATGGACAGAGGCCACTGGGCAAATTTGGCCAGGATGCCGGGGTTACACTCCTACTCTTTTAGATTTTTTTGTGACCACAGAGTCAGGACCTCGGCTTAACGTCTCATCCAAAGGACGGTGCTCTTTGACAGTATAGTGTCCCCGTCACACTTTTATATATTAATGTTATTAGAACAGGTTCAGTTTTGTTTTTCTTTCCTTTTTTAACACCATGCCAGCTTAGATGGCTATGTTCATGGCGACAGACAGGTTTAGTTATTCAAAAATAAAAAATAAATAAAATGTTTAAGATTAATTTTTCTAAAAACCTTAAGACTAGATTTGTATTTGCTTGGTTAAAAACCTTTTCAAAAGTATCAACAGAATAAAACAAGTTCCTCAAAGGGGTAAAAGTAGTCCAGCAAAATATGTTCAATAGACAGTGGATTCTGATAAGATGAAAATGTATGTGCGAGTCTTGAGTGTCCTATCTCGCATTGTGTCATCAATGACTTGATGAACAGGTTCAGTAGAAGCATTTATATTTTGTGCCATTTCAGAGACCAGTCAGTTTCTTACCTGCATTCCTAAATTCACTTGCATCAGTGGAGGCCTTTGCTCATTTATTCTCCCCTGACCTCCAACTCCATCACCACGGAAACCTCCCATTCCAAATAGAGGGAAATCGCCTCTTTCACCGACTCCACGTCCTCCTGCTCCTCCTCTTCCCCTGATCCCACCTCTACCTGTCATTCCTCCCCTCATTCCATCTGGTCGTGGCCACCCTCTTCCTCGGCCTCCAAAACGGCCCTGCTTCCTCTGACGTTCCTTTTCCTCAAACTCCTGCAGGTCTGCTTTAGCTTCCTCAGAGAGCTCTGAAAGGAAAGACAAAACAAAGATCCAGATTTATTTGATTCTGACAAATGAAGCAATTCGTGGTTTAAAACAACTAAACCATCACCTAAACCATCTTTCAAAAGTTATTTTCTATTTTCTGTCTGTTGTTATGAAACTAAATTAAAAATATTGTTCACAAAAAAAAAAAAGTTCTTTTGGAGGATCAATTTAGCCTTTTTTATACTGCTCATAAATAGGATGATGATAATAAAATCATTTTAATATAATATTATTTTTGTTTATAAGCACTTTATAAGTTAAACCTTAAAAAAAATAGTCTGGAAAGTTAGTCACAATATAAAAACAATTATTATAAACACTTTGAAGATATACAGACATATTAATTAACTTCTGTCAAGTTAAAATATTTGAGAAATATTTTCTGTTCACCTCTTATAACCTCACACCAAACAACGAGCCTTCACTGATCACCTTACGAATAATAATATTTTGGCAAGATTGTATAACTAGGTTAGCCTAGCTTTGTCCTCCTACGTACTTCCGCTCAATTTTCATTTTCCTTCAGTACGTCACCTGGGTTTGCGGTATATTAGCAGGTTTTCTCCAGCCAATTTTTTACAGGTCCAATCAGTGAACAGAGGGAGTGGCTGAGAACAATGACGTTGAGGACGTGCGCTAGTTTGAGTAGTCACGACCAAACGTTAGCGATTGGTTATGGCAGATCCAGAGTGGCTCTGGGCAGATCCAATAGTTTTAAACTTCAACAGACTACCCGCCTACAAGGAAGTTAACGCTTGGCAATGGTGGTGAGTGGCCAGACTCTCTGTACAAATTAAATGTACGTGAGTCTGGTAGGACCAGGCTATAACTAGGTAGGCTTTGCTCATGAATATTAATTATGTCATGTTAATCCAGTAGGTCTGCCTTACTGACTTAAAGGAAGACATAGTTAAGTTTAGGAATGGGTCTTGATGACCTAATTAAATGGAAATCTAATCACTCACACCGGTGCAGCCAAATCATAAAAATAAGTAATTTTTACTCACAAATGCTTGAACTGTAGAATCTAAAATAACAGTCAGATTACTCAAAACAAGACCATATGAGATTTTTAAACCTGTAACAGTACAAAAAAGTGCTTCATGTTAATTCCTTACCTAATGTTTCTGGGATGTTCCTTCTTTTACTGGCAGCATCAGACAGCCTGACCACTGTGTCATCTTTACGCTCCGTCTTAAATCGCAGGCGTCTAGATTCTTCGACATCTTCCTCTTCCTCATCAGACTCCTCCTTTACATCTGCATCCTGCTCTGGCTCAGCTTCTGGATCATTTTCATTCTCCACCTGAAGCATACAGCACACAAATCATCAGACTCACGCAATCTCCACGAAAGAGCACAAACTGTCTGAAGCAGCCATTCTTTACCTCCTCCAATTCTGTGACCTGAGAGCTGTCCTGCTCCTCAGTTTCCTCTTCATGCTCCTCCTCCTCAGCCACTTCCTGTCTGTCAGTCTGCTCTTCACTATACTCAGTTGGATATTCATCCACCTGTGAAGAACAAACAAATATTTAACTCCGTTCAATGGATATTCAAGCAGGACTAGAACATCAGGGCTAAACAGATCTCTTGTTTATTATGGATTGAAACACCTGTTCTGGACCGTGTCGAAGGTCGGCACTACCAGAACCTGTTCAATGCCACAAATGACACTGATGAAGATAAAACATTAGAATGAAGCAAAATCACTTCTGAATGAAAATGTTAATGCCACATGTGAGAGAGAGGCCAGAAAGGCCCAGTGCAGCATTCTGAAATTGGGGAGGGGAGGGGGCGCTGAAGGGGAGTCTTCCTAAATTAGCATAACAGTGGGAGCCCAGTCTCATTACTATTCCCTATTACCATTCCTGCTGATATTTGAAATTCAATGAGATGTAAATGTTTGACATGATACACAGAGAATGGGAGATAAACACGCACACGGCTCAGTGGTGGTGAAAATATCATTGACTGTGTTGTCTTTACACACACTCACTCACTCACATGCACGTACACACACACACACACACACAGACACACATCACTGACAGGGAAAATATCATCATCTGACTTTGAGCAAATTCTCACACACACTCGAGCACAGAATGTACAAAAGCATCCGGAGAGACGGGCACACACGGCTTCTGCTGACTACTTAGCTGAACCTCACATCCTACACCACCGGTCTTGTCTCCCTCCTCACAGGTTTTGTGCCCCTCTCTGCTTCAATCATCCACCACAGGTACTGTCTCCATCCCCTGCTATACCTAGAGATCCTGTTTCTGCCCACCTGTTCCTGTTATAGCTTACAGGTCCTCTAACCCATTTCCCTCTGCTGAAGTACACATTTCACTCTTTAAATTGAGATTTTACTTTGGCTGTTGGAATCTGAATCACTCCCATATATTCATGTTTGCAGGGATATTTTTGGATATTGTAGTGAACTAAATACATACTATAATACAAATTAAAAATGACCTTATAGACGCTTTCATCAGACGCGTTGCCATGGTTATGAGCTGGCCCAAAGTTAACTTCCGTTCTGTGTGTTTATTAGTGTTTACCGGATAATATGGCATTGACTACAAATGCAGTGAAAGTTAAGGTGATGAGCAGGTTGTTGAGCTGTGGGGTGCAACCTGACCTTGGGAGCAAACGCAATTTTTTAAAAATAAAAACGTTAAGGTTTCCTAACAAAGAGGGAGACGGCGGTATTAAAATAGCTATGTTTATCTAAGTGATATCCGGTACAGTGTTTCCTATACATTTATTAGTGGCAGCCCACCACATTATCAGCGCTGACAGCCACATATTGATTTCCGTGTTTTTTACAATTTAAGATGGGGAAAAGTTGTAGCTATTTGACTGCAGAGTTGCATGCAGCGCATATTCGTTCGCTCTCTCTCTCTCTCTCTCTCTTTCTCTCTCTCTCTCTCGCAAACACATTGACAGCGGACCAGTCTGTGTATTGAATGGTTAGTATCATAAACAACGCTGCACAGATCCATCCAACATGCTGTCAATGTGGAGACCCACCTTGAAAAAAGGTTATTAGCAAGCATGTAAGAAGCCTAGCTAATAAGGAGAGCTATGCTAACCTTATAAAACCCCGCCGCCACGCTCGCCAGTTTTTTAACACTGCGGTAAATCAGACACGTCGGTAGAAAAACATTCTTGTCTCCAATTTTTGTTCAACGGGTCTGGTAGTGTCACATTTCAGTTTGGCCAAGTAGCTGCTAACATTTCTTTTCTTTGACTGGCAAGAAATACCAGCTAATACTAAGGTTATTTACTTGTTATAGATTGTCTGCGGAAGTCTGCCGGAAGTTTGGGCCAGAGTAATGCACATGCGCAGTACCGTTTGTTTATGTTGTTACTGCTGAAAGCGTCTATACATTGGAATTCCATCCCGCAGGGAAATTACATTGTGACAATGCTGGTAAAACATATATTGTTTGTTACATCACTGTATACTACATGTGTAACTGTCTGACTAACATGTAGGCAAATGCATTTCAAAGCTCAGTTAAAATGTTTGTCATGACAAGGTACTGAAAAAAACATGTTCGCACAGTTAAAAGTTAACGTTGTGTTATTCTATTTAAAAAAAAAATATATATATTTTCTAAAACTGGTTTCTCCAGGCTTTGCTCATTGTCAGGGGACTCTTCCAGCTGGCAACATTGTCAAATTATATCTTGTGATAAATATCAATATCGAAAAAAAATATTGTGATCATATAATAATGTCACAAGTTCTTCATCTTATTTGTGCCGTGTTCTACTCTGCAGTTTCACAAAACTCTGTTTCTTCACTGCTCTCACATGTAAGTAGCATAATATATATATAACAAAAAGTGGAATTTCTTACTTATAATAGCCATGTGCATATCTTAGAGTACAGCGACTAACTTTTCACCTTTAGGCACTAGCACATATTTCTACAGGTATTATTGTTGCAGGGCACCTTTTGTAATATATTTGGACAACATAAATTTCACCTCTATGGAGAGTCAACAGTGCTCAAGCAAACTTATATTTGAAGAGACAGTGTTTTTTTTATTCATATCCTTGAAAAAACGTGTGCTGTATGCTTCTATTACAAAACTCTCCAGGTCATTTTTCTACACTGAATCCTGATCTCAGCAGTAACAATACTAGAATAATGTAGAGAAATATAAAGAAACTGGTATTGAACAGACAAACTTGCAAAATGCGGTGTGAGGGCAAGCCCTCTGAGCACCTGTCAGCTAGAGGTGGGCGATATATCGTTTAGACGATAATATCCGAATTGTTGTCTGGACGATATGCAAAATTGGGATATCGAATATTTCATAATTTGTACAATCCGACCCCCCAAACATGAAAAGAGCTGAAGGAAGTTAAAGGGAAAACAAATAACGCACACTAACCTTCTAAACAATTATATGTAGCGATTTTAATACTGTAGGGGTTTGTTTGACTGTATTTTATTTTATTTTTTGTACAAAATCACGATCGTTCCTCAATTGCACGAGAGTAAAGCTGCTACTAATTTGCAATATACAACTACGAAGTTCTTACCTGTGTGTAATGACGTTTCTTAGGTTAAAGCAACAATCCAAAAGAGTAAAGCCGATGTACGATTAATAAAATAGCTGGTAGAAAAGGCAAAATGTGCGTTGTTTGCGGAAAAATGAAGTCTGAAGTTAAAAAGTTTTTCTTAAATGTCTGTGGCGTCCTCAAGTGGCGAGCTTCGTGATTGCATCATTAGAAAATTGCGTTGTATAATGAGTCCAAAAGATGGAATACATTTTCCTAAAGAGATTGGTTCGGTTTGTACTGCGTACCGAACCGTTCCGGTGGTTGGACAATTTTTCCTGCCGACCAAAATCCGCGCTGGAGCGAACACCACAACGTTGCGCAACATCAAATGGCAAATGTAATAGGGCTGTGCAAAAATATCGATACAGCTAACTATCGCGATATTTTTTTTCACGATAGTGTATCGATATTTCAAACTCTAGTATCGATATTTAAAAAAAAAAAAATCCAAGTGTGTCTAAAAGAGCGCACGCATACTAATTCTCAGACACTTGGTCTCTCTCGCGCGCAGATATCGGTCTCCGTGATGCGTCCTGTTGTTTCATGTCTCTCATGCTACGGCCAATGTAAGTTAGCGGGAGTGAGAAAATGGCGGAAAATTTAAAAACACCTGCAGCTTTCAGAGCGAGTGAGCAAAAGAGAAAGAGAGAGTGAGTGTGTGTTTGTGCGAGCACGAGTGAGTGAGCGCGTGTGTGTGTAAGTGTCCGATCGCGAGTAAGGAAGAGAGAGAGTGTGTGCGCGCGATCATGAGTGAGCAAGAGAGTGTGTGTGTGAGCGAGTGAGTGAGCAAGTGTGTGTGTGCGATCGCGTGAGCACAGTGTGTGTGTACACGTACGCGCGCGATCGTGTGTGTGCTTTTGCTAACATTCTTAAACAGTTGCAAAGAAGTTAAGACCCATTGTCATTTAGCAGCATAGTAAATCTTTACTGTTTGTCAAATGTGCATGCCATTTTAATCATACAACCCTATAATCCAGAACTTAACAAGAATCAACAATGAAATGTTATTTAATTTTTACCTTGTGGACGTTTTGGTATGGTGTGGCTGGGTGACACGTCGCCTGTGTTCCCTTTCGAGAGGTCTCTCCTATTGCGTAAGTAGCTTACACTATGGGAAAACTCCTTTTCTCGAGAAATATTGAAGTCTTTATGTAAAACGCATTGCAGCTGCACAGCATACAGCAATGAGCGAGGCAGCTCGGTCATTGGCTGTGCTGCGGCAACTGCACGAACCTATGATGGGGCGACTCTGAACCCGCTTCCAATGAGCGTGCTTCGCGCCCGCGCGCGTCAGAGCCCGCCAAGATGGGCGTGGCCAAGGGCTATATATTGGGCACCCCGTCGTCTGAGTTCTTTAGATTTAATCTCCTTCAGCAAAGACCTTCTCTTCGCTGGATCCTCCGGATTTCTTGGAGTCTTTTCGCCGCCGCCGTCGACAAGCCTACAGCAGGACTGCTTCGAGGACGCCGGCGCCTTCAGCCGCCTTCGATCGCCTTCTGCTAAGCCATCCGGCGCGCATCATCTAATATCCTTTTACAAAGATAGAAACTACAGTGTTTGCCTCCACGACACTTCTAAAAGAGCAAATTAACTGGACGTTGTTTCAAATGCCTTCCTGCGCCTCGTGTCGAGGCCCTCTTCAGGACGGGGATCGTCACATCATTTGCACCCGCTGCTTGGGACCGGACCACGCAGAGGCTGCCCTTACTCGAGGCGGATGTCCCGAGTGTGACGCCCTGGGCCTCACCGAGCTGCGCGCTCGCTTCGCCGTTTTCACCGCGAAAGAGCCCACCTCCACCGTGCTACCATCCCCTCTGGTCGAGCTGCGCAAGAAAAAGCGCCGCTCACAGGGGCCGCCAGAGCACGCGGTTTGCAGTGACGTCACGCCGGGCCAATCCCCGCGTGCTTCACCACCACCCGAAGACTCCCCGCCGCCAGTCCAGTTCACACAGGCGGACCAGCACCCCTCCAGCGGAGCGATGGGTCTCGTCTCGTTTGGCGCGTCAGGGGATGACGACGAAAAGGATGACAGCCTTTCCTCTGATGCTGCATCCGACGACTGGCCGGGCTCGTCCTTCGACCCCGCACCATCGACATTAGCGGGCACAAGCGTGGGCTCCAGCATGGATTCGGAAATCATCCGCATCCTGTCTAAGGCCGTGGAAGACCTCGGGCTCGATTGGTCTTCCCCGGAAGAACCCGCCCGCAGCCGACTGGACGAGTGGTTCCTGCAGGGGCGCCGACAGGCCCCTCGGCAAAGGCCCTCCCCTTTCTTCCCGGAGGTTCACGACGAACTCACGAAGTCGTGGAAAGCCCCACACTCCGCTCGCCTGAAGCCTTCTTTTTCTTTGTCACTCTCCTCTGTGGACGGCGTGAAAGAAAGAGACTATGAGGGGACTCCGCCCCTCGAGGAGGCTGTGGCCAATCACCTGTGTCCACCCTCCAACGCTGGATGGAAAGCCAAAGCTTCTCATCCCTCGAAGCCTTGCCGGTCTACTTCAGCTCTCGCCGGTCGCGCATACGCCGCCGCCAGCCAAGCTGCATCAGCGCTTCACTCTATGGCTGTACTCCAGGTGTTTCAAGCTAAACTTCTCCGCAGTATGGACGAGTCTGGACCTGATCCTGAGGCATTCAAGGACCTGTGCAGCGCCACCGACATAGCGCTGCGAGCCACAAAAGCCACCGCCCAATCCATCGGCCGTGCTATGGCTAACCTAACTGTTCTTGAGCGCCATCTGTGGCTGACGCTAACAGAGATGAAGGATGCAGATAAGGCGTCATTCCTCGACGCGCCTATCTCCCAAAGTGGCCTGTTTGGACCAGCAGTGAAGGAGTTCGCTGAGCGCTTCACCAAAGCCTGTACGGATTCGCAGGCTATGCGTCACTTCCTGCCCAAACGATCTAGCTCATCACAAAGGCCGCCTCAGCAGCAGCGAGTTAAGCAGCGCCTCCCGTCTCTCAGCCCAGACCTGAAACTGATTTTAGACGCCGCTCGCGCTCTGCCAACAGGAAGCAACCGCCCGAGCGACGGGGACCTCGGCCCAAGATTGTGCTGAACCCAGAGCCTCGTAAGTCCTCCTAGCTACAGGGAGAAAAAGGGAGAGCGCGTGTCTCGCAAAAGCCGGACCGTTCTCTCCAAAACGTTTAAAACATTACCCAGTCCCCTTACAGGCGGCTGGAAATGTCTGTATAGCAGCCAATGTGCCAGCCACACAGCTCGCCCACCTGCAAACAAATGCCGTTTTTACGGCGACACACAGAAATCACAAAAAGAGCCAATTTCTGCCTGTGTCATTAAAGGGTCACGTGTCCACACCAAAGTGCGCATTCCCACATATCAAAACTGTCAAAGCAGTGCCAAATGCTTTCCCAGCTCAGGCTGGACGCTCCACAAATGTAGATTGTGTGCCAACTGTCACGTATGCACCACTACATATAAGCACTGTTCCCACAGTTATAAACACTTCCCCAGTAAAAGCGGGAAATTCTATAAGAGTAGCGCGTGTCCCCGCTGTTATGCACGCACCCCAACTCACAAACACTGTTTATATGGCCAAAAACCTCCCGCCACGAGCAGGAAGTTTTATGGAAGTGGCGCGCGTGCCTTCCACAGTTTATGCACCCCCACCCATAAGCGCTGTCCATACAGTCTTAAATATTTCCCCATCTCACACTGTGAGCATTACGGCGGGCGTGCCTGTAATCTCTGAGAATCTCGCGCCCGCGCCTCTGAGAGCTGTATGCTCGGGAGCCATGCGTCACTGCGACACGCCCCCAGCCAGCTTTCAGCCCATAGCTGTGCGAGCGAAAGCTTGGGAAAATATCCCAGGCATGCCGAAATGGGTTTTGAACATAATAAAACACGGTTACTCGCTTTAATTTGCTCGCAGACCACCCCGCTTCACAGCGGTGGTCGAGACGAAAGTGAAAAAAGAGTTTTCATATGTTCTACGCACCGAGGTGCTCAAACTGATAGAGAAAGGCGCTATAGAAACAGTCCCTCCCTCTATGAGCGAGGCAGGTTTTTACAGTCGCTATTTTCTCGTCCCGAAGAAGGATGGTGGTCTCCGCCCCATTCTAGATCTCAGACATCTGAACAAAGCTTTAATGATTCGCTCATTCAGAATGTTAACAACCAAGCATATCCTCGCGCAAGTTCGCCCGGGGGATTGGTTTCTATCAGTGGATCTGAAAGACGCTTACTTTCACATTCCGATAGCGCCTCATCACAGGCCTTTTCTGAGATTCGCTTTCGAGGGACAGTCATACCAGTACACAGTACTACCATTCGGCCTGTCACTGGCACCCCGTACATTCGCGAAATGTATGGATGCAGCACTTTCCCCCCTGAAACAGCGGGGAGTGCGAATACTAAATTATCTTGACGATTGGTTAGTCCTAGCACAATCAAAGAGCCAGTTAGTGACACACAGGTCTTGGATTATCAGTAATCTGGAATGCCTGGGTCTAAGAGTCAATTTGGCAAAGAGCATGCTATCCCCCAGCCAGAATATTTCTTTTCTGGGAATAGTGCTAGACTCAGTGCAGATGACGGCGCGTCTCTCATCAGAGCGCGCGCTCACTATCCGGCGCCTTGCAACATCGTTCAGAGCGGGCGCGCACGCCCCCGTCAAGCGATTTCAAAGGATGCTCGGTCTCATGGCCTCGGCATCAGCTGTACTCCAGCTAGGTTTGTTGCATATGCGTCCTCTCCAACGCTGGCTCAAAAGCCGTGTCCCCACTCACGTGTGGCGCTCGGGCCATTTTTTAATCAGAGCAAATCACGGCTGCATAAGAGCCCTGACGCCCTGGAAAGCTGTCGACTGGTATCAGTCCGGCGTGAGCTTGGGCGTGAACACAAGGAGGAAAATGATCACGACAGACGCCTCCAAAATAGGTTGGGGGGCCCTTTACGAGGGCAGGCCTGTCTCCGGCTTGTGGTCGAACCCGGAGAAACGCCTACATATAAACTGTCTGGAATTGAAAGCGGTCGCTTTGGCTCTCAGAGCCCTGCTACCGTACCTGAAGGACGAGCACGTTCTAGTCCGAACGGACAACATGACGGTAGTCTCGTACATAAATCGCCAGGGCGGACTCAGATCGAGCTCCCTGCACTCGATGGCCAGGGAGCTCCTCCTATGGTCCCAGCGCAACCTGCGCTCGCTGAGAGCAGCGCATGTGCCAGGTGTTCTGAACCAGGGAGCGGACATGCTGTCCAGAGACAAAATTCTCCCAGGGGAATGGTCTCTCCACCCCCTGACGATTCAGTGGTTATGGCAAACCTTTGGCAGAGCAGAGGTCGACCTCTTTGCCTCCAAGGAAAATGCGCACTGCCCTCTCTTCTTTTCAAAGAGCACAGTCGCGCTCGCCCAAATCTGGCCGAGCCGCCCACTGTATGCCTTCCCTCCGGTCGCGATGCTACCTCAGGTCATCAGTCGGTTCAGGGAGGAGAAATGTGCAGTGCTCCTGGTAGCCCCACTCTGGAAGAACCAGGCGTGGTTTCCAGAACTGATGCAGATGATGCAATCTGCTCCATGGCCGATTCCGCTGAGGATGGACCTCCTCAGGCAGGCCAACGGGATGATCCTCCATCCCCGCCCCGATCTGTGGGCCCTCCATGCATGGCCCCTCAACGGGTTCCCGGGAACCTCCCCAGTGGAGTGTTGAGAACCATCACTGAGGCGCGAGCGCCCTCTACAAGGCGCTTATATGCCCAGAAATGGAAGGTGTTCAGTGACTGGTGCAAATCCAGGAACCTGAACCCTGAGACATGCGAAGTACCGAGTGTGCTCGTTTTCTTACAAGAGCTGTTGGAGGCAGGACACACACCCCCCCCCCCCCCCCACCGCTCAAAGTATATGTGGCTGCCATAGCGGCATCACACGACCCTGTAGAAGGACGCACACTAGGTAAAAACTACCTAGTTGTTCGTTTCCTGAGGGGCGCCAGGAGGATAAATCCCCCACGCCCCCCCTCAGTGCCGATCTGGGACCTGGCCACGGTCCTGGACGCACTCAAAAGTGCCCCGTTCGAACCCCTCCGAACTGTGCACCTTAAACAGCTCTCGCTCAAAACTGCTCTCTTGCTGGCTCTCGCCTCGGTCAAGAGAGTGGGCGACCTGCACGCGCTGTCATCAAGCGCTACCTGCCTGGAGTTTGGACCTAACGACAGCAGAGTTGTCCTCAGGCCAAAACACGGGTATATTCCTAAGGTGCTCTCTACACCCTTCAGAGCACAGGTGATATCTTTGGCCGCGCTATCGTCTCCAGCAGACGAAAGCGACGCTAATTTACTCTGCCCGGTCAGGGCGCTCAGAGTATATTTGGAACGTTCTGCCCTGTTTAGACAGACAGAGCAATTGTTCGTATGCTTTGGCGGCCGCACCAAAGGTCTCGCTGTTTCAAAGCAGAGAATATCGCGCTGGATAGTTGATGCTATAGCGCTGGCTTATGAAGCCAAGGGCCTTCAGTGCCCCTTGGGCATCAGAGCTCACTCTACGAGAGGTATGGCCTCCTCGTGGGCATGGTCGAGTAGGGTACCCATTCAAGATATTTGTGCGGCAGCAGGCTGGGTCTCACCGTCAACATTTATCAGGTTTTATAACCTACAGGTCCCCTCATTGCACTCCAACATACTGTCGGTCTAACTATGCATAGCCTGGAGTGTGTACATGCTGAGCATTGTCTCCTCCCTTATAGGATCCGTCTCTGACTGACTTAGAGGTTTTTCATGCATGTCAGTACATAAAAATGTGCTTGTGTGTTTCTCTGGACGCCCATTGGGCCGTTCCACATTGTCCCTTATAAAGCCCGCCTTCGGCCGGCTCGCTGGATAATTGCTTTGCTTAAAGGCTCAGGCATCTGCCTCCGGCTTAATAGAGCGAAGTCAGCACGCACGGCGTTTTACATGGTGTTCCCATAGCGTAAGCTACTTACGCAATAGGAGAGACCTCTCGAAAGGGAACGACTCGGTTACTAACGTAACCTCGGTTCCCTGAGAGGAGGGAACGAGTATTGCGTAAGCTGCCGTGCTTGTGCTTGGTCAGTTCGCTTCAGTCGATTGAACCTAAAGAACTCAGACGACGGGGCGCCCAATATATAGCCCTTGGCCACGCCCATCTTGGCGGGCTCTGACGCGCGCGGGCGCGAAGCACGCTCATTGGAAGCGGGTTCAGAGTCGCCCCGTCATAGGTTCATAGGTCATAGGTAGGTAGTTGCCGCAGCACAGCCAATGACCGAGCTGCCTCGCTCATTGCTGTATGCTGTGCAGCTGCAATGCGTTTTACATAAAGACTTCAATATTTCTCGAGAAAAGGAGTTTTCCCATAGCGTAAGCTACTTACACAATACTCGTTCCCTCCTCTCAGGGAAACGAGGTTACGTTAGTAACCGAGTCGTTTTCCGACATCTTGACATTTATTATTATTTTATTTTATATAATTGTTTTCTCTCCTGACACCACCAGATGGCAGTGTAAGTGTCCGCGTTTGTGGAAAAACATGTTCCAGTTACACAGAATTAAGTATTATGCTCAACACTAGCAAAAATGTGATGGACACCAGGTCGTAGGAGGTAAAAAAAAAAAAAACTTGCTGCAATATATCGCAATATGTATCGTATGGTATTGTATCGTGATACGTATCGTATCGGTATGCCCTTGCCAATACCCAGCCCTAAAATGTAATGAAAGCGGAACGAAACTCATTATTTTGTGCTTCACGGACCGTTTATCAGTTCGGACGAATGTCAGTGCAGCGCGAGCCGATCTTGATTAAGCGACACCGTTACTACATAAGAGATCCAGTAAACAAAGCATTTGAATTCGCCACTTAAGCAATAACATCGCTGCGAGATCTTACAGTGAGAAGCGTTACAATTTCTCCATTATTAACGGATCAAACAGCACTGACGTGGAAACCAGGAGAAACATCGTTCCATGAATGAACTATAGGTTTTAAGTCCACAGATCATTCACCATGGATTTAATGTAGTAACACTAACTTTGTGACCATGGAAGTTTTGCAGAAATATTAAAATGCTTTCAAGTACGTCACACATCTTTTTCCAGCACTTCAAAACTCAAATGTTATATGTTATTTAAATGTTATTTTTAATGTGATGACCAAAACATTATTTGTTCATCCTTCAAAGATTACCCCCCTTTATAAAACTAAAAGTTTCAAGATGTAGGAAAACTCACACTTATTTAAAAATATTTTTTCTTTTAATAAATAGGAAATTTCTATGGCATTTCTTTATTTTTTGCTGTATCGAAAACGTACCGAACCGTGACACCACTGTATCGTATCAAACCGAACCGTGAATTTTGTGAACCGTTACACCCCTATTAAAAATACAAAAAAACAATAAAGACTTTATTGAATAATATTTTATTACTTAAAAAAGTTTAGGAGTCTTTAAATTAACAATGTCTCATATCTTTATGTACTAGTAATTCTATACAATAATAGGTCAAATCAAATGCAGCAAGTCAAAAAACCAACTGGAGCTTCTTTGCCAGTTTGCACACATTTCTTTGAAGGATTGCAAAAATATCGTCTGAATATCGATATCGAGATATTGAAAAAAATATCGAGATATTCATTTTTGTCAATATCTCCCACCCCTACTGTCAGCATTACCCTGGACACCAGTGATCAAGCGATCACCTGGACAGGCAGAATGATCAACGACATCTGTCCTGCATTAAAGGTCAATGAAAGGCAGAACAAAAGGAGCAGTCTGATGTGCCTTGACTCCTGCAGGATTGTGTCAGTCTCTGTGTCTTTGTGTAAAGTGACTAACCCATGACCACAGTACACCAAACATTTTCTAGGTTCTGGTTCTATTTTGTTTATCAAGGTCCCTGAACACTGAAATAAAAAATTTGGAAATCATTACATACTAGGGGTGCAACGGCTCTCTGTAAAAAAAGGACCATACCGTTCTTCACTCATGGTTCAGCACATACTTGCAGCGCGGTCCATCTCTAATCTGACAATCTATAATATGGTTCGTCGGGAAAAAAAACAACAATGCATAAAACGGACAGAGTTCCTCTAATGTATGTTTCTGTCGATGGATGCGTTTCAGGTAAGAGTAGCTGTCCAATCAACTGTTATGTATGTAAATCTGTTGCTGACATCACAGTTCCTCGAGTGTTGGTGTGTTGCAGTTTAGCATGGCAAGCGAAGGAGACAAGTCGCTGATAGAGTGGCCGCCTGCATCATATAAATATCCTGTCTGGGAACATTCTGGCTTCCCAATACATTACAACAGTGATGCTGATGGTTGAAAAAACGTGGAACTTTTGTAAACTTTGTTCTATGTGAGTGCCGTATGCTCCAATATGACCAGTCATTCATGCCGTCATCACCCAGGTGATGATACCTGCTGCTGATCTGTGCTGCGACTCTCGTTCGGCTCACCGTGAACACCAACTATCGCAGTAAGCCTAACACATAATACAATGTTACTCTTGTCTCTTGTTTCATAAAATTTTCAAAATTGTAACCTCAGACATCACAAAAACCAAGGAGTTGTCATGGCTAAACCCCAATCATCTGGTATTTATGACAAGCCCATAAAGTCTTTAAGATACATTACGACTTAAAACTGTGGAATGATCTCAGATAAATTTACTACAAGCAAATGTTTTCTATAGAGGACAATAAAAAAAATTGCTGGGTGACAGAAGGCGAATCTAAAGAACTGTACACTAAGCATAGCACAGAAAGTCAGACAGACAGACCAAAATGACTATGACACGTATCCTGCACACAGCACATGAACTGACCACTTACAGGGAAAATGCTTAATCCTTTAAACCGTTCCACACTTTAACTCTGGATAACAGTAAACACAAAGATGCTAAGCCCCGGCAGCTAAGCGACCGTGTAAACAGAGATATCATACGAAAACAAAATTTAAAGCTGAATTTAAGCAATGGCAATATTCTTCAAGAGTGCAACAAACAGCTGGCAAAGGTGATTTATCACCTTAGTGTTCACAGCAAAATACTTTTCCACATCTGTTGCCTCAATTATGCTTTAGCAAAGTAAGTCAGTTTCTAATACACATTCAAGTGAGTGTTTTGTATTTTCTGAGCACTTCTTTCTTCGGTACAAAACAAAACATTAAGGAGATTATTCCAGCTTCCAAACCCCCCAAAAAGCAGAAACTAAAGAATCCCCTTGGCATTGAGCTTAAGTAGAACGTAGAAGTTGTAGAAAATTCCTTTAAAAAAACCTACATCTGACTGAGTTAAGATTAGGTTTGGGTACCGTTCACATTTTAACAGGTGAAAATACATGAAATTCAGTGCCGGTACCCAACGGTACGTTTTTCAGGTACTTTTTTTATTATTGAGGTACATGCTTACCTCAATAACTGTAAAGAAACAGCAAGTCATTTATAGAAGTGTTATTGACATTATGCCAGAGCTGTCTTGGTCGCTCTCTGCCATTGTCTGTGATGTTAATATACTGTAATATTTACACATAAATAGTTGTCCCAGACCCATGTTTAAAGATTTAAAGATCTACCCAATCTGGTCAGACAGTGTCCAGTCTTCTGAAGACACTATCCCTTGGGACTGAATTAAGAATATGTACTGCCATGTTTTTCCTTATTACATCTTACTAACTTTGTCTGATGCATAAAGGAATTGTTCGTTACAGTACAGATAATTAATTGATCTGAATGATTCATGAACATATGGCTTTGGAATGTCATGTCAATGATTGTCAATGATGGCAATTCTCATTTTTTAATGAACTGTCTATCTAAGCAAATAAATAAATAAACATGTACAGAAATGAAACAACTCATCAATCATGCCCCTGTGTCATGCTTGCTAAAGACCACTTTAAAGAAGGTCAATAATCTTTTCACCTATACAGACAACTTTATCAGATCTTGTCTGAGAGCTTTTCCCATTAGCCAGCATGGATTGGCAGGACATCTGCTGAACAAAGACAGTGAAAAGAATCTCACCCTGAACAAAACCTTGAGGCCTGAGGGTCACAAAGCATACGTTGTCAGGCTGCAGACGTGAAGGAAATGTGGTGGGGGATTGTGGAGAGTGTAAGCAATAGAGATAGCAAGCAAAAGTGTGACTTACTTGAAAATCGTCATCCAGTGGCTCGTCGATTTGTAGGTCCAAAACTTCATCTTGATATTCATCACAATTCTGCCCTCCTGTGTATTCCAACCCTTCATCCTCTGCTTGGTACTCATCTGCCTCATACTGCCCACCCTGAGAGAAGCCCGCTCGGCACCCCTCTGTCTCTTCATAGGCATTTTCAGTACATCCTATGTCTTCATCTTGAAGGTGACCAGAGGTGCCCAAACCCAGTGTTGCATTTAAACTCACAGCCTCACCCTGACCACTGGACCACAGACACAAAGACACGTGTTAAGCACTGGACAATAAAGTAATGAATTTGTAGATTTGTATGTTGCTTTTGTTACAAGAGCCCTTGAGTTACCACAAGAACTATATTAAAGACTGAATTAAAGCGGGTCACCTACATTTTTTATTTTAAACAACTTATTTTTATTAATTTGATTAGGGCAGAAGGCGTCAAAGTTAGTTTAATGTCATCTCTAATAATGTTATGGATGAACTGCTCTATTGATTTTAGAGCACTGAAGCTTTGCATAAATTATGGTGTGAAGACAATTTTGACCCCGAAATTGAAAAGTGAACAGCTTAGGTAGTGGTGCATTCTATATCAATTGTGAGCTGACATTATTCTATACAACAATAAAAAGAAAAACTTGTAATATAGGCTATTTTGGGCTATACCAATCACCGCAGATTAGCGTCACGCAAAGGAGGGGTTTGGAAAAATGAGTCGTTGAACGAATCATTTGGGAATTGGTGAGCAAATCCGGTAAAAATAAATGCATATTATAAGACAACAAACTTGTTTTTTTGTCATTGCATGCATGTAAAACTGTTGTTGGTGACTCCCAAAACAATATTAGGAACATTTTAAATGCAATAATATTATTATTATTAAATTGAATAATTTAACAGTTATTTTTTCTGGTTAATCTATTGTCTATTTTCTGAATAGTCGATTAATCCTTTAGTTAATTTACCAATAAATAATAACCGTAACTATGAACTTTTACCTAATCATACTATTTATGACAAAAGATAAGGTTTATGCAGTAAGCCTGACAAGAAAGGCGTTTACTACGGCTGCGTTCATAGTCACTTTTGGGATTTACAGCAGCAGTTGCTTACAAGTGTGAATCCTGAAATGTTTTGTTCATTCAGGAGATTAAAATAGCTGCTTGAATATGTTATTCAGCTGAAGTCACGGCCGCATTCTAATGAACCATAGTGGTAACCATGGCGACATTGTCAAACATGGTGGTGTCCATTAAACCATAAAGTTTTACAATGATTGACAGCACGTTATTAAATAAATGAGTCCAATCTAGGTGGTGGTCATCCATTAGATATTTTAAAAAACTAACAACAGCGTTAAATACTTTGTAAGCGGTCGCAGAGAGTATGTTTAAGCCGCGCGTCTCGCAGCCTCGCACCCACTGCAGTTCGTATAAAACTGAATGCTGTATGAACGCAGCTGTATTAAGCACAAAATATGGGACTGACAACTGTATTCTGTACAACTGTATAGTGCTGCGTAAAAAAAAAAAAAATCACAATAATAGTCCAAAGACTTGCGCTGTCGTCTCGTTTTATTCAGGTAGGAGAGACCCGGGAGGATGTTTTCTTTTCAGATTCTCCTGCATAGACGTTGTGATGCTGTGGTGTAACTTAGTAGGCCAATTCAGTTTTACAGAGCGTGCAAAGCACCATTTGATTTGCTCTCTGATTAAAAAATTCCACACTTTAGATCGGGCTTAATATTTTTCCAATAACGGCTGATTTTCAGCATGCCTGAGAGTCGGAGCCGGCATCATTAGGATGAGCATAAACAGCGCAACGAATCGACACATTCCACGCAAAACAACAAATTTACGTAATCGATTACATTGACGCGTCATTCCAGTCTTCTAAACAAGCCATTTTAATCTATATGTAGCACAGGACACACCAAGACTCTCTCATATGACCATTGTTTTGCAAACATTAAAAACAATATAAATAGTAAAACCAATTCTGTATACAACACCTAAAAAATTATTGCAGTATTAGGGACTTTTCTGAGTCTTGTAAAAAACATCCAAGCTGCGTTTGAAAAAATATAAAGGCCCTAAATAAAGTAATTAAAAATAGCTAAACATTGTCATTTAAAAATGGATGGATTTTTGCAATGCCTAGGATTTTATTGTATTGTTGTTGGAGTACCTTGTATTTTGGTCCTCTTCATCACTTTGCAAGAGGTCATCATTTAGCTCCTCATCTGACAGCTCTGAGGGGTTCTGAGGACGGACAAAAAAAAAAACTATGAAAAATCCCTTGTTCAATCTACTTGACTATTTGGTGTGATTGTCACATATACTGCCTTTTAAGTCTTGGACAAGTACACCTGCTGGAAATTATTTCTGTATTACTATCAGTTAAAAAAATGCTTAAGTCAGCAACTAAAAAAACAAGGGCCATGCTTTCTGCCGTAACAACAACAAGTTAATAACAGAGGATTATATGATATAGTGTAGAGGTGAGAAACAGGCAATGATGAAAAACACTTTACCTTTTTGGATGACAGCCAATCTTCTTCAAGTAAGTCTCCCTCCTCCAAATCACTGTGAATTGATTAAAAAAATGCTCTATTCACAATAAATCTCTTTGAATTGCCTGATTTCAGCAGAGCAACGCAAAATATTAAAGCAACAACTTCATCTGCTTTGCAAACACCACACCCAACAGCAACCACTGAAATCTATATATACCTGGTTTTATACCTTGCAAAACAGTGGCCAGGTCACTATGTGATGCTGGTGGAGGAAAATACAGTCCTCCAAAATACCCCAAAATGGCTCAAAATATTCAGATCATGGGAGATGTTCAACTTCACTTTCAAGTTCATCAAACCATTCTTTTACAAGTCTTGCTTTGTGTATTGGTGCGTTATCATGCTGATACACGGCAGGGTACAATGTTTGAACCATGGTCCTCCAGAATGGTTCAGAAGTCCTTGGCAGTGATGCGCCCATCAAGCACATTAGGGAATGCAATGAGATTGCGACCCAAACCATAACTGATCCACCCCTGTGCTTCACTCTTGGCAGCAACAGTCTGGGTGTTAAGCCTCTCTGGGGCTTCTCCACACCGTAACTCCCACGGATGTGGGGAAAACAGTGAAGGTGGACTCATCTGAGAACAACACGTTTCACATTGTCCACAGCCCAAGATGTGCACTGCTGGCACCAATGAAACCGACATTTGGCATTAACTAAAGGATTGGTTATAGCAGCCGGACCGTGAATATTGACCGTTTTTACTGGAAACTGGAGAGTTGACATGCACATTTAATTGTGGTTTTATGGAAACAATCGAAGTTAGTACCTGGGGCCTCATTTATAACCATTGCGTACGCACAAAACAGGCCCTGAAAGAAGCGTACGCCACTTCCGACGCAAAAATAGTCATTTATAAAAACAAACTTGACAGGAAAATTTGCGCATCTGCATGCAAACTCTGACCCATGCGTACGAACGTTTTGGAGATGGAGAAGTTTGGCGACACCGATGGTGAGCTGGAGTTAAATGTCTTTTTGGTCACTTTTAGACCAAAAATCTAAAGAAAATTACTAGGGCTGACTTCTAATAGTCGAGGATTCGACGATTCGATTCGGAGAGGTCTGATTCGACTATGAACCTCATAGTCGAACAGTAGGGAAGTGTTATGTAACCAATAGGGGTGTGACGGTTATCATATAACCATGAGACCGACAGTGTCATTAGAACTCCATAACCGCCAAAACCGTGCTATTAAAATATTTTTTACAAAAAAAATTTATCATAGAGAATGTTTAAATACTAATATCAGCTTACGAGGGAAACGGAGGCGGAGTTAGTGGTGGTTCGGAGGCTGAGTGCTGGAGATCATTCGGGAGAGGTCTGTGCACCTTCACCGATCAGAACGCGCGCTGACACGGAGAAAGCCTTGTTTATACCAGACGCGTCCGCACGAGCGCGAAGGTGCGCATGGCAAAAAATGACGCGTTGGGTGTGCAAGACCAGCAAGACCCCATTTCGCTTGGCTGTGTGCACGGCTTTTTTGTAACAGCGCGCGCGACACCGCATCCGAGGATGAACGGCTTCAAGCCGAATCTGCTCGGGCATGTACGTCTCACCGACCGCACCGGCAACCAGTTTGCGCGTCTAAATTGCAAAGTTCATTGCAAAGTTTTTTTGTTAAGGTTTTGTTTACTGTGTGTGATTTATTTAAAACAAAGCTTTTTTTGTTGTTGTTAAGGATTCATTTAATGGAAAGCACATTCACTTCTAGTTGTCTTGCTGTTCATTTTAAACGTAGAGCGAGTTGTCCTATAAGAGACGAACAGTTATTCAACCGAACGTCTAGCTGCTATCTAAAAAAATAAATAAAAAAAGGTTCGACTATCAGTCGACTACGGCAAAATCTAACGAATCAGATTCGACTATGAAAATCCTTCGTCGAAAACAGCCCTAAAAATTACACATAGCCTTTACAGAAAGATAACATAAATATAATTTCACTCATCAAGCCTATCACTTGAAGCAAATATCCATCCCTTCTTAAAGGTGACCTATAATTCAAAATTGAATTTACCTTGGTATAGTCAAATAACAAGAGTTCAGTGCATGGACATGACATAGAGTGAATCTCAAACTGGACTGTTTTCACGTTCTCATTTAATTCACGTTTATGAAAAACGGTCGGTTCTCCACACAATACCGACTGTGACGCAATAGTCGGGATCATTAATATGTATGCATCCACAAATTTGCATATGCCAGCCCATGTTCAATGACAGGCGAAACTGCGCAGCCGAAGCATAGCAGTTGCTCAGTGTTTGGATGTACACATGAACACAAAAGTATTTTTTAGTTCCTTCATCCGAGCCTCTGAAGAAACAATGGCTTACTTTTATTTTCTCTGGAAATTTCCAAACATTTCACCGACGACTGTTTCCTCAACTTGGGCCAATACAGAGCTGGCCTCGGATTAGCTACCAAGCAACACTTTCTGATGTGTAATTTAGAGGTCGACCGATTCATCGGTTTTGCTGATTAATCGGCACCGATAGTTGATTGGTGGAACTATCGTTATCGGCAAAAATCCACACCGATAGTTTTTCCGGGTTGCGTCCGTTGCTGGAGCGGCTGAGAAGTGCGCGCGGTCATTACACAGCAGGAGAGCGCTCAGAACAGAAGAGACTGCTGGCATTATACAGAGTGAGAGCGGCCTCTAGAGGACAAATAAACTATCACTGGCTGAGTTGTTTACGTTAACACGTGAGGCAGCGCGCAGCACGGAGAGAACACGCAGCACAGACAGCGCTGACATTTAAAACACCGACAGCGAAACGGTATGAATACAGAACACTAAAGTACATATTGCCATATCATTATAAAGTAATTAATTTCTTGACTAGATGCTGCATCAGCAGAGAAAGAACAGTAGTTTGCCGTCGAGGCTGTGAGGACTCTAACATTACCTCAGTCAAGCGGTTTATAACAATTGTGACAAAACACACGCAGACCTGACCCAAATGTTTTATGGCGCAATTGTTACCATCTATTTGCATTATTTTATATCCGGCTGGTCACTTTTATGCATTCATTAGCCGACGAAATTGCATACCGTATTTAAAATTAGTGACGTGATTTTGCTTTCTCAACATTGATGTTCATGCAGCCGACAGAAACAAACAAATCAGAAACGCATTCGATTTCAGATTTTTTTAATTACAATATATCTTGTTATTTTGATTAGATAATCATCAGGTGTTCTAAAATAGAAGCAAATAAAGTGAGAGGCTATATTAGCTACATATACGTAATACAGGTTTTTATTACATTTTAATGGCCATCTTTAAGCACGACTCTTTGGAATTATATGAAATGGTAACACTTTACAATAAGATTCCATTTTTAGCATTAACTAAGGTTAATACAAGTTGTAGAAGTATTATTCATTGTTAGTTTGTTAATTTCAACATTTACTAATGCATTTGAAATGGAGTTTTAATTCTTATTTGATCTGTTATTACCTTAGTTAATGTACTATGAACTAACATGAATGATAAAGGTACAATTGTATTGCTCATATTAATACATGCAGTAAAAACGCATATTGCATAATGCATATAGTTCATGAAAGCTAGCTAATACATCCTTGTTTACAAATGGGACTTGCAAAGTGTTACCTGTGAAATGTATGTATGTTTCTAGGTTATAGCTAACGAAACCTGTAATATTTTAATGTTTAAATTATTTTCTGTATAGAGTTTTAATATATTCATATTTATATATTTATTTAATTTAGCACATTTCAGTTTAGCACTGTTTTATTGTGAGTGTTATGTTTGTTTTTAATCCAGTATCCATTCAAAAAAATATCGGTTGAATTATCGGTTATCGGCATGTACGGTCAAACGTAGATATCGGTATCGGTAAAATCCACTATCGGTCGACCTCTAGTGTAATTGTTCAAGTTCAGACAGGTAACCTTTCTCTCAAAATCGTTCAATACTGTTTATGCATCAGTAAGTCAAGCCAGTGACTAAAATATCAACTTCACATCGTTTCTTTTAGTAGGATGAAAAAAAAACGTATTTAAATTGTGAATAAATTATATACAGAAAGCAATCAAAGAACAATCTTTCCACAGCGCGAGTTTATCTGGACACTTGCCAAACTCGTTATGAATTCAATGACGCACGTTACACTGCACAGCGAAACTCTTACTGTATTTACATGATCGTGTTTGCATTGGGGAAAGCATTAGAGAACAGAAACTGCATTGCAATGATAAGATCTTCATTCTCGCGACCAACAGACTGTCCTCTGCTTGCTCAATGCTCAGTCATCACAGCAACATTGTATGTGATGGGAATAGATCTAAATACTTTAAAAACATCTCACGATTCGTTAATTTCGATAGCTGTAATAGTAAAAACGTATAATAGCTGTAGTAAAAGTATTCGAGAGAGTTTCACATGTAATACATAGCTATTTCATTAGCAAGCATGTCAGCCAATCACAGCAGAGGCCGGTTCCACACAGCAGACACGCCCCTTCAAACAGAGCGTTCAAATCAGAGGCTAAAATCCGGGTGGGAAAAATGCCTTTTATTTCTAAATTATGACTATTTTTGATCTAAAAAACATACTAACATTATAAGGGCAACCCAGGAAACATTATAAAATAATATAAAAAACCACTCTAGGGCACCTTTAAATATCCGCTCCAGCGAGCGCGTTGGGCCGTTTAGTGAAACTGACGCATATATAGCCTATCTAACGGCAGATGAAGTAAAACCGTAATTTATTATGAGTCCTAATCATAAGTGCATGTTCACAATAACAGTTTAAATAAATAAAAGAATGATAAACATTTAGATTAAATATGTCATTCTCATTAATGGAGTTATGGAGTCTCTGAAAATGTATTTTACACTATTTGATTTATTTATTCAAAAACAAGGCAAGGATAGGCTACTAAATGATTTTTATTAATTGTAATGTGACGGCACATTCGCATTTCATGTTTTCCTAATGTGTTGTACAGTTAAACGTGTTATCACGTGAATGAATAAACATATGCAAATGATATGCAGATGAGGATATGCATAGTAAAACTAGGCGTTGTAGCTCCATATATGGTTATTCCGGGAGGGGACGCATGTGCGCACAATCTTCTGCTGACTGGGATTTATAAAGTGAATTCTGCGCAGGTTCTGGAGTACGCAGTTTTTTAAGTCTGAATATTTTTTTGCGCACGCCATTTTTGGCTTTCAGGCGCACGTACACTCTTAATAAGGATCCTACGCACAGTTTTGTAAATGAGACCCCTGGTCATCTCTATCAGACAGCTTCCCTTTTGCGTTGACAGTTACTCCTGTTGGATATGGTTCGTCCTACGTGGTTTGTCGAAATTACCCTGGAAACCATAGCTCTCCATACACCACAAAGGCTTGCTTATCACAAATGCGTCAGCGAGATGCGCACCGACAACCTCTGATATGTCTCCCATTTAGGGCTGTGTTCGATATGACAATGTATCGTCACATACTACTTGTCGATACGAGTATCGATACAGCTGCTTCTGTATCGATTCCGCAGCATGTGTACAACAGTGGACCATGCTTTTGAATTTGCATACAAGGACAGTATTTAAAACAGAGTGGAAATGTGTTGAAATTAATTAATAGAGTAAAATGTATAGGCTAGAACAAGGTTTAATCTTAAACAAGGTTTCATTTTATCAAGAGACGTAATCCCCTTATCGGAGCTTCACAATTGCATAATACGGAAATATCTGCTAAGTGTTTTAGGCTACTTATTTTTCTCAACCTGGCAACCATGTGCAAGCGCTCTCCAGTCTCCACTATGGATAAAAGCGCTGGCTTTCTGAAAACACCGGTAAGCTTGCAGTTTAGCGATCTCCAGTTCAATATTCTATTCACAGAAAAGTGTTATAAATTATAATACATTAGGGCTGCACGATCTTGGAAAAAACCCACATTGCGATATTTCATTTTTCTGTGATATATATTGCGATATAAAATCAATTTCACCATTTGATTTGAATAGCTCTATTTGTAAAAAATCATTCTAGAATGATTGGGATGATTTTGTAGGAGAGTGTATCTGCACATAAAATAATAAACAAATTAAAAACATAGATAAATACAACAGAAGAAAGATACAAATGAAATAAGCAGTGCTTTATGTTTTTATCAGGTACATCTAACAGTATTCAGGAGGTACATAAATGTAAAATAACAGTCTTCACTGTATATATATAATAAATACAATTTATCTTTGTTAAAGAACATAGTGATTTTCTCTGTCTTTTGTTGTTTGATTAACATTGGTGATACAAAAAGCTGCGGGTATATTAGACTGCTGTCACTTTAAGACGAATGCTCGGATCCAATATACTGATACGCATTGGTTTCCTTTCTCAATCCTATTAAACACATAACCAACTGTGTTTACAAGGATACTCGCAGAGATTGGCATTTTGACTACATTTTGGGTGCACGTGTCCATTCAAGATCAAAAAGAAGAGAAAGAGAACTGAATTCGGTGTTCACGTGCTGTCTGTGCTGCTCTATGTGCACGTACAGAAAACATTGCGCGAGTTCCAGTCTTGCGCTTGATGTTTAAACTGACAGGACTTTAAAACACATGCAAATGATAAACTTTCACTCTATAATGGTTCAACTTTTTAGCAATTAATCCGCAAATCACATGCGTTCTGAACCGGGGTGAAGTTGGACCGTACGGATCACAGTTCAACTAAGATCCCCATACTTTACATCGTACATCCTGCAATGTGACTAATCGCAGATGCGCACATCGCGAAATCGATGCTAAAACGATATATCGTGGAGCCCTAAAATACATCATGTCTGTGTTCATTTACATGTCAGATAGAGAGAGAAATTGTGAATGTATGAATAACCTAATTAATTGCTTCAAAAACAGTGATGTCACTAACTCCTTGCTGAGAAAGATAAAGTAGCTCTTCAGTGGGGAAGCTATTTTAATGATAAAAATTGCAGGGCCGCGTTGAGAAGTTTCTGTGTTGCTGAATGCGTGCAGCACGATCGGTGTGAGTGACTGTCTGAATGTGTGTGCGTGAGGAGCTAAAGTGAAGAAAGCACATTAGTTTGGAACACTTCTAATTTTTGAATATTTTTTTTAATTTGTGCAATAACCTACCAGCAATGCAAAGATGCTTTTATTTATATATTAGAATTAGTACATTGCAATATACATTTATTTGAATGAGTACATTATTATTTATGGGCTTAAAAAACAAGAAAACAATCAGAATATTGTACCTGGTGGGTAGTAGCCAATGCAACCTATGCCATTATACAGTGCTACCGAGGCCCTTCACAATACACACTTTGACAATGCAGAGGGCAACTGCCTGCTCTGCCTATAGTTAGCAACGGCCCTATAATATGCAGTGTTTAACCTGTTAAGCTGCAACCCCACTTTTGAAAAATCCCCAGAAATGGCATACCCAAACTGAAACAGATACAGTTCATGAACCCTTTGTACTAAAAGCACAAGTATGATCTCATTTGAAAGCTGACACCTGGCAGTTTATTGTAAATGTAGAATTAATTATTGTCATAATGAAAAAAAAAGTTTTAAATAGCTTCAAAGTGTTGTAAAGTTATTAGAAATATATTTTTATGAAACATCTTCATGAAAATAAAATTGAAGTTGGCATTGTATCAATCTAGAAATGCACTGTAGCTAAAGCCACATGTCTGAACATGTTATATTTAACATTTGAAGATGATAAGTCTAAAACTCTGCATTTAGTTAAATGTTTTTCAAGATCAGGTCATATGACTTTATTTTGATTAGACTCTAAAATGCAAACTGATGTTTATTGTCATCTTCTAGCATCTATTCAGAGTATTTTCTCTATTGTTTTGTGGTGCAAACGAGCCCAATTCAGTGTCAGTCTCCCCTGTACACATTCACACCTCTCCGGCCTGGTTATGGGTCTAAATATGCTTTTCTTTTGTCTGCATTATAATCACTAACGACTGGCTATTCACACTGTTTCAATCCCTAATCTCTTTTATCAAAGTTCTCACTTCACATTTGCAACTGTATGAAATGCCCTTTTTGAAAAAATAAACATTTCAGTAAGCATTCCTATTTAGAAAAATTCATAAAAATAACAGCTAGGTGGCAGGTGCACCTCCTAGAGCTAGCTAGCATGTTAGCTTAGCACATCATCAATACACGACAATTTATGAGATTAAAACCATGTTTGTGCTTCAAACTTACTTTATAGTGCAAGTCGAGTGTTTTAAATAACCTTCTGTGATCTGATTTGGCTTCAGATACAAAATCTGACGGAAAATATATGATTTTATAGTATTCTGCACAATGATAAAGTCTATATCGATTAGCATTACATTATAAATATAATCTACTATTATGAAAATACCTAACATGGCTCGAAGAACACAGGTAAATCGAATATCATTGCAATCATGTTTATTGTCTTCAAAACATCTTTATCTGCATGTTACAGCGATCTCTGGAAGCTTTGTTTGTGTCAGGGACTTCCTGGAATGTCACATGATTATGCCACTTCTTCGTGTGTTCCATATATGGACTATTACTGTGCATAGAGCGCCGGCGTTCTCAGGCTGCCAGTATGGATTGAAAACACAGTACATCAGAGTATCCAGCGCTCATAATTATTACATCGACGCATTTGGGTATAAATTCAATAAATATTTTTCCTGTCTATAGAAATCTGATCTAGACCTATGAGAATCGATCAATATTTCTCAAAATCTGCACATTGTTGAGCTAAAAGCCCTGAGGGACGTTGTTATGTCAAGCACTGTCATGACGACGACACAGGAGTTTTTTTCTGAATGGAAGCGGCTGACGCTCATAATTCATATTAAAGGTATCGACTCATTTTTTAATTACATAACTCCTGACACAAATTAAGACATAACTGTCACTATAAGTTTCTCAGAATACAATAGTGGTCAAATACTGAAACTTGAGTATTATATCTTTTTAATGATGTATAGTTTGTCAAGGTAATAACATAAATTATGATAGTAACTTTGAACTATTTTTAAAAAAAAACGCTTCAGTGCTCTGGCAACGGTTAAAGGGTTAGTTCACCCAAAAATGAAAATTAAGTCATTAATTACTCACCCCCATGCTGTACCAACCCCGTAAGACCTTCATTCGTCTTCGGAACACAAATGAAGATATTTATGATTAAATCTGAGAGGTTTATCACTCCTCCATAGGCTCCCTAAGGGAACGAATCTTGACGGCCCAGAAAGTCAATGAAGAAAATGTTTAAATATTCCATGTCACAACAGTGGCTCAACTATAAGTTTATCAAGCGACGAGAATACTTTTTGTGCGAAAAAACAAACAAAAATAACGACTTTATTCGACTATTCCTTTTCTTCCTTGTAGGCCTGAAACGAGACTTCAAGAGATTTCCACGACGCATGCGCGAGAACTTAACTGAAGTAGTTGAAGGAGATCGCAATTATCGCGCATGCGTCGTGGAAATCTCTTGAAGTCTCGTTTCAGGCCTACAAGGAAGAAAAGGAATAGTCGAATAAAGTCGTTATTTTTGTTTGTTTTTTCGCACAAAAAGTATTCTCGTCGCTTGATAAACTTATAGTTGAGCCACTGTTGTGACATGGAATATTTAAACATTTTCTTCATTGACTTTCTGGGCCGTCAAGTGTCATTCCCTTAGGGAGCCTATGGAGGAGTGATCCAGCTGTCACATTTAATCATAAATATCTTCATTTGTGTTCCGAAGACGAACGAAGGCCTTACGGGGTTGGTACAGCATGGGGGTGAGTAATTAATGACTTAATTTTCATTTTTGGGTGAACTAACCCTTTAACAGGTTAATAAACAGCTGTAATACTAAATTCTGCTGAGGTGAAATTTAGTGCAGACCCATAACGTGATATGTATCGTATCGAGGCCTCTGTATAGTGATATGTATCGTGACTTTGTTGCAGATACACAGCCCTACTCCCATTATGTTGTGTGGATTGCAACATTTCATGTACAGCTGTGCAATTGTTCTAATTCAACCTTCACACTCTGCTCTTACTGATGCAGTGTTTCCGCTACATTCATTCTGCCGTGGCGGGCCGCCACACCTAAAATCATCCCGCCATGGCTGCAGCTTCTCAGTGAGGTCCGATATTGTGCATACTATTGTGTTATTGTTAAGCTAAAGGCATAAAAAACATTGTAAAGCACCATAAAGTTTTCGCACTATATTCCACGATTTCTAAAGTCATTCAATAGCATAATGTGAGGTAAAATTTAATATTTAAGTCGTTAAGTTAAAGATAATGGAAACTAATCTCTCCTCAGTCATTGTCCATTCAGCATTCAAACAGCGCGTCGCGTCCGGTTATGACAGTAACACGATGACACTCATCAAGATCAATGTTCCCATTATTATACTTTATTTGTAGATAAAGGTCTATAGTTTGCATAAAATGACTATCTTACTGGAGTTTATAGCGCTTTCTAAATCATATTCCTTTCTCCCGGGTGTCTGTTAGATTAATGTTACAGCACTGGAGTAGAGAGCGCTATGAATTGCTCTTCATGCGCACTGAAACTGAAATTTAAAACTGTTAAAAGAAAAGGCTCATATAATACATTAAGCATAGATGGATATAATATCTTCGCTTTGTGCTTTGAACTTTTCAATGCGAAGCGCTGCGCACTGTGACTAGCCTGGCAAGCCAGACCTACATCAAGATGTTAGGTCTGGGAACTCACAATTGGCATACCTCAATCCGAGGGGCGGCATAAACTGTCGTCTTTCAAATTCCCTCTGCACGCAATAGGACAGCGCTACAACCAACCAGAGCAACAAACGGCTGTGGCTGAGTGAGTCCCATGCGTTTTCCCACCAGCGGAGCTAGTTGATATATTAAACTTTTGCCGTATCCGGTCGTCAAAACTCCGAACACATCTTCCTTTTTTAAGAATGACTTAAGTGACGTTCTCTTAACTCTAAATCATCCAGAGTCGCGGCCAAAGCCGATTCGAAAGACCGCTTTTCGCCAGCTGCATCTTTTTTGTTTTCAAGTAGCAGGGAAATCACGCGGAACCGTCACAACTCTGCCGTCATTGTTAAGCCCCCCCACCAACTCTATACACGATGTGATTGGCCTGACCAGAGTTTGGTTTTTCCAGCTCGAATGCCAACGGAGAGTTGCTAGACCACACTTTGCTGCAAAATAATTTTTGCTGCCGCTAGGGTGCGTCTAGATTTCTAGGCTACGCTGTGACTTCACGTTGCTTCAAGTGCATCATTCTGTGCACGGGATGCGCATAATCGCTTTGCCGCTCTTGTTGGAGCCTTTCATGTTATAATACTTAGGAGAGGTTTAAACACCTTGGTTAAGGGGGCGTGGTCAATGGGAATATCACTCATGGGCCACGCCCCCTCCCCTGGCGAAATGGGCCTGCCACCACGGCTGGAAAAAATCCTAGAGGAAACACTGTGATGGAATATAAAATCTGTGAAGATTGCCCACCACGCCACGCATATATAGGCATGAAACCTCCAACACTATATTAGCCAGTGTTTCAGTTTCATTGTCCAACCCCTGTATGTGCTTTTGTGATCCATTTTGAATTACATGAAATATTAATACTGGAATGCTATAAGTGTGTCCAGGAAACGGATTCTCTTTTTACTCATATTTTTCTTTCTGCATAATAGAGAAATGAAACGTGCAGAGCAAAACTGAGCCAGCAATGGGACAGTGATTAAGACTTACCTCTCCAAGTCATCATCATCTTCTCCTCTCCGTCTTCTTGACCTTTCAGCACCAGGCTTATCGTATTCATCAAAGTCATCATCTACATACAGACAAGAGAATGAAGCACATTCATCTTTTATTATTATCATATATATATAACATTAAATTTCATGTGTAATGTGTATAATAATAATAGTATATGCTCAGACCTTGCACATAATAATTACATCTCAAAGTTTTGTGCTTGAGATCTTAGGTTTGTTCGTTGAAGGAAATATACAAGTCTTTGAAGAATGACTATAATCTTAAAGGGACAGTTCATTGAATTGTTTTATTTTGTGATTATTTACTCACCCTCTTGTCATTTCAAACCAGTATGACTTACTTTCTTCTGCAGAACAGAAGAATGTTTCAAACAAAACAGTTTTGGTGACCATTGACTACCATTATATAGGTAAACAAAGATATTTCTTAAGAGATCATCTTTTAGGTTCCACAGAATAGAGTAGGCCATACAAGTTTGAAACGACATTTAATAAAGTAGTAGTAACAACTCCTTATCAGACAATCAGCTCATTATTCCGAAAAGAAAAAAAGAAAAACATTTCAAACCGTAACCAGTACAGATGTTATTTGGAAGAAACCACTGCAAGATTGCAGTTATTAGGATATTTACATTCTAATTTACAGCATATTTGTTCACCAAGTTACTGTTTGAAATGGAAGTTTCAATAGTTTTCTATTTCCTATTGTGACATATATCAGAGCTTCTCATACAAGAAAAAAATGTAAGCCGGGACTTGATTTTGTCCATCAGGAATTGATTAGATTGTAGTTGTTTGTTATTGCTGTGATCTCATGTGAGTGACAGGTTGTCCTGCCCTCACACCAGTATACACAGAAAGTTATTTTGATTAAAGAGTAAAAGGGCACATTCATTTAAATAGAAAAAAAGATGTGCATATCAATTATAATAAGTAATGCAATACAAAAATCAATAAGATTAATAAATGTTGATTTCATTGTGACTTTTAAAGCAGCACATTTTCCTATGAGTATAACCCAAATCAAGTATTGAACAAGAAAATAGCATTAAATTCGTATTTGCATCAGTGCAGATGGCAGTGGAATTGTATGATTGACAAGTTGAAGGGATCACTAAAGTTACTCACTAACTGTTCGAAAACCAACATGAACTTCTTTCTATCATAAATTACTACAATACACACTTGACATACAGCCACGCCTATATTTAAAATATAAACACATACGAGTGACAAAACAGTGCAGTTGTGATTAAGTACTTGATTTTTTCAAAATGCATAATTTGTATCTTACGGCACGGTTAAAAACAACAGTCCCGCTGTCTGTCGAGACTGCACTAGAAATGCTTACGTAACTAATTTAGACCCAACCTAATTGTACTTTACACGAATAATTCTTAAACCACCATAAACATCAAAATCATTAGTTATCCGTAGCATTTTTGCATAAATACACACAGGAAACGCACTCATTGTAACACTTCAGCTAGCTAACGTTAGTTAGCAACCTCATATGAATAGAAATGTGTAAATGCACGTCTGCTCATGACTCACGACCATCAATATGACACACCATAGCAATAAAAACAGCCTAACAGATAGTCGTGGCATAAAAGTAAACTGAGCTCAATCTACAGGTCAATCTACAGTAAATAAACAGCAGGTTTTAGAAACTCATCAAATTATGGAACAAAAGCAGCTAACTCGTTACCGCTAGCTGAGAGCTAAACTAAGTGTAAATTAATATGACATATATACCATACCCCCGACATTGGTCGCCATAACCCAAGACTGTATGATATCTTGGAGACTGAGGTATCTCTATAACGTCGATGAGTGCATTGAAACTGGTTTAAGTGCAGCGCTTCAGGCCGATAGCTTAGCGTGAAATCTCCACAGTCTGAGCCCTGAAAACATCTGCACAAGAATCATGGCGACCGGACTGAGCCGCGCTGCATCATGGGTATGAAACTGCAAAGAGGGGAAGTGACAACGGTTCAGAGAGACTAGCTTGACATATTTTAGTTTTAACTTTCCAATGAAAGTGAAGGTTAAACATATTTTAAAATGGCGCGACATAAACCAATTAAATGGGCTATTTACAATAACTGCTCTAATCAGAAATGCATCCCTTTAATTCTGCCTCAATACTTGGCTTATTGATTTATGGGTGTTTAGAGGGTCAGAGTGACGATTTTAGTCTCAGTAACAGTTATAGATACAGTAAAACCCTGAGGTGACAGATGATCATGTCAAATCTATAGTAGCTCTATAGCAGATGCAGATAGCCATTTCTTGCTTCATACTGGGTGAATACAGGAAAAGTGGGCCACTTTTTGTTAAACGTATAATTTAGATTGACACGTTTTTTCTTTTCTTTATTACTTTTGTTAACTTTAATGTCCAGCTATTATATTTCAAATTGAATACAGGCGCGTAAGCTAGTCTGAGACGAAAATGCATGTTTGAGCTGTTTTAACTGAAAGCAACTTGCACTGACATATCTTAAAGGGGTCCAATTATGCCCTTTTATAAAGTCTTGATTTTGTTTTTGGGGTGTACTAGAATATGTTTTCATGCTTGATTGTTCAAAAAACACATTATTTTTCACATATTTTAAATTATTACAGCACCTCTCTCCTCAGTCTGGCTAGAGGGCGAACACTCCACTCCAGGCTTGTTCAACTTGAACCAGGTATTCCAGAAAACAAGGTAATCTTACCGTCAACTCTCGGTTAATTAAACCAAACCTTCATTACTCGAGGTATTTTGGTTCCAAAATCGCGTCCGGGAGTAAATTCATCCAACTCAGAATATGTTAATGGTTAACACACCAGACATTCTCAACAGAACGTCGAATGAATCGACGAGTCACCGTGGAAACGGACGCTAAGAAAAAGCGCAACATACTACTTTTTTATTCTTCTTTTGTTAATGCTGATTTAAAGCAACACTAAGTAAGATTTTTTTACCTTAAAATAATGTTTCCAAAATCGTTTCAGTGGTTCATTTAGTCGTAACAGGGTGAAAGGCAGTTCTGGATTCGCTTTGCGGTCCTAGTATATCTGCTATAACCACGCTATGTAAGATTGGCAGATCGGGTCGCGTTTCTGTAGTTCTAATGAGACATAAGAAAACGTACTCGGTTACTAACGTAACCTCTGTTCTCTCTAGAGAGGGAACGAGTACTGCGTAATAGCTTACGCTATGGGGAAAACCTCTTTTCCTCGAGATATTGAAGCCAAAAATTATCCTTAATTTTTTATTAATGTAAAACGCTTTGCAGCAGCAAGCAGACATAGGCGAAACAGCTCGCGCGCCTATTGGCTGCTCTTGCGGCAAATGCAGCAGCCTATCGAGAGGCGTTGCGTGACACATATCCAATGGGGGCATTACGCGCCCATTTCGTCACGTCCCGCCAGAAAAGGCGTGGTCTCGCCTTATAAATATAGCTCGAAAAGGCTGGTACACTGGTTTTCATCGCCGAAGCGAACCAGCGCTGTTGTATGCACGGCAAGATACGCAGTACTCGTTCCCTCTCTAGAGAGAACAGAGGTTACGTTAGTAACCGAGTATGTTCTCTTACGAGAGTATCTCTCGTACTGCGTTATAGCTTACGCTATGGGGAACACAATGCAACACGCCGTGCGTACAGGGATCCGACACCAAAGTCCCCGGGGGCCGAAGCCCAGGGGGCCCATATAGTGCATAATCACCATAAACTCACATAGAGTGGGGGAAGAGAGGCTGAAAGCGTCATTCCTAATAAGATAGCACCCCGAGGGGCTAATCATGTGACAATTAAACGCGCAGCCAGGGTGAAAACTTTTCAGCCTGATCTGGGTGGCCATACATGTGTCAATACTCATGGGGCTGAAGTAAACTCAGCATCTGGGCCGCACAGCGGGGCAGATAGTAGTGAAATCTATATCGCCAAAAGCTTAGCCTGCAAGGCGGGTACCTCCAAGTTATAGTACTTTATAAATGTAGACGGCGAGGCCCAGCCCGCGGCCGTACAGATATCCTGCAGGGAAACCCCGCTGGACCATGCCCACGAAGAGGCCACGCCTCTCGAGGAGTGCGCTCTGACGCCCAAGGGGCACTGCAGGCCCTTTGCCGCGTAAGCGAGCGCAATGGCATCCACTATCCATCTGGATAGGCTCTGTTTTGAGGCGGCGAGTCCCTTGGAACGCCCACCAAACAAAACGAAAAGCTGCTCAGTCTGTCTGAAAACAGACGAGCGCGACACATAAGCCCTTAACGCCCTGACAGGGCAAAGGAGACTCGCGTCTTTCTCCTCATTGAGAACCGGAAGGGCAGACAGGGAAATTACCTGGGCCCTAAACGGTGTATTGAGGGATTTTGGCACATACCCGTGCTTTGGTTTGAGAATGACTTTCGAGTCATTAGGCCCAAACTCCATACATGAAGCGCTTACTGAAAGCGCCTGTAGGTCCCCTATGCGCTTCACTGAAGCGAGAGCCGTGAGAAACACTGTTTTGAACGACAGGTGTTGCATGTCCGATCGTTGGATTGGCTCGAACGGGGGGCCTTTCATGGCCTCCAGGACCGTGGAAAGGTCCCACGCCGGGACTGAAGGGGGCCTGGGAGGGTTTAGCCTCCGAGCTCCCCTAAGGAAACGCACGACTAAGTCGTTCTTCCCCAGCGGCTGGCCAGGCACCTGTTTTGCAAACGTTGCTATGGCCGCCACGTATACTTTGAGCGTGGATGGGGTCCTGCCCCTATCCAGTAGCTCTTGAAGGAAGGAAAGCACTTCCGAAACCCTGCAGTCCACCGGTGAAAAGCCCTGGGCTTGACACCACACAGAGAACACCGACCATTTCGAGGAATAGAGCCGCCTGGTAGACGGTGCTCTAGCCTGCGCGATCGTGTTTAACACTCCCTCTGGGAGGTTAGCGGGTACCCGTTGATGGCCCATGCGTGCAGGGACCACAGCTCCGGGCGAGGATGCCAGATCGAGCCCCCCGCCTGAGAGAGGAGGTCTCTCCTCAACGGTACAGGCCATGGGGCAGTGCTGGTCAACTGCATCAGGACAGGGAACCACGTCTGGTTCATCCAGAGCGGAGCTATGAGCAGCACTGGGCATCCGTTTTCCTTGATTCGTTCCAGCACTTGAGGCAGGAGCGAGACAGGAGGAAAAGCATATAGGGGACAGCGGGGCCAGACATAAGCCAGCGCATCCTTGCTTTTCGAGAAAAACTTCGGGCAATGAGCGTTTTCATGGGACGCGAATAGGTCCACCTTCGCTCTGCCGAAGGTTCTCCACAGCAGCTGGACCGTCTGCGGGTGCAGCGACCATTCTCCTGCTGGGACATTGTTCCTGGACAGTCTGTCTGGTCCCACAGTCAGGTGACCAGGCACGTGCGCTGCTCTTAGTGAGAGCAGGTTGTGCTGAGCCCAGACCAGGAGGCGTTCCGTCAGCCTGTGAAGGTTTCGCGACCTGACGCGAAACAGACCCGCTGTCCATGCCCTGGGCGGAACCCGCGCTTTCAGCCACATCTGCAGTGGGCGCATGCGAAGCAGACCCAACTGGAGTACAGAGGCTGCTGAGGCCATCAGACCCAGCATTTTTTTAAACCTTTTGAGCGGAACTATCGAGCCGTGGCGGAAAGATTTCGCGACGTGCTGAATATTTTGTCCGCGCTCTGGTGACAGGCGTGCTGTCATGGACAGCGAGTCTAACACTGTTCCCAGAAAGGAAATTTTCTGACTGGGAGACAGTGAACTTTTCACCCAATTGACTGTGAGGCCCAGCCTCTCGAGGTGCACGAGTAAGGCGGCCCTGTGTTCTATGAGCTCTGATCGTGATCGAGCTAGAATCAGCCAATCGTCCAAGTAGTTCAGGACTCGCATGCCCTGAAGCCTCAGGGGTGCGAGCGCTGCGTCCATGCACTTCGTGAATGTACGAGGTGCTAGAGACAGGCCGAACGGCAGGACTGTGTATTGATATGCCTGGCCCTCGAAAGCGAATCTCAAGAATCGCCTGTGATGGGACGCTATTTGTATTTGGAAATAGGCGTCTTTCAGATCTATTGACATAAACCAGTCCCCGTGGCACACTTGCGCGAGGATTTTCCTGGTCGTAAGCATTCTGAACTGGCGCTTCACCAGCGCTCTGTTCAGCTGTCGCAGATCTAAAATGGGTCTGAGACCCCCATCTTTTTTCGGTACCAGAAAATATCTGCTGTATAAGCCCCCTTCGCTCTAAACCTGAGATAAAGGTTCTATAGCCCCTTTGCTCAGTAGTTTCGCTATCTCGGCACGAAGTAGATGAGACACTTCGTTTTTCACCGTAGTTTCGACACGCGCCGTATGACGGCGAGGGCGCCGAGCGAACTGTAGCGAATAGCCTCTCTTTATAGTGTTCAGCACCCATTCTGATACCCCGGGAAGCTTTGACCACGCATTTGCGTGAATAGCTAGAGGTAGAATGAAATCCGGGCTCTGGCCGCGGCGAAACGGCAGCTCGAGAGCCCGGGTATACTGGGAACACAACACCGTGTTTACAGCGTTCGAGGCGGGGAACGCGCTGATCACAGCGGGCAGCCTGGCCGCGCTTAGCTTCTCTATGGCATATTGTGCAGAGAAAGTGAGCGGGGCGGATCCCGTAGGATTCGGTGTGTTTATGAGAGACTGCGGGCGCGGGACTGCGGGCACATCTGCACTGAAAACACTGTCGGTTAGTGCCGACTGAATGTGTGTTGGTTTCGTTTTTACAGAAACCAAGGGACACGCAGCGTGTAGTGTAAGCGGGCATTGTGACATGGGCGCGTTCACTACATTGCCTGCACAATCGACCTGAATCGATTTTATTTGTGCTAGCCCTGCACCGTGGCAGGCTGTGTCTGGGTGTGGGAATGGGCACTGGGGCGTGGGCATTCTTACGACACTCATAACACCATCGGCCGTGGCCGGAACACCAGAAAATACACTCTTTATTTGATTTATCTGGGTAGCCGTAAAAACGGCTTTTGTGCGCAGGCAAGCGGCCTGAGACACCGGCTGGCTCACTGAGAAATACACTGGGACAGTCACAATGCTTGGAACTGAACGAGCGAGAAGTTTTGGTGGAAATCCGGCCGCAGCGGGATCTGAACACCGTCGCTTTCCTAGAGCGGCTAGGAAGACTTCGAGGCCTCGGGCTTGATCTCAATCCTCGCCCGGGGCCCGCGCTGAGGGGGGCGGCGTCCAGCAGAGCGAGAGCGCGGTCTCTGATCTCGGGCCTGGCAGCGCTGTGAAGCGGCGGCGGGCGGTGCAGGATGCGGCTGAGAGCTGCAAGAGACGGCTGTTTTGGGCGACCTGCAGCGGAGCTCGAGCGCTTCGGAAGGAAGTGCTTCATGGCCTGCGAAGTTTTCTGCACCTCCATGAATCTGTCCGCGAAATCCTTGACGGCAGATCCGAAGAGGCCCGCTGGCGAAATGGGCGCGTCGAGGAACACAGAGCGCTCAGCTTCCGTCATCTCAGACAGCGTTAGCCACAAGTGTCTCTCAGCCACGGTGAGAGAGGCCATATTCCGTCCCATGGCCTGTGCAGCGGCTTTAGCAGCGCGTAGAGCGAGGTCTGTAGCGCTTCTCAAGTCCGCCACGCAGATCGCTCCGGGTCCTTCCTCGTCCAGTTTAAGGAGAAGGTCGGCCTGGAAGATTTGTAATATGGCCATAGTGTGCAGCGCTGAAACTGCTTGCCCGGCGGCGGTGTAAGCGCGACCGTGCATGGCTGACGTCACACGGCAGGCTTTAGATGGGAGCGTTGTCTGAGCGCGCCGTCCAGCGGAGGGCGGGCAGAGATGAGACGCTACCGCAGGTTCCACAGGGGGAATGAAGAGGTACCCTCTGTCCTTCGCACCGTCCACCGTGGAGAATGCAGCAGAGGCAGAGGTACGCAGCCTGGCGGAGAAGGGGGCGTTCCACGACTTCGTCACTTCCTCGTGTAACTCAGGGAGGAAGGGCGCTGGTCTCGACTTTGACGGGGCTTCGTCTTTCCCGAGAAAGCGCCCGTCCAGTCTGTTGCGCGGCGGTTGCGCGGGCGCCTCCCAGTCGAGGCCGATGTTTTCCACGGCTTGAGAGAGCAGACGCATCAGCTCGATGCCGGATCTCTTCCCAGTGGTTTGGCGGGAAACGCTAGCGGGGGGGAGGTCCACGGAGCTCGCCCAATCCTCGCTATCAGATGCCAGAAGAGAACACGCCTCGGTGGGTTCGTCGAACTCGTGGACGGATGCGGCGGCAGACGGCGGCCGTTGTCCTCCGGTGAGCGACTCGAGCGAAGCCGGCGAAGCTGGCGGGCGAACCGGCGAGCTTTGGCGGGCTGGAGAGAGCTCGGGAGCGCGCTGGGCGCGGCGCTTCTTGCGGCGCGGCGTCACGGCGGGCTGTGGTGAAGGCTCGGAGAATGATGCCAGGTGAGTCCTCAGAGTCACCATGGGCAGAAGCTCGCAATGGGGGCATCCGCCATCAGCGAGCGCGATAGCCGAGTGATCCTCACCCAGGCAGGACACACAGATGACATGACGGTCCCCGTCGCTGAGTGGGGCGCGGCACGAGCCACAGGATGGCATCTTTAAAAAGACGCAGCTCTTTTGTGATGAGAAGTGCGTGAACACTCTCAGCAGAGTAATGAAAAGGATACTTAACGCCGGAAAGCGCAGCAGGTACGGCAGTTGAAGGCGGCGAGGCCAGCGACTCCAGGAGCTCGTCCCGCTGAAAGGCTTGCGTCGACGGCGCGGCTTCTCACTCCGGATCCAGCGATGCGAGTGCTTCGCTGAAGAGATGGAAATCAGTGTACCAGCCTTTTCGAGCTATATTTATAAGGCGAGACCACGCCTTTTCTGGCGGGACGTGACGAAATGGGCGCGTAATGCCCCCATTGGATATGTGTCACGCAACGCCTCTCGATAGGCTGCTGCATTTGCCGCAAGAGCAGCCAATAGGCGCGCGAGCTGTTTCGCCTATGTCTGCTTGCTGCTGCAAAGCGTTTTACATTAATAAAAAATTAAGGATAATTTTTGGCTTCAATATCTCGAGGAAAAGAGGTTTTCCCCATAGCGTAAGCTATTACGCAGTACGAGAGATACTCTCGTAAGAGAACTACTAATTTGATTTGCTTTACGTCAAGCGTTACAATAGTCATTATTTTGTTTTTCTTCGTTTCTGATGTCAATACATCATACTTTCATGAAATCATGCAACATAATCTACCTTGTCTGTGGACATCGTTCATTCCAAAGCTGCATAAACAACGAGCGTGCGTGCGACAGTAGGCTGCGGTAGGCTAAATTATTTACGACAGCTTTAATGGGCAATTCCGCTTCCAACCTGTAGGGCGACCGCAGAGGAAAAGTTACTTGGTGTTGCTTTAAATACGTGTGCATGCATATCGCCTCCTATTTGGTGGTTGTGCAATCATTTTTCAATCTTTTCGTTTAATAATCTTGAATCGTTGTGAATAAGAACTATATCGTTTGTTTGATGCTAATTCTATAATAAAATGAAAGGCTGATTATTCTAAATACAGTATGTGTTTGCAACGATAACATGGCATTTTTTTGTTTAGTCATTTTTCTTCCACATTGCTTGAAAGGTAAGATAGCCTATAGGCCCTAGGCTATATCATATATCAGATCATATGTCTTTTATTATAGAAATAGATTATAGCATAGAAAACGTCCAGTTACAAAAAACAAAACAAAAAAACGTCTGAATGCAGAATAACGATGTGTGAGATGAGAATTATAAAACTATTATGATAAAATTAACATGACCTTATTTTAATAGCGCTTTATATATCGATATAACTATATATTGTGTGCAATCTGTCACGCCCACTGGAGCCTCATCAATAGGTCACCTCACCTCTGAAGAAACGAACCCTGGAACAGAACCTGCTCCGGTGTGTTCGGGGAGTAGGTTGCTATGGCTGCTTACATACCCTGAAAGTTACCTCCGTTTTTGGAACCGAAAGTTGAGGTTATCCGCTTATTAAACATACCCAGGTATGTCACATAACCTGCTTTCTGGAATACACCCCTGCTTTCTGTAATACCCTCCTGCAATAGTGTAAATATTGAGGATGGCGTCAATTTCAAACCAATTCGAGCCCGATTCAGACCCTGACAATGTTAACGAACAAGATGATTGTGCAGAGTGGATTTCATGCACAGACTTTGCAAGCAAGGATTTCACAGGACGTTCCAGAGTGGTATGTTTTTTAATTTTTTCATCATTTAATCGTGATATTTGTTGGAAAACTAAGGTAATACAAACAGTAATCGATCACAAAACCATGGTTAGTTTTCCCAAGAAGCGGTGAACCGTCTTACAAAAGCGAGAGCTTACAAAAGTTACAGAAAACAAGCTGTTCTCCATAAAATGTGCTGTGCACAGATACACGTTGGGGTTATAATGTTCAGGAACAGTTTTTAAAATCAGCCTTAGGAAGGTCAAACAAATGAGTCTTGGAAATGTGTAAAACAACAGTGTATCTTTGTTATAGCAACAACACTGTCTTCTCTAATGCAGCTCAACCAGGCCTTGTCCCCTTCTTTCTTATTCCATGGGCGGAGATTATTTAAATGCGTAACATTGTGACTTCATAAGATCCAAAAAAATCACGTTATAGTTCTTGGAAAATGGATTCTGTTAAACAAAAAGATCTCCCTTTTGTGTGGACTTTGAGCTTTGTAACCTTGCAGATCTTGTTTTATGCTCAAACAGCAGCATTACACACTAGTTGAATAAGTGGAAAAGCATTATAGGACCCCTTTAATATCAATGCCATTGTTTTGTCTCAAGATGCACACCAGTAATGTCCTAATTTAACTAAAACTCCTGGCTTATTCTAAGCCCTGTCTGTGAAACTGGGCCATAATGTGTTATTTGCAAGTTATAGCTACCAATTCAAAACACATAATTTATTAACACGTCACGTATTATAAAACAAACAAATTCAACAGCATATTTAGCAAACCCAAAAAGCCAAATCGCTGCAAGACCATGCCGAACGATGTGAGTGTGTGTTAGAAATCAGGAATGGTGAGAGAACATTGTGCTTGGTATGTTTTTCGTCTTCAAACCAAACTTCAGCTGGCAAAGTTTAAATCCTGTCTGGCTAGCACGCTTCCCATAATGTCCACACAATAGGTCGGTGAATGTAAATTTATTTACTGAATTTGAGTATACTGAAGGTGAAAGATCACCCATGCTGAATCCATACTGTCCCACTTTATTTAACTTATTCAGCCAAAGTTGGCCGGCAATATTTAAACACCTTACAAGAAAACTATTCTTTGCAATTTATTCCTTGTTAACTGTAACAGACAAAAAAAAAGAACTGTCACAATAATATTTGTTTACATTCAGTGTGCAACCTTATAAGAAATTAAAATCTTACCAGATTTTAATAACTAGTGTACCTTTAATTAAAGATGCATTGTTTGCTCTGAAAGTGAACGAAGTGAACCCATTGAGTATACATTCAAGCTTAAATGGCCCACTTTACCTGTATAATTGGTAATGGTTCATGCCGTTATTTTAAAATCGCTACATTTCATTTTACAGAAAATTAAAACCTCTTTGAAATTGTGCATAGAACACTTCAGAAAGGATCACTGCAATTTATGTGAGGAAATATGTTGTGCAAGTAACTGTATTTCATAGTTCGCAATGCATTTAATGAACTAAATTGTTCCAATAAAGTGGAATTAATTTTTCATAATGATTTTAGTTTCTTAAAGAACCTTGGCAGCGGCAGAATCATGTTTTTGTAGTCAATTACGTACTCAAACATGAGTATTAGACATATTTACCAATACTGTCTCTACATGTTTTTGGGGAGGTTGGGAAGAATGAAAAAAAAAATGGTGCAAATTATTCTAACAAATTTGAGAGTGACGAGTCTCACTGAGTGCATGCATTACTCTTTCATAGTCTTTAAAAAAACTGAAATATAAAGAAAAAGTTACATTTGATCCTACTCAACTCTCTTTTTAATATAGGCCTACTAAAACTATAGACCTATATACTGGAACTATAGCAAAAATATTTGCTAGTGAACAGTGTTTCAATGGTTTTAAATCTTAAGCAGTTCTTTCATCAGTCAGTATTAAGATCAAAGAATAAAGTGTTCAATAAACACAAAGATCATTTTATAAGTTTGTATCTGCTTATAGCCAAGTCCTTTTTTTAATTTAGTATTATTATGAAATAATTATGCCCTGCAATACTGTTGTTATTTATAAACTATTTATATTTGTACTTTTATGGTTTTCGTTTCTCTTAAAATAAAATTCACCTATCCAAACTGGATGCATATTTTCAACAGTACTCTATTTTATTAAAAATGTTATCCTTCTGTGATGTAATGCAGGAAATTATTTAAACCTATACGGTCGCGTGCGGACAAATTTTATTATGCCGTTTGCTTTTCACATCCGATTCAAGAGTTTACATCCATATCAGCAATGTCTGCATGATAAACCTGATTCATCCCCACCTCCAATCATATTTCTTTGACTGCGTTTCCTAATGATTATTTTCTCTCTGCATCCATCCGGGAAGTCATTCAGAGGTTATCATTTTTTGGGCTGTTGTTATTGGATATCATGCTCAAATTCGGGACGCCATTGGTCTGGTGCTTGTCAGTCTGTGGCGCGCCGACGCTCGTGAACGAGCTGCGCAGACACAGTGCACGACACGTAAGTGGCCAGAGAGTGTCTGGAGTCTGTCTGAAACTGATAAAAATGGTGATGGAGTTTATCCAGAGTCTCGCTCATAGTCATTAGAAAAACAAAGGGAGACAGAGCGGAATTTTACAATCATCCAACACTCTAGTCATTTCGTAGCTTGAAAACTAGAATCTATTGTAGCGCATTTCAAAGTTTTATTCCATGTTTTTCACCAGACAGACAGTTCATTAATTCACAGGTAAGATGATCGTGGCGGGGCGCAAATCTTTTTGTTTAATACAGTCTGCCGTTGTTATGGTGGTTGTGTTGTTCACGAATATATTAGCTAGTACTTAACTGTGTGCGATGTTGCTTAATCATAGCAAACAAGACGACGCATGTGAACCGATGATCGGATGCAGGATGGTCATTTTAATGTGATTACATGTTACCGCATGTCGTTCGGCGTGATGAAGAAAGAGTTTATCGCGATCATCTCTTCAGACAGATGACGCACCTGTGCTCACGTGAGCACGGTTTCTCATTAACCCCATGAACTCGAGATGCCAAAACAGTGTGAATATCAGCGTGTCAGGAGTCTATACAGCACGGTAAAGATCATGCAGCTATGCGCAAAGTCGTCTGCTGTTTATCCGCAATTTAAGGCCCGTCTTTGTGTGTGAAGTTTCCGCTTGCGGTGGAGGACTGAGTTGCGTTTAGACTGTTTTCCTAGTGCAAAACAAATGTTGGCTATTTCAGGTAAAGAGCTGGTTAGTCTAGCGACAGTACGTAGGCTAGACATAAAAGATAGGCTAATTGGCCAAACTATTACAAAAAATAAATAAATAAAAAACCCCGCCAAAAGCTTCTTACGCGTTTCCGTGTCTGTAATAATACGATGGCGCTAACTTGTTTTCTGGTCATGATATCTCCGGCGGTCACAGCTCGCAACTGGTGTCCGTGTCAGTACAGTTCTGTTGCGCTGGATGGTATCGTCCAAAAATGGTTCGTTCCCCAATAGCGAATATATTGCACAAAAGTTAACTAATGCTATGAATTTGTCTATTTAAATAAAAATGTATCGTAAGTCCCCACATAAATACAAAATACAACTCGTTGACTTTATCCACCTGACAAAAATACAGGGATGGAGGCTATAGTTGGAGCAAAGTCCAGAGTTGTATGAAACAAACGTTTTTTCGTTTTTTTGTATGTTGATTTCAAACACACAGTTAACAACGGCCATATTTTTACAGTAATTTTTGTGGATTTTAAATTCCTAGTATCATATAAGTTGTTGGGTGAAGTGAACAGAATACTGGCATAAATTCATACAAAGAATTGATAACAGAAAATTTGCTATTATTTGACTGAAAGGTTGACTTTTTTTCTCAGGAATTTTTATCAAGTTTTTGATAAATGTTAAGTTGGGGCAAGTTGCCCCATTTATATTGGGGCAAGTTGTTACGTTTTGAAAATGTTACAAATTTATAAATTGCCATAGCCTATTTGTTAACCAGAACAATGGTTTTGAGATTTTTGTTCGTTAATGTTACGTGTTTGCTGTTAAATTCTTATGCGTTTCATAATTGTTTTTTGTTTTAATTTTGTTGAACAGTCAGGAATATGCTGTTTTTTTGGTCTTTGTAATGTACATACTGTAATGTTACGACATGGCCTACCACAAAAGGTCAACGTGTGTTTAATAAACTGCATTTTTTTTCATCGGCAAATAGTAAAAATGTTCTATATCTTGTTGTATGGCTAAGACTTTAAGTTATTGACTGCAGAAAATACTGAGAAATATTCACTGGAGTAAAAAGGTTCCCCTTTATTTACTATTTAATGAGGAAGTTTATAACTAGGCGTTTTCTTAAGTAGGCTTTTTTAATCCTATTTCGATCATATTTTTGTAATACCATATTTCCTTGCTGTATGTAAAAGGTATCAATTGATTCTGGCATTATGTTGTTTATATTGATTAGAATCATGAATGTTAATCAAAATGTGTCAGGATTCATCTGTGGCGTGCAGACCAAAACATTTCAGATATGCTAACGGGCTTCCATGCAGATGCAGATTCTTGCAGATTAGTCATTTCTTAACTTAACTTTGCATTTACTGGTCTGAAGTTTTTTGAGTGTTAGGTCTGCGTTCTTTCTTAAATTGTTCTAAATCTGCTGTTTTTGACCAATTGTTCATATTGGTCCAGATTTGAAAAGGCACCATGAATCTTGCCCATGTGGCTTGGCTTTGCATGCAGTTTTGCATTCATAGTTTTAAAGCAGACAGAGACATCTCTCTTTGATATTGTTATAAAAAAAGCAGTCATAGGACTCAGCTTTTCAGTCATATTCAAAACAAGATGGCTGCTTCACAGGAGGCACAAGGATATACATTGGTAGCTATAGTGGTCCCTCCTTTATATCATGTTTTGAGTTCGTGTAAAGTGTGCAGCGAGAGAAATTGGGACTCACTGGATGGTATCATGCCCTATCCCAGAGGTGTTGTGCAATAAAAAACAAACAAACATCTAAGCTAAAATATTATTATAACAAGTTACAATAATTGAATAGACATAAATGTATACTTAAAAAAATCCTTGTCTTCCCTTCACTGGTGCATATGATATGTAATTATAATTAATTATATTATCTAAGCACAAAGAAACAAGTAGACCTCATCGCTGAAGGTCACACAAGGTTATGGTGAGAAATTTCGTAATTCTTTTTGTAGTAGATTGCATCTAGGGTTTAATAAGTTCTGTTTGCATATGACGCAATGATTAAAAAAATAATTTATATGAGACATGGAAATATATATTTAGAATTTTAAGAATCTTATTTTGCGATGTTTCATATATAATGATTAACAGAAAGCAAGTGTTCTGTTCAAAAAGCTTAGTAACTAATTACAGGATAAATTTTAGACATACTGTGCTGTGAACGCTTCTGTTATCTTGGATACAATTTGCTAAAATAACACATGCAAGTTTATGTAGATTTTTGTATTTTGCAGTAGGAAAAAGACTAATGAAATTAAGCACTGAATTTTTCCTATTTTAATCATAGTAATTTTACAAATAAGCTTTCGCGTTTATGCTTTTTTGGTTATTGGTATCTGCTATTCTGTATTTTTTAAATGGAGAATATTAAATTGAGGCACATGGTCAATTTAGAATAGGCGTGGCTCACTATGAGACGCTTAAAGAAATCTGTTGTCTGTTGGTTAAGTATTTTTGTTGCCTTCAGCGCACACTGATTTACAGATATACTTTCTGCCAATTTGAGCAGCTCAGCACATACGTGTTTAGTTTGAGGCTTTCGTTATTGGAATGTTTGATGGTATTATAAATGCGCCGCTGCACACTTCTGGATATCAGTTCACCTTACAGGCCTATCTTGTGTCCAACCTCAGTACTCCATGTCATGGTTCAACTGAACAAGCTGTGTGTGTAAGTGTAAGCATGTTGGTTTAGCTCACAGGACCGTAAAACGTTTGGTTGATGTTTTTGAAAATTAAAAATTGTTGTCCACATCAACAACCTGTTGATGGATTTATGTTCTTATTCTACTAGTATCTATTTCAAGTATTATCAGATGTTTTATCCTTGCACAATGATATAAATTGTTTTAGCCATCTGATATGATTTCATGTTTATCGAACATGATAAAAATTGCGAGGTTTTAAAATTAAATATGGAATAAAAATGTATGTAATTTTAATTGTGATAATATGTGTAAAGAAATCTAACCGTAATTATGACACTCAATATAACGTCAGGTCTGTCAATTGAAGTGAATATATATAGGCTAGCTATATAGATAGATAGATAGATATTTATATTAACTTTTATTAATTTGAATTCTTTGTGTTTGGGCTTTCTTTATAGGCAGGAGGATTCAGCTACACTTAAAGGTGATACCGGTGTTCTGGAGTTGTGCTGCCGTGCTGACGGTAGGTTTAAAAGGGCATTTCCCACCCAGTACTCTGTGAAGCACATTTGGGCATGTCATGGAGAGAGAGGTGGAACGGCAGGAATGCAGAGATGTGTGCAAAGGTGCGATTATGAAAGCCCGCAGGCTGATGAGTGTGCATCAGAGAGGCTAATGCTAACCGAAACGAGTCTCTGTTTTTCTTTGTCAGATGTGACGTTTGAAATGTTGCTGAGTAATCGCACTTTCAGCTTGGCACACCAATCATTTCCAGTACTCGCTTCTCATACAAATTTCTAACGGATTTCTTCATTGAACATAATGATCAGACAGGTTGATTAATGGACAGGTAAAAATACTGTATAGACAGTCTGGCATAGAAACAGCTTAGAGATTAAATGTGAAGGTTACAGGGAGAGTCTTTACAATAGTAATTTTTGTGGCTTCATCTGGATGGTTAAAAAGCTGCAGGAATCCTTTTTTGTGTGTGTGTTTTTGTGAGAAATAATATCTCACAAAATGAAGATGGCAGCCATTTTTATTGCAGTGTCCAACAGCGCCCCCCGGGTCTCTCTGTAGCTCTTGTGGAGCGAGCTTATGGATTTGGTGTGTGAAAGAACAAGGATCTCACTCTCCTGCATTGCTTGCATATATTCAATATCAAAGCCACAATGGCATTTTAAAGGGATCACTGGCAGGCAGCCAAAGCCTAGAGCCTCTCTCTTTTTGGTGGCTGTCCTGGCTTAGTTGCGTTCTTCCTTTTACTCATGTCCTCGTGCTGATGGCAGTGTAACGTCTGACTCTTCTCAAAGCTTTACCCAAGTGCTGGAGCGAGACATTGGATGTATTAGGACAGCTGCCTCCATTTTAGGGAGGAGTTTTGCCGAGGAAGATGGATACCCTTTCCACAGTACCAGAATTTGCAGCGTGAATCAGTTCAGACTTGAGGCATCGCCTGCAATATTTAGCTATTTTTTGTCATTCAATGTTCGTTTGTTAAACGAATGTGATAGATTTGGCCAAAATTTGCTGCGAATTTTTTTTTTTTTGTATGTGATTGTAAATTTGATGGAACACTATGAACGGTGCTGTGGGTGCAAATCTTACCAGTCTCAAATTGAAGCAAATGTGCTCTTTATTTACTGTACTTTTGACCTTCCGCATAGCTATGATGACATTCGTAAAGATGATCTTCTTTTTTTTGCCACACTCAAAGATTTTTTTATCTGCTTTTTAAATGCATTTCTTGAAGTGATATTGTTTGTTTGTTAGTTAGTTACAAATATCCAAATAAAATTGTGCCTTCAGGCTCTGAGGATTTCACTGGTAAATGATGATGTGCTCTAATCCGCTGTGAAATGTTATTTGTCTTATTTCATTGTATATTACACAGGCATGTTTAGATTTTTTTTTTAACCCCTAGGTAGCACATTAGACTGATAGTAACATATTAAATCACACACTACTTTAGCAGGAATAACAATATTTTAACTAAAAGTTTAGTCCTTGGATTGTCCCATTTACATTGTGTATTTATTATTTAAAATTCTTTAGTCATTCTCGTTGAATATTGTGTTTAATGTTCCCTATCCATATCTCTATCGTTGATGATTTTCGTTAAAGATGATTTCCATTTTATATACTAGTATTTCTGTTGTAAATAGCACAAATAAAAATATATGCACATTTTGTTGTAAACGTTCATTGAAGTATATAAATCTAGGGAAAAGGAATGCGTTTTGAAAAGTGTAGTGTCTGTTAAAAATATAATTTTGCCGATTCATGTAAATACAGTATTTTTTATTAATATTAAATAAATCTAATCCATTTATTTTGAATTACTTTGATAAATTGATGTTGTCTTGTATCCGTGAAAAACTAAATTAAACTGTTTCGTCGCTGTAGATTGAATTATTTGTGTAAGCAGTGTTATTCTTGTTGTTATTGCAATAAAGTCCTTTAAATTATAAAAGTGTCTATTTGTGCTTGATACAAATATTTCATCGATTCATGTGATACAATTGTGATTTGAGCGAGACTGGTTTATAGTGTAGAGTGTGTAAAAAGCCGCAAAGGTGCTATTGAGAGTGTGTGTGTGTGTGTGGGAGGGTGGATTTGTGGCTTAGTCTGAGGCCTTGCCCTTCAGTATCTGAGGTACACAATGTTCTGTAAGATTCGGCCTCTTGAGTGACCCATTGGCCCTGAAATCTTGCTCATAACTGGAAAAGCTTTGAAATGCGAGACTTATGAGGGGCATTTCTGTTATTATTGGTATAGCTAGAAATTTATATAGAAAGAGAATTTTAAGTATGATCATAACATTTGTAACATAAATTATAGAAAGGGATAATTTACATTCACATTTGCCTGGTGTATTTCTATAATGCTTGTGTGCTGATAATGAAAGTTGAATGTATAAACTTTTGAAAAATACTGACAGTTGTAATTTACACATTATGCAATAAAGTACAGTGATTATATAATATAGTATAGCCATTTTGGTACTGTGCATGTGGACATGAAACACTGAGAACAGGGGGGGGGGGGGGGGGGGATGTTGTTCCAAACAAAACAGTGATGAGGCTAAAATTTTATGTATGTTTGTAATTTACATGCAGACTTATTTATTTGTTCTTTATATGTTCCATGTTTCTATATAATCTGCATAATTGTCTGCTCTAAAAATATAAGCACTATGTACTGTTTCTTTAATTGGCTATACCTTTTTGTAAATGAATAAATATTTGGGGTTTATATTTTCCGAGATTTTCCTGTATTTACATGAATTATTTTATGCCAAAAATCTGCTAAATTACGTTTTACGCATGTTAAAACAAAGCTGTTCAAATTTAGGGTCTGTCACTTATTCTTTGTCACCTTTTGCTTGCAGAAAATTTGTCTTGGGGATTGACACAAGAACTTCATGCCATCATCGAATTTCATAGAGCATTCATAATTTGAGCTGGATAGTAGACTTTCGATTTCCAAATCGCTAGCCAGAGCAAGCATAACTGATTCAAGGCTATGACCGATGAAATGCCAATCATCGCTAAGGGTAGTTTATTGGGTTTAGTTCATGATGTGATTGGTGAGTCCTTATATTTTACTGCCTCAGCTAGCTTTCTGTTAACAGCATGTAAGGCCAAACACACAGCTCAATGTAGGTGTGAACATTGTTTGACTTTTTGAAGTGCTGTGTCCTTGTATACTTTTATTTCTATTTAATGACTTTTCAAAACTTTGCTGATGCTATTTACTAGTGCATTATATTACACATTGTCCCCCCTAAGTTAATTTCGAAGTCTTTGCTATTTTGTTTGGATATTTCGATCAGCCTATGAGTCAAAAGCTTAATATTAAATCACATTGTACAGGCTTTTGTTGAGCTCAAAAACAGTCATTTTCAGATTTGCTTCGTTTTCTCATTGCAAGTTGTTGTTCTCATTGCATGATGTTATTTATGTTTCACTCTTTATTTATTTTATTTAGTTAAATGCATGTTTTCTATAAGCTGTCTAAATGATTTAAGTTTTGAAGGAGAGGCAGAAAGAATTGTTTGTTCATTCCATCATCCCTAAAGGAATAGTTGTTTTTTTAAATAAAATATCTCCCTCTCTCTCTCACTGTCTCTCTCACTTTTCCTTTTTCACAGCTGCTGATCACTTAATGGCCTTTAATTGTTTGCAACGATGCGATGAGTCCCAGAATGCCACTTTTTGGCACAAAATGACTGATAAATACAAACCTTACTGCTTCCTCTGACTAGATATGTCAAATATTTCTTCAAATGCAAACAATATGCTGTTAAAGAGTATCTTCATTTGGTCTTTTGATATTGCCATTCTGTTTTATTGGTATCCTGTCTTCAGCTGTGGTTGTATATTTTTCCAGTTGTTTTGATTGGTCTCAAGAGGTGATAGTCAGATTTAACCTCTTCCCAGCCCTCTTTCATTCTGTCAGGTGCTGAGGCTCGCCAAACAGTCAAAGCGTTTAGACTCATTAACAGTTAAGGGGTAAATTTCGTTTTGATGCCGGTCTGCTAAAGCAAGTGTTGATGGGTTGAAAACCAAATGAACTGGTCACAGTGATTAAAGGCCAAGTGGTTAATCCTAGCAAAGAGTCTGTGACGTAAACACCAAGTGAACACTGCAACTGTTCGATAAGAAAGAGCTGCGCTTAAGCACGCAAACATCCCAAATATCAATTTCACGTCTGATCTCCCACTGACACTCAATGTGTGAAAGTGCAGGGGTTACACCAAATAGGGCCATGGCAATAGTATCATGTTATCTCCTATCAATTAGTGCCTAAAGGGGATTAACCCCTGCAACACAGAGGAAGCTGATAGGATCACTGTTGAATTGCAGGGGTCACCTGCTTCCCTCATTAGTGATGACCTCTCCCTCTTTCTATCTCGCTCTCTCTTTCTGTCTGCCTTTCTGTCTGTCATTTTTGTATATTCACTTAATAGGGGAAGTAGACTGATATGTTTTTGTGGACATGTTATCATGGATGTCTTTTGGAAGGAGGGTTAGATATTCGGTGATTAGTCATGCTGTGTTGTGTTATGCTGGCGTTGTTCAGGTGAGAGTGAATCAACAATGTATTCAGAGTTGACAGCATTTCTCTTATAACAAGGCCAGCAGAATGAAAGCCAACAGTTTGAGTCTGGCTAATGCTAGTGTATCATGGCACACAGGGAATAAACTGCTGCTGACCTTACTCTGTATTCATGAACCTGTGCTGGTGTTAGTATCCCCTTAGGAAAATTTTCGATTTTATAACAATAACTTTAAGAAGCCCAAGTAATATTTTGAAAAAAAGTTGCCAGTCATGTTAATTTAAATATAACAATCGGGGAAAATGCATAGAACGGCATATACAATGTAACATATTGCATGGTTGTTGCCGTTTACCAGTTTGTATAGAGGCCAGGGGCGTAGCACAAGATCCCGGGCCCTATGTATAGGCAGTCCTGATGGGCCCCCATGTTCCAAATAAAATATATTCCAGACTTTTCAAGGGCCCTCTCTCCCCTTGGGGCCCTGGTAATCAGTACTGGTTTTACCCCCAGTCCGACGCCCCTGATAGAGGCCATTAGTTTTTTTTTTTTTTTTTTTTGTGTCATAGAAGGAAAAAAAGACATTCAGTTTTGGAGCAACGTCCACCCTGGGTGAATTTTAAAATCTTTGCTATTTTGTATGTATGCTTTTGTGGAACTCAAAACCGATCATTTTCAGATGCATTTTGTTTCCTTTTCTCGTTGCAAAGATTTTCTTGATTTACATGGTTATTTATGTTTTCTTTTATTTTTATTTGCATGCTCATAAGCTGTCTGAATGATTCATTATGTTTTGAAGGTTTGTTTATTCCCTCATTCCTAAAGGAATAGTATTTTAATGAAATATCATCTTGCTCTCTGTCCCGTTGTTTTTTTTAAACTAGGGTGGCCCATGAAGGACACACACTCTTAAGGTGGCATGAAGCATAACCCAACCTCCCTCGCAATATTAATGATAACTATAATAATAATAATAAGCATTTTAGGTATAATGTGTTTTTTTTTCTTTTGATTTTTTTTTATCCACCATTAAATAATCAAAACTGCCAATATAGAACTGCTGGGATTCAAACCAAGTACATTATATCTGATTTTATTGTTGGTTCCATCTCTCAATTTGGGGATAGCCAATGACAATTTAAAATATTGGGGTGGCACCTGAAAAAAATAAAAAAAATAACTGCTACTTTGTGCTGGTGAAATAAGGTAGTTAAGAAAATAATTTTAGTGAGTTGAAATTTTCTACTATGTGAAATGATTTACTCCATTAAAATGTTTTTAAATCAGCATTTTGCCTATTCTGTTATTTCATATGCTGCTTTTGACCTCGTATTAATTGAGAGAGAGAGACTACAATTCAATATGTATACTTATAAATATTCCTTTGTCAGACCATGCAGGACCATTTGAAATGAACCTGTGGAGGCAAAGAGGTGTTTAAAAATTGTGACGGACTTAAGAAAAAGTGAAAAAGAAAAGGTGTACTGTATAAGATTTAAGATGTCCATTTTCCCTTACACATGCAATATAAATTTGAACCTATCTTCATGTTGACAAGCACATGGACATCAACTACCCATAGGTGAATCTCACAAAAACATGTTTATAGTCAAATTTAAAAAAGGAAAGAAAATAAATGACATTTTGCATAAACTAAATGAACTATTTGCAAAACATTAAAAACTGGCTTGCATTGATTGCATTGACATTCTCATAAAAATTAAACCAATTTGCCCCCAAATTCTCATTATTGTAACCGTTGAATTTCTCTCAACTTTAGTTCAAATAGAATAATTATCTTTACTGTTATTTTTAGAAATGCATTTGTGTGCTCATAATTGGTCTCTATTGCTGCAGAAAGTTCATGAAGAACAACCTGTTCCAGCTGAAGCTCCATCAAGTTATGGATTGTCAGCATCAGGAAAAGAACACTTGCATTTTATCTTAGCTGCCAGTATTTTTTAAATGAAATATAATGTGTTTAGATGTTCTCTGCATCAAGCTGGAAGTCTGTTTTTATTACTCTGAATTTTGTAACAGGAAGTGTGGGTTGAAATTGAGCTTCATTAAAATCCTACATGATGAGGAGACCGTTTGAGTACAGTTTTGATTGATTATAGAAAGATTATATTAGAAGACTAAATAAGTAAGGCTGTAAAGAGGTTCTCTTTTCTTAACTGAAATTACAAAAAAACAAGACGGTAAATTTATGATCAATGCCACTGTTACGTTTTATTTAATGAGTTTTCACAACCCGGAACACAATGTTTCATAGGTGTGTAATTTTGCTGAGAGCACTGCATGTCTCACAAAATAATTTGCACATTTTTTTTTTTTCCCACACAATGCCACCGAATTGTAGCCAGTCATTTGCTGATGAATCTTTAACAAGCAGTCCCAAACATGCATCAATGTCCTCTCAGGAAACCGCATCTCTTTTACTGCAACATTATTTCTGATGACTTCAGTGTGTATATATTTTTAATTATATACTGAAATTGTCAGGCTTGTTTAATGAGTTAATACATATGCATGCATTTTTTTTTTTTATATATACTATGGCATTACTTTACAAACTACAAGGGAAAATTCCATGGCAAAAAATCAACTTACAATTTCTATGAAAAATAAAACAAGAATAAAACCACAGCTAAAACTTTCAGATAATGCTGATGATGCAGTATCTAGTTTAAAGTGGCCATTTATGACTTGTTTATCTACATTTGTCCAACCAGTTAATCAGTACGACTGGGTATTGACAAACATTTTACGCTTTGAATAGATTTTGATTCAAAAGATTGTGATTCAATTTCAATTTGATTCCGTATCGATTCATTTGGAAATGGATCAAGTGTAGTACATGACAAAAGGAAAAAAATCTCAACTACTTCTGTAAACTATAAAGGGAGTCGGTACTACATTACTATAATATTGAAGGTTAAAAATAATTGATTTGTTCACAAACACTTAAATTATCACTAAGCATCATAGTGAATAATAGGTTGAGTGATTTATCAAACATGATGAATGAAACAACAACAATAAAGTCCAGAATGTGTGTGACAATGTTTTGTTTACTTTTGTTGCAAAAATGTCTGGTAGTAAGACACAGATTGTTATTAATTTTAATATAGTGACCTTCCTTTATTTATTGTTTCAGGCCAGTGAGCTACAACACATAATGAATCTCTCATGTAACGCTTTATATTTTGGCTTTTGTGCTTTATGTAATTCCAGTGATTGTATAATGTTGTGAAGTTTCTAAAACTCAGGAAGAGAGGAAGGTTTGACACCACCCTTGAAATGATGCAATCCTCTGTAGCCAATCACAATCCTTCTTTTAAATGGACGCATATTAGAAAGCATGAATGAAAGGCTGTTTTATTTATTGCGACGTGCATATAGACTCTGAAATGTGCGACTCAATGTCAAATACAATTACCTACTTAAACCTGAGATTCCTTTTAAAATCTTATGTCAGTTAGCGCACAGAAAAGGTTGTTTCTATATTTTGTGCTTTTCTTCTCTTCATGTTCTCTAGCCGTTTTCCCTCTCCGCTCATGCCGTTTTAATAAAGATGCTGCCGCAGACTTTAATTAACTGGGTGCTTCAGGCAAATATGTAGTAAGAAAACACATGCTGTCTTTGGCCTTCCAGCTGTGTGGATGTCCATCAAACTCTGTAATGTTTTTTATACTTTAAAAGAGGTAATGTAATTGACTTGACAGACTTTTGACATGTTGGTAAAAAAATGGCAGCAACTTTCAATCAGCTGTAATTCACTGTCAACTTCAGTGTAAGAAGTCATGCAAATGATCATATTCTTCGTTGTGACACAATGTGTTTAATTTTTTATGGTTTGATAGTACAAGGAAGAACAAAATATTTAGGCTCAATTTGTATCAGTGCACACTGCACTGTTTTATGTTTTGCATGTTTTATTTTATGCATTAATTATGTTATGTTTTATTGTTGTATTAAATTTCTCTTGCCTAAATGCACACTATTCAATAGAATAGACATCGTAGCATCAATAATACCCATTTTAGACTAATTCAAGTTTGGAGAACACAGACAGACAGACATTTTTATTAAAATTACTATTATTGCATCAACGTTGTTGGTGTTGTTTCAGTATGTTTACAAAGAAACTACATGAACAAGAACATAATGGTGATATTTAATTTAACCACATCTGTAATAATTCTAGGATTTTATATCAGAACAACTTCTTTTTGTTTTGTTTGGTACATTAGTTCAGATACTGTTTGCATTTTTGTGTCATCATAGCAAAAAGATGAATTTAATCATTTAATCATGAACAAGTATTGTGAGAAATTCTGCCAACATTTAGCCGTGATAGATTTTATTTAAGGTGTTTAAAAAACGTATTTGACTCTGCACACTCTCAGTTTAACATCAGAGTAATTCAGCTCTGCTATTCCACAAGGAAAAAAATAATGATAATCTTCCTCCATGCGATATGGTAAGTTAATAAAACTATTTTTAGCATAGAAGACTTGGACAGTACCCTCCACAGCACAGGCCTCGCAGACTCATCTGTGGCTGGTGGAAATAGCATAGAAAAGAGTTAATTATTTCCACCCAAACCCAAAATGCCTCTGTCTCTCTGTACAGATTGGCTTGTGATTTGCATGAGGATTTTGAAAAGCTTTTCAGTATGTTTGCCATGTCTGTCCTGGCTGTCTGTTTAAACAGGCCCCGAGTAATGAAGAAGAGAAGATGGAGGGAAGGAGGGAGGGAGAAAAGAGGAGGTGTGCTAAACCCTGGTTTCTCTCCTCAGCCCTTTTGGGATATGAAGGCCCCAGATGGTGTGTGTTTGTGTGTCTGTGTCTGTGTGTGTGCGTGTGCGTCTGCCTGTCTGTCTGTCTGTCTGTCTGCATGTTCGTTCCGAAATCAGGGTCATCCTTGGTAAAAGAACCCGGCCCTAATGTCATCTGTGTGAAGCTTGTCTCTGTCTCTGAATGGAGACAAAGGAGAGTGGACACACCTCCCCCCTCCCCGTCATCTTTGTCCCCGTTGCCCTCTGCAGCCCAGGGCCTGACACCCAGCACTGAGGGCTTTGATTAGCCAAGTGGAGACACTGGGGGGTCACACTACCCTCTGCCCTGATTAGGCTGCACTTGGCCACTGCTGACCCCTCCTTCCAAAGAGGAACATGTGAGGGGTCTGGAGATAGTGAGATGGGGCATTTGGGAAGAAACATAATGCACCTTGACCTGTCTAGACTCTGCTGTTAACAAATAGATAATGTGACCGTTTTCATGTTGTTGATGTAGTGTTTCTCTCTCTCTCTCTCTCTCTCTCTCTCTCTCTCTCTCTCTCTCTCTCTCTCTCTCTCTCTCTCTCTCTTATTTATTATTTTTTAGAGATAACTAATGTAAATAATTGCACTGTAGTCTGAGGATTTTAGAAGTATTCAGAGAAGTGTTTATAGAAGTATTCCGTTATTCAAAAACTTTTAAACTTAGATCCTTCCCAGTGAAATTTTCTTGACATCTTTGCGTCACGTCAGAACAAAATGATAATTTCCCTCACATTGTGAGACGTCACAATTTCTGTAAGTATTTTTATTAACTGAATTAACAATATTACTATTGTATTTGTTTTATATTGCTTTTCTGTTCGTTTGGTGTTGATTTATAAAAACAGTCGACTACTAGTATTTCAGTTTGGGATAAAGTTTTTAACGATCTTTACAAGAAGGCCACATCAAAGGCATTATTTTTAGACAAATATATGGTAGATCATATAAATATTACCCTAGAGTCTAGGTGTAACGACATCAATTATGTATTTTTTCTGTTATTTCCAGTATTGATGTTAATTAGTTTGTTAAATAAAAATAAATGTGGGTTTCGTATTTTATGTCGCTCATGGATGAATGTTGTTAACTGTGAAAATATATTTATTTCTTACACTTAAGGTGGAATGTACTGAATCTTAAAACTACATCATTGTCCTTACTTTCTTGTGTTATGCTGAGTCAAGGTCTCTGGTAAAATATGATGATTGTGCCTTTTGGGAGCTAGATACACAAAACCTGATGACCGGTGAAAAAATTGGTCACAGGAATATTGCATTTTTGTAATATTTGTGAAATGCTGGTGTGAATGTTGTGTGTACGCAGTGGTTTTCCTTTCATTATGAATGGCTGTAGGCATAGTTTGCTCAGTGAAAGCGCAGGAAGTGCCGCTGTTGTTGTTCCTGTTCTGTGGGTGGGTGGGTGCCTGCACTCTGCTACTGCTGCTTTGCCATCATGCAGTTTACTCAACAGATCTAGAGTCTGTGATAGTCAAGTGTCCTGTCAGGTGCGATTCTGACTGGATTGGCTAAATCTGACCCTGGAACAGCGAGGTGTTCCAGAGGTGGTTAGGAAAGGCGGGGTGGTGGGGGTTGTTATGGCGTCCTCTGTGTGGCTGCTCCGGCCCCGCCCTCTAACCAGCCACTCAGAGCCAAGAAAATGGCAGCTGCAAGAGAACACCGATTCTCCACCCACCCCTCTATTTCCCCAAACCCCCCACCCATCTTCCCCGCTCGCCTTTTCCCATGTGTTGTCACTTGAGGTAAAATTCTTGTGTCTTTTTGCAGTCTGAATGTCTCAAGCCTTTCGCATTGATGCTTTCCTCATGCCCATGTTTTGGAAAGTGCCCAGGTTTGTGTGTTAAAATGAAACGTTCCTCACCACTACAAAGAAATCGAACTAAATGTTCTACCTCGATCATTCATATCCTCACGCACACTTTATTCGCCACCATGAAGAATGTAATAGGAGTTATTTACCTTCATACGGGAGAGGCTTTAGTAAATGCATTTCATGGCAGTCAAAACGTCATGAATGTTTTAATGAATGCTGTCAGATGTATGCCATTTGTGATGAATGGATGCAGTCAGGGTTTTTCGCTGCTGTACTACCACATGGCAGATGATTGAGAGTGGGGGGAAACATAGCCAGTGCATTTGCTCAGGTGTTTACATTCAAAGCCTGCCATTCTTTGAGTATGACTTTGATTGAAGTTGTCAAGTGTACTGAAATTTAGAAATAAATAATATGAACCGTATTAGATGTCTGTTCTACTGTTGACACCTGAGCATGGGCAGAATCTTCTGCAGCTTTTCCTCCTGCCTCGCTGTACCATTCATTCCTCAAGGATGCTTTTTATGAAGGTATTCTGATTGTATGTGCAGTATAACAATGTGTTTCTAAATTTGTAGTCTAAAGCATGTAATTTTGGACGGCTGTGGCAAAGTTTAACTCACTAAAGTGTCTAATTAAATCGTTGTAACCAAGAAACAGTCTAAACCAGTTTGTCAGTTTGTTTGGCTGTCTTGTGCTTGGCTTTGCCAGCACACCAGAGAGAGGCAGGGCAGGTCCACGAAGGATGTAATATAACCCCCTCTGCCCTGACTATACTATAATGGAGCCGACACGTTGTCTCTGCCCTCTCTGATATTGACTCTCTCTCTGAACGTGTGTGTGTATGTGAGCATGTTAGGAGAATATGTCAAGGTTATTCTGTGGAAAACATGTGACCCTTCCTATTTTCCAGCTTGAGTTGATGATAAAATGGAGCTCGACAGTTCAAATGAATAGATCATTGCATGTCGGACTAAAAATTACACTCTGTACACTTGAATGCTGTACTTTCAGATGGTGTCATTTGAATTTGAATTTTTGTATTTTGCATTAATGTGTCTCGCTGTTGTTTTTGTGAATTTGTCTGTCTGTCTCAGGATAGCAAAGAGGAACCGAAATGATGTGTCTGCAGAGATGATGCAGGTAGTATTTTAGTATTTTTAATTGTGTGTGTATATACATATATCTTTACTGCATTACTATTTCCCTCACTCTTAAAAAAAATACTGTTCTCTACTTTCACTTTCTTTCACTGTTGAACAGCTTTTAACTACCTTAATACAGCTGTATCAGCAAATTATAAATATTACTATACTATTATCAGTTAAGCTTGTTAATTGTAACAACTTGTTGTTTTGACAAGGTGCAAAAAATTATCCACATATTCAAGAAATGTTAGACTTGTTCTTAATGTCAGACCTATTTGTTCAAGCTTGTTTATTTTGACGAATGTCTTCTTTAAATGCATAGCCCACTCTTTGTCATTTTTATTTTATAAATATGATCTTTATGTACTTTCTGTATGTATTATCGTGATTTTAATGGTAAAAGACTGTAAAAATGCTACGGTAAAAAAAAACGTTAATTGGTTAACAGAAAGTTTCCGTACAATATACGGTGAATATCTGTAATAGATTTATTGTAATTTTACAGTAAAATAGAGTTAAATTTTTGTAACTGTACAGTTTTTGGAAGTTAAAAAGAATGTCATTGTGTAATTTGCATTGAAAAAAAGTTAATTGACATTCCCAGAATTTCCTGCGTGACACCTCACATCTGATGTATTTTCATTGAGATATGTTTCTTAGTTTTTCTTATTTTTTTTCTAATCAGTTATGTACATTAGGGTTTTGCTAATGTTGTTAATTAATGTTTACCATGATGGTGTTTTGTGTTTGTGTGAATGACACTGTGCACCTTCTTTAAATTAGTATTGACCTTCTCAGCTTGTGGAAAAGCTGCTTGTGATGAGCTTTGATTCATCATGTGACTTTCTCATCACCACCTGTTTTTGGTGGTTGTCAGTGTATTACAAAGGTACAAAACAGATGTTAGTACTTCAATTGGTTGGCAAATTAACATTATATCTGTTAATGAAATACATTTTTTACTGTAAATTTAAGTTAAATCTGTAGAATCTAAACTGTTGGCAACCACAGCTGCTGTTTTTTACTGTAAATTTCACAGAATTGTTGATAAATTAGTATTTTACCTGTATTCTCAACTCGATCTCACGGCAATTCGTACGAATTTTACGAGGTGGCTAATTCGTAACAATTCGTACGACCTCACTCGTACGAATTAGTATGATTTTTGCTAAATCGTACATATTTTACGAGTTGGCCAATTCGTATGAATTCGTACGAATGACCTACCCCGCCCCTAAACCTACCCATCACGTGGGTTTAGAGAAATCGTACAAATTCGTACGAGTGAGGTCGTACGAATTCTTATGAATAGCCACCTTTTAATCACTCGTACGAATTGGTCGTGAGATAGCGTTGGTATTCTCAGTTCTTTTATAATTACTTGATGGCTCATCCATATGCTGCTTAAATATAGCTTCTTTTTTAAAATAGGCACAATTCACCACCACATTAATTGCAAATTAGTTTCATTTTGCACTGTCCTAATGTTGCTTGTAGTGTAAGTGAAATTTGAAAAACAAAAAACAAAACAAAAAACAAGTTTAAATATGTACCAACATGTTTTTTTTTAATCATATCAGGAAGTAGCTAGCATACACGCATCATTCGCTTAATATTTGTAGACCTTTAAAGTGAATAGAATGTTTTAAGTGGTTATTTTGTCCTGCTCATAGTTAGTGGGAGTCACGGCCAATTATGTCTCTAAATGTCGTACAGTATAAGGTCAAAAGTCGCTGTGCTGTTTTAAAAAGGTGACAGTAACCATTTTGAAAAGGTCAACCACTCAGTTTGTTTCCAAAGGCGAAGTGCCACAGTGATGCCTTTTGAGCTTTTGATTTACTTTATATTTATACTTATAATATATATACTTATAATATATATATATATATATATATATATATATATATATATATATATATATATATATATATATATATATATATATACTTTATATATATATATATATATATATATATATATACTTTATATAATATGTACTTTACTTTATATATTACATTTAGGTAATGATATAGCTTTAGTAAAATTCTACAACCAAATGTTCTCAGTTGTCCAGTAAGATTTGAAGTATGGCCTGTGGTCTTATTTGCATTCATGCCAGATTTTGAGTAGATGGTTAGTTAATTGTAATGTATGGCTATTTTAATTTTGAAGTGGTGTCCTTCTCTAACCACTGAACACTCTTCAACCCTCACTAGCACTCACTTGGGTGATTTAAAAGCTTTTGGTGTGCAAATAAAGTAAATGTGGGCACGTCTACATCAGATGTTTGCATTGTGGTGGTGTTACTTTAATTTTTTGGTTGGAATACTTTTTTTTTCAGGGCCAGTCAGATAACTTTTTTTTGTTGTTGTTGTTAAAGGAACTCTTGGACTTGTATATTCAGCATTGCTGTTTTATGAATAACCAATTATATTAACCAATTATTTAATTTAGACACAATATTTTAAACCGAGATCACATCACTTGATTTTCTTTTTTTTTAATTCTGATTTCAAATTTTAGGGTCAGACTCTATAATATTTTTTGGAAGAAGTCTTGTGCTTTGTAAGGCTGCATTTATTTGAACAAAAATAGTGAAACAGTAATATTTAGAAATATTGTTGCAATAAAAAAATAATATTTTTTTTTAAAATATTTTTCAAGTTAATTTATTCCAGTGCTGTCATTACTCCAGTCTTCAGTGTCACGTGATCCTTCAGAAATCATTCTAATATGCGTATTTGCTGCTTAAGAAACATTTATTATTATTATTATAATTGACCATGCCGTGGTCAATATTTTTTTTTACAGTAGTGTCCTATATATTCTTATGAAATACAAAAGTACAAAAATATGAAATACAACTTTTTATGTCATTCTTAATTGTTTTTCAACATGTATATAATCTGAAGAATTTGTTCTGGTTTTATGTTTTAAACTTCAGAGTTGTTAATATTCTTTTTTCACGTCACACAGCATGTTTTTGAAATTGCACTATAAACATTAACATTTTAACAGGTGCACATGCCAGTCACTAACCTCAGTTAGGTCATTAAAATTTCTCATTAAGTGGTCTTTAAATTAGTGTAACCCATGTAGTGGTGGTGGTATGTGTGTGTGCGAGACAGAGCGAGAGACTGGAGTTTCAATGCCTCTGCTTCCTTTTGTCCTCTGAGTTGACTTCTTAGGAGCCCATTGCCGGAGTTCCATACATGAGAGATCAAGAGTTACCAAGGTGCTTAGAAGATAGACACAGACACACACTCATTTCCTTTGCATGTCAGAGCCCTGCTGGGGTTTCAGTAGAGGTCACTGACACCACCAGTGGAGCTTTCCCCTAAATGAAAAACCAACCCCAGTGTATGAGTGTATTTGTATGTGTGTTTCTTTCTGAAAACTCTTAAGGTGTTAAATCCGACATTGCATTGGTTTAGCTATGATACTATTATAGAAGTATGTTAAGATTGAATGAATGAAACCTTTATTGCCCCACGTTGAATTTGTTTTGCACTCAAGAGAGCTACATTGAACATTAGCACAGATAACAGTAACAAATAATAAAAAATAAAAATCCACACCAAACATTCAACAACATTGATGTAACAGACTCCATCTTATATCTATATTCTCTCATTATGGAATAGTATCAAGATACATATTAGTCCGGTGAAGTATTTCAAGGTAACTTGAATGGTCTTCCACTCGATCTCAGTGAAAATAAGCAGCCTTGTTGTATAGTTTCTGAGCTAAAGAAGTTGTTGTCTATGTGCACCTGTAAACAATGTTGAGGTAAGATGGAATACCCTTTTCTTCAACTCATTCCCATCATCTAGCTGCAGCATTAACTTGTATTGTAACAAGATTAAAATACATTTGTCCTGTGGATTAGCATCCCTTTCGTTCCTTTGCCGGACCGGTCTGTGTATGTGCAGCAGTCTTTTTGATCTGCGGTGCGTAGTGAGGACCCTGGCTTGGGTCTGGCCATCCGAGGGCCTGGTGTGAAATCGGCCTGATGTCATCCCTTTTGTCCTCCGTTTGCATCCCTCACTCCTTTAATGACGTTTCCGAACCTCGCAGGTGCATTCCTCAGTGGTCCATAGGAAGCGTTTGGAGAACTCAGGGCAGAAAAGCACAGTGGGAGTGTTTGGAGTTTGGGGGGGTTGAGGGTGTGTGAATCTTTTGTATGGAAAGCAGATGAGCAGACATCCGTATTCTGATACTTTCCCTCCATCTCAGACTTTTCTGTTGGTTGTCTGAATTGCCATGATTTCAGGCAAAGTTGAAGTTTGAATAATTTTTTTAGAATTTGATAGAAATGTAGGAACGTTGCCATTAAATAAGCACTCTGTCATGACCAGAAGTGTATAATCTTGATGTGTATCTTGATACAACAGTGTAACTGTTTGCACCACAGTTTGCAATCACTGATAATAGTATACTTCCTTGCCCTAGACTCTTCTGAGCATTATTTATGTGCACATAATTTACACTTGAACTACCCCCTCTCTCTGTCTCTCTCTCTCTCTCTCTCTATATATATATATATATATATATATATATATATATATATATATATATATATATATATATATATATATATATACTGTGTGTGGGGGAGAGAGAGATGAAGGGGGTGTGGGCAGGATTGGGGACTAGTCAGAGGAAATGAGCCACCTACAGCCATGACAGGAGGTTTTGACCTTCCTTTGGAGTTTCTTTCTCTCTCTCTCTCTCTCTCTCTCTCTCTCTCTCTCTCTCTCTCTCTCTCTCTCTCTCTCTCTCTCTCTCTCTCTCTAAATCTCTCTGTCTGTCTTACTCATTACTTTGCTCATACACAAACACACATACTTTTGCTCTATAGAAATCCAGGGACCTCTCCCCTCAACCATTGGGCATCACTTCCTCATACAAGGAGTGCTAGAAAAGAAATGTAGATGAGGCATTGTCATTGAGCAGGTCACTGCATGGGAAATGCCCCCCCCCCCCCCACAGGACAGGTAGTCTATGACCAGATTTTTTTTTTTCTTTAACTAAGGATCATTTACATATTTTTAGAGAAAGTCCAGTTACTGTTTGAGTCAATCACCTGCTATAAAAAAGAGTATTTCATGCCTTTAAAAAGTTGTTTAGATGTAGTTGAGTCCTGTTGTCTCTCCTGCAGCCCCTCCGCAAACATTAGTTTTATTTGTCACGGCCAACATCGTTATATCACTTTGTAGGTTTAAAGGCAAATTTTCTGCTTTCTTTTGTTTTGTATATATAAAAAAAAAATATTTGTTTGGTCTACAAAGTTTGTATAAAGTTTGTTGGTCGGATAATATTATAAGATATTGTATTAGGAGGCCTAAAAAGTTTGTAGCCTACCTTCATATATAATTTAATTAAAATGTATTTTTTCTTTTGCTACATGTCTTAATGCTTTGTTTTTTGAATTAATGTTATTTTGCGTAACGCTTTCGATCAAATCCAAAGTTAAAAGGCTGATAGGCTATAACCAGGGTATTATAATACTATTATAATAATATATTTCGTCTGGTGATTGAATTTGTTTCTGACCTTTTATAATCAGTTACATTTTTTAGATTTTGAGCTGGTTTTATTCGTTAATAGGCTACTGCACGTTTAAGTGAAATGTTAGCGTCCGGTAGGCCTACTGCAAAATTAACTACAATAGGCTAAATAAATAAATGCGTAAAGCAGTTATTTTCAATAAAGTTAACAATGACTGTTAGGCTAATTAATGCTTTTGTCAAAAGCAGTGGTTCTTCATGTGATTTTTTTGTTGTTGCTGGAATTAGGCTAATAAAGAAAGTAGGCCTAGGCCTATTCATTATCTAAAAAACATATTTTTTTTCTGTCCCATGTTTAAATACAATAATAATTATAATTTGCATGTTGATATGCGTACCGGGAATATCAAATCTTATTTTATTTTTTCATCTTCAAATAGTCTCCGTCTCCGCGAACGTCCTTTTATTTCGGTCCGGCAGATGCTCTTAATTTGTTAATAGATTACGTATTTTTGTAACTATGATAACGTAGGCCTGCTGGCATATTTGTATACGTCTATGAACAAGCATGACTGTGGGCAACAGAGGTGTTTTTCTTTTCCTTGTGTGAGCATTTCATTAGGCTAAATGGGAAGCAAACGACATATAATTATTTGTCTGTTTATGTTGTTTGGTACTGTGGGTGATTTTAAAGGCTAGTTATGGAATAAAGTCCACTTGTAAGGTACCAACGCTTTTGGGGCAATGACTCAGTCTCTGTCGTCCCAGTCATGGTGCATGGGGCACATGGGGCAATGTAGCCTACAACTAAATTTTGCTGATACAGAGAATTCAGAAGTTAAACAAATAGGGAAAAAATATCCAAACGATAATGCGTTTGATGGTTATTATAGGTTTTATCTGCATTGCTTCTCCAATCCTTATAGGCTACTGCTGAGGGTGCATTACCGTCTCACTCTTGATTTTGTAAAGCTTTGTGTGCCAGCGCCGTGACGTCATGTCCGCTGGGCTCAGCTCCAATTTGATGAGAGGACGGCACGTTCTTTTCGACCAAAGAGCAAGATAAAACTGGAGCGCGAGATGGTTATTAAATCTTAGAGAAGAAGCTACAGAGACGTTGAGAAATATTATTCTTATTGTTTATTTAATTCTGATCAAGATTTCAGGAGGCAGTTAATTACACAATTAATACGTACGTGATACAAATTATTTACACATAATAACAAACAGTAGGCTACCTGTAAACACAAAATAAAATTGTATTATCTTAATTTATCTCTCTTTCAGCTTTCAACATAGCTTTTATAGATAGATCTTCGCTGATGAGTAAATTCATTCGGTCGTATATCAGATAGAAGGCCATATTCATAGATATGCTCATATGCAATTGAACTAATACTGTTTCTCTGATTCGGCACAGTTCTGTGTTGTTAAGTTCGCACTTGAACTTGTAAGGCAAAGTGTGTTAAGTTTGGTGGCTATATAGCTAGTCACACACTCTTTTCAGGTATAAAACAAAGAGATTCAAAAAGTAAAAATTCCACAATTTGGTAGGCTATGGATACAGTCTGCAACTTAAATCTCGTTCATACCGTTTTAACTTTTCTAAACACGCGTGAATATGCCTACATGACAATTTGCAGCTTTCATGCAAAGGCCCCAATACCGCTTCATTCACATAAAGAAGTTATTGCAATATAAATAAGCAATTTAAACACCTTAGAAATCTACTCTCACATAAAAAGCAACACCGGTCATTGGATAAAGTTTTTTTTCCCCCTTAATATAATCTATATAAATACATAACAAATATGAAGTCAACATTAAAACAGTAGGCTATTTTAACCCCTGTCATACAGTAAACAGCTGGTTTGCTTAATTTTTTTTTTATTCGATAGTTGTGTGTTTTTATATAGGTTCATATTTATATAGCCTATTTGTTTATATTTCTGTGTGATGTGTTGTGGCGCTTATTGGCTTTTGTCAAGAGTGCGCATAAGCGAAATCATTGTCAGTGCTACACGTTTATAGGCAGCATTATAATGATTAAAACATACTTTGCTACAAAAGATGATTATATTGCTCTTTTATAAAAACTATGCGATTTAAGACGCTGCGGTACATTTGTTTATTTATAGAGCGCACTAGTTGAAATGTTTTGACCAGGCTATATTATTTCTTAGCTATTAGCCTAGGCTATGTTAGGCTTTTTCACATGGTAGTTCAACCAGATAACCTACAATGTAATGCAATGTTAAAGAAGTTCTCGCGTGTTTTTTGCGATTTTTTTTCTCCCCACCCTCACTTTACTCTTTAAATTAACCAGGCTGAGACGGTGAACTTATTTACAAGAAGACCAGTTTTTTTCCCTTCTTTTTTTTGAAAATTCCTGCTGAGATTTTGACGATTGCTGCGTCCATTTTGTATCAAACATCAAACCAAATGATACGACAAACGTGGAAATAAAACAATTCTAATGCATTTGATATCACAGTTGCCTGATGCAGAAGAAAATACTCTTTGGACTTAAGCAATGTTTTCGCATTTTCCCCACATAATGTATAAACGAGCGTTGCGCTAATAAACGGGGAAAAACGCTTGGTTCTGGTGACAGCATGACAAAGAAGAGCGATAGAAACACTTGTTTCTCAAGAGAGCCACTCTGCCCAAGTGCAAAAAACGGCTCCTAGTCTATTTTTGAAATAATTTGACCATTATTTCATAAGAGAATTGTATTCAATAAATGTATTTTGACATAATTCGATATAGCCTCTATTTAACGTAATTAATGCTGGTATATTTATTAACTGGCCCTTTTATTCTTTTGAATTATTGCATTGTAAATATAACCTTGCGCACCCCTCCCCCCTCCCATTCCACCCCACCCATCATCTCCACCCCTCCCCGCTTTCTCTGTCTCAGTCACTGTCTGATTTGTCTTCCTTTGACGTGGTGCTGTGGTTGTATAGTCCCTGCGCCATCAGGTGTATTGCCAGACCGTTCTTGGGGCCGCTGGCTTTTTTGATTTTGGCCCTCTTATTCTGAAACCAGATTTTGATCTGAGATTCATTGAGGCCCAGTTCCTGCGCCAGACCCTGCCGTCGCTGCTCGGTCAGGTAGCGGTTGTTCTGGAACTCGGCCTTGAGTCTCTGGAGCTGCTCCGCCGTGAAGGCCGTGCGTGGTCGTTTGTCCTCCTTACTTGCGCTTTTCTTCTTTGGTTTACGAGATCTGGGACCTGCGTGTGTGGAGGAAATAACATACAGTTTTTAGAGCGAAGCACAAATTGCATAACAGGAGGACCACTATGATAATCAGTTTTATGTTGATATAGGGTCTGGAGAGAGGGGGCTGTAAACATGTTCAACGAAGTGTTGTAATTTATGAATCTGTTTTACGTAGGCTTTATTTATTTATTTATTTTGCGTCACATTAGCGTGTGAGCAGTATGGATCCCCCTCCCCCCCCCCTCTCCCCCTCTCTCTCCCTCTTTCTCTGAGTGGAGGCCATTAATAGGTAATGCGGGAAACCTCAGAGATAAAGCAGAATTTTGATGAGGGATTCGCGCCTTGCTCCATTTGGACATTTCTTAGTAAGAAAAAAAAGCCTTTTTAGACATCGAAATGGAACGAGTATGGTGATGGTCATATGGCGATCATACGTAAAAATTAACCCATTCGACATCATAACTGGTCTAAGTCTAGATCACTCTAAGAAAATAAACACAACACAAAATTAGCTTAACGCTCCGACTACAGTTGGATAATAATTTCATGAATATTTTAATGTAAAAAAATTTGGGGTAAGGAGAAGCTCACGTGAAAGTACAATTTTAACGCGACAAAAAAAATGAAAGACTGGCGCGACAAGGTAGCCTATTATTCAACAGCAGTAAACAGTCCAGTTGCTTTCCTTGAACGAAAATAAAAAGATATAGCCTACCTATACAAATGGTAGACTTGTATGAAACACACTCTTTCGTAAATAAGTCTATCAATCAGCACTCCAATCTTTAATTTAAGCTAACTGATATATCATAAATGTAATATTTCCAACAATAACAACAAAATTGACGGACTAGGCTAAATGGCCACTTTTGATCGAGTTTGGTCTACGGAATTAGCATTCAGTAGCCTATAGCTATACACATAATGGTTTCTTCTGTTTTGAAATAGTAGCAATACAGTTTTCGTTAAATATTCAAGTTACGAAATACTTTACTGCGCACAAACACTCATGAGCAACTGCTAACTCAAAGTGCAAGGCCTGCTCCATTGTCAAAAATATGCTAATGAAATATCAACAAAGACGGAGGGCTTACAGGGCAAAACCAAAAAACTTGTGTGTGTGTACAGCCATTCAGCGTTAAAAAATGCATTTCTGTAATATTGCATTTACTTTAGTCTACTTATATTTAATTAAAAGTAAATCAACCTTGACATTCTATTTCTCATCTCTTCCTTAAATCGACACCAAACTACTATAGCCTACACCATTATCAATATCAAAGCAAACGGTATGGAATTAAAATGAAAGATAATTCAAATATATTAATAATAGCATAACTCCAAAATACGTATAATCGAATTTGCGAAAATTTTGTTCTTTTATATGCTACTTTTCTGAACGTTTATATTCCTGTTTTGATGTTTTTGGACCTTTGTCGTTTTACTTAAGCAATAGATTATATAAATCCCATCGTAATGTTTCAGTATAGCCTAGAAATGTTCAGAAATATGAAAGATATGAGATTTTATTTATTACGATATGTTAAGTGAATTGTTTATATTTTCACAAATTTGGCGGCTTGTATTTCAGCTTTTTGGGTTTGTTCTAGAATTGCAATGGCCCTCTAAAATTGGGATACGTGATTAAAATGAAAACCAGTATAGATTAGAACTTGTAGAACTTTGGATAAATTTGACAGATTTCACGGCACATGGTAGCCTATATAAACAAGTAAAGGGAAACGTACCTGACGATGGCCTGTCCGAGTAGCGTGTGCAGTAAACCCAAGCGGGCCACAGCATAGACTGACTAGGGTGTCCGTTTGAATTGCTCTGTGAACTATCCGATTCTGAGCCCAGGCACTCATCCACATTCTCCCCGCGGGGCTTCAGGGGCTCTTCGCTCTCTACCTCAGCCTTCTTTCCTCCGCTGCTCGTATGCGTTGTGGAAGTTCCCTCTGCTGGAACAGTACTTCCCACCTGTCCCGTGCTAGGACCAGTAGGGTTGTGATTCTCTCGAGCGCCGTGATTGCCCTCATCGCGCGTGATGTTCGCTTCTTTCTTACGGCCAAAGTCTGGCCGCAGGATGTTGTCGATGAAGAAGTTTGTGATTCTGTGCGGGAGCTGCAGGTTCCCTGGAGCTTGCAGAAGGGGTCGAATGGCACTGTTGGACTCGTCCGCTGCTCCTCGCTGTTCCGCGTCTCTTGCGCTCTGCTTTTTCTCATCCATGCTGAGACACACTTTCCACGTTCCGTCCTTAACCCTTTATCGCTCTCCCGCACTCAGGCAGTCGCACCCCACTTCGCGGGCGACTCCGTCCACTTTGTTCACTTCAGCAAAATTTCAAAACTGAGAAATAAAGTCTGTCAGTGTGTTTTAGCGACAATAAAAAGCCTTTGCGCACCGTGGTCACAAAGGAAAAACATAGTTACGCCTTCCAGTCACGGAATGTCCTCTGTTTAAGGTTGATGAACCGTAACTTTCCAGTTTGGTGCTATTTGTTTTGTGCGCAATGCAACTATCGAGGCTTCAGTGACTACTCTGAGAAGTGGGGCTCCTAACTGCTCGTGAAATACTTTCACTCCGGATTTTTGTTCTTATTTTTAATACGAGCCCCCAGTGACGTTACACTCCGGTATCCAAGACACGTGCCTTCAACCAATAGAATAGTCTAGAGTTAGTCACATGGCCCTGATTCGCGAGTAACAGACAACACTCATCCTTGCACTTTTAAAGACACAGTGCTTCACCGAAATACAAATTCAGACCGTGCCAAAAACGCAGCCTGCATAGCCTACTGAACACGGACTTCACATTTCCCCCTCTTAATCATAGAGGTTTACTTGTAGCGTATTATTTCTGCTGTGCATGTTTTTATGCATGTACCTAGCCTATCATTATTCAGATTTGGTCGTCAGCTCACTATCCGAACGCACTCACTAAACCGCAGATTTTAAAATCCAATTTTTTAGATAAACATTTTTGTAGGCTACTGTTGAGTACTGCTAAGTTTTTCAGCAGGAGAAGTATTTTATTGTATCAGTATATCGCTGTTTTGACTAACTGTAAAAATTGGTAATGTAGGCCTAACACAGAATGCGTCAAACCAATACTAGTGGAGAAATCGTTTCCGCAATGGAGTCCTTGCTGTTTCCAAACCATAATAACATTACAGTTTTCCTCATGTATGATGCAGACATTTTACTTATATGAAGAGCAGTAGGCCAACGAAAAATTCCAATTTCTCAATATTTAGAATGTTAGCCTATAATTCATAATGCTGCACAGCGATACAAATTTTCGCAATATTACACCATACAGAAAGAGTAAACGAAAACGGATACACGCAGAGAGTTGTTCATCTGTCGCTACGACTCGTGTAGTCCATATTTTTAGTGTAATTAATGATTTCATGCTCATTTATTTAAACATAACTGGGTATTTAAAAGAATATCAGCATAGTCACGCCAAAACTGACATTGTTGGACAACTTTCACTCGTTCATATCCCTTAACCCTAGGCACCGTGGCAACGCTGGAACCTTGTATAGCAGATACGGTTCCTGTCCAGGTCCATGCATCGCTCACATCTTTGTGATTTAGATTAATTTTATCACACAACCTCGAGTCGTTATGTCTATAATGAAGGGCGCCTGAGGAGCATTTTTGGCTACATTGACAGTAACCTATGTAGCACATCGAAATCAAAAATAACAACGACTTGGTTATAGATTTAAGCTCTTAACCATTTGTAAAGCCATCATCTTCTTGGACCTGCCAGTATGGTTAGCTTCTCCCAGTGAGCGTGCAGTAGCCTATGTCTTTTCTAACCGAAGAGGTTTCTCAAGAGGCCTTCTTGATTGCATTTCTCATTATGAAGTGTCTCTGTGGCGAGCCAAGACCATGCAATCCCTTTTCAAATTGGTGCACATTATCCGCCTAACAACGTCTTTTTAATGCCACTAACAAGGCATATCTTATTTCGTATTTGCAAGATTGTTTCCTTTAAAACTAAATTATAGCATATATAATATAGTCTTTCATTGTGGTTTCACTGAGTAGGCAACATAAAATATTGTTGGAGGGACTAAATTGTGTGGCAAAAATATTATTTAGTCATGTTTTTATATTGGTTACATTCCTATTGATGATATTGTTGCTTGATGAAGATCCCCCGACAATAACCATTTGAATAGTCCATAGCGGTACAATAGCCACTGGTATGTTGTATACCTGCTCTTATCAAGTGTGGAATGGACACGGCTCTAATTTAAGGGTCTTCAATGATGCTTTGGTTTTAGGGGCATTCTTCTACAACGATTTTAACTCGCAAGAAATTCACCGTCGACTTCATGGGTAAAAGACAATAGAGCGATTGACAGATTGCAAGTGCCGTGGCCTGCCCTCTATCACTGTCTCTCTTTTGCCACAGTCAAGACTAAAACACTCGCCCTGGTTTAGGCGAGAATTGCAGTTTACAAATTTTTTTTTTTTTTTTGGGGCATAGAAAAAATAATAATTAGCCTATCCGACATGCATATCACAACAGTAACAACAGCCAGCACTAATTAAAATATAACAACAGTGCAACATTGATGTGCTTAGGGATTCTATAAATGAACCATCCATGTGTCCTCCTTTACCCTCTATACTTCTGCTGCTTCATCATCTATACTAGGCTATGTATCTTGTGATTTCATTCATCCATGAGGCGTCCCCTCCCATAACAAAACGCAGGTTAAGCGATGTAAGCACACTGTACTGACCGGGTTGAGTAGCTACTAGCTATACTTTTACTGTTGTAGCCTACAGCAAAATAATAATAAACCTAAAGTGCAAACTAACGTGCATCTATTTATGCAAAGGTAAATCCTGAATATTGAATAGGCTAAACTTGTTATGCTGGATTATAGGCTATATACATCATATGATTTAATACGATGCCGTTTCAAGCAGGCCCGTCAGTGCAGATCTTTCATATCACGTTAATTTGGCACTATATCTAGCTACTATATATCTACTATTTGGTTCTTTATATGACAGCCTTAACTGCACTGGCACCACTAGTCAAACCCTGTGCACAGGGTTAAGGCCATACGTTGATGTTTTTATTTGCCGTCATCAGCCTTTCCGTCTTTTGTGTTGACTGGATAGCCTTCACGTGCGCTTCCTGTCTATGTGTTGTTCTCCAGGGTGCTTATAGTCTAACCTGAGGGATATTTCATTCTCCTTATTCATCAAAGATTTTGGTGAGCTTTTGCATTTCACCGCCCCATGATGCCCATACAAAATAGTTTTTGAGCACTTCAAGGAAATTGAATTTTCACACAAGAATATATTTATAAAGAATTTAATTGGATTTGCACCTGAGACACGTTAAAACAGTGAGACAGCAATACTTCTTAAATGATCTTAAGGAAAATGTTAAGAGTAGGTGGTGTCAAGGTTGAATCACATCACGTTCAGACTTTTTTGTAAGAGAATCTCGCTGACATTTTCTTGACTGTGGTTAATTAATACTTAGATTTTTTTAAAGAAATTAAATAGGCTGCGTGTTGTTTTTACATTGTTAAAAGTAACCTTTGGTGATATTATAGAGAGAGGCTACAAAGACTTTAAGTCGTGTTTTCAGCGTTATCTTTTATAGCCTATGTCCTATTGAACTTTGTGCCATTTGCTCTCGAAAAGACCGATGGAATCAGTGTCGGAGGCCAATATAAAGTAAAAAATATGATGGATGGAGTCAGCGTATAGAGTTTTATTTGAATATGTTTTATATAGACTACCAGTTTATTTTGGAAATGCCTAGTGTTGGTCCCTCAGCGCGTTTTCTTTTGGCTCTCTTGAGCTTTAACGCACAGTATAGCTTATACCACTGGTTCAGTCACTACAATAGGCGATGACGCGCTAACTCGATTTGTGAATGGACGCACTGGTGTGCGTGTGCGAGTCTTGGTGATCATAGAGCTTGCAGCCTGATATAAAGGATAACACACACCCCTGAACTCTCTCACTCTCTCACTGTCTTGCTCTCAAAAGACACACAAACACTCATACTAACACGGTCAGTCAAAGCACGCCTGCGATATGAGTCCTGACACCATGCAGGGCAGGATCTAGCCAACGCACAGGATCCTAGACTGGATCCACCAGTCTAGGATCTGCAATGACACGATGACAGTTGTTTTCGATGTTACACATACATTTCCTTTCTTCCCAAAGATTTGTAAAAGGTCTTTACATTTTACGATTCGAATAATGTTTAAAAAAAATCTCCATACCTGAAAAAATGCGACTTAAGTAATTGCGCCAAAAAATAATTTGGTTGGCTTTACCTTGCCTATCCATAATTTGGTCCAATACCAAAGAGTGAAACCAATACTTCTGTGGGTATTGGCTAAAATAAATGCATGACTGATGCTTCTTGTTTTAAATCCAGATTCCTCCATCAAAGCCAAGGAACTGTCGGGGTCCGGATCCTAGCAGAGTGGACACTTTGAAAACGCCGGGAGGATAGAGTTTGATCGGTTTTAATGCTTTTAATTCTAAAGCGTCTGATCGTCCTGGCGTAAATAAGTCTCCTTTCAGTCGACACAGTCTTGCTTTCCCTGACCCACCGTGCATGTGGCGTCCTCCACAAACCTAATTAAGGCTCTTTAGATGGGATCAAGTTAATTGAATACTGCTCCCATCTTGAGACCCTTTTTGGAGAAAATGGTTTCATTGACAGTCAAAGCTTTAGCCTTGTATCTCTCTCCACTTATCCTACCTTGAAGATTTCAGTGAATTAGAGAGACAAAACGGTTTTGCGTGCTTGAGTACACCCTTTTTTCAACTAACTTTAAAAATAATTAATGATGCTTAAAATATTTTCAGACATGTCTAACGTTGGTTGGCTTTTCAAATGCAAGAGAGTGCCACAGGTGCATTTTCACTTTCACAAATACCAAGCGTTTTTCTCCGTGAAAACTGGCATTTAGAGCGCCTCTCAGACATGTCAGCCCACATTATATTTCATCAAACTCCTTTTCCCCTTCAAATTAGTTTGCAACCAGAAAGTTTTAAAATGGTCTGCACTGTTACGAAATAAGGCTTGTTGATCGTTCTTATAAATATATTTCTGCACGTTTGATCTGGAATTATAAGTTGTATATATATATATATATAGGCCTATGCCTATATTATGCATTGACAACACTGACATCCGTGAATAAATTATATATCCATGCATTATCGTTGTCTTTATTCCATCTTTCTAATTTCGTGCCATTTAAATGTTGTTAATTTTTTGTACTTTATGGAAGTGTTAATCAAACGTCTGTTATTTAGGCAACGGTATTTTTCTTTTCATAATTTTACTAAGACGAAGTTAGCATGTTTGTGAATACTGACTTTTCTAGTTTATTCTACTAAGTAATCTGAGTTTCATTGAAGTTATTTAGTTAGAGGTGATAGAGTAAATATTTTCGTTTTTTATATCAATGATTTTAAAATTGCACTTCCTTAAAATTATTATTTTTTTAAATGTAATTTAAATGTTGTTGAACGTCTCATGATAAACATTACTGAATGGTTGATTACTTTATAAAAACATTAATCATTGCTTAATTCTCAATTTCTTTTAAGATAATGTATCTATGCCAGCCTAACAATGTGAGACAAGAATTCGTTAAAACGTGTGCCATTTAATGTTCTCATTTTCAGTTCATTTGCAAATAACAACATTTTCTAATACAATATTATCAGAATAGCCTTATGTCGTTTTAAGAAATTCGTCTCCCATTCATCTGTTTGCTAATGCTAGTGTTAGTAAAATAACGGGTAGGCCTAACAAAAATTATTAGAAGTTTTTTCTTTTTAATAATTTCTCTTAAAATAAATGCCATCAAGTTAAAACATAGGCCTATAGGCTATAAGCTACTTAAAATGTCCCTCAAATTGTGTAGCCTAATGGCTTGATTGCTCTGCAGAGGATTTGCTCGGTCTACTGGCAAATAATATCTAAAGCACAGTGCTTTGTACATAGTTCTGTTGAAAAAAAAAGCAAATATGATAAAGAAATTAAAATTATATTTTTCGAATATAGCAAATAATGATTTTTTTCATATGTGCAGTGGGTGTCTGTCCCTCTTTAAATATGAATAAATGTAAAGGTGTATATGGACCCTTCACCTGCTGGGAAATCTTTCTTGTGACAATTACTAAACGCCAATAAACACCACGTGGTGTCTATACACGTCAGTGTTAAGTTTTTTTAAGCAGCATGAGAGAGGGAGCGGGTATACGAACATAACCCATAAAAAAAACAATAAGCAAATACTTTAGCGCTTAGTTCGCGTGCTATAGGTTACCTTTTCCGATGTCTGAACACCCTGGGTGGGTCATAGGATGCTATCATGGTTTCTTCGCGGGAGTTTAGATGTTTCGAATTCCTTTGGCACCTGTTTCACGCGCTTGTGATTGTTTACGACCCTCGCGACAAGTGTGTCGCGTGACGTGCGCAATAATCACTTGTCTCTAAACACTTTGCCCACTTCCACTTCACTGTGCACTTGTTGCTTTACTCACTTTAGCGCGTCAATCTTTTAAAGTAATTAGTATGCTAATACATAACGAGCACGGTGCACCTATCAGTCTGTCAGCAGTAAGAGGTCATGCGTTGGTGAATTAATATCTAACGAAAATAAGAAAAAGGGGGCTGGATAAAGAAACGCGATATGATAGTCTAACGGGTCAAAATATGCAATAAACAAATATGCCATTTGTATCTAATTTTCATTGTGGACTTGCATTTTACTTAGCTACATATGTGGACACAAAATGGGCTGGTATATTCTTCGTGTGTGGCATCACTAATATCTTCAGATTCAGCATGTATATATAGAGAAGAGGCTGATTCCATGTGTGGTGTGCCCCACCTTTAACCTAACCCCTAAGATATTTATTTTGACCACAGCTGAGAAGAGAGGGCTTCCTGAAACAAGGCCTTTTACCAGTTGCCAATCATGGTAAGGCATAGACCTGATGAGATATGAGGTCAAATGTCTCAGAAAGTTTCTTTGGATAACGTTTAAAGTTTTGAACGCAGAATATAATTCTACCTCGTATATTTTTAATGTAGCTTTGGTCATTTTTTTGTACCCCAGTGTCTCTTCCAGTGCCCCACTGAGAAAGCTGGAGTCCTCTTTTGTGCGTCTGTACTCGACCGGAACCTGCCCCATCCACAGCTGCTCTCCTGCTTTGTGATGAGGAATGTGTCATTTCACCATCTTTCACACACTAATCTATTTATTTTCACTTCCCTGTTTTTGCACTTTCTGTATTCTTCATTCAATTTTAAAATATTCCAGCTGCCTATTCCTCTTTGTGCTTTGAATTCACAAATTTGACAGTGCTTTTCAAAGAAAAATTCTAAGAATAAATCTGTGCACAATGTTTTGAAGAAAAATCAATCATCATATTTGAATTCGACTTGTAATAAACTAAAACATACATATATATATATAACATGTATTTTCTTTCTTTAATATATTTAAATAATGTATTCATATTCTAATCAGAATTGTGGCATTTTGGTTACATCATTTTTCATTAATCACAATAGTGGTGTGAACAGTTAATAGCTGACTAAATTCAGAGATGCATATTGAAAGGGGGCCCTGCTAAATATTCTGGTCAAATGCCTAAATATAAAACTCTGCCATCAAATCACATAATTTATCTAAAAGTAACATGGCAGAATGTCACGAGAAGGCCACTGACCTCAGGGTAAATGTTGTCTTTTACATGATTTTTTACTGTTAAAATAACAGTATATACAGGTGAAGCAATTATAAGAATTACAATTTTTATCAGTTAGACATGAATAACATTTTTTTTTTGTGGACCAGGCCTACTGTTAGAGTGTCTTCTTCATGTGCTTGATTAGGTTGTAATAGTGGCAGGCCTAACGGCAGTCAACAGACAGTTAATCCCAGACTGTAAAGCCATGTGTATTTCATTTGCACTGTAAAGGATTTGTGCGGATCAGTCGCTTCATGTGTCACCACCTGATATTTACTTTTCTGACTGCAGCCTTCACAGAACTGTGAAATTCATTCTACTGCACTCAAGAGGGAAGTATGTTTGATTTTCATTTGTACAATGCTTGAAGAATATCAGTTTTAATCTTCATTTTTTGACATTGTTAATATAAAGTGCCTTGTAAATAAATTATTACTGGCCTAATCGTCATCCCGCACCCCCTTCATAGACCTGCAGATCACTTGTAGTATGTTTCGTCCAAAGATTTAAAAATAATAATAATAATAATAATTCAAACCCCTTTGGGATTAGATGTCTGAATCCCAAATGAAATAAATTGTAACAAAATGTTAGGGAAGGTGGTTATGCTGTTATAATGACAGTTGAACCCTTGTTGTTGATTATTGTTACATTCATGAACCCTGTGACCTTGACCCTCCTTACTGAAAAGCACTTTGCCACCACCTTTACTACAAGAGAACTTGTCTTGTGATCGACCATGGAATCCATAAACCAATTAGAACAGGCAGGGCTGAATCAGATTGACTGAGGCGAATGGAAGTCCTGGTCAGTTGCGAGGAGAGAGACATGTTTAAATCCCAGACTGGCATTTGAATGGCATCGTGGGCAATTTGGACTGAAATGGTGCTCTGTTTTTTTGTTTTGTTTTTTGTTCTTTTGCACCCTCCTGTAATACCGTCGCTGGTCTGTGTCCCATTAGGTCTAATTCTGCAATTCATTATCTTGCTACCCTCGAAGATTGCGTGAGACTGCGATGAGATGCTGAGCGAGAGATATATTGAGTGAGAGAATGGAGAGATTGTCATTGTGGCTTAACATGCACGTATCAATCCTTAGATTCAGTGGCAGTGTTGACTGGGGCAGAAATTATTTCACAGCCTGGCAGTCCAATTTAAGATCATTTTGTTAGTTGAAAAATGTGGCGATTCAATTGGTCTGTTTTTGTCTAATTGTGCATGTTTCTATATGGCTGCATTATATCTTTTCAGGTGCAAGACCTCAGTCTTCTTTTTCATTAATTTATTCTATCTTCTCTCTCCCTCTCTTTCTTTTTTTTATCCCTCCACTCCCCTTCATCTCTCCTCCACTTCCCTATCCTCTTGTAGTTCAGTCAGAAGCCAAAGAAATGTCAGGGGTGAGTTCAATAAGTCTGGGTAATTGCGATTCTGTCTTCTCGTCCGTTCGACTGAATCATCTTCCATTAGAGGAGGGAGGGGGTGGGCCTTACCCAGGGCCAAAGAGCAATCTAAATCCTCAACGCCTGTTAAAACCTCTGCAAGTCATCTCCACACAAACACGTGGAAAATCCACCAACATGCACAAACATTTCTTTTGTTATTTTGTTGTTCTTTATCTTTTGCTTGTACCTTTACTAGGACTGTTGGTATAAATAAACTTTTACAAGCAGTTTAAAAAAAGAAATTGTGACAATCTTCCAGAGCAAACTGAGGTTAAGTGTCAGGCTCAGGGCACAATAATGACAGATATGAGAAACATCTTTTTAATTTGATCTTTTTATTGCTTTATAGTGTTAATTGCCCTGTCCATTCATAACCACAACACTTTCAACACCAGCAATACTGTATTGTTGAGTTCAATTCTGGTGCAACTAAACAATTTTTTGTATTCTTTTTATTTCTTTATTGTTGCTGGTTTTGTGTTCAATAACCACCAGAAATGATAGAAAGGTACTTTAAATATTGCTAAAAGCTATTTTTTTAAGAAGTATTCTCACATCTTCAGTGGTCCAGAATCATTTTTGAAACATCTGGCTTTTGTATTAGATGTGAAGGGACATCTCATATAACCAATGACATGCCTGTCACTGTTGAAGAAGGACTAGGAGCAGGCAGTCTTCACGCAACCAGGAGGGGTCTCTCTTTAATGAAAAATGTACAACACTGCCATCTGCTGACGTTAACTTGAACCAATTTTATGAAAGTGTTCATTGAGAAGCATGTAAATAAATGTCAATTTACCCAGTGATGGACTGGCCATCAGTCTGTGATGCTGGCCCCCAGCATTCCTGCAACCCTGCTGAGGATAAAGTGGTTTGGAGAATTGATGGATGAATAATAAATATCAAGTATGTGAAAGATGCAATGCAACACTTTTTTCACTTTTATTAGGCTTCAAAAAATATAACAACTTTTATTTTAAGTGAACTTCAAACAATTCTCACATAAACCCATAATAAATGTAATATTTACCTGTCTAACGGGCAGGATGTTAGCCTCGATGCCCGCCCACAACATTTTTTGATCGGGAAGTTTTTTCACTTTTATTGGGCAACTTATTTTTTATTGTAGCTACCACTTGTAATATATTATGATTCATATTAATTTTAGCCTTCTGATTGTATTAGATAAGGTCTAACTGTATTTGAAAAGGCAAAGAAGATTCAATTTATTTTTCTCTTTAATGTGGCAATGTTTAAATTAGAACCTTGTCAGGTGATGTATTTGTCTTTACTTATGATGATATGTCTTTGATACTATGATATTATATGTCTACTTATGTCTTTACTAATTAAGTAAAGATGATGTCTTATAACTATTTGTGTTTTATGCTGGTAATTTGTTGATTTTTGTGTAATTTTTAAAGGGGCTATATGTAAGAATTAATTCAAGAGGGATTAATTAAAACTATTGTCTAACAGCCAAATATATAATATATATATATATATATATATATATATATATATATATATGTATATATTAGTGCTGTCAATCGATAAAAAAAAAAACTAGATTAATATCACATTTTTTGTGATTAATCACGATTATTCGCAATTAAAAACACGTACGTTTTTATACGTTTTTTATGTTTTATAATGTAATAATTTTACAGTTAATCTCCAAATTAATGTAGACAACATAAAGACAGTATATTTTAAATACTTGTTTAATGCCATCTTTTTATGAATGGTTCTAGACAACATAAAGACAGTATATTTTAAATACTTGTTGGCATCTTTTTATGAATGAAGGCCAGTATCTCACTGATACTAATACAGCTACTGATGTCTCATGAAAATGATTTT